>CAWUFW010000999.1:1240000-2440000 GCA_963921515.1 Calotriton arnoldi | reverse complement strand
ATAGTTTTTTTATTTCTTTGTGTGAAATGCTAGTAGGGCCACTGGAATTGCGTGAGGATCCATCTGCGGCGATTTTCCCATAATTATGGATTCCCTGCAGTTGCCACAAAATCCAGCATCTCTTCAAAATTTGCAGATTTTAACAAAATTATGTTTCCAGTTCAAACAGATCAAAATGTACAAAAGTTACAAAAAGGCACTATGGCTGGTGCTACACAGTGGTGGAGACTTTGCTAAGGTTAACTGGTCTGCTTATAGTTGCTCTGGTCAGGGGTAAAACTGATGAGTTGAAGGTATTCCCCATATACAGCATTTATTGTGTATCAAAATGAAAAAAGAAAGAAATTATTCTGTCAAAGAATGTGCTGCATTACGCTACATAATTAGCTTTTTCTTGCTAGGTGATTTAGTCCACATTGCTGCATACTTTGGTCCTTCATTGCCGAATAATTCCAGAGGTGCTGAATATAAGCAAACGATTAGCAAAGACCAATGCAACTACCAACAGTTCCGTAATGATGCTACCATATTGTATCACATAAGGCGATATTTTTCACTTTCATTGTCTATTTTACACTACAGCATCACACGGATAGAGTCACTCAAATGCAGGCAATTATAAAATCACTGTTCTCGTGAATTGTTCCATTAAGCACATCAATACATGTCAAATCAGGGTTTGGGGTGGAAAAGATTTTTCCACCCGGAGACATTTTTCCAAGTGGAGGAAAAACAGAAAACAAGTTTTTGCATCTGAACCATTAACAAGAATATTCTCTGCCAGGTGAAAATAATAGAGTTTACAGGTAGGGATATGTACCGAAATGTAAAATTATCCAAGTTATAGCTGTACACACACTTTGGTTTTTATTGAATCCTAAATAAAATTACAATAAAAAATCTTAAGTCTCATAACTTGACTTATAAACCAATTCTTTTTGTGAATCTGACCCTGTATGTTTCACAGAAAAAGAGTGAATCTTTGAAGTTAATAGAGCCAATCTACTTACAGGTCATTACAGTATCCCTGTTGAGTTGAAGTTTCAAGTCTGTTATATAGGATGCCAATGCAAGGGACTTTATTAGCCAGCCCCCTCCCGTGCTTTAAATGATTCCCATCAGAGAACCCCTTGTGCACAAGAGGTTTTGTTTGTAGAACATGCTGATGACAAGGGGTAGAAAAGGTGAGTTTAGGAGCAAGTTGAGGGTCGTGAAACAACCCCCTCCGACCCACTTTGCGTAGAGAGGAACCAAACATGTCAGTGAAAAAAAAAAATACTTCGGTTTTGCTTATGTTTTTCTGAGGCTGTGCCAACAATCAGCTGCTTACTACCCTTTGAAACTACAGGTGCAGCATCTAGGGCCTTAAGCAGTAACTAAATTCGGGCATGCAAGGAGGGAATCCTGTCTGCATATCAGAACATCGGCGACATAGTATCACAGTAGAGAAATCTCACTTGCGCGTCAGTGGATTATTTTTTCCAACAGCCATGTGTCAATCACCTATAGCTTCGCAACACTGGTAATGGACGAAGCTACTAGTACTCTGCTGGAACACAGAAACATCTAATCTGTGACCAATCTGAGTCCTTCTGGTTTAACAGAACTGATGGGGACACGGACAAGCTAGAGAAATAAGTATCAATTGAGAGGAAAACACGGGTGTGAGAGAAAAAAAAAAGTGTAACGTTTAAAAAAAAAAAAAAACACAATTCTGATTTCGCAAATTATAGTTCCATAATTAAATACGGTCTATTGGTATCACTTGTATTAAATAACTGAGATTAACACCAGGAACGTGACTTGAACAGAGAATGTCGTTAGGTGTAAACTTCGCAGAAAACAGCGCAAAATGTGTAATGAGAAATTCAGGAGTTCTGTTTAAATACTCACAATTTCATCAGGGACTAAAGTCTAACCCTCCATCTCAAGTAACCTCAGAACAAATCTAAGACGCTTTAAAACCATGTAAAATTGCAAGCAAAAAAAACAAGAGGGAAACAAAAACAAGCGTGCACGCCTCAAGTAAAAAAAAAAACTGTCGGCAAAAGTGAAAGCGTTTCCCTTGCGGGAGCGAGCGGGGCAAGGAGCGATAATTGCTACCATATGGCGCCGCTCGCTCCCGCAAGTGAATCGCCAAACGTGCACGCGTTGCCATTGAAGGCAATGGAACGCGTGCACGTTTTTGGCTGAAAAGCCAAAGCGATTCCAAAAGGTCTTTTTGCCTATGCAACGCATGCGCGCTGCGTAGGCGAGACCTAACAACAAAATGGTTAAGAAGTAAAGAAATTAACATTTCTGAGAAAGGTTGTGAGAAAATGAGAAAAATGTCATTAGTAAACTATCACAAACATGTTGAAAATAGGACGTTCAGACCAAAAGTTGCAGGAATAAAAAATCCTATTCCAAAGGATGCCAATTTAGGGGCCGATTCCAATCTCAGCCGGTAGGGCACCGAATCGGATTCGGCTGAACCGGATCCGATTCGGAGCCCTTATTCCCGACCGAATCGTACGTGCGTCCGGGCGAACGAGTACGATGCGAGCGCGTTCAAATTTGCCGACCGACTCGTACGCCCGTCCCAACTGCACCGACCGACTCGCACGGATGCGATGCGCACCTCGCAATGGAGACGTTCCCCGGCCGGGCAAGTACGATGCGCGCCGCGAGCAGTCCAACCGACTCGCGCCGTCCGGCTCCAAGAAGCAGTCGGAGCCGTACTTTGGGGGTCCGTGTCGGACCCCCCTGTATGCGTAGCCGCGTGAGTCGCACACAGGGGGGGACCCATGGGTCCCCCCTACCTGTGCGTGTACGGCGCGAGTCGCTTCACCGCGTACCCGCTGTAGGGGGCGCCCTTGTCCGCCTCGCACCCATTGAGTCAATGGGAGCCCGCGTACGCGTTGTACGACGGGCTCCCATTGACTTTAATGGGAGTCCGACCGACTCGAGTCCGATGGCATACGTGCGCATCGTACTCGTTTGGTCGGGCTGCTAGGGTCCGATTCGGTCGGAAATCTCTCCGGGTCTGGCTCGGTCAGAGAGATTTCCGACCCGAATCGGAATCGGCTCCATAGTCTAAGGGATGCAGATGACAGGGAATTAGCCAATCTTTGCAGTTGACTCATGATGGTATTTCATCCTGGGAAATATGTTTACCATCATATTTAGAAAATGTTTGGAATTGAAAATTTTCACTGGGAAAAAGATGGGGGAAAAGTAGTAAGCAATAGCCGAATAGGGCTCCACAAAACCCAAACTCCTTTTTACTGTACTGCACTAACGTCAGCCATTATGATCAAAAGCCATGAGCATAACAAAGACTACTATATTGCAAGGGAATTGACATTTACTATATGAAACTTGGCACCTTGCTCCGGTACTCCATACATGAGAAATACAACAAGGTCTAGTCTTTTGCAAAAAGTTAAGCAACATATTTTGTGGTGGTTTAAAAATGTCCATATTTTAAAGAAAAGCTACGGAGGCTCTCATCACAGGTTCAAGTACAGGGAAGCTACCCACAACTCTACTTAAGGGCCACAACAAACTTTCCACTTACAATTGTTTCCTGCTTTTCCTCTGCATCAGGACCAACAAAACCTCCTTTGCCCTCGGACACAGGAGAGATTGTGTTACGATGGTAAGTAATTACATATGTATCTTGCAGGACACCGTATAGGTTGTCATCACCAATCTGTATTGTCATCAGCTGTACATTCTGAAATGTTGACAGAACATACGCTGGGACCTATAGGAGAGGAGGTTATTTCAAGGTGTTCCTCACTGTTCTCCCTTAGTGTGTTTAGTGTGTGTACTTAGAATAAAGAAGATCGCTTAATGCTAATTAGTGTGGAGTCATCTTTGCAGAATTGGCAAAGATCTATAACACACTGGGACCCCTCAGCGTGCAAGCTTGTGCCATAAACATTTGCAGTATACTGAAAGATTTTCATCTCATCTGGCAAGTACTTTCAAAAATGTTTGGTTGAGGATTCCTGTGTGCCAGAAATACTTTATGAGGCAGCGACTTGTCCTGAAACATCTTAATATACGGTATTGATATGTGATAAACTTACTTGATGGTTTGCATCCCTTCCAACGGCTTCTGCACCTGTACTGTCACTGGAATGTATCGTCACTGGAATGCACCACTTCTCACGCATGTGTGTGTTTTCCTTCATGACAACATACCGCCATCTTAATTCGCAGAAACAGAGGCATAAAGCGCTACTTCTTTTCCTTATGCACAATGTGATGTGCGTGCCAGCATTTTGAAGTAAACCGCATCAGGAAATTTAGGGGCAGATTTACAAGCCCCTTGCGCCACTTTTGCGTCACTTTTCCCATGTTAAAAGTGGCGCAAGGGGCTTGTAAATCTGCCCCTTAATGTGTACTTCATTCCACGTCAACACTTGCGTGTGCCGCAGGTACCTTTGAAGTACACAGCCTTAGGGAATAAACGTGTACTTCACCGCTTGTGTGTGTGCTGCATCCATCGTGGGCTTCATGAGGCACACAGGGGCATATTAGCAAGGGCACTATCGCCGATTTAGCGGCACTTTTTGCCGCTAAAGCGGCGATATTCATATCGCCCTATCAGCAAACTGTCTCTAACAGCAGTTAGCGACAGTTTGCGGGCATTAGCGCCCGTTTTTTACCGCTTTGCATGTCAGCGATATTTATCGCTAATGACATGCAAAGTGGGCGTTCCCGACGAACAAACCTGGGAAACACCCGCTAACAGGCCTATCGCCTATTAGCAAGGTGGCCATGGCCCCAGTTAGCGACGTGAAGAGTCGCGCTAACCGGGGTCATCGCCATTTATTTAACACCTGCAATTAGCAGGTGTTAGCCATACCTAACATGGGGGGTGGATTATGCTGATACGACCACAGGGTCGTATCAGCAAGGTGTTCTCCCTTCTCCATGCAACATCGCTGGTTTTTCAGCGATGTTGGCCCATTTCCCCGCTATCGCTGGAATATTCATCACCATAGCGCTAATCGTTGCTAATACAGCGTTAGCGTGGCGATATATTCCAGCGATAGCCGGCGATAAAAAAAATCACGCTAAGCAGGGTTAGCGATGATTATCGCCTCTTCTTGCTAATATGCCCCACAGTTTCTTCGGCTGCAGGGAACAAATAGCAGCAGTGTTGTGAGATGTGGTCGGTAACACAAGTTCCTTGAGTCTGATTTTCTTTCACAAACGTGAGATGGTTCTATGTGGGAGACAGTAAGCGCCACTGCTTTCTGGTGCCTTTTGAAACTTACTAACTGCATTTGATGAGCCTCACTAGATTTGCTTATGTTCATTACTATGGGTAACTGGTAGTTTATATTTTTTTCTTCCTGTTTCTTCTTTCCCTCCTGTTGGTACTACATGTTGGCACATCATATAACAGGAAATTCACGTATAAGCAATTTAGGGACACTCAAGCTGGTCATGTAAATTACTTGGAGAGGCTTCCTCATTAATTAAAATATGGCATCTGGGAATGTGTGGAATCTTTCTCCACCACAAGTTTTTTCTACAAGCTTCAGGTGAACCAGCATTAAAATGGAAGGAATGGCGGGAGATCAGCAGGCCACAGAGATGTTTTCTCCAATGCTTAGGAAGATTTAAATAGCTACTAAAAACCCACTACTTTTGTTGCTGTGGATCGCTCCAAGTTCTACAATAGGAAACAAGGGAAAGAGGAATCGATTGAGGATTATATTTCAGCGTTAAAAAATGTAGCCCCACATATTGATTCGGAAATCTGCATGATGAACTTCTTGGAGGCTAAATAGTAATGCAAGCATCTAATCTGAGCATCCAAGATAATCTATGGGCAAAAGGGGAAACTCCACTCCAAGATGTCATTGATATATTCAAGAGAGCTGAACTGACTGGAAGGTGTGCAAAAGTGGTGCTGTCTGAAAACAAGAACAAGAAAGAAGAATCAGTGGTGGCCAAGATTTTTTGAACTAAATTTTCAAGAGCTTTCAAGAAGAAGAATCCAAAGAACGTGGTCTTGGAAGGAAAAACTAATGTGAATGTATTTGCGAAGAAAAGATGTTAAGGTGTGGCAGTGTCAATCGTTTGGCTAATGATAAAAAATGCCCTGCACATAAACAGAAATGTTTTAACTGTGGAAATATATGGCACTTAGAAAAGGTTTGCCAGAAGAAATCGGGTTGTATGATAAAGATGCTTGATCAAGATGATAGCGCCACAAGAGCACATCAGAGGATGATGAGCTAAACATTTGTTAGCTGAGTGCGGAAGATGTCCAAGCATTGAAAATTGACAATGTAGAGAATGGAAGAAAAAGAAACCAATGTGTGATATGTTAATTGAGGGGTAGACATCGCCTTGCAAAATAGTTAATAAAGATGTGTGGAGCGAGAAATTTGTGCAAGTTTGGGGAGCGAATTGGAACATTAAGACATTTCTGTGAAAACATTTACTGGTGAACCAATTGATATTGTTGAGTATAGAAAATTAAGATTCCAGTTCATGAACAGAGAAACCAATGGTAAATTATATGTTTCAGTTACATGCCCGTTGGTGTTAGGATGGATGGAACAAGGTAAACTAGGCATGACTTTGGATCCGAACAGCCCAGAACCTGTACTAATGGTGTAGCCTGAGGAAAAAATTGGGAAGTTGGTGTTAAAAAAAACATTCTAGGGTTTTCACTGGGAACATGGGGAAACTGAAAGGATTCAGACCTAAGATATAGCTGAAACAAGATGCTCAAGCCCACATACACAAAGTCAGGAATATTCCCTTGTCTCTGAAGAATGATGTGAGAATCCAACTTGATAAATTACAAAATGAGGGAATTATTGAAGAAGTGGAGTCCGTAGAGTGGGTGGTGCCCTTGGTGGTGGCCAAGAAAGCTAATGGCAAATTGAGGTAATGTATAGATTTTCACGATCTTAACAAGAACATTCTTATTGACCAGTTTTCTTTGAGGTGAAATGTTGGCCCTCACCAAGGGTGTAAAGTGGTTTGCAACAATTGCCCTTAAGTCTGCCAATCATCATATTTCTTTATATCCTGTTAGAAGAAGTCTTACCACCTTCATAACACCATTTGGGTGTTAATGGTTCAAAAGAGTTCCTTTCAGGTTGGTCTTGCTGCGGCCATGCTCCAGAGGTTAATGCATGTAGGGGCATATTCGCAAGAACGTGTGAATTCAGCTTAACGCAACACTTCACATCGCAGTCCATCGAGGGAAAATAACGCTGTGTTAACGTGGTATTCCCAACACGGCGGTACCATGCGATAGTCACACGATAACTCGTCAAATGAACACGTTAAAATCAACGCGACGCCGCAAAAACGCGAAACCCCAACGCGAAAATAGTAGCAATGACGCCAATTGCGATACAAAAATCTGTGAAAACCAGCCACAGGCCTGCAATTCCCACGCTTCATGCGGGAAAATGCACTATAAAAGTAGAAAAAAACATACAAACAAAAGCCAAACAACAGCGAAGCACAATGGAGGCATCCTGAGCAAGTACAGAGGACAACCAGAACCCCACAAGCCCCCCGGAGGACCAGCCTGTGACCTTGGGGTCAGGGAAGGGTAAGGACAAGAAGAGTAGGAAGAAGCGGTTCAGTCCGCAGGAAAACAGGATCCTGATAACGGTGGTGATAGAACACCATCAACCACTGTTCGTCACCTCCACTGTGTCACTGGCAACTAAAAATGGAATATGGCAGACCATCGTGGACCAGGTGAATGCAGTCGGAGTGCTGAGGAGGACAATGGACGAGGTCAAGAGGCGCTGGAATGATGTGAAGCACAAAACCAAGTTGAATCTCGCAAACAACCGGAAGGCAGCAATGCAGACTGGAGGTGGGAGTCCAGTGCCACAGGAGTAGCTGGACGAGATGGAGGAAATGGTGTCCACAGTCATCAGTGGGGAGATGGTGGCAGGAGTTGGGGGACCGGACACTGCTCAACATGACCGGACACAACAGCAACAGGGTGAGTAACGACCAGGGACTGGGGAACGGGGGGAGATGGGCACAATGGCACACATGCACAATTAAGCATAGCACATCTGCGGACAAACCATGCCCCAGAACCCCAACTCCCACCAAGAGACCAATGCACACAGGTATGCAACATCTCAGCACCGCATAAGCACAGAAGCCTGAGGCACACCGCATGTAAGGGATAAGGGGCAGCTAAATCAGAGCTGCAGGGGCGACTCCCCCAAAATGCGGCACACACACATTACATGCAGAGCACATCAACATTGACAACAATGTGGTACAAACCGCAACACGTCCACAACAGAACAGAGGACACAACTGGTGCCGCATGAGCGTAGAAACTGGCCAATCACATTTGGCATTGCAAGGAAATGTGAGTTGACAATGTACAAGTACAAACACACATCCGTGATGTAGTCGGAATGTCCACTGTCCCGCATCAAAAAGGCAGCTCCCCCCAAACAGTCACAATGTACATTGTCATGCAGTCTGAATGTAAACATGTACAATGCGTCAACATACATGTGAACCCAAAGTTAAACTTCATCTCCCCTTCACATTGCAGGGGGAAATCCAACACCTCCTGCGGAGCAGTCCGAACCTCTCTACTCTGATGACGAAGAGGACAACCACACCTTCGACTCCGACGCCCTCCAACAGCTCGTGGACAGCCTCCACAGCCCACTTCCAGGAGCTGGGCAGCCCAGCTGCCACGAGGAGAACCCACCCCCTGCACAGAACACACAGCAGGCAGCACCCACCACCACGGCTGCCTCCCAGGACCCCCACGACGAACACATGGCCTTCCAACGCCGTGTGTTGGGGTGCCAGGAGAAGCTGGCTGAACAGGTACAGGTGGGGTTCGACCACATGGCAGCCAAACTAGACGCCATACGTGGGTGTCTGAGTCCCATCAGGGACAACTCACAGTCCTAACGGACACCCATAGTCCGCTCCATGCTCTCCAATGGACCATGGCTGACATCGCTAGAGTCCTGACTCTGCGACAAGAATGACTGTCTAGTCAGAGTGCCTCCAGCGATCTCGCCCGGGAGTTGGGACACATGCGGAGGATCATGGAGAACATGGAGCGGACGCAGGCGGAAAGAGCGGCTGCCACGGCTGCACACCAGTGAGAGGTAGCTGGGTCCCTTAATGCCCTAAAGACCCTCCTCATGGCATTGCTGCCACAAGGCCTGGCGCTGATGCATGCTGCTGCTACCACCCCATCCACATCTCCGGCCCCTGATGTGTCAGTGCCACACAGTGCGACAGACACTCCACCTCCCACCCACACGTGAGGCACATGCAACAGCAGAGGACGAAGATGCGGATGAATCTGCCTTCGTGGTCAGAAGGACGCAGTAGCATTCATCTCCGCCATGTGACCTGTTTCTGCTTGGTTCTGCCCTCTGCATCATCACCTTCCACTGCCCCTCGATGCACTCTGCGACAATCACCTTGGACCTCGACATGTACTGCCATATTCTGTTTGGTCACCAATGACACAGCTATCAGACTGCAGACTGAACTCCTCCTTTCCTGATGTACCTGTCATTCCCTGAAGGACTCTGGCTGGCCCTCCACGGGCCAACAATGTAAAGTGGGGTTGGCATGGCCCTGTACTGCTCCAGCTGCAACACTCCACTGAATGTGCAATAAACATTCATATTCACACAGATGTGTCATGTCTATGATCTTTCAAGTGTGGAAGTATGGATGAATGTAGGGTCAGTGATTCCCCCTTACGTCCATGTTGCTCATGTTGTGGGACTTTTGTCACAGGGTGACAGATTGCCGATTGCGGTCCGGGTGGCGCAGACACTACAACAGAGACACATCCATTAGTCACTTCCTTGTCCAGCCCAGGACGGAACCATGCCCAGAGCTCCGGGGTCATTGTTCACACTCTTATGCTGGATTGGCATGCACCAGGACAGCCCACTCCGCTTACGTACACAGGGGGGGACGACAACGCCACATGTCCCAGGTCTTCACTGTAGGGATCTGCAGCTCACAGGTCTAGTTGTCAGCATGCCACAGCCACTCCCTCACGGCTGGTGTACACCCACACCACACCCATCCAGCACAGGCATCACAGGACATGTGACCCTGCCAATAAAAAGGGCCTGGCGCACGTGCTGGACGCCATTTCCACTCTCTAACTGGGTGTCTCTGTGTGGTTCTCATGTTTGCATGAGGGCCTAGGGCCCTGCCACCTCACATTGCCCAGTGCCGGGGGTGACTTGATGGCGTCCGCACCACGGAACTCAATCATTAAGGGTCCATGGCTAGCGGTGCACCGACTTGGTGGCACCGGATACACTGCGGCAGGCACACTGCCACGGGACTGTGGCTTGCGGTGCAGTGAGATAGGGGCACCTAAAGTGCTGAGCGGGTGTGCAGCCTGCGATGATGCGCCGTCCTGGCGGCCCGGACTGGCAAGGATCAGTGTGAGCCCTGCTGGACCGCAGTGTATGCCTGAGCCAGCGGGCAGTGCGGGCCTCCCGCCACGTGGCGTTGCCTCGCGGTTCACAGAATTAGTGGCACGTCAAGCGCTGAGTGGGTGTGCAGCCTGCGATGATGCCGTGTGCACTGATGTGGTCTCTGCCATTGCGAAATCAAGACCCAGAGTCAGCTGTGTGACCTGGTGGCCCGCAGTGCGGGGCTGCATGATGTGGAGGGTGCCATGGTCGCGGGCCCCGGGCTTGGAGATCCCACCGGAACGTGGTGGCCCCTCTTGGAGACACGCCGGTGACGGAAGGTGAGTAGTGAGGCCTGGTTGTGCAGGGACGGGCAATCACCGCTGGGCGGCGGGAGGGGCTGGGGTGCAGCAGCCTGTGTGCGCAGGGGCGGGCAAGCGATGATGGTGTGTGCAACTGTATGGACTCTGCCATTCATGTCTCTGGACACTGTTTCAGATAAGGGACCTGGGGGACTGCAGTGTATACCGGCACGTGGTTGGAGACACACCGGTGGCAGCAGGTGAGCAGTGAGGCCTAGGTCCGCAGTGTCTGCACTCTCTCTCCCTCTCTCTCTCTCTCTCTTTCTCTCTCCCTCTCTCCCTCTCTCTCTCTTTCTCTCTCCCTCTCTCCCTCTCTCTCTCTCTCTTTCTCTCTCCCTCTCTCTCTTTCTCTTTCTCTCTCCCTCTCTCTTTCTCTCTCCTTCTCTCCCTCTCTCTCTCTCTCTTTCGCTCTCTCTCTCTGTACTTTGATGGGCGCATGGCACACCTTCTTATCCAGATTTCTGTTTTGCAGGCTGTGACTTACAGAATGTCCTGAGAAGACCCGCCATGACTCTTCAGAATTGTTGTTTTTGGTTTATTCTGTAATAAACGTATTATTTGGATATTATGATATGAATGTATGATTTCCCTTTTTCTGACCACACATGTTTGTTAGGTGTTGTGATTGTGCGACTTCAGGCGATTTGTTTGATTCATGATTTCATGGAGATGATGTGCAATATCTTTGTCCAAAGCGGAGGGCGGTGTGGGGGGTGCCCGGGGTGGGGCCCGGGGGGGGGGGGAGGTCCTTGGGGGTGGTGGTGGTGGGTGTTGTTGGCCTATTGGGGCTCCGGGCTGCATGATCGGTTGCTCCAGGGCATCTGTTGTTCTTCATGTGTGGATATGGGCTGTGCTCCCTTGTCTGGTGCCGGTTGTCGTCCGACTTTACACCAGGTAAGAGCAGGTGTTAATTTCCTGCTGCTAACGCACCTTATTGCATGTTTTGTGATCTTATCGCCGATCTGGCTGGTCGCTGAGAATGTTGTGGAGTGGTGTTGTCGCGGATTTTTGCACGGGAACGCCTACTCTGCATGTTATTAGCGTTAGTTGCCGGGGTCATCTGTGGCGATGTTTTTTGCGACTGCTTTCACAGGTAAACTGGTGTTATGGGCTGTTAGCGCCAGCTTGTGAATGGGGCGATGAATTTATCGCGACTTTGGCTGCGATAAAGTGCCGATAACTCGGAGATAGATCCTTGAGAATATGCCCCGTAGTGTTTAAAGAGGTGAAGAATCAGTTAATTTTTCAAGGTGATATTCTGCTGATAGGTAGATCTAGAGAGGAACATGATCAAAAACTATTATAGGTTCTCAGTATATTGGAGAATAAAGTATTAACAGCAGAATACAGCAAATGTAAATTAATTGGTAATCAGGACACATATTTAGGACATCAAGTTCAGGTGATGATAATAAACCTAAACAAATGTGGTTAGATGCGATTAGAGAGGCACCCATGCCAAAGAATAAGGATGGAATGTGTGCATTCCTGGGACTACTGGAATTTTATTCCAAATTAGTGAATGATTTTTCTACCACGACACATGAAATTAGACAACTCCTCAAGTTGAGAAACAAATTTGAGTGGTCTAGCAAATGCCAAAACACATTTCTTTCTCTTATAAAGATATTTGTAGTGCTCCCCCACTGCAACGTTTTAACCCGTACTTACATAGCATAGTTACCACTGAATCTAGTGGCAGAGGAATTTGGGCAGTTCTCACCAAAAACAATGATTCTGACAAGGAGGATATTATTCCATTTGCTTTCCTTCTATGTGCCCACTGAAGAAAAATATTTCTTCAAGGTGCGGGAAGGACTCGCATGTGTGTGGGGGTTGGAACACTTCAGGCAATAAATTTGGGGGAGAAAGTTACGATGCTTAGTGACGTTAAACCACTTAGCAAAGTTTTGACCACTAATGGACTGTATGGGGCTTCTCCAAAGCTAGCCCGTATGTTGATTCAACTTTTTGATTACAATTATGATGTACTGTACATTCGAGATGCAAAATATGTGGTTGCGGATTTTTTGAGTCGCCTGCTGCTTCCATTGAGTGAGGTGTGTAAGAATGAGGTGGAGGAATTTTGGGTGGCAAACATTTCAGACGAATTTCAGGGCAGTGATGAAGGGAAGCGTGCACAAGGACAGGATTTAGTTCTTGCAGATGTGTGTAGAGTGATTTCAATTGGCTGGCCTGATATGAAGTTAGTCCAAGAAGAATTGTTCACTTTTTGGGAAGTGAGACACGAGTTATCTTGTGAAGGGGGTTAACTCTTAAGGAATTGTAAGATTGTTCTTCCCGAAACATTGAGACCCAAGATCCTGGAGCTGTGTAATGAAGGTCATTTAGGGGTTGGCAAGACCAGGAACAGAGTGAAGCGTTGCTATTAGAGGCCGGACTGGATAGGGAAATAGAGAGGAAAGTCAGGGATTGTATATAATGTGAAAATCCTGATAAAACCCAAGTTACGCTCAGACCATCTTTATATCCTATTTCTATTCCAGGTATGCCTTGGGAAACACTTGGTATTGACACATTCGGGCCCACATAGCAACAAGAATAACAGATGTATGTAATTGTCTTGATAGATCACCTTACTAAGTGGCCAGAAGTAGAAATGATACAAAAAGCTGATACCAGCAGTATTATCAAGTTCCTCACCAGGGTATTCATGAGATAAGGGTTGCCTAAGAGTGTCTTGATGGATAATGGTCCTAAATTTACATCTGAATGTTTTAAAACGTACTTAAAGAGAAACTGAATCTTGCACAAGAATACTTATGTGTATCATTCAGCAGGAAACCTAGCTTTAGAACGGTTTAACTAAGAAATCAAAAGAATTGTCCAGTTGGCTAGTAGGAATAGCTTAGTGTGGAAGAGAGAATTATTTAAAACGGTGTGGGTGTACAGGATTAATCCTTGTGAGAGTACAGGTTCAAGTCCTTTTGGACTTATGCGGGAAGAACTCTGATGTGCAAAGATAACATTGGATGGCTGACAGCAGCAAGAAGGGTGCACTGGTCACCGGAAGTGGTTAAAGTAAAAGTTTTAAAGGCACAAAGAGTGTGTAAAAGGTATCACGACATAAAGCACAACAGCAAGGCAGTGCAAGTAAAAGTTGGGGATAGAGTAAGAGTTAAAAGGAGTTTTTACACTGGGAAGAACCATAGTCAGTTTTCCCAACCCTTATTGGTAGAAAAGATATTTTGCAATTCAATGCTACTAAATGATGGGAAGGGATGGCACTTATCTTCCATTTCCTTGTGTAAACAAAAGGATGTAAGGATGGATGACAATCCTCAGATAAGGGGGAAGGATGGTGGTATGAAACAGAATTTTTTTGGTTGTCAGAAGATGAAGATGACCTATCAAACAACAGAGGTCATGTTAATGGGTTTCAGCAGGATGCTAGGGATACTTCCCAACCAGGCAATGAAGGTGCCACTAAAAGCAGTAAAGTGAGTAGGGCTGGTCATCTTGCGGTCTAACCAAAGGAAGTTACAGATTAAATTTGTGAGTAAATATCATAACATGAAGTGATATTAGAGAAATGGCTACATTGTTCTCTGCGACTGTATCAAACTGATAAAGAAGTATTTGAATAAGCCTTGATTTTATACATGATATATATATATATATATATATATATATATATATATATATATATATATATATATATATATCTACTGGCGGTCGCCAGTAGATAGTTATAGTTACAACCTATTATCCATAGGAAATCCGCGACATTCTATTTGAAATAACTCTCTTGCCGGTTGACGTATCTTCGCGAAATTTTCAAACTTCGTGGGGCGCTCCGGTCCGCTCCATATATATATATATATATATATATATATATATATATATATATATATATGAATCCAATTCCTTCAATGCCCATGGAGAAAGAAGGCTGCACTCAGCTGCAGGCATATTTCATCAAATTTATTCGGCCAGAACATGACAACAAGGCGTGCCACCCCCCGACGCGTTTCGGCAAATCCTTACTCATGGGGTATGGCCGGCAAACCGTTAATCACATGACTGTTTCCTTTTAATTATGCTGAAGGCACTTGTGATAGGCCAACCACTCGGACTCGAAAATGATGCATTATGGTAAATGTTCAAAATCATTATATCTCCAAATGGACATCCGAGAGGCACATATCTGTTGGAATAAAAACACAGTCCATATTATTAAACCCTTCAATGGGTGCTCTTTGGTCACGTTTCATTAATTACAAACCATGCAGTCCCATATCTCACCCAAATCACAAGCAAAACATAGGCCCTTTACGCAGAAATCTGCGGCAGCACGGGCCATCCGTTAATGTCCTGGCGGCACCGTGCTGACATTGACAAGGTGGTGCAGTCCTGTACCGGCGTCGGGCTACGCCGTCAAACATGAATCCAATTCCTCCAATGCCCATGGAGAAAGAAGGCTGCACTCAGCTGCAGGCATGTTTCAGTAAATTTATTCGGCCAGAACGTGACAACTAGGAGTACCACCCCCGACGCTTTTCGGCAAATCCTTACTCATGGGGTATGGCCGGCAAACCGTTAATCACATGACTGTTTGCTTTTAATTATGCCGAAGGCACTTGTGATAGGCCAACCACTCGGACTCGAAAATGATGCATTATGCTAAATGTTCACAATCTCAAAATCATTATATCTCCAAATGGACATCCGAGAGGCACATATCTGTTGGCATAAAAACACAGTCCATATTATTAAACCCTTCAATGGGTGCTCTTTGGTCCCATTTCATTAATTACAAACCATGCAGTCCCATATCTCACCCAAATCACAAGCAAAACATAGGCCCTTTACGCAGAAATCTGCGGCAGCATGGGCCATCAGTGAATGTCCTGGCGGCACCGTGCTCACATTGACAAGGTGGTGCAGTCCTGTACCGGCGTCGGGCTACGCCGTCAAACATGAATCCAATTCCTCCAATGCCCATGGAGAAAGAAGGCTGCACTCAGCTGCAGGCATATTTCATCAACTTTATTCAGCCAGAATGTAACAACAAGGAGTGCCACCCCGACGCGTTTCGGCAAATCCTTACTCATGGGGTATGGCGGCAAACCATTAATCACATGACTGTTTCCTTTTAATTGTGCCGAAGGCACTTGTGATAGGCCAACCACTCAGACTCGAAAATGATGCATTATGGTAAATGTTCACAATCTCAAAATCATTATATCTCCAAATGGACATCCGAGAGGCACATATCTGTTGGCATAAAACACAGTCCATATTATTAAACCCTTCAATGGGTGCTCTTTGGTCAAGTTTCATTAATTACAAACCATGCAGTCCCATATCTCGCCCAAATCACAAGCAAAACATAGGCCCTTTACTTAGAAATCTGCGGCAGCACGGGCCATCCGTGAATGTCCTGGTGGCAGCGTGCTGACATTGATAAGGTGGTGCAGTCCTGTACCGGCGTCGGGCTACGCCATCAAACATGAATCCAATTCCTCCAATGCCCATGGAGAAAGAAGGCTGCACTCAGCTGCAGGCATATTTCATCCAATTTATTTGTCCAGAACGTGAGAACAAGGAGTGCCACACCCCGACGCGTTTCGGCAAATCCTTACTCATGGGGTATGGCCGGCAAACCGTTAATCACATGACTGTTTCCTTTTAATTATGCCGAAGGCACTTGTGATAGGCCAACCACTTGAACTTGAAAATGATGCATTATGGTAAATGTTCACAATCTCAAAATCATTATATCTCCAAATGGACATCCGAGAGGCACATATCTGTTGGCATAAAAACACAGTCCATATTATTAAACCCTTCAATGGGTGCTCTTTGGTCACGTTTCATTAAATCAAAACCATGCAGTCCCATATCTCGCCCAAATCACAAGCAAAACATAGGCCCTTTACGCAGAAATCTGCGGCAGCACGGGCCATCCTTGAATGTCCTGGCGGCTCCGTGCTGACATTGACAAGGTGGTGCAGTGCTGTACCGGCGTCGGGCTACGCCGTCAAACATGAATCCACCTCCTCCAATGCCCATGGAGAAAGAAGGCTGCACTCAGCTGCAGGCATATTTCATCAAATTTATTCGGACAGAACGTGACAACAAAGAGTGCCACCCCCGACGCGTTTCGGAAAATCCTTACTCATGGGGTAAGGCCGGCAAACCGTTAATCACATGACTGTTTCCTTTTAATTATGCCGAAGGCACTTGTGATAGGCCAACAACTTGGACTCGAAAATGATGCATTATGGTAAATGTTCACAATCTCAAAATCATTATATCTCCAAATAGACATCCGAGAGGCACATATCTGTTGGCATAAAAACACAGTCCATATTATTAAACCCTTCAATGGGTGCTCTTTGGTCACGTTTCATTAATTACAAACCATGCAATCCCATATCTCGCCCAAATCACAAGCAAAACATAGGCCATTTACGCAGAAATCTGCGGCAGCACGGGCCATCTGTGAATGTCCTGGCGGCACCGTGCTGACATTGACAAGGTGGTGCAGTCCTGTACCGGCGTCGGGCTACGCCGTCAAACATGAATCCAATTCCTCCAATGCCCATGGAGAAAGAAGGCTGCACTCAGCTGCAGGCATATTTCATCAACTTTATTCGGCCAGAATGTGAAAACAAGGAGTGCCACCCAGACGCGTTTCGGCAAATCCTTGCTCATGGGGTATGGCGGCAAACCATTAATCAAATGACTGTTTCCTTTTAAATATGCCAAAGGCACTTGTGATAGGCCAACCACTCGGACTCGAAAATGATGCATTTTGGTAAGTGTTCACAATCTCAAAATCATTATATCTCCAAATGGACATCCGAGAGGCACATATCTGTTGGCATAAAAACACAGTCCATATTATTAAACCCTTCAATGGGTGCTCTTTGGTCACGTTTCATTAATTACAAACCATGCAGTCCCATATCTCGCCCAAATCACAAGCAAAACATAGGCCCTTTACCAGAAATCTGCGGCAGCACGGGCCATCCGTGAATGTCCTGGCGGCACCGTGCTGACATTGACAAGGTGGTGCAGTCCTGTACCGGCGTCGGGCTACTCCGTCCAACATGAATCCAATTCCTCCAATGCCCATGGAGAAAGAAGGCTGCACTCAGCTGCAGGCATATTTCAGTAAATTTATTCGGCCAGAACGTTACAACAAGGAGTACAACCCCCCGACGCGTTTCGGCAAATCCTTACTCATGGTGTATGGCCGGCAAACCGTTAATCACATGACTGTTTGCTTTTAATTATGCCGAAGGCACTTGCGATAGGCCAACCATTCGGACTCAAAAATGATGCATTATGGTAAATGTTCACAATCTCAAAATCATTATATCTCCAAATGGACATCCGAGAGGCACATATCTGTTGGCATAAAAACACAGTCCATATTATTAAACCCTTCAATGGGTGCTCTTTGGTCACGTTTCGTTAATTACAAACCATGCAGTCCCATATCTCGCCCAAATCACAAGCAAAACATAGGCCATTTACGCAGAAATCTGCGGCAGCACGGGCCATCTGTGAATGTCCTGGCGGCACCGTGCTGACATTGACAAGGTGGTGCAGTCCTGTACCGGCGTCGGGCTACGCCGTCAAACATGAATCCAATTCCTCCAATGCCCATGGAGAAAGAAGGCTGCACTCAGCTGCAGGCATATTTCATCAACTTTATTCGGCCAGAATGTGAAAACAAGGAGTGCCACCCAGACGCGTTTCGGCAAATCCTTGCTCATGGGGTATGGCGGCAAACCATTAATCAAATGACTGTTTCCTTTTAAATATGCCGAAGGCACTTGTGATAGGCCAACCACTCGGACTCGAAAATGATGCATTATGGTAAGTGTTCACAATCTCAAAATCATTATATCTCCAAATGGACATCCGAGAGGCACATATCTGTTGGCATAAAAACACAGTCCATATTATTAAACCATTCAATGGGTGCTCTTTGGTCACGTTTCATTAATTACAAACCATGCAGTCCCATATCTCGCCCAAATCACAAGCAAAACATAGGCCCTTTACTCAGAAATCTGTGGCAGCACGGGCCATCCGTGAATGTCCTGGTGGCAGCGTGCTGACATTGATAAGGTGGTGCAGTCCTGTACCGGCTTTCGGGCTATGCCATCAAACATTAATCCAATTCCTCCAATGCCCGTGAAGAAAGAAGGCTGCACTCAGCTGCAGGCATATTTCATCCTATTTATTTGTCCAGAACGTGACAACAAGGAGTGCCACACCCCGACGCGTTTCGGCAAATCCTTACTCATGGGGTATGGCCGGCAAACCGTTAATCACATGACTGTTTCCTTTTAATTATGCCGAAGGCACTTGTGATGGGCCAACCACTCGAACTTGAAAATGATGCATTATTTTAAATGTTCACAATCTCAAAATCATTATATCTCCAAATCGACATCCGAGAGGCACATATCTGTTGGCATAAAAGCACAGTCCATATTATTAAACCCTTCAATGGGTGCTCTTTGGTCACGTTTCATTAATTACAAACCATGCAGTCCCATATCTCGCCCAAATCACAAGCAAAACATAGGCCCTTTATGCAGAAATCTGCGGCAGCACGGGCCATCCGTGAATGTCCTGGCGGCACCGTGCTGACATTGACAAGGTGGTGCAGTGCTGTACCGGCGTCGGGCTACGCAGTCAAACATGAATCCACCTCCTCCAATGCCCATTGAGAAAGAAGGCTGCACTCAGCTGCAGGCATATTTAATCAAATGTATTCGGCCAGAACGTGACAACAAAGAGTGCCACCCCCAACGCGTTTCAGCAAATCCTTACTCATGGGGTATGGCCGGCAAACCGTTAATCACATGACTGTTTCCTTTTAATTATGCCGAAGGCACTTGTGATAGGCCAACAACTCGGACTCGAAAATGATGCATTATGGTAAATGTTCACAATCTCAAAATCATTATATCTCCAAATGGACATCCGAGAGGCACATATCTGTTGGCATAAAAACACAGTCCATATTATTAAACCCTTCAATGGGTGCTCTTTGGTCACGTTTCATTAATTATAAACCATACTGTCCCATATCTCACCCAAATCACAAGCAAAACATAGGCCCTTTACGTAGAAATCTGCGGCAGCACAGGCCATCCGTGAATGTCCTGGCGGCACCGTGCTAACATTGACAAGGTGGTGCAGTCCTGTACTGGCGTTGGGCTACGCCGTCAAACATGAATCCAATTCCTCCAATGCCCATGGAGAAAGAAGGCTGCACTCAGCTGCAGGCATATTTCATCAAATTTATTCGGCCAGAACGTGACAACAAGGAGTGCCACCTCCCGATGCGTTTCGGCAAATCCTTACTCATGGTGTATGGCAGGCAAACCGTTAATCACATGACTGTTTCCTTTTAATTATGCCGAATGCACTTGTGATAGGCCAACCACTCGGACTCGAAAATGATGCATTATGGTAAATGTTCACAATCTCAAAATCATTATATCTCCAAATGGACATCCGAGAGGCACATATCTGTTGGCATAAAAACACAGTCCATATTATTAAACCCTTTAATGGGTGCTCTTTGGTCACGTTTCATTAATTACAAACCATGCAGTCCCATATCTCGCCCAAATCACAAGCAAAACATAGGCCCTTTACGCAGAAATCTGCGGCAGCACGGGCCATCCGTGAATGTCCTCGTGGCACCGTGCTGACATTGACAAGGTGGTGCAGTGCTGCACCGGCGTCGGGCTACGCCGTCAAACATGAATCCAATTCCTCCAATGCCCATGGAGAAAGAAGGCTGCACTCAGCTGCAGGCATATTTCATCAAATGTATTCGGCCAGAACGTGACAACAAGGAGTGCCACCCCGACGCGTTTCTGCAAATCCTTACTCATGGGGTATGGCCGGCAAACCGTTAATCACATGACTGTTTTCTTTTAATTATGTCGAAGGCACTTGTGATAGGCCAACCACTCGGATTCGAAAATGATGCATTATGGTAAATGTTCACAATCTCAAAATCATTATATCTCCAAATGGACATCCGAGAGGCACATATCTGTTGGCATAAAAACACAGTCCATATTATTAAACCCTTCAATGGGTGCTCTTTGGTCACGTTTCATTAATTATAAACCATGCAGTCCCATATCTCGCCCAAATCACAAGCAAAACATAGGCCCTTTATGCAGAAATCTGTGGCAGCACGGGCCATCCGTGAATGTCCTGGCGGCACCGTGCTGACATTGACAAGGTGGTGCAGTCCTGTACTGGCGTCGGGCTACGCCGTCAAACATGAATCCAATTCCTCCAATGCCCATGGAGAAAGAAGGCTGCACTCAGCTGCAGGCATATTTGATCAAATTAATTCAGCCAGAACGTGACAACAAGGAGTGCCACCCCCCGACGCGTTTTGGCAAATCCTTACTCATGGGGTATGGCCGGCAAACCGTTAATCACATGACTGTTTCCTTTTAATTATGCCGAAGGCACTTGTGATAGGCCAACCACTCGGCATGAACACTACTCCCAACATGACTCCCTACACTACACAAACACCACTGCACTACCCTAAACCCTAAAACACTACCCGCAGCACGACCCCCTACACTACCCAAACACCACTGTTCTACCCTAAACCCTAAAACATTACCCGCAGCACGACCCCCTACAGTACACAAACACCACTGCAGTACCGTAAACACTAAAACACTACTCCGAGGATGACCCCCTACACTACACAAACACCACTGTACCCTAAACCCTAAAACACTACTGCCAGCATGACCCCTTACACTACCCAAACACCACTGCATTTTTGTAAACTCTAAAACACTACCTCCAGCACGATTCTTACACTACCCAAACACCACTGCACTACCTTAAACCCTAAAATGCTACCCCCAGCATGAACCCCCAAACAGTACACAAACACCACTGCACTACTCTAAATCCTAAAACAGTACTCGCTGCATGACTTCCCACACTACAGAAACACCACTGTGCTACCCTAAATCCTAAAACACTACTCTCAGCACGACCCCTACACTACACAAACACCACTGCACTGCCATAAACCTAAAACACTACTCCCAGCATGAACCCCTACACTACCCAAACACCACTGCACTGCTGTAAACCCTAAAACACTACTCCCAGCATGACCCCTACACTACACAAACACCACTGCACTACCCTAAACCCCAAAACAGTACTCCCAGCATGACCCCTTACACTACCCAAACATTACTGCATTGTCGTAAACTCTAAAACACTACCTCCAGCACGATTCTTACACTACCCAAACAGCAGTGCACTACCTTAAACCCTAAAACGCTACCTCCAGCACGAACACCCTACAGTACACAAACACCACTGTACTACCCTAAAGCATAAAACAGTACCAGTCCGTCGGTTCGCAGGTCTGTGTCTGCTAGCCGTCGTGTCCCTAGCTGTACATGTGCGAGCCAGTTTGTTAGGTGATAGGTGTGTCTCTGCTAGCAGGGCCGTTGGTGTCCCCTTGCGAGTTAGACCCGAGCTCTCCCTCTGCGAGCCAGCATGCTGGTGTGCATTTGCGAGCCGACGGCCCGTAGCTTTCCCTGTGCGAGCTGAGCTGACGGGCCGCAGCTGTCCCTCTGCAAGCCTGCCAGATGGCCCGCAGGTCTCCCTGTGCTAGCCGGATCGCAGCTGTCACTCTGCGAACCGATATTAAGAATATAAGGCGGCTCTAAAAAGAGCCGTTGTGTTTATTAGTTGGAGCTACATATAAGTGCGGATGCACAGCTTCAGGTTATTCAGAAAAACTCGATTTCCCTGATGTGTGAAGTGTACTCCATCACTTCTGTAGATATCAGCCATATCAAAACGTATGTTGTTGTTGTAGATCGACCCCATTCTATGGTCTCTGAGGTATGCAGACACAGCTTTGCTGACATTCTTCCTAGATTTTTCAATCTGAGGACAAAATTGGTTTGACCATTTCCACTTCTGTCTTTGGCATATATTGGAATATACAAAGACAGTTTGAGGCAAAAGCAACATCAATTGTCGAAAGGTGTCTTTCATTAGCATTTCCAAACCTACACCAGTCAATGTGCCTAGGTCGTTTCCAACACAGTGCACAATCATGAGGTCAGGGTGTTGGAGATGCAAACAGGTTTTAACCAAAGGCAACAATTGGTGCCACTTCAATCCTCTCTGTCCAAACCATTTAATGTCCACATTTTGTAAACCTAGGTCTAAGTCAATACGTCTCTGTTCTGCATACCTCTTGCACCAGAAAACATAGCTATGTCCTACGATCCACACTAGCATTTTGAAGGTATGGCTGGGAAGTATGGATAGATGTCTGTAGCTCATGCAGTCCGTTCGTAGAATAAGAGATATGTTTAAAGGTGGGGAACTACTTTTTTTCTCATTCAAAACGATAACTGATTGGGAGATGAAAAGCATTGTTTTTTAAAAGTAGGGTGCACATTCGTTTTGTGGAAAAGCATCTTTGTGATTGGTTAAGAAAAAGCAGTTTAAACGTGGAGTACATATGATAGGATAAAATTTGGTCAACTCAACCACACCTGCTACTTGCATTTGGAAGGCACTGTTCGAACTTAAAACAATAGTGAACTTTTAACCTGCACGTGCCGTTAAATGTTTGAGAAAATGTTGCAAAAAAATATCGTTAGGTTTAAAAAATTGATGAACTTTTAACCTGCACGTGTTGTAGAATGTTCTTGAAAGTGTGTTGATAGAATACGTTGCACGTCTTACTTCTATGTGTCCTTGAATATTAAAAAACTGTTTATATGGAAAATTCAAAAATAACCAATAGAGAGAAGTTTTGCAATCTAAAAGAATCAAGGAACTATTCTAATTTGTTCTTTACATGTATTTATGTGTGGAGTAACAAAATTACAGACACAACAGCACCAGGAAGAGGAACAAGCAGGGAGTGGGGGGACGGGGGGAGATGGCACAATTGCACACATGCACAATTAAGTACAGCACAACTACAGACAAACCATGGCTAAAATGAAACACACCAACAAGGAGCACAAGTCACACAACCCGCCAACATCACACCACTGAACAAGCACAAAAGTGAAAACCACACTGCCTGAAATGGAGAAGAGTGAAAAATACCTCACATGAAGGGATATCTCACACAGAATGCAGCACACACACATAGGAAGCAGAGTACACCAACATCCAGCACAATGTTGTCCAAACACAAACATTCGCACAATCGAACACAGGACACAAATGCACTCGCCTGTGGCGGATAAACGTCCAAAAGCGTCAGTACGAAACAGTCACATGAGAACGCATAATTACAAACCCACAGTCCGGATGGGGTAGCAATTCACGTATGGCAAGCAGCCAGAGAGTCCGTGACACACACATTGGCCTACAAATGAAGACACAACACATTTGGAGACAAGTGAAAATGTGGAAACTTTATAAAAGATAGTGCGTGTCAGTACGGCCAAGAGTAGTGCCACGTTATGCAGACAAATGCAGCAGCGTGCCTGAATAAGGAACGTAGGAAAACGTCCATGTTCACCTCGGAAGTCCATCACCAACACACGTCAGTGTCAAGCAGCGTTGGTTGTACGCGCCTCGGACATGAGTCGACACCAATGCAGCCATGTCCACTGTCGTCTTGGGACATGTGACCAGATGCACAACATGCAATGATGCGGCGGGACACGTGCAATGTGGCACATCGAGTCGTGGTTGCAGGTACCTTGTCACTCGTCCATGAACGCGAGTGCAGCTGCGTAAGCCACTATCTCTAATGAGTGATGGTTGGCCACAATATTTGACATGTCGGCGACGTAATCCATCAGCTGACCGGGACAGATGTGCTGACTCCAACCACTGTACCCAATGTGCACCAAAGCAGAATCGGGAAGTGGGTCAATTTTCTCACTGCATACTACGACACGTGCAATGTCCCAGGCCCAGTTCCCAACATGCATGCCAAACATCCATGCATGCCATAAACGGGCAACACCGTGGCACTCCTGGTCGTGGGCCAACAGGGGGCGCACACACCCGTCATAATCCATGTCAGCTACGCACACGTTGGAGAGGCACACGTCCATGCACCACTCGGATAGGCATGTGCGACATTGCAATACAGGTTGAACGCAGGTGACGTCCGCAATGCGGAAGCTCAGCCGGTAAGTGATCCACAGCACTGCCAAAGGCAGTGCACCCAGGACATGCAGCAGACGTGCAAGGTATATGTGGACGTGAATGGAGTCGACCATGTGTTCGGGATGCCCTGCCATTGCGTCAGTGGCTCTGCTTGTAGCTGCACTGGCTTGCCGTGTGCCAGTCTTGTGGATGAAATGGCACAGCTTGGTGCAATGAGCCGGGTCTGTGTGCAATGGGTGCAGGGCAGGGGTGTGGTGGGAGTACGTGTGAAGGCCATTTCACGCACGCTAACTACGACAAAGGACTTTTGAGTGTGGGATGTGTACTCGTTGTTCTCAAATCGGGCAGTGCGTAGTGTGGGAGACGGATGCAAATATTATCATATCTGTCAGGGGGGCTGGCCACTTGCAAGTTCCTTCTCGGAGCAGCAGATGTGTTAGCGCAAGATAGCTCAGACAAAGAACCTTTCATCCCTACAGTAACTTCTCCATCTGCATTCATACAGGATGTGTACAAAGGCCGGTCGTGGGTGTTGTGGGCTGTCTGCGACACTGGTCATCATGGATGAGATGCCCAGCACGTGGCACATGGGCGGGTTCACTGTGTGTTACGTTGCCAAACAGCTGCTCCTCCCTCCCACGAGCCCCCACACTTTTGTGCGCTGCGCTGTTGTATCCTGTGCACTCCTACGGCACACCATTGTAATGCCTATTCGCGCATGTCCTGCGGCATTCCAATCACACCATGACACTGCCGTTTGGAGGTGGTGCATGCCACTTTACAACATCGACTGCTGCGGCCCTTGTGGCGGCCACACCAGAACACAGAGACACACTTACCGCACTTCTTGCACACGGACATGTCCGAGACACCCCGTTCCCCTTGCCGGATAGGCACACCCCTGCGCTGACCTGTGTACGCCGGACCAGCACACCCCGCTTCTGCATGCAGGAGGATGCATGCGTAGCTACATGTCCAGGCTCACTGCCAACGCTGAGGTGACATGGTAACATCCGCTGAAGACAGCACACTGTGATGTTGCAGGGCCCGTGCCCATCATGCTAACACAATGACCACACGGACACACTTGCTCAGATGCGGGTTCGGGGGGCGTTGGCGGTCCTGGGGTTGTTGCGATGAGTGTTGTGGCCATCATGGGTATCCGTGTATCATGCTCATTGACTCTATGGCACCTGTGGGTGTTCCGGTGTGGCTCTTGGCTGTGTTCCCTTTCATGCTGCAGGTAGTCATCCTGCTTAACACCAGCAGAAAGCAGGTGTAAAATCCCTGGTGCTAACGTGGCTTATCGCCGGAATTTGTTTCGCATCGCAGTTTTTGCCTTTCGTTGTGAAAGTGGTGATGTGGTTTTTTTCGTGTACAGAAAAATAAACGAACTGGGCGGTGTATCCCGTCAAGATTCAGCACCTGACCCACTATTCCCAATCAATATAAATACAATGAGATTTCTTCATTGATTTTGTGTGTACACTGTAAATGCACTCACTACCACAGTGCAATTCAATACAGGATTTTAGTATTTAGAATAAATCGCAAAGGTGCACCTCGTGTGTTTTTGCACGGGAACGCCTACTCTGCATCTCATTATCAGCACTTTAATGCAACTAAAGTTGAGATAAATCTAAAACACTATTCAGAAGCTGGTGCAAACTGCAGACATCACCAGTATTCCCGCGATAACTGCCCCAAAATTTAACACCATGGTGGACACCACTAAATAACAGTAATAAGAATGAGAAATAGTCACACAGCACTTAAGTAACAACCAAAAACTTTATTGAATTTTTTTTTTTTTTCAAAACTTTATATTTCCGTACATATAGAGGATAAACTAAATTTAACAAACTGAACACAAAACAACAAGGCGGAAGACTCCTGTCGGGTCCATTAATGTCGACGACACAGCCTGGAAAAAAAAGCACAAAATAAGGACGTGTGTAATGCGCATATCAAAGGAGTGAGACACAGAGAAAGAGAGAAGGAAAAAAAAGCCAGAGAGAAAAAGAGAGGGAAGGAAAGAAAGGGAGTGAGAAAGGGAGAAGGGAGAGAGAGTGAGAGAGAGATAGAAGGAAAGGAAGGAAGAGAGTGAGAGAGTGAATGAAGAGAGGGAAGTGAGAGAGAGAGAGAGAGAGAGAGAGAGACACTGCCGCCCCTGCGCATCCATGACCAAATAATTACCTGCTGCCACCAGAGTGTCTACCAGTGGGCACTCCACGTGCCTGTGAAAGATCCAGGGCCCGGTCCCGCCACCATGGCTTGGTGGACATTATGTGGACCCGCTACGCGGCCCAGCAGATCCCACACATGTCACTGAGTCCTGAGTCATCAATGGCGGAGACCACATCAGCTTTTGGTGCCGCTAACCCTGTGCAACGCAAGTCAGCGCCACGTGGTGGTAGGCCCCTGATGGCCACATCAGCTTCGGGTGGCACTAACGCTGTGCAACTCAAGTCCGTGCCACGTGGTAGTAGGCCCCTGACGGCCACATCAGCTTCGGGTGGCACTAACCATGTGCAACTCAAGTCTGCGCCACGTGGTGGTAGGCCCCTGACGGCCACATCATCTTCGGGTGGCACTAACCCTGTGCAACTCAAGTCCGCGTCACGTAGGCCCCTGACTGTCATACAGCTCAGGGTGTGACTAACCCTCTGGGCAAGTTTTCATGAACTCTTTATGATTGAGACCCGTGGAGCGTCCGCCATCCAGTCACCACCGGCAATAAAGGATGTGACGTTGTCGATCCATTATATTTGTGTGGTCACATGGCCTGTGATGCATGTGCCGGATGGGTGTGGTGTGTGTGCAAACCTGCCCTCAGGGAGTGGCCGTGACATGTTGACAACTAGACCACTGACCTGCACACCAACAGCGAGTACGCCTGCGACAGGTAGCTATGTGGGGGGTGTGAAAACGTGTTTTCTCAATGGATTTTCCATAGGAAACTTTAGACAAGGCTACAGGTCAAACTGCTGAACGGAATTACGCCAAATTTGGTAGGGAGAAAGGTCTTGGTCCAGAAAGCGCGCTTTCTCGCATCGAGTGAAAATATAAAAGAAAGGTCCCGGGGGCAATTTAATATACCGGAGCTCTGTCTGTGCGAGATAACCCTTTCACGCTCCCTCTGCCCAACATCACCACTTCGCAGCTATGCCGTTAGAAGCCAGTCTGTCAGCTCGCAGCTGTCTACCTTTGCGAGCTAGTACGCTGCTGTGCCTGTACCTCTGCGAGCTACTACGCTGCTGTTCCTTTGGGAGCGGACAGCTCGTAGTACTGCGTCTGTGAGTCGAGCGGACGGGCCGCAGTTGTCCCTCTGCGAGCCTGGGTGCGAACTGTTCATAAGTCACACTACATAAGCATTGAAAAGCCATTTTGTGATTCAGTCCGTCAGCTGGCATCTGTCCGAGGCATTTCTGAAAACATACTGGAGTTCTTTCTGTGAGAGATACCCCTTTCACGCTGCCTCTCCCCACATCAGCAGGTAATGCACCCTCTTCCCACATTAGCAACATACCCCCAACAACTTTCTTGGGCCCGGAATTGTCCGTGTGCGGTTGGACAAACAAGAATCTTAGTCATGTATAGAGTTACATATAAAACATTTTATTTAAACAAAACAACAAATAAAACTGAAGGGAGTCTGGTGCTGTGGTCGCTGCCACGAAGTTGGGGTCACTGCAATTCAGGGCTCAGGACACAGTTCCACATGTGGGATCGGCTTGTATTGAACAGGGTTAGTGGCACCACATGTCACGCCTTGTGTTGTACAGGGTTAGTGGCACCACGTGTCGCCGGCCGTGCATATGGAAATATGCCTCACTGATCGAAGGGAGTCTTGTGCTGTGGTCGCTGCCATGGACTTGGGGTCACTGCCATTCAAGACTCAGGACACAGTTCCACATGTGGGATTGGCTTGTATTGAACAGGGTTAGTGGCACCACGTGTCGCGCCTTGTGTTGTACAGGGTTAGTGGCACCACGTGTCGCCAGCCTTGCATATGGAAATATGCCTCACTGATCGAAGGGAGTCTGGTGCTGTGGTCGCTGCCACAGACTTGGGGTCACTGCCATTCAGGACTCAGGACACAGTTCCACATGTGGGATCGGCTTGTGTTGAACAGGGTTAGTGGCAACACGTGTCGCGGCTTGTGTTGAACAGGGTTAGTGGCACTACGTGTCGCCGGCCTTGCATATGGAAATATGCCTCACTGATCGAAGGGAGTCTGGTGCTGTGGTCGCTGCCACGGACTTGGGGTCACTGCCATTCAGGACTCAGGACACAGTTCCACATGTGGGATCGGCTTGTGTTGAACAGGGTTAGTGGCACCACGTGTCGCTGCTTGTGTTGAACAGGGTTAGTGGCACCACGTGTCCAAAATTCTAATTGCGAGCTCTGCTGCCCGCAGTGTAGACTGCTAATGAGTGTTCATTTGCACTTGAAGATGAATTTGGTGATTGTACTAAAGCTATAACTGATATAAATATGGAAATATGCCTCACTGATCGAAGGGAGTCTGGTGCTGTGGTCGCTGCCACAAAGTTGGGGTCACTGCCATTCGGGAGTCAGGACACAGTTCCACATGTGGGATTGGCTTGTGTTGAACAGGGTTAGTGGCACCACGTGTCACGCCTTGTGTTGTACAGGGTTAGTGGCACCACCTGTAGCCGGCCTTGCATATGGAAATATGCCTCACTAATCGAAGGGAGTCTGGTGCTGTGGTCGCTGCCACGGACTTGGGGTCACTGCCATTCAGGACTCAGGACACATTTCCACATGTGGGATTGGCTCGTGTTGAACAGGGTTAGTGGCACCATGTGTTGCCGGCTTGTGTTTGACAGGGTTAGTGGCACCACGTGTCGCGGCTTGTGTTGAACAGGGTTAGTGGCACCACGTGTCCAAAATTCGAATTGCGAGCTCTGCTGCCCGCAGTGTAGACTGCTAATGAGTGTTCGTTTGCACTTGAAGATGAATTTGGTGATTGTACTAAAGCTATAACTGATATAAAAAAGTTCTTGAAGCAAGGATACTAAAAGGATATTATGTAGATTTTAGGCCTGTGATACTTACTTGCCTACTGGACTCTGTAATGAATTAATCAAGACTTAATTTTAATTGTGAGCCCTGATGACCGCAGTGTAGGCCAGAGGTAGCGGTCAGCAAGGGCCCACAACCACGTGACGTTGACTTGAGCTGCACAGATTGGGAGCATACAGTCTTCTTAACCGATTATACTCTCTTACACAATTTGAATCGGCACTAATCTTGAATTGTTAGCCCTGCTAACCGCATTGTAGGCCGGAGGCAGCGGTCATCAAGGGCCCACAGCCACGTTGCGTTGACTTGAGCTGCACAGAGTTAGTGGTACTTGAAGCACTTAGCGTGTGCGCAGTCAGCGATGATGCGTGGTCCGGGCTGGCCGCACTGTTAGCAATGTCTGTTGCCTACTGGACTGCGTCATCTGCAATCGCGAGTCGCTCTGAATTGTGAGCCCTACTCACCGCAGTGGAGGCAGGAGGCAGCGGTGAGCAAGGGCCCACAGGCACGTGTTGTTGACTTGAGCAATGTCTCTTGCCTACTGGACTGCGTCATCTACAATCGCGACTCGATCTGAATTGTGAGCCTTGCTGTCCGCAGTGCATATCGAAGGCAGTAGTTTGTACAGACACAAGTCCACGGTGCTGTGCCGCTTGGGGCCTGTGTGGCGGAAGCCAGCGATCGGTGAGGAGGCTGGTGGTCATGTTGGCGGCCTCGTGGCAGGGTGAGGGGCGCCGCCCTGGCAGATGCTTTGGCCTTCCCACAAGTGAACCACGCCCAGAGCTCTGGCCTATTTATTCACACTCCTACGCTGAAGTGGCGTACGTCGGACCAGCCCACTCCGGTTACGCTTATGCTTACAGGGGGACGACACAGCTACATGACTGAGATCTTCCCTAGTGTTTGACGTAACATGGTTGGGTCCACTGTCCACAACACTACAAGCACCAGTAGTATTTGTGCACATGGAGAGGTGTGTGTTCTGCATACTGAGATGTGTCCAGCACATCACCGCTACACTTTGCATTGTGTGCATTGTTAAACATGGGTGAATTGCTTCCTTCACATATAGTTTGTTCACACCTGTCCCAATATTCAGCTATTGTGTGGCTGATGGGCAATGCCGTTTTCGGAAGGTTCGCTGTCTTGTTCTGCGCTGCCTCGGTGGTAGAGGGGGGGGCTGGGGTGGTGGTGGGTGTTGTGGTGTTCTTGGGTGTCGGAGCTGCTTGATCAGTAGGTCTATGACATGTGTTGGTCTTCAGATGTGGCTCTGGGCTGGGCTCCCTTTCATACTGTTTGTAGTTGTTTAATATTTAAAAAACAAAAAGACATTATATAGTTTAAATAACAAATAAAAAAAATTACAGTAGGGAGAGGGGTGGTACGGGAGGAGGTCCTGAGGGTTGTGGCAGTGGGTGTTGTGTCCTTCTTGGGTGTCGGAAAAAACTATAGGTTAAATAAACATTATAATTAGAAGTTAGCATTAAAAAAAATATTGAAATTCACTGAAAAAACCATACGTTTCCGGGACGTTATAGATAGAAATTAGTATTTAAAAAACCTTTGAAATTCACTGAAAAAACCATAGGTTTCAGGCACGTCATATTTAGAAATTGGCATTTAAAAAAACCTTTGAAATTCACTGAAAAAACCATAGGTTTCAGGCACGTTATAGTTAGAAATTAGCATTTCAAAAACCTTAGAAATTCACTGAAAAAACCATAGGTTTCAGGGACATTATAGTTAGTTGGACATTTCACTCATTCAAAACCATAGAAATTCCACCGTTATAGTTAGTTCAGCTAACTATAACTCGCGCCCCCGCAATGCACTGCTGATGACGTCACATATTACATCATTCATGACATGGTCAGTGACATCACTGATGACATCACTGATGACATCTCAAATGACATCACTGATGACATCATCCATGTGACAATCTGATGTACCTCGTCACACACTAATATAACCTTTGATACACTCACTGTAAAATACAGACTACCATTTTCGATACCATTGACACACTAATACCAGTTACTACATACCCACTCAGTGATTCCTAGGTCTAGACACACATCTACCCATTCACCCATACAATCAGTCATACATGTAGTCACTGATCAATAGAACACTATCAAATGCACTCATACACCTATATAGACATTGACATACCAGCACTCATCCTAGTCAGTTATGTACTCATCCTAGTCACTCATGCAAAGAATCAATCACAGTTCCATTTACTCACCTACACAGTTATACACACACCACCTCATTTATTCATACAGATAGTAACGCATACTTAGTCTCTTATATAATCACTAATACAAGTATACACTCATACATACAGCCACTCTCACAAACACTGACTCTCACGTATAGTCATTTCTATACACCAACTCTCACATACACTGCCTTTTATATATGTACTTAGTTGGACATGTGCACTGAGACATCGATTCACTCACCAAGACGCCCATACACACACTTACCCACCCATACAACGGTTTCCACATGCAGTCTTAAACTCATACACCCTGTCAATCAACCACTCACACATCTATGCACAGTCACACACCCCCTACCCAACCACACACACACTCAGTCTCCTATACAAATACGCAGGGAACTAATCAATAACCCATATAGACATTGATGTAGCTACTGACCAACCGATGCAGCAGCTTACACAACAACAGACAGTGATACAGACATTCACACACTTTAGACACTAACCCATGTATTCAGTAAGATACATTTAATCATTCACTTAAACAGTCACACACCTACTAAATCCTCCATCCAGACACTTATACATCCATTCATTCTTCAATACAGCTTGGTATATATATAATACATATTTAAATTTTAAAGAAAGCTACATTCACTGGATGATGTCATCAGTGATGTCATCAGTGATGTCATTTGAGATGTCATCAGTGATGTCATCAGTGATGTCACTGACCATGTCATGAATGATGTAATATGTGACGTCATCAGCAGTGCATTGCGGGGGTGCGAGTTATAGTTAGCTGAACTAACTATAACGGTGGAATTTCTATGGTTTTGTATGAGTGAAATGTCCAACTAACTATAACGTTCCTGAAACCTATGGTTTTTTCAGTGAATATATATATATGTGTATATATATATATTCACTGAAAAAACCATAGGTTTCAGGCACGTTATAGTTAGAAATTAGCATTTAAAAAACCTTAGAAATTCACTGAAAAAACCATAGGTTTTAGGGAAAGTTATAGTAAAGGGCTCCCGCTACATAAATTTTGATTGCCCCCGGGACCTGGCCCACCCGAGATCTTAAGGAAAATGAAGTGCTGGAGCCCGCTCATCATTTTGTTTTATTTTTTCAGGCGATTCGCGCACCCAGAACGAGCCCGCATAATTTTTTATTTTTTTTTAAATGCTTTTTTGGGCTTTGGGGGTTCTGTGGGACCCCCTGAGCACGCCTAGGGGGTCAGGGTGTTTCTACCCTGCCCCCTTTTCTTTTTTTTAACCTTGGCTGCCAACACTTATTTGTTTGGAGTGTTGGCAGCCAATCAGAGTCAAGCTCGTGCTTGGGAGGGTTCGCGAATCCACAGCGGTCATCAGATATCAATATTTTTTATTTTTAAATTTCTCAGTAACTACTGAACGGATTTACACCATTTAAATCAAAAAGTGCACTCTGGACCAAGAGCTACCTCTCTGCCAAATTTGGTGTAATTCCGTTCAGCAGTTCGGGCTATAGCCGCAACAAAAGTTCCTATGGAAATTAACATGGAGAAAACACCTTTTGGGAACCCACTTTTTCTCGGCTCCCGCTTGACGAATCACCCCGAATCTTTCAAGACAGGAGCTGACCGGAGTGGGCCATTAGTTTTGAAACTTTGCGAAGATTCGTTAAACGGCGCCAAAGATATTGGCAAATCAAAAAACGCTTTTCCTATGGAAACTAGGTCCTAACTATAACTACCTACTGGTGACCCTCAGTAGGTAGTATATATTTATATATATTATCTACTGGCGGTCGCCAGTAGATAGTTATAGTTAGGACCTATTTTCCATAGGAAATCCGCAACATTCTATTTGAAATAACTTTGGCGCCGGTTGACAAATCTTCACGAAATTTTCAAACTTGTTGGGGCGCTCCGGTCCGCTCCTATCCTGAAAGTCTCGGGTGATTCGTCAGCGAGGCCGAAAAAGGGGGTCCCAAACGCGTTTCCCCATGCAATTTTCCATAGGAACCTTTAGTCGCAGCTACAGCCCGAACTGCTGAACGGAATTACACCAAATTTGGCAAATAGGCTAGCCCTTGGATCAGTGTCGTGCCTTTTGCTTAAATGGTGTAAATCCGTTCAGTAGTTCCTGAGAAAATCAAAAGTAAAGTCACATATATATCTATGGCCGAGTAGGGTCCGCGTACCCTCCCGATCACGAGCTGCATGCTAATTGGCTGTCAAGTGGCTGTCAACACTCCAAATCAGGAAGTGTTGGCAGCCATTTTGTCCCTCGGTAGAACCGAGGGACAGAAACAAGTGCGCAAAGTGCAAGAAGGGGGCAGGGTAGAAACACCCTGACCCCCCAGGTCTGCTCAGGGGGTCCCACAAGGACCTATAGTAATTATATGCTTGGGGCCCCCCCGCAGCCCTGGAGACCGCCACCTCCCCGGGGCTTTGAAAATAAATGTGTGGGAGAGTCCCAACCCCCCCACGCTGCCCCGGGGACCGCCACCTCCCTGGGGCATTGATGAAATTGGGCGAGGGGACCTCACGGGTCCCCCCGAGCCCCGGGGACCGCCACCTCTCCGGGGCTATACAGAATAATTAGTGTGGGGGGGCTCAAGCCCCCCCACACTGCCCCAGGGACCACCACCTCCCTAGGGCTTTGAAATGGAGGGAGGGGGGCTGCACGGCCCCCCTCCAGGAGCCCTCGATGGCCCTGGAGACCGCCATCCCCCAGGGCCGGCTCCTGCAGTGTCCCAGGTGCCCACCCCCGGGACACTGCTGTTTGCTATGGCAGGGCGGCAGCCGTGCGGCTCCTGCCCTGCCATAGCAAACCCTGCTTTGCTTCATTGAAGCGAGAGCAGGGAAACCTGCTCTCGCTTCAATGAAGTAAAGCAGATTGCTTTTGGGCAAGGGGAGCTGCATGTCAGCTCCCCTTGCCCAAAAGCAATGCCAGCTCCTGCAGGAGGCGGGGAGCCGGCGGGACCGTGGGGGCATTGGGGCTCCCCCCACGGTCCCCAAGAGAGAGGCCAGGTCCCGGGGATGGGGTCCCCGGGGCCAGAAGTGGCCCGGGAGGGGGGCCACGTGGCCCTTCTCCCTCAATAATTTTTTTTTTTAAAGTGACACAGCCCCGGGGGATGGGGTCCCCGGGGCCAATAGAGACCTCAGGAGGGGGGGGGGGGCACACTTTTTTTTTTTAACTGGAAAAAACAGGTCAGGCCCTGGGGGATGGGGTCCCCAGGGCCTCAAGTATTGTAAAAGAATGGGGGCCACACAGCCCCCCTTCTAAAAAAATAAAATAAAATAAAAGCCGGCATTGCGCCGGAGGCCCCGCCCCTTCCCTGCAGCACTCAGCAAACACGCCCCCTGGCGCATTATAAGTTGGGGAATTAATTCCCCTTGAATATTGAGGGTCCCTGGGGTCCAACTAGCCCACCAGGTAGCTCCAGTATGCGCCACAGAGCTTCTATGGTTTTTTAAATGCTAATTTCTAACTATAACGTCCCTGAAACCTATGGTTTTTTCAGTGAATTTCAAAGGTTTTTTAAATGTTAATTTCTAACTATAACATAGCAGTCTCGTTTTCAGAGTGGTGGAGAAAGGTGAGCATGGCCTCCAAACACCTTTTAGCAATCCCACTGTGTGGGATTTACTGGAGGTAACAGGAGGGGTAGTTAGCCACAGAGCTGCGTTGCAGAGAGGTGTTTTGAGGCCACGCCCCTTTTCACAGAAAATAGCAAAACAAACATTTGAGCTGGTTAGCGTCACTTTTGTGACGCTAAAGCAGCGCAAAAGTTTTAAAAATCTGCAGCTGAGAGTTGGACCACAAAAGTGCAGCACCGTTGTGGAAAGTAAAGCTGGAGAGAGAGCCTGCCCTGCTTCATATGGACTTTTACAGGACGCAGCATCAAGCTTCCAGGAGTGGCTTTCACTTTTGCTCCATCTGCAGTGTCCACTCCCAGCTCCACCAAAGCAAATAGGAAGCTGCAGAGGCACTGTTGAAAACTTGAGGTTGGTTTGCAACCTTTTTTACGCTGTTACCCATAGCAGACGGTCAAGGAATGGGACCAACTGAAAGTAAAACAGGACTCCTAGAGCGCTTAGTTTAAGTTTACTCCCTGCTTTGCTTCATTGAAGCGAGAGCAGGGAAACCTGCTCTCGCTTCAATGAAGTAAAGCAGATTGCTTTTGGGCAAGGGGAGCTGCATGTCAGCTCCCCTTGCCCAAAAGCAATGCCGGCTCCCGCAGGAGGCGGGGAGCCGGCGGGACCGTGGGGGCATTGGGGCTCCCCCCACGGTCCCCAAGAGAGAGGCCAGGTCCTGGGGGATGGGGTCCCCAGGGCCAGAAGTGGCCCCCCTCCCTCAATAATTTTTTTTTTTTTTTTTTTTAAAGTGAGACAGCCCCGGGGGATGGGGTCCCCGGGGCCAATAGAGGCCTCAGGAGGGGGGGGCACACTTTTTTTTTTAACTGGAAAAAACAGGTCAGGCCCTGGGGGATGGGGTCCCCAGGGCCTCAAATATTGTAAAAGAATGGGGGCCACACAGCCCCCCTTCTAAAAAAATAAAATAAAATAAAAGCCGGCATTGCGCCGGAGGCCCCGCCCCTTCCCTGCAGCACTCAGCAAACACGCCCCCTGGCGCATTATAAGTTGGGGAATTAATTCCCCTTGAATATTGAGGGTCCCTGGGGTCCAACTAGCCCACCAGGTATCTCCAGTATGCGCCACAGAGCTTCTATGGTTTTTTAAATGCTAATTTCTAACTATAACGTCCCTGAAACCTATGGTTTTTTCAGTGAATTTCAAAGGTTTTTTAAATGTTAATTTCTAACTATAACATAGCAGTCTCGTTTTCAGAGTGGTGGAGAAAGGTGAGCATGGCCTCCAAACACCTTTTAGCAATCCCACTGTGTGGGATTTACTGGAGGTAACAGGAGGGGTAGTTAGCCACAGAGCTGAGTTGCAGAGAGGTGTTTTGAGGCCACGCCCCTTTTTACAGAAAATAGCAAAACAAACATTTGAGCTGGTTAGCGTCACTTTTGTGACGCTAAAGCAGCATAAAAGTTTTAAAAATCTGCAGCTGAGAGTTGGACCACAAAAGTGCAGCACCGTTGTGGAAAGTAAAGCTGGAGAGAGAGCCTGCCCTGCTTCATATGGACTTTTACAGGACGCAGCATCAAGCTTCCAGGAGTGGCTTTCACTTTTGCTCCATCTGCAGTGTCCACTCCCAGCTCCACCAAAGCAAATAGGAAGCTGCAGAGGCACTGTTGAAAACTTGAGGTTGGTTTGCAACCTTTTTTACGCTGTTACCCATAGCAGATGGTCAAGGAATGGGACCAATTGAAAGTAAAACAGGACTCCTAGAGCGCTTAGTTTAAGTTTACTCCCTGCTTTTACTCCTTCGCCAGAGGTCACTGGGATGTTAGAAGGAATTTGGAAAGTGGGAGCTAGGAGTAGCAGCGGCTAAACTTAGCTATGCAAAATTGACAGCCTGACGATGATTTCTTTAAGCTTATGACCCCCCGTCTATTATTTTCTTTGCTGTGTTTTTGTAGAGAACGTTTGATGTCAAAACATTGAAGGTCTGTGACAAAAAAAGGTCCCCTTCAAAGGGAATCACAATTTGAAAAAGTAAATATTAAGAAAACCTATCTCGCTCATTTTAAACCGGAGATTGGCAAATGTGAAAAGAGCATGAATGTGTAAGAAAAAAACAATTTGGTCCAGGTTTTGATTTCTTTCTTAAAATCCAGTTTTGCTCCAATTGTGCGATGCAAGAAGAACACATCTATCTGTCAGCAACTGGTACACAGCCCTCTTGAAGAGCTGTTGCATCAAGAGCTTATAAGGGCCACATGCATCAAGAATTTTTTCATTCGCAAACGGGCTGATTCTCAGAATCAGCCCATTTGCGAACGCAAATAATGCTCTTGTCATGTATCAAACCCTAATTTGCGATTCAGTAACAAGTTATCGAAAAGCAAGATGTGTAATTGGAAGGACATCCCTTCCAGATACCGAATCCTAACGGTATGTATGAATATTTTGTGACTGTGAATGCAGTCGCAAAACATTCGCATATTACCACCTACTTCAAGTAGGTGGTAACCCATTCGCAAATGGGAAGGAATGTCTGTAAAAGCATTTTTAAAACAGACAGTGGTCCCACGGACCACTGCCTACTCTTAAAAAATGAAAAGAAAAGTTTTCATTTTACTTTTTGTAAACCATCTCTTTTTCCTTTAAGGAAAACGGGCTGCTTTACAAAAAAAAGATTGCTTTATTTAAAAGCAATCACGGATTTGGTGGTCTGCTGACCCCAGCAGGCCACCATTCCAGTGTTTTTTGCGATTCCTAGGGCATCGCAAATTGCGAGCTACCTCTTTAATATTAATAAGGTAGAACGATTTGCAACCCCTTAGGAATCACTGTCTGAAACTCTTTGAGTTTCATACATTGTAAATTGCGATTACCTAATTGCGATTCTCAGAAATTTGCAATTAGGGATTCATAATTTACAATTTTGATACATGTAGCCCTAAGTGTCTGGGAGGACATTGTTACATTGGTGCCCCAAATTTACCAATATTTGACACAAAGCAGCACAGCAATCTAAGTCAAAGCATTTGCAATGCAATAGGTCTCGCATTCACACGAGTTTGAGCTATTGGCATTGTAAATGACAATGCCTTTTATTTCTGTTTTGGGTTTTAAAACATAAATAAAAAGCATTGTCATTTACAATGCTAATAGCTTAAACTCTCACAAGTGCGAGACCTATTGCATTGCAATAAAGGGCCTTCTCGACCGCTTGTTAGATTGTAAATATCAGAGGAAGAGACCGGCCTGTGACGTCTTCAAAGTAATGATAAATAGTGAAGTGAAGAAGATGTGTAAGTGTTGTAAATTACAGAGACACAAAGTGTGAAGTGAGACTTACATATGCTCTGAGCTATAAACACTAACAATGCGCTCCAACACCTTTCGCTCTTTGATTACACTGTTGCGGCTCAGGAGGAAGAGCGTGGAGGGGGGGCTATTTCCTGCCCTCTCCGTGATTTGAGTGTGCAGTGTGGCATTGCATAATGTCATTGCTATCTTTGGCCTAATAAAAAATATTCCAGCTGTAGTAGGGCCTTGGCTTCACCTCCTGGTGCAGGGTGGGCTGTGCTTTATGGCAGGCATGGAGGGAGGGAGGGAGGGATGGTCTCGGCTGCAGCTCCGGCCTTGTACAGTGCTCCTGCTATTACTAGTGAGTGAGAGGTGCTGAGGTGGTGGTATTGGTATTGGTGGTGGTGGTATTGGAATTGGTGGTGGTGGTATTGGTGGTGGTTGTGGTATTGGTGGTGGTGGTGGTGTTGGTATTGGTGGTGGTGGCATTGGTGGTATTGGTGGTGGTGGTATTGGTGGAGGTGGTGTTATTGGTGGTGGTGGTATTGGTGGTGGTGGTATTGGGATTGGTGGTGGTATTGGTATTGGTGGTGGTGATACTGGTATTGGTGGTGGTACTGGTATTGGTGGTGGTGGTATTGGTGGTGGCAGTATTTGTGGTGGTGCTATTGGTATTGGTGGTATTGATATTGGTGGTGGTATTGGTATGGTACTGGTATTGGTGGTGGTGGTATTGGGGGTGGTATTGGTGGTGTTGATTTAGGTGGTGGTAGTATTGGTGGTGGTATTGGTGGTGGTATTGGTGGTGGTGGTATTGGTGGTGGCGGTGGTATTGGTGATGGTATTGGTGGTGGTATTGATGGTGGTGGTAGTATTGGTGGTGGTGGTATTGGTGGTGCTGGTATTGGTGGTGGTGGTATTGGTGGTGGTAGTAGTGGTGGTGTTGGTGGTGGTGATATTGGTGGTGGTGGGGGTATTGGTGGTATTAGTGGAGGTATTGTTGGCAGTGGTGGTATTGGTGGTGGTTGTGGTATAAGTGGTGGTGTTGGTGGTGGTATCGGTGGTGGTGGTGGTATTGGTGGTGATGGTGGTATTGGTGGTGATGGTGGTATTGGTGGGGCTATTGGTGGTGGTGGTGGTATTGGTGGTGGTATTGGTGGTGGTGGTGGTATTGGTGGTAGTATTGGTGGTGGTATTGGTGGTGGTGGTATTAGTGGTGGTGGTGTATTGGTAGTATTGGTGGTGGTATTGGTGGTATTGGTGGTAATGGTATTGGTGGTATTGGTGGTGGTATTGGCAGTGGTATTGGTATTGGTGGTCGTGGTATTGGATTGGTGGTGGTGGTACTAGTGGTATTGGTGGTGGTATTGGTGGTATTATTGGTGGTGGTATTGGTGGTGGTGGTACTGGTGGTGGTGTTGGTGGTGTTGGTGGTGGTGGTATTGGTGGTGGTATTGGTGGTGATATTGGTGGTGGTATTGGTGGTGGTGTAGGTGGTATTGATGGTGGTGGTGGTGCTACTGGTGGTGGTGGTATTGGTGGTGGTGGTGGTATTGGTGGTGGTGGTATTGGTGGTGGTAGTGGTGGTGGTGGTGGTATTGGTGGTGGCGGTATTGGTGGTGGTGATATTGGTGGTGGTATTGGTGGTATTGGTGGTGGTATTGGTGGTGGTGGTGGTATTGGTGGTGGTATTGGTGGTGGTGGTATTGGTATTGGTGGTGGTAGTGGTGGTGGTGGTGGTATTGGTGGTGGTATTGGTGGTGGTGATATTGGTGGTGGTGGTATTAGTGGTGGTATTGGTGGGATTGGTGGTGGTGGTGGTGGTATTGGTGGTGGTGGTATTGGTGGTGGTATTGGTGTTGGTGGTATTGGTGGTGGTGGTGGTATTGGTGGTGGTGGTATTGCTGGTGGTGGTGGTAGTATTGGTGGTGGTATTGGTGGTGGTGGTGGTATTGGTGGTGGTATTGGCATTGGCGATGGTATTGGTATTGGTGGTGGTATTGGTGGTGGTGGTGGTATTGGTGGTGGTAATGGTGGTGTTGGTATTGGTGGTGGTATTGGTGGTGGTGGTATTGGTGGTGGTGGAGGTGGTAGTATTGATGGTGGTGGTGGTATTGTTGGTGTTGGTATTGGTGGTATTGGTGGTGGCATTTGTGGTATTGGTGGTGGTATTGGTGGTGGTATTGATGGTGGTGGTGGTGATAGTAGTAGTGGTATTGGTGATGGTATTGGTGGAGTTGACGGTGGTGGTGTTGGTGGTGGTATTGGTGGTGGTGGTATTGGTGGTAGTGGTAGTATTGCGGTGGTACTGGTGGTGGTATTGGTGGTGGTATTGGCGGTGGTGGTGGTATTGGTGGTGGTATTGATGGTGGTGGTATTGGTGGAGGTGGTGGTATTGATGGTGGTGGTATTGGTGGTGGTGGTGGTATTGGTGATGGTGGTATTGGTGGTGGTGGTGTTGTTAATAAAACAGGCTTTTGAAAACAACCTGTCAGGTGGCTTTAGTATAGATGACATGTAACACAGATGTGCTGTTGTCAGCTTCAGCCCATTAGCACAGGATTATGTGCTACGTGGAATTCACATGGCTTAATTCAATAATCATTTCTAAATCCATTTTACTTTGGGGGGGTTTTAAACAGACACTAGATAATGCTGGGTTAAAGTGATCAAAAGCAAGCGACCGTGTTACCGTGGCTGCAGTGCTGCTTAAAAAAACACAAGTGGTTCCAGCTGAAGCAGTGCATGTCCGGCCTGCAGTAAGAGAAACTCAATAAAGTAAATAGTGCTTACAGATTAAATAACAGGTCCTGTGTAACAACAGAAGTAAAAGGGCCAGTCACAATGGGAGGGTACAAATGAAGACAAGGCCGTACTAAGGAGGGACTAACAAGCCTATTAACGAATCCGAAGGCAGCATTTACAAAAGACAATGACACAAGCCAATGGAATATATGGGAGGAGAGTGGGCGCAGCTTCTCTTCCATACTCTACTAAGGCAGTCTCGCAGAGCGAGCATTGCATGCGCGCTGCCGCTAGGCTCAACCTAAAAGGGTAAAATGTGTCTTTTCTATCAAGATAGGCATATTTTTCTCTCTCCCAGAGCTTGCACACTTTTGACTGCCACAGTACAATAGAGTGTGCATTCTCTAAAAGCATTGGGGTTGCACTGGTTTGGGATCCTTTCAACACAAAGCTATATTTCCCAAATTGTATACAAAGTTGAAAAAATAAGGAACTATTTCTCCTTATTATGCCTGCCTTAAGGAAGCATAAGGTTTTGGTGCAAACCTCTGTCTGTGAATGTTGGTATGTATGGATTTGTGTCAAAACCCATAGGTGGTTGCATGGGAATGCCCATATACCACCCTTGTAATGCCCCCTTGATGCAAAGTAATACTAAATAGGTCAATGTAGTTCATAGCACAAAACTGTGTTACTTTGGGATTCATTCCAAGCAAATCCTGGTTTGTATTGGATAGTAGATCCCATCCCAGCACTATGTGTCAGGATTACATTACAAAAGTGACACAAGCCCAGTACAAAGCTTATAAATCTGAGCCCTTTCTCAAACCACATTACATGCTTCTGTGGTAACATGCTTTAAACTAAGGGGTATATTCACAAGAACGCGTGATAACTACTGCAAGAGTAGCGTAACGCAACTTTCAATAACGCAGCCTATCACGGGAAAATAACCCTGTGTCAACGTGGAATTCACAACAAGGCGGTAGCATGCGATAGTCACCAGATAACGCGTCAAATGCCAGCGTGTAAATCAACACCACGCCCCAAAAATGCGAAACGCGATCGCGAGAAATCATGCGATGAGGCCAATCGCGGTACAAACAGCTGCGAAAAGCAGCCACAGGCCTGCAACACCCACGCGTCTGGCGGGCAATTGCACCATAAAAACCACAGGCACAACACACCAGAAACAAGCCAAAGCACGTAGCAACATCCATGCACCCTGACCCAGTGCAGAGGGCAATGCGAACACCACAACCCCCACAGACCACCAGAAAGGAACAAGTGGGTCAGGGAAGGCCAAGGAGAAAGAGGAAGACGGGGTGCAGACCACAGGAAAACAAGACCAAGGCCACAGAGGCGACAGAACACTACCAGCAAATGATCCACAAGCAGACCGCCTGGAATGCAGTCGCAGAGCCCAGGAGGCCAATCCAGGAGGCCAAGAGGCTCCGCCAGGACGTGACAACCTAAGCCAGGTACAAACCCGCTGCCAACAGGAAGGCAGCAAAGGCGACAGGAGGTGGCAGTCCAGCGACACAGGAGGAGCAGGAGGAAAGCCAGGCCACAGTCATCAGTGTGGAGAGGGTGCAAGGAGTAGGGAGTATGGACACAGCTCGACAGGACCTGACACAACAACAACAGGGTGAGGATCCAACAGCGACTGGGGGACGGGGGTGATGGGCACAATGGCACACATGCACAATGAGGTGTAGCACATTGCACATCCACAATTACCCAGGGACATGTCCCCCATCCCCGTAGCACACTGCAGCACACACACATAGCAATCACAGCACATACCATGACAATGTGGCACAAAGTGCAACACCCACACTGCAGAACAGGGGACACAACTGGGTCCACCCAGGCGCAGAAACAGAACAATCACATTGGACAGAGCAGGGAACTGTGAGATGCACATCTACGGCTACAGCCCCACATCAGCCATGTAGGCCAAATGTACACTGTCCCAACTCAAAAAGCCACCACCGCCCAAACAGTCACAATGTACATTGTCACACAGTCTGCATGTCGACAAGAACAAGGCGCCAACACAATGCCAACATGCACCTCCCCTTCACAATGCAGAGGGACAAACAACACCTCCAGCAGGTCTGAACAGACAACCCATCAGTGATGCCCGAGACGAACACAACATCCCCGACCCTGACACCCTACAACAGCCCAGGGACATCCCACACAACCCACCACGAGGACCAGGGCAGACAAGCTACTCAGAGGAGAACCCAGTCCCTGCAACAGACCACACAGCATGAAGCACCCGCAATCACGGCTGCCTCACAACACGTCACCCACCCACACATGGCACCCCAATGCCAGGTGGCCGAACGCCAAAAGGAGGTGGCCCAACAGGTGAGGGTGTTGCCTAACCAATGGAATGTGAAGTAGAACACATACGTGAGTGTCCAATACCCTTCAGGGAGCACCTACACCCCACAAAGGAGACCCACACCTCCACAGAGACACATGCACATATCATGTTGAACTGGCTACGGGCATGTGCGCCCGGCCCCTTTATTGGCAGGGCCACATGTACAGTGACGCCTGTGCTGGATGTGTGTGGGGTGAGAATAAGTCAGCTCGCACGGAGTGCTTGGTGCTGGCAACAACCTGAAAAGTGGACACCAGTGTAATGGAAACAGAAAACACCAGCATAACAGAGTCAAATGCAGAGCATCATGGAGGGATCCGGAGTAATGACAGAGGTCACCCAATATTCAGTCTGGACGTTCCATGAGTTGCAGTGCACTGAGGTAGGGGCACTAGAGAAGAGCGCCCTCATGTGAAGGAATTGCTAGGATTGTGTCCCTTCGGGTTAGTCCTGATGCAGATGCAGTGGGGTGTGGTACACCTGCATCAACTTCCTCATCAACGTCCCAGGTCTCCCACACTGCCTGAGGTGACAGTTGCATCCGCAGTCCACAGCGCAATACCCAGTATTAGATCCTGATGTGTAGCTTGACTACCGCCACCAGTCTGCATTCCTGCCTTGGGGCTGCTGCCACCTGCCCTCCCATTGTCTGTGCCTTCTCCCGTCCGCACACTTGACACATCCTCCTCCTCATGGTCCCAGGTCTTCCCCACTGCATGAGGTGACATTGCTGTGCAACCTCACAACAGCACAAAACTCAATCAGTAACGGACAATGGCTTGCGGTTCACTGAGTCACTGACACCTGGAGTGCTGAGCAGGGCAGTAGGCCGATGATGGCATCCACGACAGGTCTGGGCAACTCCGTAGGTCTGTCAGGACAACCCTTTCGACTCTGGCAGATGGCGGTTGAAGGTGGTCCTTGTGGTGGTGGCGTGTGCCTCCTGCGGTGATGCGACGTCCGGGCCGGTCAAGACTCGATGCCATGTGTGGGCCCTTGTGGCCCGCAGTTGGGGCCGGAGGAGGCGGACAGCGCAGGGCCACAGACACATGGCGTTGATGACCCCAAGACCATCGCTACAGAGGCCATTCAATGTCTCAGAAGAAGGGGTCCCAGGCCTGAGCAGCACAGAGTTAGTGGCCCCGGATGCACTGCGGCCGGCACAGGCACCCAGCCACGGGATGGTGACTTGCGGTGCTGTCAGATGGGCCATGCAACCTGAGCGGCTCACCATCAATGTCCAAGGTGTATGTTGCGGAGGGTTTCGGGGGACAGTGGAAGGTGTCCTCCAGGGCATGATGCGGAAGGTCTGATGTTATCTGGAAGCAGCAAATGGAGGAGTGGAAAGCGCAACCCTCGTTTTCACCAACAATTCGGGATCAGCTACATGAGGATGTAAACTAGCCGCTAGTCTATAGACTCAAACGCCCCCAATGTTCAACCAGTGAGTGTCCATGAACGTCGGGGAACAAACTCAGTGGCACAGGTACTGGGAGGGGATGCAGTCTGCGATGATGCCTGTACACAGATGTGAACTCCAAGAATGCCAAATCAAGGTGCTGTGACCTACTGGACCGCAGTGTAGGTCGGAGGCAGCGGTCAGCAGTGGCCCACAGCCACGTGTCGTTGGCTCGCGAGGCACAGAGTTAGTGACACAGTGGCAGTTGTCGGTAGTGTTCAATCACCTCCGTGACAATGATCCTGTTCCCTCCGGACTGCAATGCGTCATCCTCTTACGCCGCTCCGTGCGTGCGAAGACATGTATTCAGCCTTTTGAATTACCGATGTTCAGTTCCAATTCTGGGATCCCATTCGAGCGCAGCGTAGGCCGAGGGCAGTGGTCCGCGTAGGCCCACAGACACGTGTGGTTGTGATGCCATGCACAGACATGTTGGCACCACATCGAAGGGTGTATGATGAATAGTTCTCTGCCTTAAATAATGTTCACTGCCATGGTGTAATCAAGACTCAGTTCCAAATGTGTGACCTACCTGACCGTGGTGTAGGCCTGAGGCAGCGGTCAGCACGGCCCATTCACCGAGTGTCACTGGCATAGGTTGGATGGCCCCACCGGCCTGCGTAGTTCAGGTTCAGTGGCACCACGTGTAGCAGGCTGGCGTTGAACAGGGTTAGTGGCACCACGTGTAGCAGGCTGGCATTGAACAGGGTTAGTGGCACCACGTGTAGCAGGCTGGCGTTGAACAGGGTTAGTGGCACCACGTGTAGCAGGCTGGCGTTGAACAGGGTTAATGGCACCACGTGTCGCAAGATGCCCATATGGAACTATGCTTCACTGAACTGGGGGGGTCTGGTGCCGTGGCTGCTGGCTGGGATATGGGGTCACTGCCATTCATGACTCAAGACACAGTTCCACATGTGGGACTTACTGGTCCGAAGAGTAGGCCGGGGGCGGCAGTGGAGTACGTCAACAAAAAAGGAATAAAGCGGGCCGGTGTCGTGGCAGCCGTGATGGTCTGAGGTGGCTACCAAGGTCTCGGGCCTCAGGCTTGTGGCTTGCGCTGGCACATGGTGGGCCCCCCTTGACACACGCCGGTGTCGGAAGGCGATCAGTGTGGCCTGGCTGCGCAGGGGCTGGCCTGATGGGTTCGTGGACCAGCGTGCCGGGGTCCGGCAGGCGCATGGCATCTCAGGCAACTCCGCTCACGAGGGTGGCGTCGGCCTCGTGGCGAGGTGGGAGGCGCCGCCCTGGCAGAGACGTGGGTCTTTCTGGAAGTAGACCACGCCCAGGCCTACGTGGTTTTTATTCACACCCCTACGTTGGCGTGGCGTACGTCGGGCCATCCCACTCCGCTGACGCTTGGGGGAGGGCCTAACAGGCAACATTTCGGCGAGGTCCCCCACTGGCTGTGGTGACATGGTGGCATCCACTGTCTACTACACTCCATATGCAAGCGGTGTATGTCGCCATGGATATGGGTGTGTTCTGCATACTGCGAGGTGTCCAGCACATCTCCGGCACTGTTGGCATTGTGTACTTTCCCAATCATGGTTCTACTGCATCCTTCACACATGCCTGGTTGCCACCTCTCCCCACATTTGGCTAGTATATGGCTGAGGTGCCATGCCGTTGCTGGCTCATTTTCAGGGCTTGCCCATGTGGACATTGTAAGTTGTTCTGTCGTGTCTGGTGGGTGGGCATATTGTTGTGCCTGTTGTATGTGATTTTGTGACGTGTGCATTGCCAGAGTTGTGAGTTGCATGGTTGTGGTGTTGAGGTGTGTGGGGTGTTCATTTGTATACTGCCAAGGGGCTGTACATTTCCCTTGTTGCCATCCTGGGAACGCTGGTTGATGATGGAGTGTCGGAGGATGAAGGTATCATGCACACTTGCTGTGTATTTGAAGGCGACATTGTTGGGTGTTCCACGGTGTTCTGTTGTTGCCTGCACATTGGTGTGAGACGTGTGCTTCCTGTTGCGGTGATTGTGTGCTGTGTCACCAGGGGGCACAGGTAGTACATGTGTGCTGTGTGTTGCCCCCAACACGTGCGTGCATCCTGCTATGGCGTATGGTCATTGCTTGGTCTCCAGCGGATCCTGCGCATTGTGTTGTGCGTATGGGGACTGGGGTACCAGGGTGATGGTGATGTCCAGGACAGGTGTGGGGGACTTGGATGTGGCTGGCTGTGGGACTCCTCCGACTCTGGCAGGTGTTGGATGGGGGGTCTCAGGGGCCAACAGGTGCAGCCACGCCATCAGATTTGTGTGGGGTGGGATGTTGGTTGTCCGCTGTGTTGTTGCCGTAGGCCTGTTAGGCGATGATGGTCAGGATGCGTAGGTTGGTTGTCCCTTTCAGCCTGGAGTGGAAGGTGACTGTCAGATGTTGGGTCTGTGTGGCTGGTACGTTTCCTGGGGTTCCGCTGTCTTTGTCTGCGCTGTGTCTGTGTTGGTCCGGGGGGGGTGTTCCGGGTGTGGGATGGGGTCCTGGGATGGTGGGGGTGTGAGTTGTGGCCCTCTTGGGTGTCCGGGCTGCATGATGGGTGGCTCCATGGCATCTGTTGCCCTTCGGTTGTGGCCCTGGGCTGTGCTCCCTTTTGTGGTGCTGGCTGCCGTCCGACTTTACACCAGGTCAGAGCAGGTGTAGATTTCCTGGTGCTAACGCGCTTTATCGCCTGTTTTGTGTTTTTATCGCGGATGTGGCTGGTCGTTGTGAATGTTGAGGTGTACTGTTGTCTCGGCTTTTGTCACGGGAACGCCTACTCTGCATCGCATTAGCGATATTTGCGAGGATCCTCTGTGGCGATGTTTTTGGCGGCTGCTATCGCGGGTATACTGGTGCTGTGGGCTGTTAACACCGGCTTGTGAATGGGGGGGTAAATTTATCACGACTTTGGCTGCGATAAAGTGCCGTTAATTCGGCGATGGCTCCTTGTGAATATGCCCCTCAGTTTATTAGCAGCCCTGGATCCAGCTGTTGCCTCCAGGCACACATTAGCCAGAGTAACCCATGCACATACCTATGTTTATGCCTGTTAATCCACCTTTCTAATTCAGAAAACATTTTTGTTTAACTAAATCTATGAGCCGTGCAACTAGGCGTTACGGGGTATAATTCTAAAATGTTTCTTTTGTGAGTGCACTTACGTATCACTTTCCCTTTGCTGCTGAAAATGATGAACCATTGAGTCATTCCTTAAATAAAATCAGAATTTTCTTTCTTGGAATAGCAGTTTCAAAAATATGTTTCTGTCAACCAATTTTATAACCTGCAGTAAAGGGTGCCAGCCTAAATATGTTAGTTTTTTTAACGTTATTTGTACTCCAGCAGTAAAATGGCACATGGTACCGTGGATACTAGGTTGGAGGAGAAAATCCCTCTTTCCACTCCAATTTGAATTTGACAGCCAGTGAGAAACATATTCTATTAGAGAAAATAAAAGAAGCCACTTGTGTCAAAGCGCCTGAAGCTCTATCATGAATGGGTTGCGTTAAGCTGGCTAGATGGGTTAGCTTCCATCATTTCTGTGTACCGAAGGGAAGTTTTCGAGGTTAAGCTCATTGCAGCTTAGTGTTGTTTCAATGTCCTATGTATCCCGTTAAATCTGATAGGCCGAATGTGATTAGGCTAGGGCCTCTATCTGAGCCCATTAGACGCTCACAGTATATTCAATTAAATCAAGTAATAGGTTCACATAGCCACAGCCTGGTCATTCAGAGCAGGCTGGGACCAAGTAAGCCAGAGGGCTGTACCTAAGAACTATCAAGCTCAAATTAGCCTGCGAGTGAACCCTTTATCTTTAACAAGCTTCAAAGAAAACCAAGAGCAATTGTCAATGATTATCCCTAATCAATGTGAAGTTCAAACAGTGATGGAAGCTTAACATATCCCATATCTTTCTGCATGGTGCACCAATAATATTTAATAGTGGAACTTACTCTTACAATTCCCGATATCTACCTTACTATATAAAAGTAACAATGCTGGCATCACCCAATGAAGACTTGAACAATAAATATATCTGAAAGTGGTCATTTGGTTTTCGTTGCTATTATGGTCTGGGCATTTGCGAGAAACAATATTTTAATTGTGAAGGGGTGGGAGAGAACAAACTCTAAAACACCAGTCTTCTGTTCCTGTCCTCTGTCCCTGCATCCCTACTGATTTATAGCAACCCTTTCAGTGGACTACTCCCTTCCTTGTGCAGCTCCGCCTGGAAACTACTGCCCCGAGCTCCCTGCTGCTGACCCCTGACCCTTGGGTCAGTGGTTCGAGGCCCTCCCTCAACCGCAGGCACCCGCCTGCACCTCATCCCTGGTGGTCTAGTGGCAGAGCGTCACTGCTCTGCTGCCTGACTATCCTCTGCCTCTCTTTTTTTTCTGCTTTTTGCTGCCTTTCTTTCTGCTTTTTTCTGCCGGACTGCTTTTTTCCCTCATCCCTGGTGGTCTAGATGTTAGAGCGTCACTGCTCTGCTACTGGACTGCCCTCTGTCTCTCTATTTTCTGCTTTTTCTGGCTTTTCTGCCTTTTTTTCAGTCCCTTTCACCCTTTTTGCACTTTTTTCTCTTTTCCTCTCTCTCCTAATGCACTTTGCCATGCTTTGCCCCTGCTGCTGCAACCCCCACAGCCTTGCCCACTCCAGTGCCGCTTTCCCGCTACCTTTGTTTCCTGCCTCCCAGCTGACCAGCCCCCCCGCACACTACTTAATGGTGCCGCTACGCAACCACGCCAAAGGCAAGCCCGTCTGCACCTGGACCGCGCCCAGCACCACAGACCCTGGTCCTCTGACCTTTCACCGATATGAAGCCAGCACCCTGCTAGCCCTCAACACCAGATCCCACACCGCCTGCCACCTCGCATCGCCGAAGGACACCAAAGGACCCTTCTCCTTCCGAAACTGCAGCAGCACCCTGTCCCACTTACTCACTTCTGCTCCTACCACCACCCAACTGACCAACAAAGGACCTGACCAGCTCAGCTACATCCTCCTCAATGTGCGCTCCCTTCACAAACATGCCACAGAAATCTGGGACCTCCTCCACTCCTACTCAAGCGACATCACCTTCCTCTTTGAAACCTGGACAAACCCCAGCTCTGGCCCGGACTTCACCACCGTCATCCCCGATGGCTACAAGATCATCCGCATGGACCGCGCCAAACGACCAGGTGGAGGCATCGCCATCATCCACAAAATCACCCTCTGCCTGACCACCCACTCGGACGACCCAATGACAACAATGGAACACATCCACTTCAAGCTCCAGATCAACCCCAACACCACCCTCGTCTACAAATCACCTGCCCTTGCTCGCACTTCACCGAAGCCATTGTCGACTTCATCGCCCTCCCAGGCTCTCACAACCACTGATTACATCCTACTAGGTGACCTCAACTTTCACCTGGACAACTCCAATGACCAGAACAGCGCATCCGTTCTGGAGAACTCGCCAACGTAGGACTCAAGCAGCTAGTCACTGCTCCAACCCATGCAGCAGGACACACACTCGACCCTGTCTTCTCCGCCAGCAGAAACGCCACCCACAGCCACACCACCAAACTCCTCTGGACAGACCACCATGGCATGCACTTCACCTTAACCAAACCCACCGTACACCAATGCCCTCACCGCCCCCTAGCCATAGCTGGAACAAGGTCACCGAAGAACAGCTCACCGCCTCCCTCAGCAGTACCACACCACCGACAGCCGATGGATCCCCAACTGCTCTGACACTCTGGCACCCCTCAATAAGGCACCCGGCAAGCAACACTCAAAAAAGCCAGCTGGTTCACTCCTGCCCTCCATGAGTCCAGACGCACTTGCAGATGATTAGAGAAGAATTGGAGGAAAAACAAAACCCTGGAAACCCACACAACATTCGAAGACGCAATCACCGCACACCACCTCCTCCTCAAAACCACAAAGAAATGGCCCTCCAGGACGAAATAAACACAAACTCACACCACAGCAAAGAGCTCCTCGCCATCGTTAAGGAGCGAGACCACGGATGTCCCACCCTCCCAAGATCTCTGCAACAAACTCCGCGCCTTATTCCAATACAAGATCAGGCAGATCTACGACAGCTTCAACACCCAAGACCCTCCAATTAGGCCCGTCACTGCCGCACCCAACCACGCCGCACCCCAACAGATCATGCTCTGCTGGACCCCGCTCACCACAGATGACACTCTCAAGACCATGAAGAGCATCCACTCTGGAGCCCCCTCGGACCCATGCCTGCACTACATCTTCCACAGAGCAGCCACCGCCGTTGCCTCGGAGCTTCGCTGTGCCATCAACTGCTCCATCGAGACCGCCACCCTCCCCGATGACTGGAAACGCGCTGAGATCAACCCTCTGCTAAAGAAACCACCCACTGACCCGACAGACCTCAAGAACTTCAGACCCATCTCCCTGCTCCCCTTCCCAGCCAAGGTCATCAAGACGGCCATCAACGCCCAACTCTCTAAGTTCATCGAAGCAAACCACATCCTGGACATCTCCCAATCCTCCTTCAAAAGCAACCACATTACAGAGAACTGACTTCCTGCCACCACCAAAGACATCTGCTCCCTCCTCGACCGGGGCCAAACCACAGCCCTCATCCTTCTGGACCTCTCAGCCGCCTTCAACACCGTCTCCCATCTCACCCTGATCACAAAACTCCATGATGCTTGCATTAATCACAATGCCCGGGACTGGATCCACTCCTTCCTCACCGCTCGAACACAGCAAGTCAGACTACCTCCGAACACACGGAAATCAGGTGCGGAATACCCCAGGGTTCCTCCCTGAGCCCCACCCTCTTCAACATCTACATGGCTCTCTCGTGGTCATTGTCAGGAATTACAGACTCAACATCATTGCCTATGCCGAAGACACCCAACTGATCCTTTCCTTCACCAACAAACCCACAACTGCATGAAACAACTTCCACAGTAAGATGAAGGCAGTTGCCACCTGGATGAAAAACAGTTGCCTCAAACTCAACTCGGACAATACCGAAGTCCTCATCATGGGACACACACCCTCAGCCTGGGATGACTCCTGGTGGCCCTCCACAGTGGGAACCCCGTCCATCCTCACTGGACCATGCATGAAACCCTGGAATCATACTGAACTCCACGCTCACAATGAACCATCAGACCCACACCGTCTCCTCATCATGCTTTCACACACTTAACCTGCTTCAAAAGACATTCTGAGGGATCCCCACCAAATCCAGAAGATTGGTCACCCACACACTCATCAGCAGCAGACTCGACTACGGCAACCCACTCAATGCCTGCATCACCCAGAAACTCCTCAGGAAACTACAGAACGTTCATAATGCCGCAACCAGACTGGTCCTCAACATCCCCCACCGCAGCCATATCACCGGACACCACTGAGAACTCCCCTGGCTCCCAGTCAACAAAAGAATCCCTTTTAAGCTCCTCACACACACCTACAAAGCCCTCCATGATGCAAGACCAGCATACCTGAACCACCGCCTCTCATTCCACATACCTACCAGACACCTCTGCTCCACCCAGCTGGCCATGGCCACCGTCCCTCAGATCCTCAAGACTAGAACCGGAGGATCCTCCTCCTTCCTTGCCGCCAAGACCTGGAACACCCTGCCTCTCAAACTCAGATAATCCCCATCACTGACCCAATTTAGGAAGGATCTTAAGACCTGGCTCTTCGACTGAACCCCAGCGCTCAGACGGATCAGCAGCCCCCTCCCCCCCAGTGCTCTACAAACCTTAGGTTTCTGGTCCCAGTGTGACCCTGAAATTAAGCAACTTGTGAATGGTCGTTCCTCTACATCACTCGTTCCCCTCCTTTACTGCAAGATCCACCCTACCACAGAGAAATAGACCAAACCATAGATACAACTATGCTCTACATTTCCCAGACACACAGACACACACAAGCATGCCTGAAAACACGCAAACATGCATGCACGACTGCATACCCACACTCACATTACCTACTGAAAATAGTTTCACACTTAAACAAATAGCCTCTCACATACAGAATCACAGTCACACAACTCATATGTGAGTGAGTGAGTGAGTAAGTGAGTGAGTGAGTGAGTGAGTATATCAAGGATTGATGTGTGAGTTGAGTGAGCGATGGGAATAAGTGAGAAAGGTGAGAGGTGAATGATATGTGTGATATTTATTTGCTTGGTGAATCAGGTCATGAGACATGCAGACACTATCAGAAAGCATGCACTGACACAGGCTCTTACACATTCGTTAGTGAGTGAAATATTAAATGTGGAAAAGTATGAGATTGTGTGAATTATGTTACTGAGATTGCCAGTCATGCTGCTGTGTGGGCACAGCAAGTGCAGTGTACCTTTTAGGGAGATAAGCTATTTTTTATTCTTTCACAAGTCTGAGCCTATAATATCCATCAAAAACACACACGCACACATGCACATATTCACTTATGTCTTTAGAAAGTTCTACTCTCAGTGACACTAATGTAATGTTCGTGAACACTTAAACCAGAGAAAAACATATGGCAAAAAATTGCAGTTTTATCCGGAAACCTGCAAAAGAAAGGGACAGTTTCTCAAAGTTCTGGAAAGTGTGCTTAATTATTTCAGGAGGGTAAGTTTGCCGCTCTCAGGATTAGGTTTAGTGATATTGGTCTCCTTGTAGCTATCTTGCTACCAAGGTGGTCTGGAGTTGCAGCGGCAGTGGCTCCATACATCTATAAAGGGATCAGACTCGGTGAGCGGTCAGGTCAGACCACTATATTTAACAGAAACATTTTAGAGGCACCCACACGAGGAAAAGGGCTCCTCTCAGTTCACACAGGACTGTTTCATACCGGCACATTCCAGGAAGAAGTGTATTCAGCATGCAGAAAGACCACTCAGCTCACTTGCACTTTGCAGCAGTAGAAGCCTTGGACAACAATCCTCTGCTCTCAGGAGGATTGGAAAGGCCTTCTAAGTACTGTGTCAGCATCGCTTGGCCCCTTGAGCTCACTTGCAGTTTCCACGCAGGGATGGTCAGCAGTGATAGCAGAAGGGCGGAAGATCACAGCAAAATATTCAGGTCTGTGTCCAGTCAAGAGGACACCTGGCAGCGCCCAACTACACTGCATCACAAACAGCAGCAGGATACCCGCAGGACCAGGCCGGAAGGATTTTAGTGAGCTAGGAGGAAGCTCCAGATTGTATAGTCACACATTTAGAGAGTTAGACAAGCTATACACGGCCAGTAAGAGTCGGGCACACAAAAGGAGCAGAGGAGCCCACACTAAGAAAGGGCTCCTTTCAGCCCACAAAGGCCCTATTCAGTCCAACTAGATTGCAAGTCAACCAAGTTGTGGACCCTGGTCGGGTCAATGAAGAATGCAGTAAATGTCTAAGTCCTGCGTAGTGAGAGAGTGCGCTCACCAGGCAGAATATCCTCTCAGCTCCCGCACTTTGCAGCAGTTGACTTCTTGACTCCACTTTTCCAGTCTGTTTGAGGGATAGAGAGAGCTTCTTCACAGTGTGCGGGCATCTTTGGAATCCTAGGGAGACTGAGGGCCTCCCTAAGGCAAGTGGTCCTATGTGGTCTGAGGGCTAGATTGCCGACTTTGGAGCTGGGAAACCAAGGTTTGAGCCTCGGGCTCGCACCCACATCCTGTGATTCTGGACAAATCACTTAATCTCCCGTGCCTACCAAAAAAATGAATGTGTCCTTGCAGGTAACCGGTGCTCATGTAAAGCGCTCCAATACCTTCGGGTCGAGTTCACGCTATATATATCTGCAACAAAAAAAAGAGGTCAGCATCAGCGTGCAACGCTAGCAGAGGGCATCAAGGCGTACAGTACAGACTGGTACCCAGCCGAAGAAAGAGAGCAGCACTCAGCTGAAGCAGAAGGCCATAGTACACAGCAGTACAGTCATTCAATCATGACCATTTTACCACCTGGATTACATGTCAAAATATCACCAGAACAATGTATTATAGTGTTTTTTTCACCCTTTAGGTATAAAGGCACAACATCGAACAATGAGCCATGTGATAGCTGTTCTTCCACACTCCACTGTATTTGTATGAAAGGCTACGATAGCACAATTGTTGACATCTACTGCATTGAAAGTGCATTTTTCCTACATTTCTAAATAACATTTTGGCACAGCAAATGCCGTGAGAAAAGGGGAAGAGATTCTTGTATCATTCGAGTTAGGAAAGGTGACCGAAATTAAAATGATGTTCACGCAGGAGTCACGGCTAATATTGCTTAAGATGTGGCCGACTACTCTCTGAGTGGATATATTTTACAATATAAATCGGACCACTCAAGGAGAACCTTGCTGTGTCCGTATGCAATAAACGCACCTCAAAGGGAACCGGAAGGCGAAGGCGTCACACTTCAATAGACTTCCTAGGCCTCTTCAAGGAAGAAAGATTGCAAATCTTCCCTCCCAGAAAGTAAAAACAAACCACTAAAAGGTGTTGTGGCTGATCGCTAAAGAGCAACTTCCTGGAAGCAAAGACAGAGCCTTCATTTACTGGGACGTTTCGGTGAAGAGAGCTTAACATCATCAAATGTCGACCGCTGAAGATAAACATTTCTTTCAATCGGAATTCCTGCTGGTAGCCTTACAGGCGCACCATGATGGAATTTTTCATAGCGGCATCCAATCTATACGTTGGTCGGAAGGACCTATTAATGCCCTCTCATCTGCTAAATCACGAAGACCAATGTTTATGAAATAATATAGGCTCTCGAGTACCAGCTGAGTAACCAGCATCGTTATCAAGGAGGATGCAACCATCAGCGATCCGCTTATCACAACATCAAATAACCATCGTACACAGCTTTCAGAGCGCTATAGTGCTACCCCCATAGTTCGGAGGCCTGGGCAAGCAGTAGATTACAGGCTTATTTATAAGGAAGATGCCCATTTTTATAATGTGATGGCTCTGAATCAGAATATCACAGACTTTCTTAAAAGAGCTCAACGCACGTCTACTAGAGGAAACTTTGATACACTGGGGCATATGTACAAGCCCCTATCGCCACCACAACGTCACTTTTATCGACGTGGTGGCAATAGGGGCTTAGCCTTATTTACAAGGCAGCGTTAAGCCACTTAACATGGCCTGAAAGGGGTGGGCAGTGGGTGTTGCGGTGGGCGTTCCACCGCAACACCCATTGATTTTGACGCTGCCCCCTATGTACCAGGGCAGCGTATATAGGAGGCAGCGTAAAAATTAAGACCAGGAAAAACTTGGTCTTAAGTTGGCGAAACGAGGAAAAATGAATTATTTCTCCTCGTTTTTGCTTTTTCCATGTGTGCTGCCTTGTGCAGCACACATGGAAAAAGCAAAATGCCATGGATTGTTTATGTACAGGAAGGTCCCCCTTCCTGTACATAAACAATCTTTTAAAAAAATGCCATTTTGTGACTTTCATGTGTGCTGCATTTAGCAGCACACATGAAAGTGACAAATTGGCATTTCAGGATTGTTTATGTGCAGGAAGGGACACCTTCCTCCACATAAACAATCCTTCCCTGCACGCAGACACTCTTGCACTATGGTGTAGCGCCATCTCAGGGGGAAACGCAAGGCTGCACCATATCATTGTAAATATGGTGCAGCCTTGCATTTCAGAAGTGGCGGAGTGAGGCGTTAAACCATGACGCCTCATTCCGCCACTTCATTGTACATATCCCCCTTTGTTTTCTATACAGTGCAGGGTGTTCCTCCAAGAAAAAAACATTTAGTCAAGGGTGTTGATCGCATATATTTGAGCACGAGGAACACCAATGTTTTCTATTTAACACATGCTGAGCTGTACAAATTGAAAATCATGTCCACTAACTTGTTTTTCAAATTTAGCTATATATAAACTAGCATTTTCTTGGTGTTAAATGGGTAGCGTAGACAGTCACCATAACACTGTTCAGCATGGAAGCCATGCCAATGGTCAACATAACGTGTTCTTTGATTAGCTGCCTGCACAGGTTGTCACAGACATTTTGGGTATTTTACTCAGAGGTCTTTAAAACTGAAGCACAGTAGTGTGAGCCCTTTTTGTTTCTCTCTTCCTAAACTAGTTTTATTGTTTTTAGGCAAGGATAACTAAATAAAAACCTCAAAGCTTTTTTGACCAACCCACCCACCCTTCATGGGGCTTACTTCCCCCAAAGCACACACATGCTTCAGTACAATTATATTACGTGACTGCATAGAAACACATATTATCCAATCTTAAGAATTGATTTCCATCCACATGTCAATATACATTTATCAGGCATCGTCTTCACTACAATGGTCAATCTTGGAATCATCATCAGAGGGTCGTTGTTCCAGTTCAAACAGCATCGACTCACACTCCCTTCTGCTCCCTTGCCTTCCAGTTCTGTATAGTTAGGCTATCTGGTTTTAGGTTTAAACCTATAATAACTGATAAAACCCCACCAAAAGGAAAATAGCCATCACTGGTGTAAACATATAAACACTGAAAAAACACCTTCATGACCACAAACTAGGTGCCATTCAAAGAAAGGAAAAGATGAGTGAAAGAGTCATTTTTTATTTCTTCCTGAAGGGGCTAATACAATGTTACTTTGTATACAAGGTAGCAGCAAGAAAGACTGGGCTAACATGATTCTGCTTGAGTTTTGTTGTTTAGGGATGTCACTAAAATATTGTCTCTTCATCCTTCCGCTTTTTTCAGTTTTGTCGTCTTTGGTCTAAAGATGCAGTGTTTATAGCATGTTTTAGGATAAATTTAGTTAATTTATAAACTGTAGAGAATCAGGAAATATAAAAATTATATTTGATATTTTGGCTACATTTGATTTCACTGATAGGTAAAATGGCTGGTTTCATAAGAATCTTTCCCAATATGTACCATCACATTTACCCACATACAGAAAATGGGTGAAATCGTTTGATACATCAGCCCCTTTTTCTAGCGAGTCAGTATTGATTGCCAAACACCCTATACTTTAAACATTCAATGCAAGGTGTAGTGACAGGTATATTTGAAAAGAATGTTGTCACCAAGCATCTGAGATCGTGGTGAAAACATGACACCAGACGTTGGTAAACATGGATTGCAGTGTTACTTGGAATGCTGCTGAAAAGGTTCCTACCAAGTTCAATAAAGATTGGAGTGATATTGTTTGTATTTTCAGTAATTCAGCTACGTATATGAAAAAGTTGTATGATGACCTGTCAAAGTCGATACCTGAGCTGAAGTGCTCCCTGTAAGAGATCCTTGTCACTTGCTAGATAGTATGCTGAAAGCATCTTTACAATCTTCAGAGTTAATGAAGAATGCTATTGACTTTGTAGTCCATTCTGGCGCACTGTTTCGTTATGCCCAGGAACTAAAATGCAAATATTTCTCATTTTGTCCTTTGTGTGGCATCAAAGAAAGAGTCATCCTAACTGTGTCATTTAGATGGTAGTTCTCAATCCTAGGGCTGTGAATGCCATATTATCCATGTGGTGACTGTTTACAGAATTGTTGCTTGGTGATGATGCCAAAGGCAAGAAATGTGATGATCTTTAGTCACATATTGATAGTGATGTGAAAAAAGTACAGTCTACTGCATGCTTAGGTTTTTACAGGAAAACATGACTGTTGTAGTGGACATAATCAAAATACTTGAGTCTGAAAACACCCTTGTCTACCAAGTGTTCAGCGTAATTGGTGTAGATGTTAAACATCTCCTTGAGAGTAGGCTGGGTGACACTTTTAGTGACTTTGGCACTGCAACATGCTCCATGTTAGAATTCTTGCCACTTGGTAAGCAAAGAAATGTTGAGGAGCCACTCAGGAAATTTTTGTGTACAGTCTATGGGAAACGGCTTGCTATGATGCACAGAAATGTCCCTTCACCAACCATGGCATTTGAAGTTAATGAAGCCTCACTGAGGTACTCTGCACAAGTTCTAGATCACTTCTTTTTTTTTCTCCAGACTTTGAAAAGTACTGCTTCATTTTTGACTGCTTCAATTACTGAGGGCATATGTGCCCAATTCAATGCATATGTTGCAGAACATGTCCTTGAGAATCACCATCTTCCGGTACACCAGTATTGGCATGGAAAGCTGTGTCATTGGCCAGAGTTAGCAAATTGTGTACTGGCTGTTTTGGCATTGCCCGTCTCAAGTGCCAATGTTGAGAGGGCCTTTTCACAGATAAACGCTTACATAGGAATGAAAGAGCGGGCGCGCATGACCAAAGACTCATTAAAGAAGTTTTTTATGGTGTACTACAAAAAGTTCGATTTGTAAAAAATTATTTGGGCCTCATATACCCTGTACACACGCTATCTATACATATGCACTGTCAGTGCAGAAAGCAAGCAATAATTAAAAGTAAATAATTCCATAAACACCGGAAAAACACTGTTTCTGTTGTTTTTAATGGCGCGAAAATGTGTAACCACTGATAACCACAGTTTTTTTAAGGTATTGAAAAAACTGAAAAAACCCCACCAGAATTTACCAAAAATAGAAACTGAAAACAGGAAAGCCTATGTATAGTATATTTTACTGACCCCACATTCTGCAGTCTCCGATTTAAACATTTCATTTTCCCAATGCTGAATTAACGGGACCCCGCTTTTAATTCATTTTAAAGTCATATATTTTTAGCTATAATTGGCCCAAACTCGGCAACTTTCCCCATTGTTTTCATGCTCTTCCGTTTGAGCACTAAGCCCAATAATCACAAATTCATTGTTAAACCTGTCAAAGTGTTCAGCCGGTCCATTACTGCCACTGAAAATCCCTGTATCTGAAAGCATCCCCACCACACATATACATAGATATCTAATCCAATCTGACACTTGGAACATCTAGCTTTATACTTCATGTTGATTCTGTGTAGAAGTAGAGGGTTATATATACTCTGTGCATACATTTGTAAATAATCAATTCTAATCTAGCAATATGGGTGACTATTCTGCAGTTCTGAAAAATTGTACACCAAGATAAGTCCCAAAGGTCCTCGTCAAGATACTGCTGCAGCGCTGGTCCCTCCAAAGTAATCTCCTAGTCAATTAATCAATCAATGATAACTTTTTTCAATAATTTTCAGTAACATAAAAGTATACTACAAAATAGATTAAAAAGCTTAAAATATTAAAATGACTCCATATATACAGTACAATTATTAACATTCAGGAAAATGAGCGATTAAGAAGAAGAACCAATTTCATCCCTCATATGACTCTTTAGAAAAGTAACAATTATCTTATGGGGATACCCCCGCATGCTTTTCCTTATTTTCAATACCTGCCATATGTAAGAAGATATTGCACGGCATACAAATGGGGTATATAATTGATGTAAAAATAGGAGTGCTGATCTACGTTGTCTAAAAATAAAGTGTTTTAAATACACGCAAAATATATCTGTTCCTAGGTATTTAATAACATTTACAAAACAATATGATGTGCAAATTGGTTATGGGTGACACGCTGTCACATAGGCACATTGCTAACTCGGACAAGGAATGACAGTTATTTGGAAATCCTACCATCAATGGTAACATATTTACCCTAAAATGGGTCAAGATAAACCTCTGCTGGTCATTGTGTACCAGTGTCCAATTTGGTTTCAAGCCCTCCTGGAGGGTCATTCTATTATAGGCGACTACAGATGGTTTTGTTCCCTCTGCATCCCTCTCCTTTCTATTGCATTGTTCTGAGCATGCTGTTTCAGCTGTTCTTTAAATAATAATTGCTGGACTCAGGATTGGTAAAAAGTTTTGATAAACCAATCTCCTCGCGTATGGATTTGTTATATCTCAGCCAAGGGATTTACATTGCGTGGCCTAAATTCATCGCATCATTAAGTATTAGTTTGTTCAATCCCGTTTCTTCAAGCGACCAAATTGAATGCCAAAGCAATATAGGGGCGATCTTCAATCTGTCTGAGATATAAGGAATTCCCAGTTCAGCGTGTACTACATAGTTCGAGGAGCTGGAGGGAAAGGGTGCGTTTAAGAAATTAATCTTCAACTCTTTAGATACTTTGTATATTGGCCATTCCCCATACCCATGCACCGTATGAAGCCACTGCCACTGATTTACTAGCATATCTGATAAGGAGTTCCCTTATTGCTTTAAAACCCAGTTTCTTTGTAAACGTGGATATCCCATTGAGGGATTTCTCCATTTGCGCACATCTGCTGGTTACCATCAGGGACCACATGTTCTTGCTATCAAAAAGTATCCCTAGGTAGCAGAAGATTGGTGATTCACTCAAATTATGTCCTTCTGAGTGAAAAATGGGTTTTATCTTGGGTTTGGCCCCATAGGTCATGATATAGGTTTTGGAGCAATTTACTTTTAGGTCGAGGTCCACCATAAAAATGATATAAACATTTATAAGAGCTTGTAACCCCTCCCAGTTCTAGCAATTAGTACAGCATCATCTGCGTATAGTAGCACTGGGAGGGGGCGAGAACCCAGCATTGCTGTGTCCCTAGTGGGTAAACTTAGGGCAGATTCTACCCGGTTTGTGTAGAGCGGGAATAAAAAAGGGGCAAAAACACAACCCTGCCTGACTCCTCTTTTGATGTTGAAACTAGCAGAACATTCACCCTCCCTTCGAAAGCACAGGCAAGCATTTGCATCCATGTACAACTACCTTATATATTTGGTAATTCCTGCTACAATCCCCAGGTCCTTCATGATTTTCCACAGCCTTGAGTGCGATACGTAGTCAAAGGCTGTGGACAAATTCATGAAGGAAAGTATTGGACTTGGCCCTTTTTGGCTAAAGTTCCTTAAACTTTTTGCCTTCCTCCTAGACCTTTTTCTGACATTATGTTGCCGACTTAGATGCTTTGGCCACTTTGTCACTGCTGATCAGTGTCAAAGTGCAAGTGCTCCCTGTATAAAGTGTTATGGTAATTGGTTGTCCATAATTGGTATGTTTGCCTTACTAGTAAAGTCCCTAGTAAAGTGCACTATGTGTGCCAGGGCTGGTAAGGCAAATGCTACTAGTGGGCCTGCAGCACTAATTGTGCCACCCACACAAGTAGCCCTAAGAAGAGATCTTAGGCCTGCCACTGCAGTGCCTGCGCGCAGTTTGTTAACTGCCTTGTTGTCCTGGCAAGTGCAGCCACTTGCCAGGCCTTACCTTCCCTTTTTATGCACATCAGACACCCCTATAGTAGGCCCAAGGTACCCCCCTGGGCAGGGTGCAGTGTATGTGAAAGGTAGGACATGTACTGAGGTGTGTACCATGTCCTGACAGTGAAATACTGCCAAATTCGTTTTTCACTGTTGCAAGGCCATCTTGCCCATAGGATAGAATGGGGAATGCTGAGTTTCATGTTTCCAGCATATCTTCCCATAGGCATAAGATGGAGAGATGGAGTTTAGTGTGCCTGAACTCAGAATTTAATAACACATCCCATGATTTTTGAGGTGGCATCCAGCAATGCTATCGGCCGGTAATTTTGGGGTAAGGATTTGTCACCTTACACCCAGAGTTCTAGCTGCTCCCTATACATATTGAAAGGGGTCCCGTCTGGGCCTGGGTTCTTCCCTTTACTACTCTCATCTAGAGCTCTTTCCATTTCATGCAGGGTCACAGACTGGAGAGAGTGTTGTAGAGTTGTCCTGCCATGCGTCTCTAAATTCCTAGCACTATTATGTGCCGCTTGGTCTACTCTAATCATCAGGTGGCCTTCATATATGGCTGAGAAATGATTTACCCAGACTTCCGCCGCTATTTGAACCTCAGTTGACGGCTCATGGGGGTCCCTTAAAGTAGTTGTTATTTATTACCCTCCAGAAGGATTTACTATCCTTTAGGGCACTAGCCCGTACCAGTTCCTCCCAAGCTGTTTCTATAATATGGTGCTTTCAGCATGCAATGGTCTGCTTGAAGTGCACACGAGCCAGTCTAATTACTTGCAGGTCCTTTGTTTTCTACTTTAGCGCTAAATGGAGCTGCTTTCTTGCAAGTGTGCACTCTGAGTCAAGCCTGCCTCTCTCGCGGGCTCATTTCGGGTGAATCCTATGGCTCAATGCTTGTTTAACACAACATGTAACAGCAGAGAAAGAATTAATAGTATGTACTGGATCAGCCTTGGGATCTAGACATTGTACAATCTCTGGCATAGTATGCCGTATAATGGATGGGAGAAAGACTAGGTGGTCTACTTTCTCCCATTTAATGGAGTACCCATTTGTAGATGTCAGGATTGGATCGAAGGTTGCCTTTGTTCTGCCTTTCGATTTCATGTGTAGGGTCACCCTTATCCCTTTCATTGCGTGGTCACTATAGCCTGTGAAGGTAGCTTCAAAGCCTCTGATGTCTAGATCAAAAGCTTCAGAGGTCAGGATAAAGTCTAGTGTGTACTCATATTCACTTCTAGAGAAAGTAGGAGCTAGGATATTGTTCTCATTTAGCACTCTATTCTGAATCCACAGACTTAGTTTCACCATAAGGCAATTCAGAGATAGTCCATATATGTTGTATTTAAAGTGCATGAGGACCACACCTTGAGTATCTGTAATGCCGCAGATTGTTTTAGCTGCATATGGGCAATGATGTGTATTAAAGTCCCCCACCCATATGATGCTTACAGGATTGTAATGGAAATCCGAAACTCTCTGAATGGCGAGTTCCAGGTCTGTTAGTACTTGAGTTCTTAAGCTATCAAAACAGTTGTTGTAAAAATTAATTAGTAAAATATCCTTTACCTCACCCACTTCGCATAGTAATAGATGGAGATAACGGAATTTATTGAAGAATTCCAGAAATTTCCATGGAGTGTTGTTCAGGATATAGGTCGCAAGTCCCCCTTTTGCCCTGCCCCTTTCAGAGGGTATTGCTGGTGTAAAGAAGCTTAGGTATGTTTCTTGCAGGCAGAGAATACAGGAATCTGATACCAAACTATGCCAGGCATGCCGATCTTGCTTTTAAGCCCTGAGACATTCCATGACCTGAGCCCCACCCCAAGATCTATTGGTTCATGCACGCCATTGCTTTGATCTATGCGTTCCTTCACCTCTGGGCGCACATTTATCTTGGGGTTACTCCTCGCGATCCTCAGTTGTAGCTTAACAAGCATTGGGGCTGGTGTTTCGTTCCCTCCCTTTGGAAAAGTTTTGGTGGATTTCCCTGGCTGAGGATCAAGTCAGTCCTGCTCATTTAGCTCGGAAAGGGACTCAAACCTGTTGCCCACCCTCCAGGGCTCCCTTGAGTTTCTAAAGGCCTCTAACTGTGGTCCCAACTGAATTTCGATTCCTGCCTTTGGCCAGTATCCCAGAGTTCTGCGGGTCTGTGTCAGCCTCTACAGGTCTATAGAAGAAGCCGAGCGGAACCACAGAAATTTGATTAGTCTCCAGGGCAGTTAAACTACATGCGTGGAGGACACTCCCAGCTATTGCTGGAGAGCGAAAGTTCACAATCACACAAACGCGTGCAATGGTTTTCTTTCCTCTACCCACCCAACTTACTCGCCTTACCATTATTATGTCATTATACATTTTACTAACCCCTTTCAGTCCAATCCTCCTCTTATCCAGTGTGCGCATTTGTTTTTTTAGTGCCTCCCAAGTTTCCTCATTAACTTTCAGGATTGGGGGGAACGCCTACAAGGACAACCACATATGGCACACAATCAGGTGGCAGGTCTATAGTTCTTTGGGAATATGAGCTGGTTCCAAGGACTTGAAGTTGATTTGAGGCTAGTGCAAATTTAATCGGTTTATTTATGTTACTGGTCATCTTGTGATTCTCAGGGCCAATGATAGTTCTAGCACCATTACTCTACAGGACCTTTTTTTGTTTTTCCCCTCTGTTCATGTCTAGTGCTGTTTGGGTTAGGACCCTCTTGTTACAGGCGGAGCTCTTCATGCACTGAGCCAGTACTCCGGTATAACATTGCACTAGGGTCTCAACCGCGGTCAGTCGGTTGGTCATGGATAGGATCAAGGCGGTCATTCTCTGTTCCATAGCTACCAATATATCCTTAATTTCTTTGAGGATTATTATCGCAGGGTCCTGTCCCTCTTGCGCGTCTTCGCTGGGGGCATTTTTTCTGGCCGTGCCTCCCGCCTGTCTCTTTCCTACCTTAACAGCCTTTTGTGGGGGAGGTAGATTGGAATGGCCATCTCGTATGCCTTTCTGCATTGATTTCTTCTTTGGGGGTGATGTATTTTCCTCTGGAGATGCAGCTTTTAAAATGACAGAGTGTGGGTCACCTCCCTGTGGTAGAACTTGGGTGATGTTTTTTGTTTGTGGCTCACGTCCAAGTGTAGTTAAGGATATAGGGTCAGATGACTCTACTAGTGTGAATCCATGTTTAGAGTGGTTTTAAGGGTTGCCTCGAGTTTGGCCTCAGTGTCTTTTATTTCAGTGTTCAGAACCCCCATTACCCCCTCTGCCGCGTTAAGTTTTCGATTCCCCATATTCAAATCCAATTACCTGTGCACGCCGCTTTGATCCGATGAGGTGAGGTAAGAACAGGGGGACTCCAACGTTGTCTTGGCGTAGTAAAACAAAAGCATGGGGGTGGCCCAGCCCGGCCTCTTCTGGTCAATGACGGGCACGGAGGGACTGGCCTTTGCCTATGCACGTCCCGCATTGTGGGAGAGAGTGCAGTGCTTTGTAGCACCCAGGTGACAGCACTCCTTCCCTTCAGATGCTGACAGTCCAGGCGTGTGCTTTCTGGGACCTGGAGTCCCGCTGTTGGCATACCGTGTTGTGTGGTAGAGCTCAGACACTTTGTAGCACCCAGGTGACAGCGTTCCTCCCCCTCAGATGCTCACAGTCCAAGTGTGGGCTTTTTGGGACCTGGAGACCTGCTGTTGGTGTCCCGCATTGTGGGGGAGAGCGTGGGGCTTTGTAGCACCCAGGTGACAGCGCTCCTCCCCCTCGGATGCTGACAGTCCAGGCATGTGCTTTCTGGGACCAGGAGTCCCACTGTTGACATACCGCGTTGTAGGGGAGAGCGCAGCGCTTTGTAGTGCCCAGGTGACAGCGTTCCTCCCCCTCAGATGCTGATGATCCAGGCATGGGCTTTTTGGGACCTGGAGTCCTGCTGTTGGTGTCCCGCGTTGTGGGGGAGAGCGTGGCACTTTGAAGCACTCAGGTGACAGCGCTCCTCCCCCTCAGATGCTGACAGTCCAGGCGTGTACTTTCTGGGACCTGGAGTCCCGCTGTTGGTGTCCCGCTTTGCGGGAGAGAGCGCAGCGCTTAGTAGCGCACAGGTGACAGCGCCCCTCCCCCTCAGATGCTGACAGTCCAGACGTGTGCTTTTGGGACCTGGAGTCCAGATCTTGGCTTTTTTCCCCATTGGTTGTATAGACCTTTGATAGCTGAGGTGAAGTATTGAAAGGAAGAAAAGATCAACAATATATTGCTAACTTTTGAAGCCAATGTGACTCCACAGTAAGGACCAGGAATCGCTAAATATGATTAAAAGGTTGCAGTTGGATTACCAATCACTCCAGTAAATATGCAAGCCAAGTGCAGATTCATTAAGTACCTAAATACAATAGGCAAGGTGAAATATCTAAGTTGATTGAGAGGCAATAGAATGAGATACAGAATTGTGATAGCCACAATAATATAGAAACAAATACAAATGAACAGATTTTCCATAAAGACACTTCCCTTTTCTCTTCTAAACATAAATCAAATATAGGGTCATCTATTAAGGGTCTTTAATTCGGGAGCATAGAAGAAGGTGTCAGAATGATTAGACTTCAGTGGAAGTCTAAAAGAAAAATGAAGTAAGTGTTTAGCATAAAGCTTCATACATGCAAAAATAAGGTAAGCAGAGAGGTCTATAACTCTGGAAATCCAAAGGGAATCTGCTGTGACTCTAACTGTGTGAACACCAACTTAAAAGTAACAGGAGATGCAGAAACATCCTTATGTCCTTTCACACCACCTGGGACCAAACAGAAAATTACTTGAGTGCATCTGCAACATTACTCTGAATTCCCAATGCATCAAATTGAGACTGTGGTTTTCAGCCTTGAACATCTTGCCATCCTGATACATGATGAACAGAAAGCTTCTTTCAACCATTGTTTTTCCACATTTACTGTCAAGTCTCCCTCCAGGCCTCTCTGTCATCAGTTTTATACAGACAATAAACCTTTCTCTAACTAACAAAATAATAAACCTGCAAGAAAAGGAAAGCATGCTGACAAAGCAAAAATCAATTCAACTGAGGCCTGTAGTCAGGCTAATTTAGTTCAAGCATTTAATGTGTATTTCAAAAACATGGTTATCCATGCATATGTGTAAGCTTAGGAATAAATGCAAAACATGAGCAAAAGAATACATGTCTACATATGCGACATAACTTGAAGTGTAAGTGTAAACCATGATTAAAGAATACCTGCTTTCATTTAAAAATGAACCTTAGTGCACACGTATATAAATCTCTACTCTCCACAGTGAATACATTTCAGTAATGCATTTAAATGCTTCACACATGTTAATACAATTAAGGCACATCGTGAATATAATGTCAAATGCATGTATGTAATTGCTTTTCTGTGATGCCTGAGGGTGGAGTATAAATTGCGCTGCTCCAATACCCATCCCATTTGGTTTCTAAACTATCCAGTCATTTATTCTTCGGTGGCAGCACAGCTGAAAATAATCTCAAAATCAACTTGAGACAATCCAATAATTCCCATATCATTTGGTTTACAGTGTGAACGTTTGGCTCTTGTGGAAGTACAGAGGGATCTTTCATACACCTGCAGCCAGTCCAGCATATGTCAGAAAATGGGTGTTCTTAAATCTCCACCTATCAAAGAAAGCATTGAATCCTAAAAGTCAACCATCATCATAAATGTCACCAATAGTTCGGGGCTTTCTTTCGATCGGTTCTACCTTTAAAAACACCAGATGACTCTGGCATAATTTAGTATGCCATGGTATTAACTGTGGCCAATACATGTATTTGTAACCCTCTTCTTTTGTCAGATAATTAGGAACCAGCATACCACCTTCTTCCCAAGGAAGTTTAAGCACATCCATTGCTATTCTTGCTTTTCCCCTCCCCGAGTATAACAAACGGAGCAATTGATCTGGGGCCAGATTTACTATGTCCTTACATTGTAAACCTGGGAATGCATCAAAATGGTATGACTTACCAACATGAATATCTTTATTTCTCTTCGTTATTTCCTCTTTCTACGTATGCTGCATTCTGCAGCACATATAAAAAGAGGATAATGTCTCCAAGGATTGATTTTGTGGAGGCAGGTGTCCCTTTCTGCATAAAAACAATCCTGCCTGTAATGCAACCACCCTTGCACCATGGCGCAAGGGGGCCGGAGTTGGGGCTAGGCAGCACTCATTGCACCAGCGCTGAGAGAAGGAGCAGGAATGCATCATATCTTAGTTGATATGGCGCATTCCTGCTCTCTCCATGTCACGCAGTGTCCAGCTGTGTTGTGGTGTGTGACATTTTGATAAATCTGGAACCAAATCTCTGGAAACATGACTCAGAAATACTCATTGTCATGTGTTACAATGCATAAAGTACTCTGGAAGTGATAATCATTTTGCTCAAGGCAATAAATCCCTTCATTGACATTGGGAACTTCAACCACTCATTGATACTCACTTCTCATGCTGTAATCATGGAATCTACGTTATGTGGAGTCTCCCAATCTGCATTCATCATGATTCCTAGATATCAGAAAAGTGTCAGCTGTATTTGCAGGGTCATACCCGCCTCTCTCCCCAACTCTGCCCTGTTTATTGGTGTATTATAGATTTATGTAAATTTTATTTGAATTGTGACAATCCTCCTATTTTATTTAACATGTTTGTTATTTTACCATGTCTCTTCTGGGTCGCTGAATGTTAACAATATATTGTTTGCATATTATGATACTAATATTCTTTGGGACTTCAGTATCCTTCTTCCATAGGTCTGGATTAGATGACTTGTGCTTATGGTTCAATTACCAAAGCAAAAGTTAGAGAGGAAAGGTGGCACCCCTGTCTGGCTTTCCTCTGAATTTCCCATCCACCTCAAATCTGTTTTACAGTGTGCAAGCAATATTTTTTATTGTATAAGAGAGCAGCCCATCCTTTGAATGTCAACCCCAATCCGTTTCTGTTGAGTGTCCCATGCATAAATATCCAGTTCACCATACGAAAAGCCTTATAAGCATCAAACCTGCCTAATACATATCACTCCCATGTTTATTTGACATGTTCCATCACTATAAAAGCTTTCCTGATATTAGTAGGCATATTGCGTACCCCCTAAGAAACATGCCTGACCCATATGTATTAGTGTCCCAGCCACGTTTGCAAATTATCAGTGCAGTTTTTCCTGAGTATTTTAGTGTCTATGTTAATTATTGACAATGGTCGATAAGATTCACATTCCAGTGGGACTTTCCCCTTTTTAAGCAGCACTACCATGGGTGCTACTTGTAATGATTCCACTGTTAAATGAGTTTCCTGTAGCATTATGATTTGAGCATGTTTTTGTTTTAAGTAATATCATATTCTCTGGCTATTAATGGCATTATGAACCCCCTCTGCATTCCACGAGAACACTGTCACTGCCGTTCCCTTTGATTCCAATTCTCACACACTGTCAAGCAGCCAAAATGAACTGTAATAATAGTACTGGAGAAAGTGTGCTCCTTTACTACATACACCCTTCCAAATAACCACCCTCCATCTGGCCGACCACAGCTTTACTAACATAATTGGAACAATGTGTACTTGTCCTCTCCTCAACTTTGATATAACATATTGTAATATTTCCGCTGTTGGGTGGCACTCACAGGCTCCCTTGAAGAGGGTCACCTGCATTTGCCACTACCAGTTATTCTACTCGTATCCTACATTAACTGTCACTAAATAACAAAATTTAACTCTACCCAAATGGCACTTCTGAACGTATTTTCAAATATTGAAACTTTAATGTGTCCCCACACATGTTGTGGTATGCAGAAAGTAGAAACCACAATCAAGACGTATGTTCTATATCGATCCATTGGACCCATCTTCTCCACATAACACATGGCATTTTCAGAATTCTCAAAAAGATGTCTTCCCTTTCACACTGATCTGTGGATGTGCTGATGGGAGCAATGCATTTGAAATCTTCATTGGTCTCAGTCTGCTTTTCACTTATGCAAATTGTTTCCTCCTCTATTGAGTCTCAGCTCCATAGCCTAGTTAAAAGCATACTCAGCTAACATTATATCAATTGTCCCATCCTGGGTTGCCATCATTAAAATGTAGATTTTGTCTTGATATTGTTGCAGCGCCCAATTATCATCCGAGGAGAAGGTCTCCTCCCCAGAGTTCTGTGTGCTCTGCTTATTTCTTTAGTCTCTGAGCCACCTAAATTTTTCAGCAGCTTGGGTAGCAACTGCTCAACGTACTGCTCCATGGGGTGCCCTACAGAAGTGTCACAGTTCGCACATTGTTTCTTCTCAACCTGTCTTCCAGGTTTGCCAACTTCTCCTCAATGCCCTTCAGTGTATTACTCATGTCAACGATTTGGGGCATCTTGCTACCAGATATGGGCCTGATTCACAAAGATAATCTTACATTTTTATTTAAAGTATTTATTTTTTGGTATTCAAAAACTACGAGTTAATAGTAAGTTTACAACTGCAGAGATTCTGAAGTAAGGTGTGGCACTTCGTGCATAAAAAGATAGACCTGTCCCATGTTTTTATGTACGGAGTTCTCTGCCCCGACTGCAGAGAAAACATCACTGACAATGACTTGAATTATACGGTGCAGAATGGTACATAAAATTGAACATTGTTTGGTTCAGCCCTATGGCCAACAGATACTGATACATGTATGTACAGTCTTTTGTCTAAAGAGTCTGATCCATTAGCAAGTAGACCAGATCCTAGGTATAACACATATTCCCCTATGACTATAACTACTTATAGTGTAGGGAAGCAGTGCTATAGATGGCAATAACAATCTAGTTTGAGTGCTGTAAAGATAAAGAAATGCATATAGAAGCTCAATGAAAAAAGACTTTTCCTTTGGGACCACACCCAGTAAAGAATAGATGGTTTGTAGCTACTATGATTAATGCTGTTAAAATAGAAGAATAAAACAGGCATCCCCTGAAAAAGAAGCTGCATAAAGAATTAGGGAGCCTGATAGAGAAATAATTCAAACCACTTTTGACGTTATTGACAATGGCCTTCATACTATTTTTAAACAAATATACACAATCTCTACTATCACCTCCTCTGTTTTACTTCTTTTGCAGGAAGATTTGAATTATTTTCCACATGGACATGCTCAAATGTGTGCTGTGAGACAACTGAGCAGGGTATTACAAACAGTTAAATCCTATATGGTGCCATGGTGACTCATAAACCAGTCTGCCACCTTTCTCCTTTACAATCTTACTTTCAGACAGATAAGACTCTCTAAAAAAGAAGCTTCATACAATCTTGCCTCAATTGAACAGACAGGGACCACTCCTTTTTCTATTGTTGGGTATTCACATATGCTTTTAATCTGGAGCAATTCATTTGCCTGTGACTGTCATAAACATAAATCTCTTGGATGGTATAAAAGGATCCATGACACATTCTTACAAATTACATGGAAGTTTCCTTTTGAGTATTATTGCTTTACAAAAGACAATTATGCTTTCATTAGCACACCTTCATGCACTAATCTTCCAGAACATTAACTCTTCTGTGATTCTATTACTAATCATGGTGCTTGTAATCCTTTGGAGGGCGACCATGATTGTAAACTCCTTACAGCATCTGCTTCTTCTATTGCTTGTTATCACATGTTTTAAGAAATGGCTCCTCTATAATAAAATTAATCCTACGCGTTCTTTTCTTTTGGAGGCTTTGTGGTGTGGTCGTGTGGCGAGGGACTCTGGACTCGGAGTCCCAGTATTCAACAGGACCAGGCAGCAGCAGAGGAGGAGGAGCCTGCCACCAGCTGCCCCGCGCGCTGTAAAATCACTCTTCATCTCCGCACCCGGGCAAAGCCCAGGGCAAGGGCGGGCCCGTCCGCGCCCATTGGAGACCGGAGGAGGCTGGGCACCCCTTCTTGGTTCTCTGACTCCCGTGGTTTTTGTTGCAAGCTTCCATTATTGATTGAATCCTAATGTGGTTTGACTTAGGGCTTTGGCTATTTGTTAACTGTTCAATTAATAGTAAAATGTTGCAGCATTACATTTAATCCTCCCCAATGAAGGTTTTTGAAAGTGCTTCAAGGTCAAATGTAGTTATGATAAATACATGTGTTGACAAATTAAAACATGCTTATTGCAGTTTTATCAAAGAAAGAGACTCCTTTAACCTCTGAGACTGAAATGTTTGCCTCGTGAGTAAATTGAGATAAACATGAATTTTAAATACACCCTAACCTACTGAATATTAATGCTGGAAAGCTACTGCATTCTGTCACAGAGGAGAACTGCTTGTTGAGCACACTTGACTTTATGTTTTCGTAAACTTCAACTTCCTCAAGTGACTCCTGTGGTTCAAAGCTTGAACTGTTTTTAAAGTGTCACCTTGAATATTCAGTTGGAATAACAATCTGAACATCCTGTCAATTGCTGGAAAGTAAATTGACTAACTAGAGAGCACCCAACGTTCTGCAAATCAATGCAGTTACCCAATATCAAGGCTGCATGTGTCTTCACCTGTGCTGACATGTGTTGACATGCATGGGACCAACAATTTCCCAATTCCCTGACACCTTCAGTATTGCTTCATGAAGTGCTTCAACAGCTATAGCTTCTTCACCTCTGATACAGGATTCATTTGTGATGCCAACATCCTCCATCTTCAATCACATCATGGCTTCATCAACATCATCAACAGTTGGCGAGTACCAGTAACACTGAACTGAGCCTTCGTTTTTCTGACTTTTCATATTTGCAAGTGGAACTTTCAATGCTCCAACTGTGAATGTTTCCATCTTTTTTCATATTGATACAAATGCGGTAAAATTTGAAAAAGACAACCAGAAGCTGCTGCTGTTTGTCTTAAGCCAGCTTTCTGATTTTTATGCACTTTGAACTTCATTTTTAGTTTTTGCACTAAGGCACATAGTCAAATTAGGCACATGGTATGTTGCCTAGCGTTTTCAATCATTAATACATATAGACACATACTCACATGTATTCATTACAATTGCTTCACTATGATTCCAGGGATGATGCTATCTTCACATTTTCTGCTTTTGTACTCCAAATCCATTTCGTTTTTTCATTGAGTGCACATTTTTCTTTTATAAACTCATATTGTGTTTAATATTGTTTGCACATGTGAATAATAAAACGTTTGCTTAATTATAGTATAGATAAATATGTTGATTCTTGGATTTGACATCATCCAGTGTGAGGTCTGCCCTTTTCAAAATAATTAGAAAAATGCATTAAAGCTTGGTACTGACAAGTAAAAGGCGGAAAGGAATCTTCAACTTGCTGGAAGGCATAGTTAGTTCATTTTCATAGTTATGCCTATTCACATTATTTGCACTAAGATAGAACATTGATTTTAATAAATTCGTAAAACATATTTCTAGTGAGCATTTTTGAGCCTCTCTAGTAATAATGAAAAGACATTTGGAACCCATTAAAGACAAATAGTCCTATGACTCTCAGAATACTGATTGTTGTCCAGAAGATATCTCATGTAATGTATAGATGGCTCCTGAGTTACGGTCCACCAGGTTTGTTGTGTCGAGTTGGTAAGTTGGCATTGAGCCTAAACGTTCACTACAGGGTCTAGAAAATCTAATCGCAGGCTGTATTTTGTATGAATGTTACAAAAAAAGTCTGCAAATAGGATTTTTGCCTAGTTTGATAACCTTTTTACTGATCAAAAACAAACCACAATGAGGTCTGTTTCAACAAAAGAAGAGCAGTGTGTTAGAGACAGGGTTCCTTTTTTCCATTTGTGACTGCCATGACATGCCTTGCTGGCAGAAAATCCGAATTGGAAGTCGCAACCTAAATAAAGCGGTGTTGTTTAAACCGAGCACAGTTATAGTCACCGTAGCACTGTTTGAGGGCAGTGCAAATACACTCTGCCACATGGCTTGGTGATAGAAGAAGAAATGGCAGCAAAATTATGCCAAAGGGGAAAATCATAATTAAGACTGTGGACATTTGGGGTGGTTGTAGTCCAATCACAGAGGGCTCCAGGATACAACAATTCCATCCAGGTATCTGTAACCAAAAAAGGATATTCATCATGGACCCTAGATGTTAATCGCAGATGCTCCACCAATGGATACTCTGTTAGTAAAAAAATGCTAACCTGCCATTTCATAAGAAGAAAAAAGGGCAAAGGTAATGGTGGATAAGGGGAAAGAGGTAGAGTTGGGCTTCATATTGGTCAGGATACTCTAAACAGAGAGTCCATCTTGATAGGTTCCCAAAATAAAGGCAATACTGTATGGAGAAGATGCCATATTTAAGTAATCATAAGGAAAAAAAACAAGTCACATGTATAATAATTAAGCACTACACCCACCAAGATCTTAGTTTCTTTTCTGTAGAATAATGAGTTTATGAGCCTCGGGCCACAAGAAATCAGACCATCCATCCAGGAAAAGGGATGAGTTCCATGGTGTTGAAATGTGTTCCGGTCTGGAATCTTACCCATAGCTAGGTCTGCGTCTTAAGCAGTCCGATATACAGTTGACTGTTTCCAAAAGCCACAATATCATCACCTACTGGAATATGGGGTATATGAGTGCCAACAACGTTTGAGAAGGAAAAAGCCAAAGACGGAAAACTCCTCCTTGCTGGATGAAGACTTCAGAGATTTAAAGAAAAACAGTGGTCTGGAATCAAAAAGTGGAACTTTTCAGGAGCTAGAAGTTAGGATCAGTAAGTAGATAAAGTAAGGAAACAAGCAAAGTAACACAGCTTTGTTGCAACTGCACTGAAGCATTTTATTAGTAAAAGAATATGAAAAGGAAACAACATCAAACATCACATGTCAGGAAACACAAAGGATTCAGAGAACCATAAAGGAATTAAGGAAGAAACAGCCATGATGGAAAATAGAATGAAAACCTGAGGTGGACTAGCTGCGTAGCAACTTTAAAAGGCAGCTGTAAACACTCAGGCAGATGATGGCCACTTTGAAGCTGGAGAAGGAAGGAGCAGCAGCTAGGAGGCCAGGAGCACAAGGGAAGGCAGCCCCAGGTGAGTAAAACTCAAAGCCTGTAGCTGCTGCCTTCAAGTGGCATTTTATGAGTCTTAGGAACTGCTGGACTATGCAACATACCACAGTAGTCACACATATGAGCGGCAGAAATCCTCTGACCACAATACTATGAAGCAATAAATAACTGGGAGCAAGTGAATAGCTGTGGCAAACAGTTTATAAAATATCTCTAGAAGCAGCCGAACCCCACTGAAACAAGAAGAAACACAATAAATGTGCATGGAGCACAATGAGTGAGGAAATACACCTACTGGGTAGCCCTACAGCAGGTTTAATGCTGGTACCTGTGTCTCCTCATTTACATGCCTACCTAGCCCGAAAAATCTCTAACTTTCCAGTGCATTCTCACACTCTCAGTGCCTCAGTCACTTAAAGCTGGAAATCCATAGCACAACCATGCACTCATTGTTTTCCAGGCACTTTGGGCCATTACACTTTTTGTTGTGTCCCAGCCACTAAGGGCCGGTTATATTCTGATTATGCCCACCCTCTAATGGATGGTAATGCTGGTCTGGCCCTATGAATACTGTTTTGCCCCTGCCACAATGTATCGATCTTCAATCTGTGCCATGCCAGCAAGGATGCATGTGGGACCCCAGTACGATATTTCCTGACAGCAGGAAACACGAAAACACTGGCATGCATGGTATGTTTTTGTAGTTTAAAACTCTCTGGTGTGGCCCCAGCATTCTTGCACACACCCAGACCCAGTTCACATGATATCATTTAGTGATTTTGGAAGGCATATAAAAAGGCACAGCTGTTATAGGACAGGGTTCCTTAGTACAAAGCACCCACTGCTAGACATTTCTGTTGCCCACATCCTCCCCAGCCTTCTTCAGATTGACTGTGAAGGAAGTTAGACCTTTAACTGACTTTGCTCCATTTCCTTTCTTCTTTTCCTTTCTCTATTAGGTACATTTCCTCGCTCCATTGTTGGCCAATTCTAATTATTTGACTGGTCATCCCCTGATCCAGAGAACCCATTCTTGGGGGTTGCCTTTGATTAAAACCACGCTGCTAGTGCCAACTTCATACAATTAAAAAGAGGGATTGGTCATTGTTTCCCAGATGTTGCTGCTGAGAATTTAGATTATTAACAGCCATGTATGCATTCTAGATCTGGTAATTCAGCCGAGATGTTTGGGAATGAGGGTGGTGGGAATTAACAAATTCATAGACTTACATTGCACCACATGAACTTCATATGGAATATTGTTTTGTCTCATTGCAGTTCCTTTAATGTCATCATCACCATATGTTTCGACCTGGCAGGGCACTCTTGCTGTCCAGTCGAAGGTAATACATTGGAGAGCAGTGGATCGGTAGAGAGGAACCTTTTAGTATCCAGCCCTAGGGGCATGCTTATCCAACTACCAAAGATGTACACATGCTTACAGTGCCATTTTGAGGGTAGTTATCCACCCCATGGTCCGCTGGCAAGCTTTTTCTGAATTCAACACTAGCTGAGGCTCCATAATCAGACGCTAAGTGGGTCACCAACTCTAATCAAGGCAGGGAAATTGAGAGTGTTGTGGGGGCAGTAAAACTAGAGATTGTTTTTGGCAGATTTACCATTAGGGGTTCACTCTTATCGAGTTCCCTAGCCTGTAAATAACTTTATACACTGGGTCAGATCGCCAAGCCATTTCAGACAGTGTGCACTCATGATTTAGCCTGACTGTGGCATGTGTTCCTTGGAAAATACCCACATTGGCAATTTTTTTTAGATTTAAAAGTGCTCACTCACAGGATAACAAATGTTTTGATAAACGTCAATGTCAATGATGATTTACATCTTTGATTTGCATTTTCATTCTAGGCGTTAATTGGGCTTTTCCTGCATTTTCAACAGTATTCTTTATTTAAAATGTTTATCATGCTTTCTTAAGCACCTCCCTCAGAGGAAGTCTTGAGCTCAGTCCACGCTGCCAACAGGACACACAATTAATATTTGATGTGCCTTTGTGAGACCTGTCAGACCAGATTTTTTTGGGAGCTTTGCTATCGCTTGTGTACAGTTCTTTGGTGACTCTCCCCCCTCATTCTCTGAGGTCAATTTCTTATATGTGCACTTCTACTGCCTGAGACTTGTGCATTTTTTAAAAGCCTTTAATTAATCTTATTCTGTATCATACGTGCTGTCCAATGTCTATGGCAATGGTATGCAGCTTCCACCTTTAACTTGCACTTCACTGACTACTATATGTTTCAGAAATGTCTCTCCTTTCTAAAGAGCTGGGATCAAGCAGGACCTCGAGTTGAAAGCACTCCAAATTCCCTTTGCCTTTATAACTACCTTCCAGGCTGTTGTATCCTGGCAACATGTTGTCATTGGTATCCTAGTGATGCTGAACCTTGCATCTGTTCTGGAAGATTGGCAGAACTGGGACTGTTGCTGCCTGAAGAGGAGTCTTCAGGGGTTGTTCTCCTATACTTAATAAACCTTCTTCATACTTAATACTGCGTGTTCCCATCTTTAAAATAGGCAAAATCAAATCAGGGGTATTTTGACTACAGCAAGTCTTGAGAACATGATGACAGGTGGTGAAATCTATCTATTAGTGGAACGCAGACCTGTGGTTCGAAAATGTAGCTCTGGGGGGCAATGTCTAGCATAATTGTTTACTTTTATCCAAATACTTTTCGACATCTCAGCTTGCTTTTGCTCTCCCCACCGCTAATGGATGCCATTTATGGCACGGATGTCACATTTCCAGTGTGGGATGTGGCTTGTTATCAGCTAGCAAGATTTACAAATGAATAATGTGAAGAAAGGTTGTGCTTATTGGGGAATGCATGATCAGATTCAATTCAGATCAGTGGACAGTGCGAGATATTAGTATACATTTGCCTATTCTGCTGCGAATAAATATTTTTGGAGATAAGGAGATTTCAAGACATGGAGTAGGTGAAATGATTAGAAGAGAAAGCAAAGAGGAGACTGAAAAGATCAAGCTCATGAAAGATGAAATCTTAAGTGCTCCTCCTCACCCTCAACACTGCAGTAAGACAAGTCTTCTTGAACTTGTATATCATCTTGATTGATAAACTGGCACAAAAAGGTGACACACACACATAATACATATTGCACATAATAGTGCAAACTATCACAAGATCCTGCATTTGGATTTATGACATAAAGAACCACTAAAGTCACAATAGATTTTATCTTACCTCTCTCAAATATCTATATCAAAAACTTGTCTTTATTGTTCTTAGTTGAATTAATTCATAATTTTATTGATTAATGTTTTAACCAACCCATTATTTTGTAACTTCAAAATTTGTAATAATGTTCCACCATACACCCTATCTTCATCTGGCTATTCAATGTATTTTTTCCACTCTTCATCATGCAGCTTTTTCTTCCCAAAACAAAGATAATCTCCAAATGCAGGCTCATCTTTGATTTACTTTTTTAACCATTGAAGGAATACGCCAATTTGATATCCAAATTGCCTCTAGTTTATTAAATGGACTCATTCTTTAAATGCTTATTATCAACCATCATCCCTAGTCCCTAGCCTCTGATCTTGTTGTCTATCTACTAATCATACCTGCCTCTTCTCTCTACAAGGGTGTTGTGGGAGGGCTGGGAGGATAAATAGGCGCAGAGGCTGGATGTATTTCTTTGACTGAACTCCTGAAGTGGCGTGTGGAAACGACCTTGATATCTAACCCACGGAGACTGGACTAGTGTAGGCAAGCATACTAGTGGCGGTGCAGGCCACTCCCACCTGTGAATCTGAGATGAGTGATAAGCTCAACTCACACATGGAGGTGTGTCTCGGACAGGAAGCAGAAGAGGGAGCCGGAGTACGGAGGACGGTGTACCAAGGACATCCGAGACAGATTGCTGAGAGGTGGTGTGGAGAAGACAGGTGCAGGAGAGGCAGAACCGAGAGTCGGAGATGATCCTACGACCAATGAGAAAACCCTGAGGTAGGAGAAGAATCCACGGGGCCCACAGGAGCAAAGCCCCGCAAGATGACAGATCGATGACATTCAAAGGACCCCAGGAAAAGGCTATGTGGATGAGACTCCCATGGCTCAAGGACAGAGTCACGGCCTCAGGCCTCGCACACAGGGTTATTTAATAGGACTTTGATTCTAGGGTGTGGCTAAGACAGTGTGGTATGCCTGATGCGCTCACCCTAATCGAGCTGCTGAATTGCATGAAAAAGGAAGGGGAGCACTGTGAACCGCTATCGACAGTGAAAGGCCTGACTCTGACTTTTATTCCTGTTTTTCCTCCCTTTTGATAAAACTTGCGACTTAGAATGCATCCCTCTTTGCCTCATTTTCTATCTGACACAAATTGAGTATGGAGGAGTTGCACACAAGACTAATTTTGTGTTCCCTCCCTAATTGTAAAAACACTGGTGTTGTGGAGGAAGTTAGCATACAGTTGGACAAAGTCTGGGTTACTAAGATCTCTCCATATGTGTGTTTCCCCTGAGGGTCTGGTCTGTTGACAAAGGAACTCTGAAGACGAAAACCAGCTGGCCCTACATGGAGAAGAAAGACCTGAGAAACCACTCCACTACCCGTGTCATCTGAAGCCCACAGAAGCCTGCTTTATACTTACCTGGCAATGTTTAAACAAAAAACCCTGGTCTGGGTCAGTCCTTTAACCCTGCGACAATTTCTTAATGTTTAAATGTATTAACTCCTTATGTAGTAGAAGAAAGTATATGAATAGCACAATGCCGGGATGAGTCAGTTTGTAATGAATCCTTATGGTTCCTTCTGTCTTTCCAGGTGATTCTTGCTTCGAGATAGAACTACCTGGAGGCTCAGAGAAAGGGAGAACAGCAGCGGTACGTATAGGTTCAGAAAATGATTTTTCCCTAAGCTGTCACCACACCGTTCTGGTGTACTTTTGTTAATTTGTGGGATTTGGGGTTTTTCTAGTGCCTGGGGAACTCACAGCAGGCACTCAATAGCATACAGTGATTTCTTTTTGTGCATGCAGTATTTACCTCTTCCCTCAAATTCAGGGTTTTCGAACCAGGGTTGACCTCACCCTGGTACAACGGTCTTCTCTACTTCCAGTGGCTCCCTCCCAAACAAACATACAGGCTGTCCCCTATTGGTAGAAAAACTATAGTGGAGGCTATCGATAGATTAGGGTCTATCGGATCTGACTTAAGGTGTGCCCGACAAGGTTTGGTTACAGTGCTCGCCCTGTGTTTTTACCCTTCACCTTGACCCTTCCTCTTTCTTTCCCACCCCAACCCAGATACCTCCCGTCCCGCTGTCACTCACCTGCTCTGCTGCAACTCTCTAGAGTTATGAACGCTCTTCAGCTTCCTCCGGTGGTGTCCACCACTCCTCGCACCAGTCTTTGGCTGCCTTATCCAGGTCAGCGGCGTCCTCTGATTCGGCTTCCATACTGGATGGCATCTTTTTTCGCGATTCTGCTTCTTCTTTGCCTTCTGTCTCCATTTCGACCTTTTCCTCATTCTCCCCACTTCCGGGTTCTGTATTAGTCTGTTCATTGCCTTTTCCGTGCAGTGTCTGGAAATGGAATGGCTGTAGGGCAAGGAACCAATGCAACACTTGTTCGTTGGTTCATTTATTTCGGGCCATCCATTTCAATGGGGCATGATCTGTGTAAAGGGTAAATTCTCGTCCTTCCAAGTAATAATGCACAGTCTTAATGGCCCATTCGATAGCCTATGCCTATTTTTTTACCTGCATAATGCTTTTCTCTTGGGAACAATTTGCAGCTGATATACACAATGGGGTGTTCATCTCCTTTGTCTTCTTTGTGGGACAAAACTGCTCCTAAACCCCTTTCTGAGGCATCCGCCTGCGCAATAGTAGGCTTTGCATAATCAGGGCTGATTAGGACTGGCTCAGAGATGAGGGATTCTTTCAAAGTCTGAAATGTTTCCAAGACTTCCGAAGAGAGTTGCAGCAACTCTGCTTCTTGTTTTTGGGATTTTTTTAGGAGATCTTTTAGTGGAACTGCTATCTGAGAAAAGCAGGGGACAAATCTCTTATAAAACCCAATAATAGCTAAAAAGGCCTTAAGATCTCTCTTTCTTTGGGATAGGAGAATGTTGGATATGGCAGTTATTTTCTCTTTCTGGGGTCGTATATGTCCTTCCCCTAACAGGAACCCTAAGTAGCTCTTGGCAGGATTGATTCGTAACCCGTGTGTATCTAGTGCATGGATGATGGATTGTAGATGCATCAAGTGGTGTTCATAGGTGGGGCTGTAAATGATTATGACATCTATGTAGGCGGATGAGTATTGCTCATGGTGTTTGAGTATGGTTTTCACCATATGCTGAAAGGTCGCCGGGGCACCATGAAGGCCAAAAGGTAAGATGGTAAAATTATATGGACCTCCAGGGGTAGAAAAAGCTGTCTTTTCCTTGTCCTGGGGCCTGAGGGTAACCTGCCAGTATCCCTTGCAGAAATCAAGCATGCTAATATGTTTCACCTCTCCCAAGCTTTTTACCCTTTCATCTACTCTCGGTAGGGGATAGGTGTTGAATTGTGATTCATTATTGATCACTCTAAAATCAATGCAAAACCTAACCAACCCGCCAGTTTTTGGGACCAACACTACTGGGAAGTTCCACTCACTGTTTGATGCTTCGATGACATCCATGTGAAGTATTTGTTATACTTCCTGTTCAATTGTGTCTCTCCTTATCTTGGGTATGTGGTACGGCCGTAGGCGTACCTTTTCCCTGGTGTTGTGTGGATGGCATGTTCCAACAGTGCGGTTTTTCCTGGTAAAAGGGAAAAAAACGCATTGAAGGGGTTGAACCTGTTGAGTCAACTTCCGTTTGTGGTGGGTGGGGAGATCTGGATCCATACTTTGTATGTATAGGAGGGAGTTCTGTTCAGGCAACCCCATCAATACCGACATAGCACCATCCCATTTCTTTAGTAGGTTGGCATGATATGTTTGGGAAGTTTTTTTTAATGAGGCCTAACTCAATCAGATAGGTGACAGGAGTCGCCTTCTCAGTGGGGCTTAGCACAGTGACCAATCAGTTGGCAGACAATCAGGGCCGCATGGACACAAAAATAGACCAGCTTACAGGTGCCCTAGAGAAACAATGCATTGAGATGCCGGAGCAAAGGATCACTCAAAGGTACAGGGAGAGAGGAGCAGGGCTGTGCAAATCTTTGCCATGACCAGGGCCATTATGAGACTCGCACAGGCCACCACTACACTATCCAAGTGCACTGTGATGTTACAGGTGGAGATGGGCCACTTCAATGGGGATGTCTCGAGGGACATTGGCTAGAGCGCAGCTGCAGTGGAGGCAATCCAGACAGAACACATTGCTGGAGTTGTGGGTGCAGAGGCTCCTGCCAGTGGGTTGTCCAGCATCAGCAGCATTTCTACCACAGTTGCACGTGTGCTGCGAAGCAGTACTGGACGCACTCCCCAAAAATAAATGAGGTGCCCCACTCGGGGAGTGAATATATTTGTTTTCCTTTTGTTGTTGGTGCTGTAACCAACCTACATGTTGATTACATTGTTTCAGAATTGTAGAGAATGACAGCTTGTCTGCCAACTGTTTTGTAACACCTCCCATTAAAGGTAGCTTTACTTTGAGAATTCAATCAAGTGTGGTGGCATTATTTAACAGTATTGTGGATTTGAGAATGTCTTACCTTGTGAAGTAATGTGTAGCAATGTGGTCCCTGCATCTTCTCCCCTCCACTGCTCTGTTCTCCTCAGTTGCCTGCTGAACAGGTGGACCATGGTCCTCCTCCTCTGAATCAGATTCAGACACAGCAATGCGTAGGCCTCTCCTGTAGGCAATATTGTGAAGGATGGCACGTATTGCTACAATCTTACATGCGGTTTCAGGTGTGTATTGCATGGCCCCCCACTCTTATGGAGGCAGTGAAACCGAGATTTCAGAAGTCCAAACATCTGCTCAATCACTGTCATGGTGCGTCAATGAGCAATGTTGTATCACCTTTCATTTCGGTTGGTGGTAGAAAGGTAGGGTGTGAGGATCCAGGGACATAGGGCATACGCACTGTCACCTGAAACATATTTAAATGAGAGTCAACATACATTTTATGCAGATTGGGCACTTACATATCAGCATTTACATTATTTGCCAGTACCTAATAAGTATCTGTCAATAACTCTCCACTTTCCAGTCGTCTGTATATTCTGCTGTGCCTGAACATGTAAGAGTCATAGGTACTCCCTGAATATTGTGATACAATATCAGTGATTATGTTGTGGGCATTGCAAACCACTTGTATATTAAGGGATTGCATGTTTTTCCAGTTCCTAAAAAGGTATTCAAGATGGAATGGGGGACATATGGTCACATGTGTTCCATCTATACACCCTATGAACTGTGGGAATTTTGCTATCCGGTAAAATTGCAATTTGGTAATCTCCATTTACTCATCATTCCAAAGGTATGTATATGTGGTGGTGGATACTAAGAAGCATGGCAGCGAGGAAACAGCGGAAGAAACGTGAAAGTGCACTTTGCAACACCCCACCTGCAACAGTGACCACATCATGGTAACTACCAGTGGCTAATATGTGTAATGAGCAGAACACCTTCACATGGATGGGATGGAATTGCTGCCCAGACTACTGCTCTCTAGGTGTGGCTTTAGGAGGGCACTCAAGTCCAAAATGACAGTCTACTTAGCCTGTATCTGTCATAGATCTCTTCCTCTGTTTGGTCAAAAAGGGTTAGCCTGACTTGGAATATCCTCTCTTGTCTCTACCTCCTCCTCTGCTAAGCAGCCAGTATGCGCATCCTCCTTGCTATCACATACAGGGCAGCCCTTGTGGACGCTGCATCGCCGAGTTGGCGATGCAGCGAGCGCAAGGTAAATAGTTTTATTTATTTATTTACTTACTTTACTCCTGCACGTCGTATGTCTGACTCCACTACCCCCCACCTAGCCCCTCCCCCGCCCCGTCAACCGCCCCGCAGCACTCCCTCTGCGAGCCGCCACTGCATTAGTATATACTTCCATCCTCTACTCATAATGGATATGTTGGTTTTGCAATCACCCAGAAACTCTGGCAATATTGAGACAAGAAATAGCAGACTGAGTGACTTCATCAGGTCACAGAACGTACAAAGTAATAGTTTGCGATTATCAAATAACGATTTTTTGCGATTTGGTATTTAGTAACCGCAAACACCAATGTACAAATGTGTCTTTGACACATTTCGCGATTCCCAGTGGGTCACATATAGACCTATCTCATTAATATTAATGAGATAGGTCCCGGTGTGCGACCCACTGGGAATCTCTAAAATCACTGGGATGGTGGCCTGCTGGGGTCAGCAGACCACTTTGTCTGTAATTGCTTTTAAATGAAGCAATCTTTTTTTTTTTTTTAAATGCAGCCCGTTTTCCTTAAAGGAAAACGGGATGTGTTGGGGAAAAAAAAAAGTTTTCCTTTCATTTTTTGAGAGCAGGCAATGTTCAGTGGGACCACTGCCTGCTCTTAAAAAATGTTTTTACAAACATTCACAAAGGGGAAGGGCTCCCTTGGCGATCCCTTGCCATTTGTGAATGGGTTACCACTTACTTGAAGAAAGTGGTAAAATGCAAATGTTTTGCATCTTCATTTTGATCGCAAACATTCACATATACCACTGCGATTCGGTATTAAGAAGGGATGCCCTAAACACGCCCCTTCCTCATACTGAATCGCAAACCCAATTTGCGATTCGGTAATAGGTTACCGAATTGCAAATAGGGCTTTCTAAATGTGAAAAAGCCTTTTTGAGCTCACCAACAGGCCGATTCTGCGAATTGGCCCATTTGTGAGCACAAAAAGCCTTTGTACATGTGACCCTGAAATGCATAATTCTCATCATGTATGTCTGTAATTCACAATGCCCTATGCATGTGGTGCATGCACTTTTATCATTTTCTATTACGAGATGTAAAATTGAAAGCCGTACCACTGCGTTGTCACAACTTTTTAGTATTGGTCACTATTTCCAATTTCACTCCTGAAACAAAATATCAGCAGATGTTATAGACACTTTACAGTTCCTAACCAGTGAAATGAGAGTTTCCTGTCACCAAAAAGCTAAAGTGTGTATTGAACAGGAAGGTCAGAGGGGCATATGTAGAAGGAGTTAACGCCGCATTAGAGGCACTTTTCCGTCGGTTTTGCGGCAATATTTTTATCGCCATATGTACAAGCTGTCGCTAACCTCTGTTAGCAGCAGTTTTCCGGCGAAAACATCCATTATGAAGATCGCCACTTCTGTTAGCGATAATCACATGCAAGGGAGGCGTTCCCATGCAAAAACAGTCGCTAACCCCACTTCGCGATATTTACAAGGGGATTCTTTAAGTTTGGAGGACCAAAAAAACTGCCTTCAACTGCAGTTAGAGGCAGTTTTTTAAGACCAGAAAGTAGCTGGTCTTAATAATGGAGATAGCATTTGGGGCCTCATTTCAGCAGGTTTTGTTGCTGGACTGCGCTGCAAGCAATGTTGCTGCGCTGCCCTGCGACAAAACTACAGGGCAGGACTGCGCACCATCAATAAGATAGTGCGCATTCCTGGGCCTCACTCATGAAAAGTGTTGCAGCGCTGCGACAAGACAGCGTTGCAACACTTTTCACTACTCCCTTCTTGCAACACCACGGATGCGCTGTATTCACTGGACAGCGCTCCATGACGCAAGTAATGACAGATACGTCTGGAATCCTGACGTATCTGTCTGCGCTAAAGTCACACATTGCTGCAGTCGTGTCACTCCAGCAATGCATGGGGCCAGCCTATCCCTGTGGCACTGCGTCACCCATACGCCTGCCATCATGCAGGCGTAAGGTGGGGGTTGCGCGCTGCTGTGTCATCGTCTGTAAGCATTGGCGGAGTGGTGGTGCTGAGGGAGTTGACAAGAAGTACTTCGGTGGCCTTGATCCAGCTGCGAGGGGCGCGATGATGGCGGTTGTGTACAGTGGGCATGGTGAAGACGTGATGTATACAATGATGGTCGGTCCAGGAGAGTCCGGTGGTGTGGCTGTAGTTGAAGGTCCCGCTGGCGGAGGAGACGTGCTTGACCGTGTGTCCTGCTATGTGGTTGCTGCAGTGACTAGCTGCTTGAGTTTGATGTTGGGGAGCTACCCCAGGAGGGGGTGGTGTTCTGGTCACTGGGGTTGTCCAGGTGGAACTTAAGTCTGCCGAGTAGGATGTCATCGGTGGATGGGAGAGCCTGGTGTGCAATGAGGTCTACAATGGTATTTGAGAATGGGTGTCCATGGCCCTGGGTGCCTGCAGATGAGGGAGCCGCAGAGGATGGGGTTGGGGTTGGCCCTGATCTGGAAGTTAGGGTGTTCCATGGTCACCGTTGGGTCATTAGAGTGCATGGTCAGTCGGAGTGTGCTCCTGTAGGTGATGGCAATGCCTCCTCCTGGACGGTCGGGGTGGTCCTTGCGGGTGATTTAGTAGCAGTCGTTGATGGCGATGGCGATGTCCGGTCCGGAGCAGATGTTGGTCCTGGCAGGCGATGTGGCGTCCAGGGTTGATCTCGAGTAGGGTGCTGGCGCCGTAGGGGTGGAGTGTTCGAGAGGAAGGCTCCTTGGTGCTGAGCGCAGTCCAGGGGCAGACGGACGCAGACGGGCTTGCCTATGGCTTGCCTTTTGCACGGGAGATGTCCATTACAACGCAGGCATTACATCGTAATGCCTTTACAACGCAAATCCAACAACGCAGGTGCCTTCACATCGCATTCCATTACAACGCATTGTGAGGTCAGTAATGGTGTATTTTTAATTTTTAGGGTGGGTATGGGTTTCGTGTGTCGGAGATGAAATGTGGGGTGTATTATGGGGTAATATTTGAAATTTGGGGTGTGCATTTGGGGTCAATCATGAAAATTGGGGTGTGCATTTGGGTCAAATATGAAAATTGGGGTGTGCATTTGGGCCAAATATGAAAATTGGGGTGTGCATTTGGGTCAAATATGATTTTTAGGGTGTGTTTTTGGGGCTCAAAGATGAATTTTAGGGTTCAGGGTTTGTTTTGGGGTTCAAGGGTCAGTTTTAGGGTTGCACTCACTGAAGTGGGAATAGTAATGTTTACATCTCCGCAATCCAACACCTTCCCTACTGTTGCAATATGCCTAGTATTACTATGCATTGTAATGGAATGCGATATGATGGTATGCGTCGTAACTCCATATATACCTTTGGCACACTAGTGGTACGCCCGCTGCGCATGGCCGCACAGCGGCCGCCATTGAGAAGTGCTGAGGGGGGACTGGACAGCTGGGAGGTGGGAAACGCCGGAAAGAACACTGGATGGGGCGTGGACGCGGGGTGGGTGTGTGTGAGAGGGTGTTGTAAATATTTACATGAGAGAAATCTTACCTCGAGGCCAGGTCCCGTGTCTTCGTTGCTCCTGCTCTCTTGAGTCTGCTTCCAGGAACAGGAAGTAGGCAGCCAGGCTCCCTCCCCTAAGCCAATCACAACGCTGCAATGCAGCGTTGGGATTGGTCATTGGCACCGGGATGAGGCGTTCAGCCAGGGGCTGGAGGTGTGGGCATGTTCTCCATGCAGGCTGTAATGCAGCCTGCATTGCGAACAGGACAGTGCGCATGACTGCTTTGTGCGGCCGGAGCGGGCCGACCAAACAGTCACTTCCAACTTTAGTGGGCATGCCACTCCGCCCCTGCCCTGCTCCGTGAGTGGAGCAGCCCTACCCACCCTCCAGCCCGCAACGGAAACATGGCACCATAACATCAGGAAGTTATCATCATGTGATGATTGTTTCTCTTCTTGCACTGCTTGGAAGCAGTGGAGCAACGTTCTTCTGCCATAGTGGATGAGCCGACACTGGGGGTGCATCATCCACTGGTGCTAGACCTGGGCAACTCGACCCCCGGGCCTCCTCCTCTACGTGTCCCACCTTCTCCTTACCTGGACATTGACACCGTGGCGCAATCCGCTGAACTCTCTCCAAATCTGTGACTCACCCAGCAGGAGCCTCAGCCAGGTGGGATTTCACAAGCGTGGGTACAGCAGTCACCGCCAAGTCCGCTGGTGAACCTCCCAATGCAGTTGATGCAGCAGGGCCCCCTTAGGCGTGAACTTGTAGTGTTCCCGCAACACAAGTTTGGCGCAGCTCAGGGGCCTCACCCTCCACAGCGTCCGGCCAACGCAACCTCATCTGGCCTGTGATGTAGAGAGGTGCCGCCCACCGTTGGTTATCCTCTTTGTGCACCCCGGTGTAGTGGTGGATCATAGTATGCGATGCAGACCTCCCTACGTTGGTGCGCAGGAGCGCCTCTACCATTCACAGCTCCAAGGGGCGCAAGGCGGTCTTCTCACACAGGTCAGCAACGTGTCTCCATGCGACCGACCAGATTTCACCACCAGGTACGGGCGATCGCCGTGCCTCGATGTCTACCGCCACGGCTCATCGACTCCACAGCTCCTCCGCATCCCACTCCAGGCTCCAGACGCAGGTCCAGCGAGGCATCCAGGCTCCAGAAGCAGGTCCAGCGAGGCATCCAGGCTCCAGACGCAGGTCCAGCGAGGCAACCAGGCTCTCATCCTGGTCATCCTGGATGTTGGGTGGCTTGAGGGGGTTGTGGATGTGTGCTGCACTTGGCCCTGGCTGCTCCATTCTGCATTTCATTGTTTTTTTTGCCTATTTTCTATTGGAGGTCGACTGATAGGCTATTTTTTCCATTAGAGGCAAAAAAAACTCACGTTGGGCTGACTAACGTGCGTTTTTTTGCCGCTAATGGGCTTTTCGTTGGTTTTCGGCCTCTAACGCCGGAATTCCTATCGCCATCACGCTAATGTTAGCGGCAGTTTTCACCGCTGATCCCTGAAGCTATCGCCATGTAACAACGTCTTGTACATACGTCGCTAACAAAGCGATAGTTTTCCACGGTACACGGCGATAGAAAAACTGCCGCTAACTAGCCTTAGCGATAGTTATTGCCATTTCTTGTACATATGCCCCACAGTGTTTAAACGACAACATGACACAAAGAAGATAAGATAATGAAAGTTCTATTAATAACTATGTGCTGATGCCATTTTCCCTCCAAGTATACCCTCTTTTGGGTGTAGTGATATTCACTTTTTCTCCATCTTGGTTACAAAGCTTCTTGTGGAGCACATGTATGTGGTACACTATCTCCATTACAATCCTGTTTGGAGTGAGACACAAGCAGCATTTTCAGCTCTGCATTGCCCATGATCCACTTGGTCTTCAGCTTCTTAACCCCTGCTGTGCTAAAATCTCGATACCATAGCACAGATATCCCTTAGCCAGCCACAACACTGCTTAATATAGTAGATAAGTGCATGCAAACGAAATGTCCATATGCAGATAAATATCACCACACCAGTTTTATTTGGATAATTTTATGTTGCAGGTTTATTTGGTAAGGTAATGGGTTAACTCATGGGCAATCCAAGGGCAGCTAGCGATGATACGACCTAACCTGACTGCCCAACTGATTGGTCAGCAAACACCAGTAATAAGAACATCTGGTGCAGAACCTTTGGGGTTACCCACATCTGGATCCCATAGTTCAGGAAAATGGACTCACGCCTGGAGGCAGAGCATTGCTAGGCAAGACCCCAGTTGCTCAGGCTTACAACTGCATGGGAATGATGGGGCACTGTCACTTTCACCCCCGAGCACTGTCGTAAGGACTCCGATGGTATTGCCTTAAAGCCCCCTATAGCTTTTTCTTGTGGTTACTTTCTGCACCAAAATTAATTTGGATCACCCTGTAACTCCTCTAAGCCTCAGGGGTGGCAACCACCAGCTCTGAGGCCCCCTGCCATTACCTTTATTGCTATCAGACCTGTATTTATTTCTTGGTGTTCAGTTCACTGAGCCACCCTTGTTGCCACCATCAGCCACCAGTTTCGCACTCTTGATGCAGTTTACATTGGTAAGCAATTCCTGATTTGTTGATTGTTTGTGGTCAGGCTTGACAGAGATGCTGTCGCCAGACCTGTGAGTATCACCAGGTGAGAGGGTCTTTGGCTCTGTCTGCATGTTGTGAGGCAAAGATACATGTTTGGATTGGGCAGAAGCTGTGTGCTTCCACAAAAAAGTACTTATCCCCATATGGTTGAGATCATTTTGTTAATTTATCTAGCTGCCTGAGCTTCAACGTTTTAGGGGTACACACATGCCATTGCATTGATATTAAAATGTCTTTGATAACTAGATACTATATAGTGTTTCTCTCTGGCTGCAGCACAGATGATAGTAGGGCAGTCATTAATATGCATTTATTTTTAGGCCTGGCTTGAGAGTGGATTCTAAAGCCAGACCCACTGTCCTTGCGAATGCTTGATTGGAAAACGTGGTGGCTAAGACCTGCCTGAAAATCAGCATATTGCTTATACACAACGTTATTGCCCTTTCTTGTGAAGTCTGAAACTCTTATTTAATGCAAAATAAACTGTGGCAGTGGAAGGACGTACCCCTGAGCTACCTATGCCTGAGATAGGAATGCAATTGATGTCCACCTTTCCCTTCTTACTTATAATCACGATAACATTGTTCTGCCATACTTGTGCATCACTGCTGTGTATAGTGGTACTTCCAAGTTCCTGCTCTGTGACCTTATGCCCTTCACCATCACTGGAGGTGAAATATGGGTTACGCCCGTACAAGCAAGAAAATATTTTCTTTAGGCTCAGGTATAGTGGCATGATTGCGACAGCACTTCAGCTTTTCTTCATTCAAGCCTGAGCTCCTAATGTTTAGGTCTTTTGTTTTGTTTATTTATGTACACTTGTTATTTTGTTATTATATTTTTTCCTTTGTTTGTTTATTTATGTATATTTGTTATTTTATTAATATATTTTTTTCCGCCTGCCAGTTGTCCTCTGTACTGATATTAACTGAACTGCTTGGGGGAAGCTGTTAATCTTAGAAACTGTGTCAGGTTATAGAATCACTACACAGCACCCTACGTGGCCTGATCTTGTCAAAATACAAAGAATAACATGACCCTTCATTTCTCTGTTACTTTTCAGCAACAGCTATACCAGATTTATGTGGGAGTCCAAACCAAGCCATTTCCCATTTTCTTGGTGCTGAATTTGTCTTATCATGCACCACAAATGACCCAATAGGCACTGGGTGTGTGGGTGGTAGCCCACAATCAAAAGTGGAAAGGCAGGGGTGGATTCAGGCAACATGAATAGGACTCCTCTGTAAGCTGTTACCTGATGCTTCTAGCCCCAGTTGGTTTAATTTCAGTTGTCTGAATGGCCACTGGAACAGCAAAATCTGTAACATCCCAAGGCCACATGACCTTGTCAAGGGGAAATATACAGTGGTACAATGGGAATAATCACAATTTGCTGTATGTATACATACTCAATCTGAATTGGGTGACAGTCATGTTATTGCTGAAACAGTCCAATTGCTTTATGGTCCAAGTGTGGCATTTAAACTCAAATCTTTCTAAAGACTAATGTGAAATTAAAGCAGTGGACTGCTATGACTCTGCTCAAGATCCATGCCACCTTTGCTTTAAATCTATTATTTGTTATCTCCTTTGTTTATGTATTTATGTTTTTAAGGCAAGGCAGTGCTCCCCACTGTGCAAGAACTATTGTTACCAATTCTTTAAAATATACTTGTATTGGGCTCTGCCCAGCGTAGCCTTAATCTCACTGAACCCACACTGATGGTTCTAATTTTCTTCTGCTTCTGTCCATTGGTGGTTCAATCTTAGTGCTGGAACACTCTTATAAATAGCTGCGTGCTCTATAAAAACATAAATAAATGATTGTTTCATGTATCATTCCCCCACCTCGGAGGTGTTTTTATTGTGTTGCCTGAGGGACTATTTTGCATCTCAAAGAAACACCATAATATCATGCCTTAAATTCACTCCTTTGTATAGGCATTATGTTAAGAAAACAAAGGGTTCAATGTTTTGGTCAGTACCTAAAATGGAAGACAGTTTGCTAGCTTTGCCAGTATCCTGTTTGTTCAATCTACTAAGACCTGCTGTTAGACCTGGGTGAGGTTCTACAAGCAGTCCGACAACACCCGAGACCAAAAGTGGAAATCAGGGCGGTGTGATAAATCTGCTGGTTTACCTACTTATGCATTGAATACATTAGTGTTGATATAACAGTCCTGCACTCCTAGCAAGGTTAAAATGCCAAAACTGGATGGGACCCATGAATCAACACCTACATGTCCTAGCCACGTGTTCCTGTGTGCCATTTCATTAAAGGGGAAAGGGGCCATGTTTCTTTAGGTAGAACTTCTTGAAACACCTAGCTGCATAAACTGGTTGTGTCAAAATGACTTCTTCCCTTACTCCCCCAGCAAGTTTGAAGGCTCAATTAATGCCACTGAGCACCTAAATTGTTATTGCCCTAAAGCAGAGACTGTAAAGGTAGCTCAGATGGTGTTATGCTCCCCCCAGAAGTGTCAGTCTGATGTCAGTAGCAGTGCACTGAAAAATCTTGGTTACATTGTTGCTAAAAGTAGGGGCATATATACAAGAAGTGGTGCAGCGCTAGCCTCCTTGGCTTAACGCCGCTCTCCGCCACTCCTTAAATGCAGGGCTGCACCGTATTTACAAGAATATGGTGCAGCCTTGCGTTTACCCCTGTGCTGGTACTAAATTTAGCTGCCTAGCGCCAACACAGGCACCCTTGCACTATAAAAGGGACACCTTCCTGCACATAAACAATCAATGGCGTTTTGCTGTTTCTATGTGTTCTGAACAATGCAGAACACATAGAAACAGCAAAAATGATGAGAAATTAAACAATTTGCCTCTTTACGCCAGGGTAAGACCAGGTTTTCCCTGGTCTTAATTTTGGCATGGCTCCATATTTACACCACCCTTGTAAATATGGGGCAGCGTCAAAATCAATGGGTGTTGCAGTGGGACGCCCACCACAACACCCATTGCCCACACCTTTCATGCTAAGTATAGCATTAAAGGGTGCCTTATTCAAAAGGCTTCACGCTGCCTTGTGAATAAGGCGAAGCCCCTATCACCACCACAATGTCGAGAAAAGTGACGTTGTGGTGGCGATAGGGGCTTGTAAATATGCCCCTTAATGTGAAGACTGTAACTGTGACTCAGATGGTTATATGCTGGCCCTGGAAGTCAATCTATTTTAGGATTAGCAATTGTCTAAGAGAGCTTTGTTGTTAGACCTGGTGCCCTGCCAAAAACAGGTTGGGCAATGGTACAGATCTTCACATAGCCTGAAAGGAGGGTTGGCCATCAGTTCTACTACCAACCAAAGGTTAAAATCTCTAGGCTTTGCTGCCACCAGGGAGTTATGATTGTGTGGTTAACTCCCTAATCCTTATGGCCCCCAAGGCTAAGACAATGCCTGCAGTCTGATGCTTCTTAACCAGTGGCACTTAGCCAGTGGTCTGAGGACCCTTTGGGGTTCGCGTAGCCAACTACTTATAGAATTAAATAATGTTAACTGATTAATAAAGAGAATATGAATGAATACGATGCACGTCCAATTGAAAATTTCAAACTTTCTGTAAATGTGAACAAATTTAGAATTGGAGGTTAAAATTAAGTTAGTAGCCTTAAATCGATTTTTAGGAGCAGTACAAGTGCATCAAACAGAATATAGTATGGACAATAAGTGGCCTCAATTGAACTTAGAAATGATCCAACCTTCCTATCAAAATGTAGATTTTTTTTCATTATTATTTATATTTCCTTTTTAATGAAATAAAATATCTCATCATTTGTGTATTATTTTGCATTTGAAATCATTGAAAATGATTAGGCCGGGGTCCCTGGCCTTCAGTAATGACTCAGTGGGGGTTCCCGGATTCCAATAATGATTCAGAGGGTGGTCCCTGGATTCTAGTAGTGAGTACGGGGGGGGGTCCTCGGAAGTCAAATGGTTAAGAACCACTGTTCTAAACAATCAGCTTAGTGTGGGTGCATTGTCCAAATGTTACCTGGCCGTTGTGGAATAACCTTTGATTAAGGATCCCCCAAAATATGATGTGTGTTAACCACCTATGGGAGTTATGATGTCGACTTTTCACTTGTGTGGGGTATAACCTTGAATTCCTTTCAAAAGCAGAATAGTCCCAGGCACAGTTTGGTTGCCTATGTTTCTCAAGGGAATCTAGCATGGACATGTATGATTTTCAGTAAATGATAAATGATGCTCGGTGCAAGGATGCTCAGTACCGCTAAAAAGGGTGTCCATCAATAAGGTCTGGGCCAGTAAACTTTGACAAATGGGCCATACCCTAACTCTGGGAGTTTATAATGTTGTCCCCGGTACTTCAATTTGTGCTTGGTATCGTCTTTTGCCATCTGTAGATTTCTCAGCCTTTGAGACTGCATAGGTGGTATGCTGTAATCTAGAGTATCCTAAAAATGGTGAAGGCAACAACTGTTTTGACCTTAACCTGTCTACATATGTAGAGTTGAAATACAGGAGGGGTTTTAAACTCTTGCCCCTGCCTTTATAGTTGTTTGCTTTGTATATTTACTGTGTGGAGTAAAGAAAAGTGAGTGTCCTTTGTTAATTAGCATATGACCTCTTTTAAATAAATGCATATGTGTGTTAGTTTGTAAACAAGTGAAAGTATTTTTAATGTGGCCTAAAGCTCAACAATGATAAAATTGATGGTAAGAGATGCCTATTTGCAGCTGCTAGATAACAGCCTAGTGGTCCAAGGCCACTATGGGAGGTTAGATATGTTCTCTGCAACACGTTAGCACACCAAGAACCTTGATAGCCCCAATATGGCTCTCCATGTCTAGGCTGAGAAGGGTTGTGACTAGCTGGTACCCAAGTGAATGTATCACACTATCCCTAATGTGCCTGCCCCATGCTAAAATTTCTACCAGGTGCTAAACAACCTGGTCATAAAAGTCAGGGTCATGCTGAATAGATTCTGTGAGACCAAATGGAAGGGTTGTGAATCCAGGAGTGATGTAAGGGATTTGCCTACTTCATGTGAATTAAAACTCCCAGTGGAACAGCAAAATACTGGGACCCAGAGACCAGAGTTGTTACCGCAAAACTATAAATTATGCTTGATTAATTATTTCTATAATTACAGTATTGTAGAATAGGATGGCAGGTACCCTAAGGTAGTAGAGTGCAGAACTTCTAATGATGACTAAGGAATAGCTATTTGCCATTGCTGATGAGGAACCTGGCCCCAGAGTAGAAGAGACTGGGCTCCTGTGGCACTGTGAAATGTGCTGTATAAAATTACTAATGTCTTCTAAAGTCACTAGCATGGTCGCCCAATTGAAATGGAACATATACCGAACCACTGATGACCTTGAGTCAGTGGTGACCTAAATGTGTATCCATAAGAAAAGGGATGGGGGTGTAGGTTGAAATCAATGGCCGAGTTTTTGCCCTTGTTTGAAAGTCAATTATAATTGTTGAAAGTCCCCAAACTTGTCTTGATCATTCACAAGAACAGTTTGTCTGCCGAACATGCATAAACCAAGGTGCGGATCACTGTGAAGTCACCCTCCTCTTAAGAAAAGTTCAAAGAGATTTTAAACCTGGAAACTAACCCCTGGATACAACTGTAAAACTAGAAAATGTGCATGCCAAGAATTCTGAAATCAGGAAGGGACCCGGTAAACTCAGGATGGGACTGACAGTCCAGAGATGCCTTGCACATGGCACATAACAAGAACCGCTTATGGCAGTCTAAAGCATGATATCTCCTGCTTGTGCTGGAAAAGGTGGAGGACGGGGGCATAATGCACTAATAGACTGTGATGGCTCCCACATGCCTGTTTAAAATTCAGGACCACTCAAAAGCTGACAATAGCTAAAGGGGACTGCCAAGCTAGGTCTTTCTGGAGGCTGCAGGACCAGCCAGCGCACATACCAAGGAACAACCACAATATCTGTACTGTGAAATTGTCTTTGAGAGTCGCCATATAGCAAAGAGAACAAAATATGTGTGCATGCAGATAAGAAGATGATGTGTGTCTTGCACAATCAAAAGAACTTATGCACCATAAAAGATACAACAATCAGCTTTAATCCATGGGGCCATATAGGTAATCATGAAAATGATGGTAAGCACCACAAATAATCACGGATATTTTTTAAATGCCTCTTTGTTGGAAAACACAAGACACAGGCAATATGCAAGAAAATTAGAATGGCTTAATGTGGCCATAATGACCAGAAAGAAACATTAATCCTTTTAACGACGCCTTGGAGGTACAAATAAATCAATTTTGTTCACTCTTTAATGTGACTCGACAATGTGATGTTGCTTACAATGAAAATAAGCGTAACATGTCATAACAATTTCAAAAGTAAGGAAGATTAAACCATACACGCCTAGCCCTGGCAAGAACAGACAAACGTTTGCCTCATCTGTCAACAGTAGCAGAATTCATTCTATAAAGTGAAAAACAAAGTGTGATCACCAGCGGTAGCAGCAAGAACCTTGTTGGCCAAGCAGAGAAGTATCCGATCAAAGCAATAAAATAAAGCTGTACTGTTCTCTGCATTTGGCCCTCGTGACAGGCGGCACAGAGTCTCTACAGCTGAGAATAAGTCTCCACACACATATAAAGGCGTGGATCACTGCCAATGAAAAGAAACATTCTAGACCATGAGGCATAGTGAAAATGCCCAACGCAAAAGGAGGCCAGTGTTGCCAGTTTTTGAGACCTGTCCAGAGCTGTGCAAGTACAAGCCCAAATTCAGCCCAACGTAGAGCAGTATCAGTCCACAAACCAACCCAAAAATGCAGCTCTCAAATTATACAAACATAGCTTTCAGAAATCATTTAAAAAATAATTCCAAAGTCTATTCAATGTATATATAGTTGAAAGAGATTCAATGGGCACCAATGGACTTCTGCAATCAAGCCAAACGTCTATTTAAAACATTCATTTTGAAAACCACTCCCCATGGTGACCTTTTAGTTGGCCCTGCTGTCACTACTGTTCTAAACTCGAGCCTGGCACTCATGAATTAAATCTACAAGAGCAGATTATAACCTTCAAAGAAATCTAAGAACGGGAACATCAAAGCTATGACAGCAGTGTGGCTCCAAAAAAGAACATTGAACAGATTAACACCACACAATGATACATGTAAAATGAAATTTGCTGTGTAAAAAATAATTCCAGTATGACTTCTCTGGCAAGATTTGCATTATATCTATTTGTCGGAAGATATTTAAACAAAAAAGCATCTTTTACAAGGCATTCATGGAAGCATAGCACAACAATAAATACAAATTGAAGCAGACAAGTAACAAGTGTGCTAAATATGAAGCGACCATGTGAAAACTTAGAAGACTAGAAGAAGAAATGTCCTGTTTGAGAGCTGCAAGTGTCGCAGCAGTAAAATCAGAGGCCCACACCCCTTCAGTTAAAATGTTCTGAAAAGGCCAGAAACGACACATTAACTTACTCTAACCAATCCCCTTTCCTGCTCTCCAGTTCAAAGTCCTTCATCATGATCACATACTATGGCACTAAATGTTATACAGGGCTTGTGTTGTTGCCTTCATGCTGCAGCAAAAACTAGGCTAAAGCTCACAGTCTTGGCATGTAGCAGATGTGTTTGTTTGGAGTCTTAAAGGCCCCTTTTCTCTGAACATATGGCAACACCTTCTCCCCAACATCTGAAGATTAAAGCTCCCTCAACACTGCTGACACTGTCTTCATTCCTCTTGTCTAACCCCAAACCATACCACTACCTCATTTGGGCTGTACTGCTATCACACAACAACTGACTTAAGCAATCTCATGAGCCTGTGCAGCTTCTTTATATCTGTCACTCACAATGTAAGGTAGGTGTGGGTCCTAAAACTGACTTTGAAATGAATACATACATTTAACTTTAGAGGCAAAAGCACAGATCAATTTCCCAATAATAACTGTAAAAACCCTAAGGTAATCCATGGCAGCAAAGCACTCCCTGTTTAGATTTCACATGTTTCACCTTATCCATAGGAACATTTGCATTTTCCAGATGTTGCGCTTCCGTAATTTTATTTTCATGCAACATAGGACTATTATTCAGTACATATTCAGAACTGAATTCCACGAGTCAGTGTCTGGTAAGTTCAGATTTTGGGTGGGTGTTCATGATGGGCACAATTGACAGTGTGAGGCTGAAGGCAGTATGGGTTTCTCACTGTGCCTGCAAGTGAGCCATTAAAGAGTTTAGACTAAATGCTCATGCAATCCTTGGCCTCTCTGTAGAGTGCACAGATCGAGGTTCACATATATTTAAATCGCAAATTAAAGTAGCAATACACATGTGTAACAGGATGCTGGGTCATGACCAGTTTTGCATGCCCATCTAGGTGAAGTGAGGGTAGGGCTGTGGGATCCCTTTTATCCCAAAACTAGGTTTTTGTATGGCGGGCGGAAGCACATGTGTTGCATCCACCACATGGAAAATGTCCTCTCACTGCTGGTAGATTCCAAAATGTAGCTTGTTGGGTCGTGCTCTGTTGTTGTGGTCTGGTATGGACCAAAAGATCTCTTATGTTCTGTGTTCTTTTGAAGGCGAAACGTGGTCGCAGATTCAGGTTGCCGTGTTAACAATCTTCCAGTGTTTCAAAACAATGTTCTTGATTTTGATGGAATGAGGGGTGAAAGTGGTTACACACGTCATTATATCTTCTTCTGGTTTTGGAATAGTGTCTAGCGAAGTGAGTGACGGTACTGCACCCTCTCGCCATGACCCAGGGGGATCACCCCAGACACGTAGGAGGTAAGAGGGCACATCCTCAGGATACTCGTTGATAATCATATCCTCAGCATCATTGTTTGCCATTTATGGGGCATGAGTAAACGTTGACATCCCTCCCCTCTTTTTCGTTTTTGTATGCTGTTATGTAATTCTTGTATTTGAACGTAGATATTTTTGGCACATCTGTTGCGCAGAATACTGAATGATTATGACATAACCTTGCTAACTAGATAGTCACTTTGCTTTATTATGACCTAGCAATGCTAATCATAATGATATCTCAACATCCTCACCCTAATTGTGTCCCTCTGAGGTGGTGAGACACTCTCATCTTGAAATCACAGTGTCTGACCACCTTTTTTTAACTTTAACACATCTTTAATTCATATTGAGAAATAGTGATGTATCTCTTGCCACTTTTACTGTTACATCTGGTGGCTAATCCAGCACCAGACGGACAAAGCAGTCCACTGTTGTGGGACCTTCTGGTTGTTAAGGAGATCACCAGAAATATTATAACACTGTTATATATTTTCTTTCTCTTCCTTTCTCCCCCCCATTTCTATTTTTTTTGTTTGTTCAAGATTGAATTACGAAAGTTAGGATCCAATAGGTGGCACACGCATCATACGACGAGAATTCTCTAAAAGATCCCCGCGAAAGTGACCTTTCGGGGGACCCGTAGGGCATTGCAGCGCCAGCTCGATGAGGAGCAACCGCCCTATGATGAAGCATGACATCCCTTGGAGTGTGTGAGGGCAACAAGTAAGAGTTTCGCTGACTCTTCTATCTGCACCCTAGACCGACTCTTTTCCTTTAGGAACAGTGACCCCTCATTTTGGTTTATACTTTAAGTAGGAGCACAGGCACTGGACCTATTTTCAGCTCCCAGTCCACCCCTCTTCTTTTTATTAGAGTCCCTTTTATCCCCACTTTTTTCTGACCTTCCATTTGATTACCACGTGTCACATATTTCCTCTTCAGCACTAGTTTCACTCTCTCTTTATGTACACTTTTTCTTTGAATCGGTGCAGGAAATTAGGGGGATCTTGTAGCTATTTTTGAGGTGACTCTGAGATCGCTGCCAGCATCAGTGAAATACACTGAATTTGTCTCTGTGTAATTTGCAGACTCTAGGGCACATTCAGCAGCAGCCACACATAATCTGCTGTACTTTGAGAGCAGCAACCTGTAGAGGATTTCTTATTCTCACTTCCATCTGGGCCCAAAACAATGGCTTCACTTAATGGGCCATCAGCCCTTCTTTTGTTGGAGTTCTGTCCTGACTCAGTTTTTTCTAGAGCTTAACAGCTAAATATTTATGCAATGGAGGGAGACAGACACTCAGCTTGTTATCACTTAATAGGTGCTTAAGCAACAATATGATTTGGAGGGAGATTTTTGACTTTGTTCATCACATGTATGTAAGAGATATGCATGTACTGTAAGAATGGCAAATGTAGGTCAGAATGAGTAATTACACTAATGATATAAATACCACTTACTAAATTATTTTTTTATTCAATTTATTTTATAGGGCTATTCATTCTAATGTAGGGTGTCAGAGTCCTTTACATCACACATACATATAATACAGATACAAAGAATCATTCAAGTGTATAAATCAATGTACCAGGGGGTCCACATATTGCAATGCAAAACATTATATGTTAAGAACAGTGCTTAATTTGTAAAAGAATGAGTGCTGGTGCTCAAAGCTCTGCTCCAGAGGTGCTGTTAAAAATCGTGACCCCAAATACAGAGGTTGTGCACTCTGAAATTCACATCATGCCTCTTTAATTCACTACCAGACACAGCTGCCCCTTTATTTCACACTTGGCATCCCCTGCTCTCTCCCTTTGTGAGCTTTTCTGTCTTCTTTCTCTTTCTTTCCAGTTTGTGTGTTTTTATCTATCTTGCTCGCGGTCAAAATCTGATGAGGATAAATAAGTTACGGCCCCCAAAAACCACGGGGGTCAAATTAAGCACTAATTATGAGTACTTGGTCTGGAGAAACACAAATTGGGCATTTAAAACATAATGTAGCGGCTGTCTGTGCTAATTAGATGTTATTGCTACTCAAAGGAACCCTTTTTGACAACCTTGGAATAATGAAAGCTTGACAAAAAAATAAAAGGTCTAACACTGTGCATTTCAGTTTGCATGCATCTCCTTGAGGTCAGTTCATAGCTCAATGTGCTTCAGAACAAGGATTTTAAATTATTGACTGCAAGTAACTAACGGATCTCTGTGACAAATTAAGTAACCCACTGAGCGATCCACACACATTACAAATCTGAGATCTGCATGTTATAAATAGGGTTGCCACCTAGTAGGATTTTTACCAGCATGAGCAGTATTTTGAGGTCCCAGCCGGTAGGAAAATTAGCAAAATCACAAAAAGACAATCATTTTCCTCTCATCAGTACATACTTTTCACAGTAAATAGAACAAGAAAGCATTTTAAAATGTGTTCAAGAGCAGCTTTAAACATGCCTTACCGATAATTGGAACAAAGAGAGGAAAGCCATGTTGAAAACGAACATGGCTTTTGCATGGCATTTTATATAAAGCTATAATTAAGCATCATAACCAAGCCTTTCAAGAATAATGAAACATGAAAATATGGTCGAAATATTTCGCTTAGGGACGGCGCTAAACCCTACAAGTGGTGCCCTTCAGCAGCCACATTAATACTTTGAACTGCTTTATAATAAGGCAAAACTGTGACTAGACAAAACATAGTGCTCTCCAGCAAGTATATTAATCACCAGTTATCTCACTGCTGTTTATGTACCTTGACAATTACTGAACATGCAGGCTCAGCACAGAAGCAGGCTGGTGGACGGGCTCACAAGGAACCGGACAAGCTTAACGCTGAACTCCAAGACCCACCCATGCCATGAGCCAATCAATAAAAAACATGATAACAGGCCTCCCCCCCAGACCACATTGGTCAACTCACTTAGGGGGCTGGCCAAAATGAACCAGGGCTATCATAGGTAGCGCTTTCATGCTACGAATGATTGACAGCCCTTCCATAAGTGCTTGGGATAAGCAGATCCTCAGAGCTTGCATTAATTTTGCCAAGTGTCTGTGGGAGCTGTCAATTTCAGAAATTTTGCACACGAAGGAGCAAATATTGCATACTTTTGTACAGCTCGCCTGGAAAAATCTTGTCCATTTGTGTGGGAAATTACCCAATCTGGCAACACTGAAGGGGAACAGAAATTAGGGGGGGTGGGTGCCTGCAAAGCTAAACTGGTGAACTGATGTGATATTATCACACAACCCCAAGAGAATGCCGCTTTTTGTCTAGTGAAACCAGAAGCTAAATTGCTAGTAATATTGGATGCATTCTCAATGGCAGCCCATTGCCAGACTGTTAATACACAATGTAGCCCTATCCGTCCAAAGCTGATCACCGGCCTCACACCCCCAACCTTAAATAAGAAGAGGAAGTCTCTTAGCTAAACATGGCCACCCGCAGCAGCTGAATGTGTCCCAAGGCAAGTAAGTGAAGGCCCTCAAATAATCGGTTAATTTGTGCAAACATCACCGGAACTAAGGTGTTAATCTCGCAAAATCTAGATGGACAGGGCTCCTTATGGATGACCCAATTGTAAGAAAGCTGCACAAACTGCAACAGTCAGAACTCTGCCGAACAGGACACCATACCTCCAGAGTGGAAACAAGGTATGCCCAACTGCAGGGTGTGAGGCAAATTACCAAAAGTAAATAGGATTTCTTATTTAGATATACTGATCCAAAATTAACCCTACTGGTGCAGCTACACGTTTTCCTGTAGCAATAGTGCCTGGGGGCACGACGCCACGGTAAGAACTCGTCTGTTCCTGGATCGTCTTCTCGCTGGGCACTGTTACCCTTGTCCACAGGATGGCGGGACAAGTAATCAGCCGGGTTGTTCACCCCCGGCCGGTATGCAACGGCGAACGAGCACTGCTGAAGCTGGACTGCCCATCTCTCTATCCTTGGTGGTCCATTGCAAGTTGTACCCGCGAACAGTGGCACCAGGAGTTTGGGATTGGTGATCACCTTAAATGTCTGGCCACAGAGATAGAGATGAAAATGCTTGCAGGCCCACCAGATGGTCTAGGCCTCTCTACCAATTTGAGCATATCTTATCTCCACCGCTGTGAGCGCCCTACTGGTGTATGCTATCGGTACCCATTCATGTCTTTCTGTTTCCTGCAGGAGTAATGCTCCTAGCCCTACAGGGCTAGCTTTCACAATCAGCTTGGTGGATCTAGTGGGACTAAAGTACTTCATAGTGGAATCATGGAGTAGAGCATTCTTGATCTCCTGAAAAGCTTGCTCCGCCTTACCGTTCCATTCCCACAGACAGTCCTTTCATGTCTGTGCTCAGAGCGGGTCAGACAGAGTGGCCAGGTTGGGGATAAACCAGCCACAAAGCTGGCCATCCCCAAAAAGCTGCGTACCTTCGACTGGTTTCTTGACACCATCACCAACCTGATGGCCTCCACTTTCTGGGGGTCCCCCTGTAGACCTTCTGGAGAGAACATGCATCCAAAGAACTCCACCTCGTTGGTGTAGAACGTGCATTTCTACCGGTGCAAGGTCAGTCCTCTCTCCGCCAACCTGCTCAGGGAGGCTCGTAATTGGGCGTGATGTTCCTCAAGAGTGTTGGAGAATATGAGTATATCATTACTAATGTTGATGACACCTATGAGTCCTGACAGTTCCTCCTGTATTGCCCCTTGAAATACCTCGGCTACCGAGGACACCCCAAAATTAGTTCCACATGAGTGGAGAAGGGTGTGATATAGCAGAGGGTTCTTCTAACACCAACTGATGATACCCGGAGTTCAGGTCAATTTTCGAAAACCACGGGCTCCGTTCAGGTCAGCCACAATTTCATCAATCATGGGTGTTATGTGCCTCTCTCTTCGAATTGCCTAATTCAGTAGTCGCATGTCGACACATAATCTTATTGCCCCTGCTGCTTGGGTTTTGGGGAAATCACCAAAGGCAAAACCCATGGAGTGGGTCCCGTCACCTTTTCAATTACTCCAGCATGTTCTAGTGAATCTAACTCCTTTTTGACTAGTGATCTGAGATGAAACAGCACTCTTCAGTGCAGCAACACCACGGAGCGGACAGTCTCATCTATGTGGAGTTTGACTTGCACAACTTTCAAGCACCCCAGGAACAGCTCTGGAAAGTCTGTCAAGATGTTCTCCACATGGGATTGGTGTATTTGTTTTGTAAAGAAGACCAGACTGAGGTCCTCTGCCATGTGGCAACCCAATAGCGTTCCTGTTTCACCTGTGGTCATGTGGAATCTGGTGAGTGTATTGTTTCCTCCATAGGCCACCTCCACCTTAATGACTCCTTGCAGGAGAATGCGATCGGTACTCCCATAGGTGTATATCTTGGCTTTCCTGGGTGTTAGGGGTGGCAGAGGGTCAATTTTCTTTAGTTGCTCTGCATCGAAGACATTCCTGATGCCCCAGTTCGAATAAAGGCAGTGATCTGGGCCCCATTAATGTCCACGTGTAATATGTGCGGAAGACTCCTTTCCTTTTTTTTTTTTTTTAAACTTTGTTTATTGGCATTTAGAAAAAATACAGACGATTATTGTTCATACGTATACATCCTGATGTTACAATGTGAAGAACAAATATATCAGCACATTAACAACAACAAAAAAGAAAAAAAAAAGAAATCGAGGCAGAGCCAACACAATCCAGGTATGCCATGGTGTGACATTCTACAGTTCGACCAAGAAAAGGCAATATGCGTATATGAACAATTTTGCATAATGTTGTCAGATGCAAGGACTCAGTATAAGAAGTGACACGTTTCCAATATGATAGATAACACGTAGGGGTACATGCTACTCATTAGCTGTTGTTTGATCGCATTCACTTGCAGGTGAAGCATCAGGGGTAGGAGTTGTGTTTAGGCTAGCCAGCCAGGCAAGGAATGGGCCCCAGATGTCTTTGGGCCTGGATGCTTGTGGTAGTAGTTCCCAATATATGCTCAGTTGCTCTTGGCAGAACGTGATGTCTAAAACCCAGATTTTGATGTCAGGGGATTTTCGTTTACCCCAATGCATCGCGACTCTGCGCTTAGCTAGCAGTAGGAGCATGGCGAGCAATCTGCGCTTGCCGATTGGGGCCTCCTTAACGTAACCTAATAAGGCCACTTTAGGCAATGGGGTCATGCTAGTTTCAAGAATAACATTTATTTTGTTAAATATTTCTGCCCATAATTTCCCCATAATCGGACAGTCCCAGGCCATGTGGAGGAATGTAGTGTCGGGCGCATTGCAACGCCAGCAGTTTGCATCTTGGCGTATACCCATGTGCTTAAGTTGTATAGGGGTTCTATAAATATGATGCAGATATTTGAAGTGAATAAGGCGCAATTTATAATTGGGCGAGAGCATTTCCAATTGTCCACAGCAAAACTTCCATTGTTCGTCTGAAACGGTGTCTGCTAGCTCCACATTCCAGCTCTCTAATGTCTTCGGTTGAATGACTGGGGATGAGCGTTGCATGGACCTATATAGGCGAGTGATGAATTTGTTGGGTGAAGGGTTTGTGAGTATTGACTCTAGGGCAGGAAGGGGAGTTGGAGGGGAGGGAAATGTATTGTGGATCTTGCGGCATGTGCTTCTGATACTATAGTATAGTAATAAGTCAGAAAATCTAGAAGAGTTCCCGGGTGCTGCCTCAGGGGGAGTCAAGAAGTGGTCGTTGGGATAAAGATCAGCAAAAGTGTCCCATCCTAAGTTGTGTGCGCATGAGGAATTACCTTTGTCTTGCAGTATGGATATCTGTGGATTTTGCACGAGTGCTATAGATGGTGCGTATAGGATCGGATGTCCCGCTCTTCGGCGAAGGCCATCCCAGGCCCAGCGCAGCGTTTCTGCAGTGTTTATGGTAGTGTGTTGGCGTTTATGAGAACGGTATAGTGCTACCGCTAAGGGCACTGGAGCCTCAATGTCTGTTTCAGCTGCCACATGGGGTTGAAAGGGGGTGGGGAAGATCCAGTAATGGAGAAATTGTGCCTGTGCACAAAAGGCATATAAGGCAAGGTCAGGCGCGCCCAGTCCGCCTTGGGTTAATGGGAGCGTGAGAACTTCCCAGGATATACGTGGTTGTTTCCCAGCCCATACCAGTGAGATCATTAGAGATCTAAGAGTTTTCAGGAAGGCTTGAGTTAATTGCAGCGGTAAATTGACAATTAAATATAACAGTTTAAGTAAGACTATCATTTTAGAGATGGCAATGCGTCCGGTTAGAGAGATGGGGAGTTTAGACCAGATGACCGTCTTATCTTCCAGCCATGTTAGTGTACGGACAAAGTTCATGTCCCATAGTAACGCACCGGACCGTTTGCCCATTGGATAGGGTAATCTAACTCGAAGGGTACAGTTGCATCAGTGAGCGGAAGCAAGTAGGATTTGGACCAATTTATGTAGACACCAGAAAGACCTCCAAATTTGGTGAGTTCACGGAGGACTGGGTGCAGGAAAACAACTGGATCTCTGAGGTAAAGAGTGATGTCGTCAGCATATAACAATATAATTATATCTCTGGTAGAGATGTCAAGTCCACGTGTTTTATGGTGTTGCCTAATTCTTGCTGCAAGGGGTTCCATGGCAATGGCAAACAAGAGGGGCGACCGCGGGCACCCCAGCCTGGTGCTGCGCATGATAGCAAATGGGGCTGACGTCAATCCATTTGCGCGTAATCTGGCGGTGGGGTTGGGATACAAAAGTCTGATCTGTCTCATGAATAGGGGGCTTAGTCCAAGTCTAGCAAGAATGGTAAAGAGGTATGACCATTCGAGTGAGTCAAACGTCTTGGTTGCGTCAAGAAACGCCGCCAAGGCAGGGTCTTGGGGGTCCAACTGATGTATGATGGAGAAAAAGGTTCGTAGATTATGTGATGTGGAGCGCCCAGGTATAAACCCGGATTGATCGGGCCGAGCTATAAGTGGTAATAGAGGCTGCACACGGTTTGCGAGAAGTTTCGCATAAATCTTGTTATCTATATTGATAAGGGAAGTCGCATTTATTTGGGGCTTTGCCTGGTTTAAGTAGTGTTAAAATGACTGCTTCCCTGGTAGTTGGGGGGAGTGACCCACTCTCTAGGGATTCTGAGTACATTGCCATGAGATGAGGGGCTAGGAGAGTGGCGTAGTTTTTATAGAAGGCGGTCGTTAGGCCATCAAGGCCTGGAGCTTTATCTGTTGGAAGACTGTTAATCACTTGGGTTATATTGTCTATGGTAAAAGGCTCATCTTAATATTCCCTGTGGGCATTGCTCAGCCATAAAAGCTCTAGAGAATCTAAATAAGCAGTTAGTTCGGAATCAACCTGTGGTGTTTTGGAGGTATAAAATGAGGTATAGAATTTGGTGAAGTGATTGAGTATTTCTTTGGGGCCCCTGATTAGTTCCTCGTCATCGTCTATGAGTTCTGCTATATATGGAGAGCTGCGCGACGGCTTGAGTATATTTGCGAGTGTTTTGCCCGGCCTGTCGCCTTCTCCGTAGCGCCTAGCAGTGGCAAACTTCCAGAGAAATTTTAATTCCTTGTTCGCTTCTTCTTCAAATTCCGACATCTTTTTACGGATAGGCGTCGTTAGTGTCGAAATATTGGAGTTCAAGTGTTCTAATTTCAGCTTCTAGTTTCTGAAGTGAGCCACGTAAGGATTTCAACACCCCCGCCAGGCGAGCTATACACTTCCCTCTTATAACAACTTTAAATGCTTCCCATAGGACGGAGGAAGACGAAACTAATCCCTGATTTAGGGAGAAATATTCAACAATGTCCTCTTTAATTTCAGCCTGAAATACTGTGTCTAACAAAGCGTGGGGGGGGAAGCCTCCACGTGAACTCGCGTTTAATTGATGTAGGGAGTAAAACTTTGAGGGAACAAGGGGAGTGATCAGATAGGGACCTTGGTAGGTGCTGTGCGTCTGCCGTCCATGTTGCTACATCTCCAGAGACCAGCCAGCGGTCCAGTCTGGACCAGGAGTTATGTTGTGAAGAGATACAAGTTCCCTCCCGTTTTTGTGGGTTCAGTCGCCTCCATATATCTGTCAAGTGACCGTCCGTTATAATTGTGTTGAGTGCATGACATGAGCGAGGGTGAAGAGCACGGGCCGCTCCCAATCTATTTAAGTCATCACAAAGTATTGCGTTGAAATCACCTCCCCATATCACTGTATCACATCCCATAGCAACAGCTCTTGCCCACACATCATGAAAGAAGTCTGGACTGTCCACATTTGGCCCATATATGGCAATCATAACTATCTGTGTGCCACCCAGAGCTCCCTTTAAAATAATATATCTCCCCTCTGAGTCTATAAGTGACTGCGTCAGGGTCCAGTCGATCTCCTGGTGTATCAGAATTGCCACACCCCTCGCGTAGTTGGAATATGTAAAAGAATGACATTCACCCTAACGCTTGTGTTTCAGTCTGTGTGTATCCGCAGAATTTAAGTGGGTTTCCTGGAGGAAACATATGTCCACCTGTTGTCTGGCTCGGAAAGCGTGGGCAAGTTGTGCCTTCCTGTGATTGTTAAGGCCACGTATATTCCAAGTTAAGAAATTGTACGTCGTCATCCTACCCTGTCAATGATCAATTGTAGAGGTATTGCATATATCCCTAAGTGTCACTGAAATGAGAATCAACTGTCTTCGTGTGTCAGAGCCGTGTCGTGTATATTGCAACCATTGTCGTGTAGATAAGGGACCTAAGCTGTGGTGTAGAACCTCGATTAGTACAAAATAATGATGCTTTTGTGCCTCTGCGTGAACCAATAAAAACTTCAGAACAACCCCTCCACCCCCACCCACACCAACCCCCCAAATAGGTTGAGTATTGTAGTCCTCCCCCCGCCCACACCCACAACCAAATCAGTGAACATTAGTAGTGCTCAAAGGGAGATCTCCCAGCGCAATGGGGTCACCGGCGAACTGCCCAACCTTCCGGAAGGGTGGCCGAGCTTCACAGGGATATTAAAGGGAACTTAACCACAGGCTACCCTAGGCCATAGCCTACAGTATGACAGGCCGAGTCACGCCACCACCCAACATGTTTGTTACCTGCCCATAATGTTCAGTTAACCAAATGGATCAGTCATTGACACTAAGGTGCGCCTCCGGAGTATCGCGGTTGGTTGCAGCTGGAGAATTGTGCTTCGATTTATCAATGTGCTTAGCAAATTTAAGCACGGACTTAGCATCGGTGAAATAGTGCGGTACGCCCTCATGTGTGATTTTCAGTTTTGCAGGGTAAAAGAGTCCATATGATGTGCCAGATTTCTGGAGTAGTCGCTTAACAGGCCCAAATTTGCGTCTGGCAGCTTGTACTGTGGGTGTGAAATCTGGAAAGAAGGACAAGTTTTTTCCCTGATGGGTAATGCTACCCTTTTCCCTAGAATTCCGCAGGATCGCATCCCTGTCGCTGTAATTTAGTAGATGTGCTATAATGGGCCTTGGGGTGGCCCCCACTGGGGGTCTGGGGGCCAGAGTCCAATGTGCTCTCTCCACAATGAACATGGATGATAGGACTTGGCCAAATAGTTCGCGCAAGAGGTCCTCTATGAATAATTCCATGTTTGTGATTGCGGTGGTCTCAGGAACACCAAGGACACGTATATTGTTCCTGCTTGAGCGCGCCTCCAGATCTTCATTCTTTGCTTTTATTACATTCAAGGCCTTCTCCATGTGTAATAGGTGCTCTTTTGATTCTACCTGAACGTCATGAGCATTTGATGCCCTATTTTCTAGTTGGTCTAAACGCGTCTCATGGGTGTCCACGCGGCTCCTGACTTGATCAAGTTGGGTGGTGAGTTTGTCTAGTTTGTCGTCTATTGTCTTGAGACTGGTTCTGACCTCCAGCAAAATGCTGCGTATGTCATCATCTTGTGTGTCTGGGGGAGTGTTCGTCATCGCTTCTGTGTTGTGACCCCCTTCGGTTTCAGCAGTACCGGTGGATCTTCTATTATCAAATGAAATTTTTGTTTGTTTGGTGTCTGTTTTCCCCATTATTGTACGTAATGGTGACTGCTGAAGAGTATCATCTATCGTATGTTTAGGTTGATGCTAGTACCAAGTTAGGTTGGCGTATGACGACTACAGGCTGCCCGAACTCCCCCGATGAATGGTGATCGACTTGCACTCCTACGTGAGTGCGACGCCGGTTTCAGTGCAACTTTCATTGCCCCCAATCAACCTGATGCAAACCCTTAATGTTGAACCATCAAGTACGTTGTGGCAGTGAGTGGTATTTGCCCCAGGATACGGCCTCGCAAATAACAGTACAGGTCCCAGCCATTTGCCGTCTGATGCGCGTGTCTGGTAGCGATTATCCTCGATTGGGAATGAGGGGGTTCAATCTGCGACACAGAAAGATGTTTGGAGGCGATATTTAAGGGCTCACGTGCTAATGCCTTGAAAACCTCATGCAGGGTTTGTGGGTGAACGAGATTTATTTGCCTAGGGCTTCTCAGCGTCCATGCAATAAAGTCACACCAGCTAGCAGATGTATCAGGTGGTGGGGCGGGGGTTCAGGACAGCGCACCAACCTGTCTGTTATGCAAGTTCCACAGGCGAATAGGCCTTCCCGGTTTCCTCTGGTGCACAGACAGTGGCCCAGAGCACAGATCCCGACTCCAGCAGGGAAGCACGGGCTACACCGGTCGTCAGCTACTCTCCGGTCCCACCAACAGTGCCGCAGAGCGGTGTCCTGGATGCCTCCCAGGCGCGAACGCGACTCCCTCGGCAGGCCCGTCTCGGAGGCGAGTCGGCGCCACCCGCACGCACCGGGCCCCGGCTGAACCCTAGGCCGCGTCTCTGGCCTCGATGAAACGTGGATGGGTCCCGCCGAATCGGGCCCGGGACAGCACCTTTCCGCCGGCGCCCAAGTCGGTCCCAGCAGATTATATATGGGGTCCGTCAGCAGGCACAGACAGCACCGCGCCGCGGTCCGTTACCACACGGGCCCGCGTCTACAGGAGCACTGCAGTCCCAACCTCAGTGCGGCCTCCAGTTTCGGGCGCTCGATTTCCCGCTTGGCAGCAGCGGTGAGCTTCGCTCTTTGCGATATGGGGATCGCAGGCTCGACCTCAGTATGATGCATGGAAAAGTGATAAGGGATCGCCCCTAATAGTCAGGATAATTGCTGGATTAGTAGCTCGGCCATCAGAGCTCACCTAAAAGGCGGCCATCTTGCTGCACGGCTTAAGCCACGCCCCCGAGGACTCCTTCTTTGATTGTTTCTACCCGTGAAAACTATGGTGAACACTTCTTCTTCCTCCTCATCTCCTTCCATTGAGGTGGTGTCTGCACTGATCTGCCACGTTGAGATAGTCTCTTTCCCTAACGACAGCTGCCGGATATTTGCACCTCTCCTCCCTCACGCAGTCGCCCCTGATGATGCTCCAGAGCTGAGGCACACCTACACAAAGTGATTCAGGCAGCCACACTTCAGGCCCAACTTTCCCTGTGCCGGGCACCCTCTTGGTGGATAGTGTACAGACCCACAGTTCCTACAACTCTTGTCACGAGGTCTTGACATGGAAGCTTCGCCTGTTCTTGCCAGCTGCCACTGTATGGCCTCCACCTGCTCCTCAATGATTATTACAGCGCTCGTAGGTGGCGAGCCTAAGGACTGGTGTGCCAGAGCTGACTCCATGTCCCCTGCTCTTCTGTCAGCCAATTCGTGGGAGCGGACGAGGATCAGGATATTATCGAGTGAGATACCTGACTGCTGCAAAATGAGCTTGCAAAGATTTGACGAGAGGCACCCTTGAATCAACTAGGGCCTGATTTTGTATAATTTGTCAATGCCAGAGCACGTGCTCGCTAGCTTGCGCAGCCGTGCAAAGAAAGTGTCAACGGAGTCCCCCTCAGCTTGTCTCGCCTGCCAGAGTTTAAACCTTTCATAATCCGGATTCAACTGGAGATCGAAATGTCTATTGAGCTCTGTGACAGCGACATCAAAATTGTGGTCAGCAACTGTGTTAGGTAAGTTCTCGAAGAGATCCTATAGCTCATCATCTCGCATGTGTAACATGATCGATCTCTTAACTGCGCCGTCAGTCTCTCGGGTGGCGTGAAAATAATGTTGTAAATGGCCGATCTATTGGCGCCATCTCAGCACGGTCATTGCTGAGTCTGCCAGCTAACTGAATGGGGGCAATGGGTTGATGGGGGAAGCGAGCAGTTCTGTTGCACCACTGGGGCAGCTGCTGGAGGCGACGTCAACATGCTGCTTGGACGCCCCTACTGCTGTGTCATGAGGTCTAGGACCTTCTTTCTGTGCGTTGGCCAATCTGCTCTCTCCAGGCACCTACTGCACATGGCCTCTCCCCTTCGCTCCACAATTCTGGCAGTCCTCCCCTAGGTCGGGGCCTTGGGACAGCCCTAGGCTTTGCACCACTTCCTGCTTACCAGAGTGTTAGGGGGGTGGGGAGGGGGAGGCACCTGCTGTCCTCAAAGGCATCCATTTGTGGCAGCCACCAACACACTACGAGGGCCCTGCAGAGATTTATTTATTTTATTTATTTATTTATTTATGCATTTTTATATAGCGCGGACTTTACCCGAGGGTGTCAGAGCGCTTCACAACAGGATTAGCAACATTACATAAGGAGGAGGATACAAATGAGCATAATACAAAGGCAAAGCGTTACATTGCATGAAGAAAAGTGACACTTGTGCAAAAACAAACAAACCAAATACAAAAGAGGAATAAGTTCCAATAGGAAAAAGTGACAGATGTGCATGAAACAAGGGATACCAAATACAAATGGAGGTATAATGCTGCAATAAGTGGCAGTCACACATGACACACTGGGAAGGCACTTCTATAGGCTTGGAGTACAGAATTTCCTATAGTGGAAGAACTTCCTTGAGGTAGTAGAGAGGGCGTGAATTCAGCAGGGGTACATGGGGTACAAAATATATGATACATGGGGTACAAAATACCACTAAAGGCATAATACTGTAATAAGTGGCAGTAACTCAAAGCACACTGAGAAGGCCCTTCTATAGGCTTGGAATACATAATTCCTATCATGGAAGAGCTTCCTAGAGGTAGTAGAGAGGGCGTGACTTCACAGGGGACTTAACCTGGGGGAACACGCACATAAAAACCAACACAACACACAAAGTAAGGAATGAACAGACAAAAGTACAACTTTAAACTGACGGGCGAACTTCCTAGAGGGGCCTAAGACCGAACGTATTAGTTCTGGAAGTGTCTTTGGAATAGAAGAGACTTGAGGTCAGCTTTGAAGATCCGGGTAGAGGAGGTGGCACGGAGCAGTGGGGAAGCGAGTTCCAGATTCTTACCGCATTGCCCGAGAAGGATTGAGCCATCGATCTTTCTCTTTTGAAGACAGGGGGCTCAAGCAGAAGCTTTTCCGCATTGCGAGAAGGCGAGAGCCACCGGACAATTTCAATTTATTCGCCAGGTAACAAGGGGAGGACGTGTGTAAGGCTTTGTGTGTGATGCAGGCAGTTTTGTAAATAGATCTTGCCTCGATCGGAAGCCATCGCAGAGAGGACAGGATAGGAGTGATGTGGTCGCTTCGTTTAGACCCTGAAATGAAGCGAGCTGCTGAATGGAGGATGGATTTGAGAGGGGAGAGGTGGGATTTGGGTAGGCCAGTCAGAAGAGAATTGCAGTAATCCAGTCTTGAGAGAACCAGAGATTGTACCAAGGTTTTAAGTCTTTCTCCGGGAAGAACCGACGGATCCCCCACAGAAGGCGCAGCTGGTACCGTGCATTCTTGGCAATAGAGTTGATGTGGGCGATTAGGTTGAGTCTTTTGTCGAGAATGACACCTAGGGATTTAGCGCTGTCAACAATGATGGGTTTGTTGTTGAGAAGGTTCAGCTGATCCATCCAAGATTGAACAGGAGGAGGTGAGAGAGAGGTAGAGAGGAGGAGGAATTCAGTTTTGGCGGGATTCAGAATGAGTTGGTGAGCTGACATCCAGTTGTGAATAGAGTTGAGGGTAGAATTGAGTAGGGAGAGATCGTGTGCAGAGGACACCTTAAGGTAGATTTGCGTGTCGTCCGCATACAGATGGTAAAGGATCCCAGATTTGCTTAGGAGGTTCCCTAAAGGTTCCAGGTAGAGATTAAACAAGGTGGGAGCCAGGATAGAACCTTGAGGACGCCCTGACCTACGGCCATGGGAGATGAGAGACTGTTCCCTATCTTGATCATTTGGGATCTGTCCGAGAGGAAAGAGGCAAACCATTTGAGCACAGTGCCGTCCAGACCCATTCTCTGTTGAAGAGTGTTGAGGAGGGTGCTATGATTAACCGTGTCAAAGGCTGCAGAGAGGTCTAGAAGAATCAGAAGACATGAATCCCCGGCGTCGAGTATATGCAGCGCATCGTCAATCACATGCAGCAGGGCTGTTTCAGTGCTGCAATTTTGGATGAAGCCCGACTGGAAGACGTCAAGGAGGTTATTTTCCAAGATATGTGAGGAAAGTTGTTTCGCGACACATTTTTCGGTGATTTTCGACAGAAAAGGGAGGTTGGAGATAGGGCGGAAGTTGTTGAGGTCGTTCGCATCCGCGGAGGTTTTTAGAAGAGGGGTGACCTGACCTGATTTGAGGATAACCGGGAGGGAGCCTTGACTGAGGAAGAGATTGACTAGCCTGGTCCAGTAAGAGAGAGTATAGGTATAGAAATCGATGGCGATGTCGCTAGGGATGGGGTCGGAGGAATGGTTGGAGGGTTTAGTTTCGCGGATGCATTTGAGGAGGTCATCTTCCGAGATGACGTCAAAGTTCTGCCAGGTGACCAAGGATTTCCGGCTCCTCCATGGGGGGGGTTGGGCGACCTGATCCACCAGAGTTTTGACCTTTTCATCGAAGAATATAGCGAAATCTGCTGCTTTCTTCGAGGAATCCTCAGGCTTAATGGTTGGAGGAGAGCAGTTTGGGTTTTTGAAGAGGTCAAAAAGTTTTTGGGGTCTGTTTTTAGCCGAGTCAAGGAGGGATCTGAAATGTGATGCTTTTTCAAGGAAGATGTGATTGTGATATTTAGATCTTGCTGAGCGTAGAAGAGAGAGATTGGAGGAGGAAGGAGATTTTCTCCAATGCTTCTCCAGGAATCTAAGGTTTTCCTTTCAACGTAGAGCGCTTTATTGAACCAAGGTGCTGAGGGTGGGTCTTTTCCTTTTGCTTTGGAGAGGAGCAACAATGTTGATTTCAGCTGCTAGTACTGAGAGGCACTGAGAAGTGAGAACGTTGACATCCACGCTAGGGTCTAGTCTGGGAAGTGCCCGCATAGCGGAATCACTGAAAGTGTCAAGATCAATGTTCTTAGTGTTACGGAACCAGGTGGTAGCTCTTTTAGGTTGGCCGAGAGTTATAACGTGCGATAGGTGAAAGCGGAAGGGAATGAGGAGGTGGTCAGACCAGTCTACATGGATGGGGGAGCAGTGGTCAGCAGGTCTTCTTTGGATATGACAAGGTCCAGAATAGAGCCCTTAGAATGTGTGGTTTCCGAGCAATGTTGGAGGAGATCATTGGCTGAGAGAAAGGAGGCAAGCTTGTTGGCAGCCGAGTCTTCCAAGGAGCCCCAGTGGAGATTAAAGTCACCCAGGAATATCTGTCTGTCACTTTGAGAGAGTTGGTCACCGATGAAGTCAGACAGTTCCTCCACAAAGGAAGAGCAGTAACCAGGCGGGTGGTAGATGGCATGGAGTCTAAAGGGTGAGCCGTGATGTATTTGAAGTTCTAGGGAAAGGCATTCGAATGTACGGAAGAGGGTGGTTGGGACCGCTTTAATTTGAAGGGAGTTTCTGAAAATGATAGCGACACCTTCTCCAATTTTGTCTGCTCTGTCATTTCTGAGGATAGAATAGTCAGTGGGTACCAACAGATCAAACAAAGTATGAGAGGAGTCATTAAACCAGGTCTCAGTGAGGAAGATCATGTCAAGATTTTGGTGAGTGATAGTATCAGAGATTTCTACTTTGTGTTTGACTGCAGATCTGCAGTTGTGGAGCAAACAGTGCAGCTCTGGCGCAGATGTTTTGGTGAAGGGGTGTTAGGGTTGTTCAGGGAGATAGGGATAAGATTCTTGAATGAGGGAGCCTGGGAAGAGGGAGGTTGGTGAGGTCTGACAGAGGAGATGACCTGAATAGGAAACTGCGTAAAATTCTTAGGAGAGGAGGGCGGAGAGGGAGTGACGTTGGTGGTCTTGAGGCTGGCCCGTAAGTTGGTGATGTCTGCAGAGGGCAGACTGTGATTGGTTTTATTGGGGCGTGCGAGCAAGGGACTCCTCGGGAGGGTGTAAGGGACAGGGGATAACTTGGCGCTTAAACGTGAGATGGACGCTACCAGCTGGGAGATGGAATAGATGAGAGAGTCCAGTTTATTTTCCAGAGAGAGAGAGCTGAGCATGGAGTGTTAGGTGGCTCGATGGATAAAGAAGGGAGTGCAGAGGGTGAGGGAGGACAGGGAGAGGTGGGGGAACGAGTAGAGGGCGGTGGAGCAGAAGGTAAGGGAGGACAGGGCGGGCTGGAGGAGCAGGATATGAAATGGAGTGCAGAGGGTGAGGGAGGACGGGGCGGGGTGGTGGAATGGGATAAGTGAGGGAGTGCAGAGGGTGAGGGAGGGAGGGGAGAGGTGGGGGAATGGGTGGGGGTCGGGGAGCAAGGGAAGAGGGTGAGGAGCGATGGTGAACAGAGGGAGTGGAAGGTGAAACAGTGGTGGGAAGAGAATTTTTTTTACTGGAGTTGAACAGAGGGGAAGAGAAGAGGGCATACGTCCGAGGAGGAAGTTGTGGAGTAGGAGGGGGGATAGAAGAAGGCCGGAGGTAAGGGAAGAAGAGGGAGACAGAAACTGACCCGGGCGGGGTGGGCGGGGGGACAGATGGGGTCCGAATGTGCATGGATCCGACAGAAAAGGGGGCTGTAAAGGAGGGGAGGGCAGGGGGTCGGGGGAGGGCCAGAGGAATGGGGAGAAAGGAGAGGATGGTGCAAGATAGGTACTGAAGGCTATGCAAGGCGAATGTAGGGGGACAGGTAACAGGTGGAGTGGGGGAATTGACTAGCGGGATATTGAGGGAGAAGCAAGGGACTGCAAGGTCAGAGGGAGAGACGAGGAAGGAATTGTCAGGGAGGAGACGAGGTTGGGAGGCAAGGGAAGAGGAAGGTGGGGTTGAGGATAGAGAGGAGGTGAAAGAGGAGAATTTAGGGAACGGGGGACGGGGAAGAGCGGAAAGGGATGAGGCGAAAGGGAGAGGTAAGGGGAAGGTAAGGACAGTTGATGGGAAGACCAGGTGGTAAGAGAGGTGAATTAAGAGGGGGCGGAGGGCAGATTTAGTGGGAATAGGGGGCGGTGCCAATGTTGGAGAATCGAGCAGGTGTAGGGTGGGGAGGGGGTGGAGGCCAGAGGCCGGAAAGATAAGATAGGGGGAGGGGCATTTTGGTAAGGGGAAGGGAGGGAGATGAGGGAGCAGTGGCTGGGGGAACAAGGGGTAGCCCTGAGCCTCTCTGGATAGCGGCCTGCTGGAGTGTCGGGGGGTCTGGGGGAGAAAGGGAGAAAGGAGAGGAGTTCAAAGAAGAGTTGGGGGAGATCATAGTTGTGCGGGTTGGACGAAGGGAGTGGAAGAGATGGTCGAAGAGGAGAGACAGAAGTCTGTCGCTTGAATCATGGCGGTGCCATTGTTGTAGAGTGTTATGGTGAGCGAGCCCTTAAAGCTCATGGAGGGAAATTTTTAGCCGCTGTCCATGCGGGATGGGTGAGGAGGAGGAGACATTGAAGAAATTGAGGAAGCTGGTGGACCAGGAGGGGATGTCATGGGTGAAAAAAATTAAATCATTTTTAGCTTCCCTAGGTGCCCATTATGGAATTGATCAACGAAGAGGGAATCAGGGAAGTGTTCAATGGTGTTGTGCTTGAATCGTTTTGCTGCTGCTTTGGACAGATTGGGGGATAGATGACTTTGAAGCAGTTGACTCCCGACTTAATACGAATGGAAGCCATGGTAGGGAGAAGAGGGCCACTAGGGTAGCGGTAGATCAGAAAAGAATAATATGAGGAGGAGGGCACCTAAGCCGGAAGACGAGTGAGGATAATCCAATGAGATAGCGGTCAGGAGGCTACTAGACATGCAGGGCCAGGGTCTCTGGTCTAACTACCTAATAAGACATCGTAACGGTGGGTAGAAAGGCTGGCTTGCTTGTCTCCAGCAGTGGAGAGGGTGTGGGATCATACCGGGGTAAACCCTACCACCCGGGGTTGGGACCTCCCCATGTGGAAACCCGCATGGAAATGGGAGTCGCCTATAGGATCGCAGTGATGGGGAAGGACATTCTTTGGCTCCCCAGGGAGGAGGCCCAAATGGACATCAAACCTCAACCAAGAGCACAGTTAGAGGAGAGCAAAGTGGACGCCAATTATGTGCATTACTCATCCCATGGGCCACCGATCGAGCCAGGACAGCCCAATAGGAAACTGGCCATCTCCAAGAAGGGCTCTAATGTCCTATGACCCAAAAGTTCCGAGGCGCGCTGCCTAAGCAGCGAAGGACTCAATCTGCACAGGTCAATGTTGCAGCTGGCACTATGTGCTGCGCAGCTGTGAAGGACCGGGCGCGCTGCCTAGGCAGCAAAGGACAAGGGTGCGCAATCTGCGCAGGTCTAAACGTTGCAGCTGGCACTAAGTGCTGCGCAGCTGTGAAGTTCCGGGCGCGCTGCCTAAGCAGCGAAGGTCAAGGGTGCATCATCAGCGCAGGTCTAACCGTTGCAGCTGGCACTGAGTGCTGCGCAACTGTGAAGGTCAGGGCTAAAGGAGGGCATCTCACTTCTAACAGCCAAGGTATGACCCCCAACCCAGGTCAAAGCGTTGCAGCTGGCCCTAAGTGCTGCGCAGCTGTGAAGGTCAGGGCTAAGGGAGGGCATCTCACTCCTAACTGCCCAGGTATGTCCCCCAACTCAACATTAGCCTAAACGGTGCAGCTTCCCACTACTTGCTGGGCAGCTGTGAAGTGATAAGGCCTGGCACTCACCGTGCCTTTGGGGCCTCACTAGCCTCTGCAGCCCCAGCACACAGCCACAGCACGTAGCCACAGCAATCTGCGCAGGTCTAAACGTTGCAGCTGGCACTAAGTGCTGCACAGCTGTGAAGGTCCGAGCGCGCTGCCTAAGCAGCGAAAGTCAAGGGTGCATAATCTGCACAGGTCTAGGCTTTGGTTAACGCTGCACTTCAGTTTGTGACCACAAGCTATGAAGTCGCTGGTTGTAAACAATAACCGGGAGTCCAAGCGCTGAGCCCTCCCCGATCGCACCGCAATGAACAAACGTGTACTTTGATTTCTCCAGGCAGCCATCCCAAGGTCAGGCACCGATCAGCTGGAGGGCGGCAGGGCTTGTCACGCTCTCAAAGAGATTCCCACATTTGACCACATCATTCACAGTAACCAAGACAGATCCTCTTTTGGTGAGACGGCATAATATATCCCTTGTAACGCTAAGATAGCAATCTCCGCACACAGTCAATCACGGCCGCCATCTTGAGGCCAGGCTGCAACAAAGGAACGGTCGTCGGGAAACGTGAAAACTTGACTAAAGTTCGCAAAATACCTCATCGAGGATGTGCACGGGTCGCAGTCCTTCAACTCCGCTGCATGATATGGAATCTGATGCTCAGCTGTTCTTGTAAAAGTCCCGGAGCGCAGAAAGCACGGGATCCGCCATTTTGAGCCGACGGGACTACGAGTTTTAGTTACTAGTCTACGCGGCTGCCGACTTGTCCTCATAGTTTTAAAAAACAAAACATTCGCGCTTTCGGCGTCTGCTTAGAGAGCGCAGCATTATTTCATTTTTAACTCGCACGGCGAGGCTCCTCCTCACATGACCGGTCTCCCTGGGGCATAAGCATGTGCCAGCCCCCGTACTGATCTCAAGCACTCTGCACCACGACACCTCTGAGTGTGGATGCTGCTGCCAACTCCTGACCGGAGCTCGATGCTGCTGCCCTCTATCGGACATCAAGCTGGGTCGCGGGTGCCGTAGGGGGGCAAGCAGCCGGACACTCTGTTGTACACCTGCATGCCTGCAGGTGGAATCTCGCTCACTCAGCCCTCACCACCATCACCGCTCACCTTGTGGGTTCTGCTCACATTGCGGCCACGCACCATAGCCTACAGTGCGCCACCTCAGCAGCATCCTCACACTAAGGCATCACAGCCCCAGAACAGCCAGGCAGCAGATGCACACAGGCAGCTACTGCACACGCTGGTATATGACCCACTCGTCGCCAGCATATAGGCGGGGGATCTGTATGTGTTAGGCCCCGATGGGGCCTGCTGGACTGCGTGTGTAAAAATACACTGCACACAACTTCTAGTGGTGACGTGCTCTGCCCTCGAGCGGTCAGAGCACCTTTATTTAAGCCCTCGGACCGCATCTGGCCTTCAGAATGCATGCTAGCAACATTGTCGGGTATCGTCAGGGTGGCTCACTACACTGTGTGTGATGCAGACAACCACATTTCTCAGAGTTGGTGGTCCTGTACCCTTTTCTCATTGGTGCACTGAAATCTATTTTTAGCAAGTAAAACTCCACACGTTTGCAGAGACTCTGGTGACTGTTCTCACTGTGCGTGCATTGAGCAGATCAATAGATATGCTTTCCGTTTTTTGCACATTTCTGTAGAGTTGAAGCTCTAGACGTTCCATTAGTTGGATGGCTGTCATTGTGCATGACGATACTCTGAAGGGACCAGCATGAAGGATGGTGAATCGAAGAAAACACCAGAGAATTAAGAAAGGCCAGTGTAGTAATATTTATCAGGGGACATGAAGAAACGATTCTAATAATAAAAAATTGCAGTAATCATCGGCTTGTTCTCATTTAACGAGAGCCATAATTGCATCGATTGCATGTAAACACATATGCTTCAGTCAGACTATATTATGCTTTAGTCGCTATTATATAGCTGTACAGTTTTAGGACAGAGGGACTTTGATAAAAATTCTGCACAACTAAAATGTTTATAGGTTTTTCAAGCAATAATTAGTATCTACCTTCTGGATATCCTTGCACATTTCATTGCATACATGTATGTTGAAGTGACAAAGATGCCATTATTATTTTTAGCTGCACAATATGAAAACCATAATTGACAGAAAATTACAAAGGATGATCTGTCTGGGAACATTTCGTGTAAACCCAGCACTCATACATGTTTTATATGACAGATAAAAATAGAAAAGGTGAGGAGATTATACACACCAGCTGGGAAAAAGTCTGTCATCTTAAAATTGATGAGATGGTATCTTGGCGCCAGTAACCCCTCCCTGATTTTAATGCATATTACTAAAAAGCCCTTCTTGTGTCTGCAAAACCAAATTTATGAATCTCACAGACAAATGTGCAAAATCAAAAATCTATTTCAATAATGCCAAAACCCTTTCTAGGTTATTAGATTTTCTCACATGGTTTAAGGGTGAGGTCAAATGTGGATGGATGAGTCATATGATATTGCATTTGCATTTCCACCAATAGGATAGGTAATTTTGATTTCATTTAAATCCACACTGGCGAAAATGATATAAACAGACCATCTGTTTTTGTTTAATAAATCCCACGAGCTAAAACGTGGAAAAGTCTTTGGTTACCATTCTGCTAAAGAAAGAAAAACAGTGAAAAAAAGTTATCTTTACGTCAGCACACCAAAATATCACAATTCGTGCAGTGTTAAAACTTGTCACGAGTCAGCATTCACAGTGCCTCTTAAACACAAAATTAAAGTGATGAATATTAATTACTGAGTTCACGTGATGAATGCTGGACAAGAACTGCAAAGAAGAATTGTGGCCTATTGTGGGTGTATCCGTTTCCCCTTAACAATATAATCACATGTTTATTATCCATTATACTTCTAGTAGAAGTGGACATGGGCTCAATTTAAAACATTAATAGCACTTTAAAGCATCAGTTTATAATATGATAAACAGTTTTCATGTTGCAAATGCATTTTATTGTTTAAATCTGTTTTATTGAAAGAACAGCATATTAATGTTTTAGACATACACCTCCCAAGAATAGACTAGAGGAAAGAACCTTTTAAATATGGTACTGCCTCCACTGGGTTCAGAATGACCCCAACTGGGAGGAGGGAGACGAAGCAGAGAGAAAGTGTAAGAAATAAATACAAATAATACCGATCCCCGACTTCCCACTCTCTTCTCCCTCGAAGAAGAAGTTAGTCCAGTCAATGAAATCCCTGTCACCTGATACACTCTGCTCATTAGGTTGTGCAGAATAGCTCCCACAAACAAGAATCGTTTCCGTTTGTGCTCCACCCTGAGGCTCACTGGGGCTCTCACCAAAGTCATCAGACATTGTGGTGTCATTTCCTTTATCTCCAGAGAGCCCTCTTCTTGTATAACGTTTCAGGGTATAAGTCAGGCAAGAACATAATACTGCTAAAGATTTCTTCTGGATAGTTGCCCTGAAATGCTACTCCTTTCTTTTTACATGTTTCCCAGTAATCATCACCTAGCCATCCATAGCTGCACTCTCTCCTCAAGGCAAGTGGGGAGTCTTAGTGGCACTCTGATTACCTTACTCATCACATCCATCAGAGGCTCCTCTGGCATCTGGTTGGGGGTTTCAAGCATTCTGAGATAGGATCCCCTTCAAATTTTATCTAAACACACAGGGCGTCATATAGATGGGTGCAGATGGTCCAATAGTTCACAAGGGGAGCTGAAGCCTTGACCTTTGCCACTGCAGATGGAGAACTACCCCCGCTATTTAGCGATCCCCACATGCTTGGCCAGGATATCTTCGTTGTGAAGAAAGTCAGAGCCACCACAAATCATTTAACAACACTGAAGGGTTGCGTAGCAGAGTGTTACAACCCAAAGGAAGTCCAGAGGTAGCCATGAAGTAGGTTATAAGTAGAAGGTTTATTAAGCTTAGTTACAGGTTTAGATGGTAAGTAGAAGATATGAAGTTCAGCACCACCAGAAGCAGCATCCTTGCTGCTCAGCCCACACACTCGAACTGTCTCTCTTTCACCCGCACCAGGCAGTCCAGCATTCCACTACCTCATCAAGCATTCCAACATTCCACACACACACCACATCCATACTGGCAGGGCAGCAGGGAACAGGTCACTAAGGGAAAGGATGCATAATGAGAATACAATTCACAATCCAGAGCCTATGTTTAACCAGGCAGTTTCCTTCTTAATACAAATATTAGATAGCCCGGAAGCATAGTGATTTTGCTTTCTGCGTGGCCGAGCCAGTCTACATTTTCCCTGTAGAGAAAATTAGTGGCAATCACCATGCCCTCAATAGAACAGGGCAATCATCATGTCTCGGATATCAATTAATTGTGGTGCTCCTGCTCAGCCATACTCTAAGCGAGGCCCACAATCCTCACATTCAGCAAGATGATAAGCACTATTGCACAAGGTTTAAAGGCAACGGGTCTTGTACTCCTCTGCTAGATTTATTCATCCATTGATCCTGACACTGAATTCTGGGCCTTAATTTTCCCTGCCCTACACCTTTCACAATCCCATCCAGGCACATAACTTTCAATTTCACCGCCATTAACTTGTTTTCAATCCTCTTAATATTGTCTATCAAATCTGCAGATAGTGCACACGTTGCAAGCAAGAGTGTTGTCTCGCCACTAGATATCTCTGCTTCTACAGAGGGGCCTCAATGAACCTCTCACTGATTCATCATGTAAGGCCCTACTCATGGACTAAAGTAATCCTTCTTTTATTTCTTCTAAAATATGGCTGCATAGGCAATAATTGGGAAGTAAGATAGATGAGACCTATGCAGTCACAGACAAATGTAGTAGGAATTGGATTCCATAGGGAACTGTAGATCTCCCAGTGTGCTTTATCCCAGAAGCTTAAGACAAAATAGCAAGGTCCGGTGTAAAATAATGTCCAAATAGGCTCAGACTTCATGGGCTGATGAAGGAATAATCTTCACCCACTAGAGATTAGACTTTTGCTCCTCCATCTGTTCTCTCAGCTCACTAAAATGTCCTGGGTGCCGTGCATTACAGCTGTGATTTTGGTCATGTTGTGGCATTGTTTGTGCACTCATTGGTCACATGATCTCTTGTCATATGATTGCCCCTTCTTGATAGACTTCAGCTACTTAGAGTTGCAGGAGTTTCCCAGGCAGATTGTGGTTCCTAATATGGGGTGGGGGGGGACTCTCAGGAGCGGACACCACTCATCCTGCCTTCCCTGTGCCCGAAGTGCGATGAGGGTGTATACTCCCTGTTTTCACCACAGCACACCTTAAAACAGGTGCACTAGGTGCAAACAGGGAGAGTGAGCCCGAATGCCACAATCCTAGGTTCTGAGCGGCACACATCTGGGTGGACACGGAGGCAGGTGGACTACGATTTCTGCATATAAAATCCTACTTTCTGGCATTCAGGCTTTCCCAGGTGGCAGCGCATTTGGTCCCGCCTCGGTACGCTCCTCTCTGGACTCGACTAGAGCATCAATTGCTTGGTGTTCCGTCCCCGCTCCTGCCACCACAACTGCTTCCCTCCTTGCGGGGCATGACCGGGTCCTTCAGAAATCTTGGCTTAAATCCCTTTACTTCAAGGTGTTGCATGATTGGTATTGGCCACCATGGAAACTTAAGCTGGCAAAGTTGCTTTCTCGTGACTGCTGCTGAAGATGTGATGCGGATCACTGCGACTTGTTTCATATCCTCTGGACGTATCTGTCTCTTGCAGTATTTTGTCTCTGCTCCACCATTACTGTTCCTTTCCGGTTCTCCCCTTGCATCACCTCACTCTCCTTCATGATATTTCGAACCTCCAGGACCTCACCTCCCACGAACATAGGTTGGTCGCCGCCGCACTCGCCGTGGCAAAGCTTTGCTCCTCCGATACTGGTGGCAGCGGGTGGTCCTCCCCGTCAGTGAATGGCACATCGAACTTCACTGCATTGCTGCCCATGAACTCGTGACGTACAGGTTCAATGACAACCTAGACACCTTTGAAACTTGTCTGAGGTCCTTTTCTCGCTGTTGTTGGCTCGGAACCGCCCTGAGATAGTTGGCGACCTCCTTTCCATAGCGCCCCCACACCTTGGTTGTTTCCTGCCTTGTTTCTGCAGCACTTGGGGGACATCACCCTTGTTCTTTGTTCCTTATCCTACCCTCCTGTGGACGTTGCCCCTCCCGAATGCCCCCTAAGATACCCACATGGATTTTCTTCCCTGTTTCTCCTGCCCCTCTGGTCCCAGGTACCTTTTCCCCTTCCCCTAACCCCTCCCCATATCTGCAGCCCACTGCCCCCTACCCATGTTGTCCTTCACCACCAGCTTTTGGGCTATGATGGCCCATAACATCCGGTGGGGGTCAGTTCCCTCCACCCCGATACTGGGCTGCGGCCTGCTCTTTTGCCCTCTTGAGTGTCCTGTGTGGGTTATTTTCGCCACTCCCGGGCTTTGCTGTCCCAAGCGGCTCCCCTCCCCCTTGATGACTGAACTTTTGGTTTCTGTGCATGATGTCTGATTGATGTATAATCTTTTTGTGTTTTGGAAAAACAGAAAAATCCCTAATAAAGAATTGGTGCAAAAAAAAGTACATCCTATTATGTAGAATGCGCGGTCCCTGTGGCAGCCGCAAACTCATATAAGTGGAATACGGAAAGGCTTCTTCAAAGCAGCTTCATGTTTTAAAGTGCAGGTGGCACCCACCTGTACTATGAAGAGGGGTTAGAGATCCCTTGCTGGGATGTGTAGCGGGTCCATGGAACCCCCTTTCTCCCTTCCAGAGAGCTGCCTTTAGGAGGCACATTGAAAGTGCACCACCTTTTTGTGGCTTGATTTTAGTGCACCTCCTAAAGGTGTTTGCCTCTGCGCCTGCGTCCATAATACGGTGTGGGTGCAGAGGTAAAGTGATTCCCTCATTTGCTAGGGGCCACACCCCCATGCAAATGCGGGAATGCCCTCTTGAATAGCGCTGGTGCAAAAATATGCACCACTGCTATCACTATTACAGAAGGGGCCGCACAAGAATCTGCAGCACCTTCTGTAATACTAAATTGCTCCGGGGCGCACAAAGGGAGCGCACAGCCCTGTTGAACCCCCAAGGCACTTTCTGTAATACAGCCCATGGTGTGCAACTGAATTTTTGCACTACGGTCAAGGGGGGATGAAAAGTGAGAAGGCCACTTGTGATACTTGCATAGAAGCAGGCTTCAGGATTTCAGTGCTCCCAGGGCCTGTATTCCTAACATAATGCCCTACTTTGATAAACGTATGACCCTTCCTAGGCATGTCAGAGTTTGAGGATCAGACCATTTTCAGGAGCCCTAAAGATGATGTATATTCTTGGGGCCCAGCTGGTTCTACCCCCTAAAATTAATTTTGCTTGATGCACTAAAGTTAAGGAACTGTAGAAAATATAGAGTAAAATGGTACATTCATACAGCTCTCTACAAAGCAAGATTATGGACATAATTTAAACAATTAGAACCTGCTTCAAAATCTGGAATGATCACTCTGTAGCAGTATTAACATCAGGTGGTAGTAACTCCAGGTTTTGCATTTTATGCTAATAATTGGGAAATGATGTGTCATCAACACTGTCCTATGTTTCTGTGTATTATTTGCAATGTGGTGGTAACCTAACATGAAATTTCAGTGAGCTGATGTGGATTTATTGCATCAATGATGTGCTTTTTCCACATCACGCATGCAATTTTACTACTTGAATCAATATCTGCGCACATTTGAGCAATGTTTGGTTTAATTCACATTCATGCCAGCTCTACTAAGCATGTAATGTAAAGGCCCACAAAGTAACTGGTGGAAGTAAAATATGTGCTTTGGAAGGTTAAGAATACGTAATTATTGACCTAAAAATACACATGTACCTTAGAATGCTTCTTTGGAATGCCACATTTTTCTCCCCCCGACCAAAACTACAAGGGATGGGAACTTGGAACTGCTACTCTTTCTGCTATTGTCTGGCACTCGATCCCAGTTTGGACGAGTTTCAAACAAAGTGAGAAGACACCAAACACTGGAGTACTGAGTCGCCGTCTGCCAGGTTTAACTGCAGAACAGCATCATTAGTAGAAAGGGTGAGCAGGAGAGAGGGGGTTTGGATGCAAACAATATGAAACAAACATTGTCAAAGCCAATAGATCTGGCCTTGGCAACCATGAATTTTTGTTTTCTTTGGTTTTTATGCAATAACTTGTTTGCAAAAACATCAAGTGGAATCACTGTAAAAATACTGCTTCTCCAACACTGCAACCAAGAGATCATATCTTGGGCACATGAAGTAAATAAGTGGCTGATTTATGGTTTGACGGAGAGGGAACTCCATCACAAAGATTACAGAGTACCCTCTATGCCAAACTTAAGGTCCACCCACTTGATTTAGAGGCAGGAAGACCTAAAGTATGTTGACAACAGAACATACTCCGGCTCCTTCCCCAACATACTCCTCGAACGGAGTATGGACTGTCAGAGGTTAACATATAACACCGTCTGTCCTATTTAGCATGAATGGCTTTATGTTTTTTTTTTAATGTACAGCATCGCCAATTAAAACCTGGTGGTGAGGGGCAGTAAAAAATAAATAATTCTCACACCATGGACGCAAGCTCTCATGGTGTGGGCTCATTAATTTTTCATTTTTCAAAAACAAACTCCCGCTTTGGGACTTTGTTTTAAAAAAATTAAAAAACTTTTAAAAAAGTTTGACAGGAGGCTGGCATGTTTAATGGAGGTGTCCTTCAAACGTTTGCAACATTGACAGGAACCACCATCACATGGCTTCCAGTCAAAGTTTAGAGTAGGTCTTGGGGCTGGTGGACAACTCTAGGGGGCATATAAGCAACAACTTGCGATAATTATCGCAAACCGCGCTTAGCGCGTTTTTTTTATTGCCGCCTATCGCTGGATTTTATCGCGGAGATAACACGTTATTAGCAACGTTTATCTCCAATGCGATAAAATATCCAGCGATAGCGGCGAATCCCAGCAATAACGCGAGAATTCCAGCGATAAATTCCCATCGCTAAGGAAAATCTCGCTAATAGGCAGGTGGGGACTTAACCGTAGAATCCACCTCCCATAGACTATAATGGGTAAGTCAGGTTTCTACCAGGTGTAAAAATCCAGCGCTAATCGTGGTTAGCGCGCGTTTTTCTATCGCTTCGCGGGCATTGCTAATAGGCGATAGGTATGTTAGCGACTGCTTTCAGTCGCTGTTAGGTTGGGAACGCCTCCTTTGCATGTCATTAGCGATAAATATCGCTGACATGCAAAGCGGCACCCAAACCAGTCGCTATCGCCTGGAAGCTGTCGCTAACACCTGTTAGCGACAGCTTGCTGATAGGGCGATAAAAAAATTGCCGCTTTAGCGGCAAAAAGTGCCGCTAAAGCGGCGATAAAGCCCTTGCTAATATGCCCCTAGATTTGGTGGTCAAAGGCTCCTCTGGATGGCTCAGGCAACGCCCTCCATCACTATGACAGATTACCCTCCACCCACCAAATTCTAAATCAGCCCCCATGTTCTACATTCACACTTTATATAAAATGTACAATTTGACCTTTCATTACACATAGTTCATTGGATTAGCTTAACTGTACTTGTTCTGCATTTCTGTGAAATGGAAACGCTGTACACAAAGAAAATATTAAGCATTTGTGGCTTACTGAAAAAAAGAACAAAACAATACCTTACATTAATACAATGCATAGATAGGTTCTTTCTGAATCCTATTTTAATCTCTGTGCATGAATTTGGTAATATATCTATCTTCAATGTGTGTTCATAGTCAAACGTACAACAGTAACAGGATCTCGCAGCCATCATTTACGGTAGGACAAAACGTCAGCCCCTAAGATTGGAAGCACTACACGAAAAAACACTCCTGTGGACTGGAAAGGTGCCTTACGGGTTCTGATTAGGAAAGACCATTGTAATGAATAGACAAATAAGTTTGAGAAATTATGATTACGGGCCCATTTTCAGACTAAATAATTGAGAAATGTGTAGGCGGTTGGGACTGAACCCGTGTCTTCGTAAACAGAATGTGCTTATGCTGCCACTAAACTATATGCCATGCTTGTTGGATGCGAGCAACATAAACCTAAAGACAATGGAATTCCCTGGGATTCCTAGATGTTGTTTTGTTGTCTTTCGGTTCTGCTGTAACGGAAAAATAATCACGAAGGCTGCTGCAGTGAAAACTAGCAATGTCTGTCCATCGCTGTGTATTGCGCATTTCGGTCGGCAACGACAACGAAGGTCTTGTAACAGTGTCTGGGCAGCTGGCTGCCCTCTTAAGGAATAATAAAAAACAAATTACATTTTTAGAAAACCAAAAACAAGCATACACATTGTACTAGTAGCACAGAAAACAATGTTGGAACAAAACATGCCTCGAGATCGAACCAATGATGTTATTCGGGAGCACTCTTATATCCATTGAGCTATATTGCAAGCCTACATATACACTGTACAAAAAAGCCTAAAGAGATGATCTCCTTTGGGTTCTCTATGTTCGTCATATTACCATGGCATGCTACTGCAAGAGAAACAAGCATTTGCAATGCAATAGGTCTCGCATTTACGCGGGTTTAACCCCTTCCCTGCGGATGACGGAACCACGCCGTCATGAGCCACAAGCGGCGTGTGCTCATGACGGCGTGGTTCCGTCATGCTGCGGCCGCTCCGCCCACGCGGTACTGATTCCCCGCCTGTGCGGGCGAATTAGTGAGTGGGCGGGGTCGTGACGGAACCACGCCGTCATGAGCACAGCTCGCCCGTGACTCATGACGGCGTGGTTCCGTCACGAGCATGGCGGCGCCGCGCTCACCCCCCACCCCCTCAGCGCCGCGGCGGAATTACCGCCGCGGCCAAGGGGTTAAGCTATTGGCATTGTAAATGACAATGCGTTTTATTTATGTTTCAGAAACCAAAACATAAATGAAAGGCATTGTCATTTACAATGCCAATAGCTCAAACTCGCGTAAATGCGAGACTTGTTGCATTGCAAATTCTTGTTTGCCTGTGCTACACTGAACTTATGCGGACAGCGCTGCAAATTAATTAAAGCAGGGCATTCACTAAAGTGAAAGCGGACTGTGCTGGAATAAGGAAAGACCATTAAAGAAAATAGTGCTCACACACTAAATAACAGAGACTGTGTAACGAGCCAAGTAAAATGTCCATTTGTTATGGGAGGTAACAGGGAGACAAGGCTGTACCCAGGAGGGACTAACAAGCCTCATAATGAATCAGCATTCAGCTTTTACGAAGGACAATGACACAAGCCAATTAAAAATATGGGCGGAGAGTGGGCGGGTCTTCCACTGCATACTCTATTTCAGCATGCCTCGCAGAGCGAGTAGCGAATGTGCGCTGCCGCTAGGCTCGACCTAAAAAAAACCAAAACATTGCACTAACCAGATGCTCTGCTCATGCGAGACACGGCTCACACTTATAAGAGATTAAAAAATCAACAAATAAAGATGTGAAAAACTAAAATGGAGTGAATAATAATGTTCAAATGAGGTAGGAGAAAGCTCTATCATACCAATTTACAAATAGATGATTTTTCGCACAAAGTTTCAATCATTTGTGCAAAGATTGCATTAATACATTAATGCCTACAGATGGATTATACCACTGTTGAATATCTATATCTGCAAGTATGGAGGCTTTTCCATAGATCCAGTTTCAGATTAGGTGTTACGGGTAGGAGGGAGGGTGAGGTGGGTACTCAGAAAATGGGCACATCCCCACAGATCTGCAACTATACAGGTATTTTACCAATGTTTTCACAGTACGTTGAAAATTAAACTTTAGCACAAATGTTCTTTCGGAGATATAGCAGAGGAATGTCTCCAGCTGGAAAAATAATTTTCAGGTAGTAAAACAAAACTAAATCATTATGGTACTTTAACCCCGAACGTAATACAGTGGATTTTCTGAGGGTGGACAGTTTGTCTCTTTAGGGTTGGGCATACGCATGGGAACCCATGATTTTGATAGATTTCTGTCATAGGCAACAGAACCTGTTTGTGAATACTAAAAAGAGTAATTTCGGGAAAACCGTAGGCATAAGCCTATGACTTGTGAATTTACTTTTACTCTGCAATTGTCACTGAAGTGCTTGCCAACATGGCGTGATCTGGTTGTGGTTACTTGTTATTTATATAGCATACCTCTACGCTTGGGGTAAAACAGTTGCAATGTCCAATTTGTTACAAGAATCTGTACAGCAAGCTATGTCTGACTAGCTGCATACAGGGTATGCCTTGTGTCTGAAATTGGCTACAGTTGGAGATGGCACGCTTGACTGGAAGTGTGTGAGTGGCATATGACCCCCTTTGGTATCGGGGTGCGTGCGTGTGGGTCTCAGAGGAGCTCTGACCAGGATACACATGTGTGCAGCTTTTTCCTCCAAAGGATAAGCCGGGTTCAGGAAGATTGGATGCACGTAGGTGTGACTTACCCTGACAGCACGCCCCCAGTCCTGAATTAAAAGTAACCTTGCGGTACACTTCATTTACTCCGGGAAGTGGTACGGCCTTCCTAGTGAACGTGGCCTGATGCGCCCGGCAGAGATGCATGGTGCCAGGCATGTACGTATGTTTGGTGTAGCAACCGAAGCCAGGGCGGGAGGCACAACACCTGCTCATGTTGTCTGATGAATGTCAAATGGCAGGTTATTAATAGCGGCACACGCAGCGCGCGAGGATGATCTGAAAGATTCCTCCTACCAGGCACCATCACCCGAAATCTACTGAAGCCATCGATGGCAGTACAGGGTTCCCTGACAGTTGTTATTTTTTAGAGGGTAAACATTAACACTCTCAAAGAGGTAAAAAAAGCAAGAACAATAGAAACCTCTCCTTACAAAAGGTATCGATTCACTTTAGACGGCATGTAAATACCTGCGGCACTCGTCTCTCCACTTTATTTTCTATTTTAGCACTCCAACCCGCAGGGCCGGCATCGAGGCCAGCTACAGCAGCAGTGGGCCAGGCCCAGGGTTCAGAGGGAGAGGAGAAGCGGGAGGGCATGACCTCACTATCAGCAGCTGCCACAGGGCCAGCCACCGAACGGCCGGCACACACAGATCTTGTAAACACCCCTCAGTTTCTTTGAAGCGGTGGCGTAATGCAAACAAGAATTTGCAATGCAATAGATCTCCAATTTACTCGAGACTTATTGCATTGCAAATGGTTGGCAAAATGGGAGGGAGAGGGGGGGAGAAGGCAAGGACATCAGTAGGGAGGGAGGGAGGGAGGCGGGGTGGGGAGAAGGCACGGACATCGGGAAGGAGTGGGGGAGAAGGTATGGACAATGGGAGGGCGGGCGGGGGGAGAGGAGAAGGCACGGACAAAGCTGCGTGAGGCTACGTGTGCACAAAGTACACGCCCTTTGTAACAACCAAGTAAAGGGGCCAGAAGCCATGGGAGGATACAAATGACGACATGGCTGTACTAAGGAGGGACTAACAAGCCTCATAATAAATCAGAAGCCAGCATTTGCAAAGGACAACCACACAAGCCAATGAAAAATAAGGGCGGGGGGAGCGGGCCAAGCTTCTCTCCGTACTCAACTACCACAGCTCTTCGCAGAGCAGCGCTTGCGCACTGGCTCACGCTCGACCTAAAAAAATGCTGCAAGGCTGCTACAGTGAAAAATAGCAGTGTACAGCTCGGGATATTACTGCTTCAGGTGGCATAGTGGGCTTGGTAGCCGTGTCTGAGGAACTGCCATGACTTTGCTAAAGTTAGAAATAAAAACACATTCAATGTTCTATCAGCCCTGGCTCTGACGGGGTTATTTTTAAGGCCGACATCCACATTGTGCACGAGCAAAATGAGGACATTCACAATGAGGGTAGTCAATGGCTGAAGGGGGCTGGCCTTTTGTCCTCGTGGATGGAAGCAAAGTGTGAATAGAAAATGAATGGACCAATGAATGAAGACCACTGACAAAAAGCCAATATAAATATGCATAGAATATATTATTTAAAAAGATAAAACAATAGTCTGGTGAGACAAAAATGTGAATATCATAGCTCAGTATAGCAAAGGGGATTAAAGATTTTCATTTATCATAAGCATGTGACCCCGCTCCACCAGCAATTCTGCTTAGTGTACAACATGAACTCTGCCGTAGAAGGATGATAAATGGAGAAGAGGGCATTAAGATGACCAGTATAACTCCAAAAATGTCCAGAAGCGCTAATTAATTTTAGAAATTTAATCTTTTCCAAATGAACAAATGTGGTCACAGTGAGGGATGGGCTTGTACTCAGTGTCCTTTTCCCGTGTATTCACAGTCCAGAGAGCAAAGGCATGAAAGGGTTGCCAGTTTGCAAGAGAGCCCGTGAGATGCCCCATGTAAGGAAAGGCACGGCTCGAGAGTGCAGAAGGGGTGAACCCTCCTCTTCTAAACAAGCTGGTTCTGTCCACAGTGAGCCTCCGCCATTTGCTCAGTATTCAGACACAGCCATGTATCACAACATAGTTCATGAATTAGTCACTTAGTACACCTACATAGTCCATCCAAGACCCAGACCAGGAAATACCCCAATACCCCTGACAAGACAAGCCTCTGGAAACTACTACTAGAGACTAGCCTAAAGGCTGCCTCCATCAATTTACGTCTTTTCACGTAGGAGAGGGGTGAGGATGAGGTTTAGGGTTGCAGATACCAGCCTGAGCCCATTTTGGGTAGTAAAGTAATCAGTAGAAGTGGCGTGGAACGGGTCCAACAAAGAAGAGGATAATGGATGAACAAGGACAACCTGAGGTGTCTAATTCATATCTTTCTGCTTCTATCATGGTTGCAAGTGCCTTTGCTTCAGCTAAAAAAACTGGTACATTTTTTTATCTGTTAAAAAACAGACAGAAAGAATGTTCAAGGAGTTCACATGTCCCTGAGAGCAGAGATATCAGAAAGGCTACCCTCACTACTTACTGAATCCTCACAGTCCCATGTGATATTCACCACAGATGTGTCGGCACACAAAATAGTCTTCTTATACATGGACCGTGGTGCTCCCCAACTGGACGCATCTCTAATTCTATAGACCAAATCAAGAATTAGAACTGTAGCACTCTCAGTTAGAAGTACAAACAGGTGTCAAGATTTAAGGGATTTTCTATAAAGTAATGTAAAGAAAAAAACATGAAGTAGATTACAAGCATAGTTAGCAATTAAGAAGGCAAATCATACGTACAGAGAACTCGGTAAAGTTCTATGTAAAATCCAGCATAAATTCACTTTACAAAGTGGGGAACTGGGTATCCTAGTTACAGATTGAAAGTACATCCTTTTATAGGACTTCAGACAAAGGATTTCATGCATTACTAAGTATGTACTTGGTTCTCAGGATCTGCACCAATAAGAGACAAGCTAGAAGAAACATTTTACTACAGAATAAATTTGAGGATTCTCTCATAATACTACTTCATTGAATACAGTCGCTTGCATAGTTTATTCAAGCACGTTAGTCGACACATTGCATAAACAATAGCCTGGGACAGTTGGAATGTCCTTGGTTGGGTACAACATTGTGAGAAGCTCCTGGGAACGCTCACCGTCTTTTGGTGCGAATATTGCAATTCCTTATTTAGCCGAGAAATAACAACAAAAATGATCATGTGGTGTGGTACAGTGTTACCTCAAAATGGAAGACAGTACATCTTCATTCGGTTAGCACAGTTTAGCAGCATAAAGATAAAGGAACGTTCACAGATGTTTTTCCCATATAGTAAAGAGCCTTACCCATCTCAGATGGAAATGTTTATAAAATACCCACAGTAGAAGTAGCTGCACATCAGTACTAAGGAAACATCTGCGAGGAAAGGTCTTCATAGAGCATTTTAGTAATCAGGAAGGCAAAGAATAATCTAGGTTTGAATAACAAAATGCAAATAATTTCAATAGACATTTATACAGTTTGGAAGAGTTTTCATCCCAAGAATTCAAAAAGACACCATTCACAATGAGATTCAAGCTGGTGTTATATATACGAAACCAATAAACAAGAATTAGTAAAGTCAATAGGTCTGGCTTTTAAATGCTAACACGTGAAAAAAACATTTGTGCATTTATATCTTTGTACAGGTTAGTGCACTAAATCAAGGCTTTTGACTTAAAACATTTTTTGTTTTAAAGGTGGTTCGAAATGATTCCATTTACTTTCAAATGTCTGAGAAGTCCTACATGTTACAGGCAGTTCTGTAGAGAAACTCTTGAACTATTATAATACTTAACCAAAATACTTAATACAAAACCTGTGGCAGTACCGAGGAGCATTATTTCTAAACATCAAACACGTTATGTGCCTACAAAAGGTATGCATGTGGTAAATACTCAGGAGTGTTTTCAGGACTGGATGGGCTAAGAATCCCCCTCCAGTTAGCTCTCAAACAGGGGCACTGGAGTCAAATAAACCAAGCTGTTTGTCTGTGCAGGTTGCACAACTACACGACGCACACTTCTGAGGCTTGATTTTCTTAGCATTTGACAGGGACTTTTTAATTATTGTGACTCTCCTTCCAATTTTAATAACTTTGGTTTTTAATATTTTCTATTTTAAGGTTTCAGTATTTGCACTTTAGGATTTGAACTTTGCACTTTATTACGAGATTAGTTTAGTCTTTTAAATGTTTCGACAGTATCGGTCAGGTCCTTTCTTTTCTCGTACCTACCACACACCAAACTCGTATTTTCTTCCGCCCAGTCTTTGGCCTCCATTTTTTAGTGGGGATATCTTTCAACTACAAGCTGTTGCAGTCTAGAGTCTGACTGGTAATATTCTTTTAAAAGCAGGTGTGGCCCATCAGCAGCAGGCATGTTGTTAGCATGCTAAAAGCGAGCATGGACAAGCCCGTCTGCGACACCTGCACCTCAGCTGGGCCTAAGGCCAGAAACGCTACTTGTTTATCACCAAAGGCTAGAAAAAACTTTATTTTATTGTCATAATGCTTTACCTGCTGCCCCTTTGCACTTTCTACAGGAAATCTTTAAAAGCCACTGTAGCGTCCTCCTAGTCGGGTACTCGCCAATTAATACACCACACTTGGGGGGTCATTATGATAGCCGGCGGATCGCCACCGCCCGTATGGCGGTGGCGATCCGCCCGCCATTTCCGTCCGCCTGCCTAACATTTCCCCACCGCCATATTACGATGGCGGTGGGGACCCAGGCGGACGGAAAGACCATCCGCCGCTTTTCCGTCGGTCGACTCCTCGACCGGGCAGAAAAGGGCTCTAACATGGTGGCGGTGTCTGCAAGACACCGCCATCCATATTAGGATGGTGGCAGAAAGTAGCCTTTCCATGGCGGTGTTACCGCCATGGAAAGGCATGTGGTCTTTGCTTCAGGGGGCCAGTTGCGGGCCCCCAGGGTTTTGGGGGGGTGGGGGGTGCACATGGGGGGTACCTATGGTACCCCCCTACATTTGAATGCACAAGGTGACAGGCACCGCGCGGTGCCTGTCACGTTGTGCATTCAAATGCACAACATGCGTTTTTCACATTGCGGCGGGTGCTGCTGACAGCACCGCCCGCCGCAATGTGAACAATACGGGATGCCACCGCCACCGTGGTGGTGGCATCCTAATACACATGGCGGGACCGCCACACCTCTTGCGGGCAGTCCCGTTTGCCTTTGCGGTGGCGGGTGGACTTTGTCCGCCTGCCATCGTAATGACCCTCTTGGTCTTTTGTATAACACGTCTTTATTCTTCTGCGTGTAATGGTGAACTCAGCATTCTAAACCTACATTCACTTCACTGCGCTCTAATGCTTATGTTACAGTTCTACAGATCCCATCAGGAGCCACAATGATTCTGTCATTACAAACTCACACAACACTACATCTCCCCCTTTGTTAAATAAAAAATTATAATTGTTTTCAAATATATACAATTAGAGCTCTTCAATGAGTCTTCATGGCGCTTGGATCACACATCCCGACCGTGTCTTAGGAAACTAGGGACAAGCAGTAGAAATGTCCCTGGCTGGAACTGATGATGGAGAAACAACATTTAGGGGTTCTTCACTAGTCTTTTTAAGACCCAGTCTCTAAAATGACATCAGTGTCTGATGAGTGATGAACCACATGTCAGAAGTGAGAGGAGTCTCCTATAATCGACTTTCCAGGACATTGGGCAGTCACAATTTGTTCTTTGTTGGTCACAACATGAAATGGTTCAGCATCAAAAGGAGCATCAGACGTTTTTTTTAAATATGCTGACAAAAAAGCACTCGATCTACACTAGTGAACGTGACATCTTTTGCATGTTGATGCTTGTCTGCATAGGCCTTCATTTTCCTCTTAAGATCCAAGTCTTTCATGCATGTCTCTTCCTCAGTATTTGCTCTTCTGTTGGTCCATTGAGGTAAGTTGGATGTCATGGCTCTCCCGAACATCAAGATTGCAGGGCTTTCCCCTGTAGTCGAGCGAGTGGTCGAGCGGTAAGCTCGGAGAGTGGATTTTAAGACAGCTTTAAGGTCGAGGTTTTCGATTGCAACACCGTGGACGCTTTTCTTTAGAGTACTCATGAACCGTGGCCAAAGAATGGTGCTCTTCTGAAGCTTCTCATTCAGATGATTTAGAAAGTATCTGAATTCTCGAATGTTGAAATATGGGCGGTTGTCAGACTTTAAAATCGCAGGAACTTCCCAGGTTGAGAAGATGCTTTCTAATCTCTCAATGACGCGCTCATAAGTGATAGATGAGAGATCTTCGATCAATGGAAAATAGGAATATTCGTCAACGATCACCATCAGGTGATGTCCGTCGTCAAGAGGACCAAAGAAGACCACTGCAGTTCTTTCCCATGCATGCATTGGCAACTCTGACATGTTCAACGGGTGTTGAGTGGGTTTCGAAGTCAGGCAGTTGTTTAAATGTCAGGCCTTTAATTCTCTTTCAACTCTCTCGTCAAGATGTGGAAACCAGATTCGGTCTTGGAGAGCTCGTTTGGTGGCAACAATTCCATGATGTCCTTCATGGGCCACTCAATTATCTGTTGTCTCAGACTCCCCTGATGACAATTCTTGAACCTCTTAGAATAACACTTTCCTGAGTAATGGACAGGTAATCTTTGACATTCCTAAACTTTTGAAATTCACTATCACTGGCAAGAGGTCGAGGGTGCAGGTTCTAAGACTGATGTGTAATAATGACTTTCAGTTTCAGCATGTTACTATTGTGACTTGTGGCTGTGACAATTTATTCCAATGAAATGGCAGCTGCGGTGCTTGATTTCACTATGAAATTTATGTAAGCTTCAGCTGCCTTAGGAGGAGTGCCAGTGCATTGTAGAGGCAGTCGTGAGAAGTAGAAGGCAGGATTCTGATCTTTCCCTCTATGATGGTGTAGTTGTACTCTTGTAATCACAGACCCAAACGTTCAATGTGAGGAGGCATTTTCGCTTTTGGTTAGCCAAAAATAGTCAAAATGCTTAATGATCGGTCAGCATTAATGGGTTCCCATACAAGAATACATGGAAATGTTCACAAATTCACACCACTGCTAAGCTTTCTTTCTAAGGCTGGGATAAAGCCTTTTCTGTTTGGGACAAACTACGGCTTGCATATGCCGCAATACGGGGGCATTTGGGTGTCTGCTGTGCTGTGCAAGAATGGTGCCCAGCCCAACAGGGCTAGCATCACCTACAAACTCAGTATTAAGCTTTGTATCAAAATATGCCATTTCATTTGCATTCTCAATAGCTTGTTTGATTTTCTGGAAGCTTTGCTCGCATTCATGTGATCAAAGCATAAAAAATAAAGGTACAAACACCCATTCATGTACTCCCAGGTATGGTATCAAGCGCCTGTTTACTCAGCTTTAGCACAGCTGCTGATATGGGGCTGGTATCCGTGAACCATAACATGAATGTTTATCATGAAATAGTAAGTCAATTCCCTTCGTTGTTTCATGGGTTGTGAAAACTCAAGATTATGAAAGTCCAATTACACATTAATGAGGACGTCCATCCTATTGCTCAAAAGACACAGGCAAATTGCCTTTCACTTGCAGGAAGCTGTTGAAAAAGAACTTAAATCCTTCCTCAAACACAATATCATTGAGCGTTCCACTGGTCCAACTCCATAGGTTTCTCCCATAGTGGTAGTATCCAAAAAGGACGGTGAAGAAGCTGTACGCATCTGTGTGGATATGCTTGATACCACACCTGGGAGTACATGAATGGGTGTTTGTACTTTTGTTTTTTTATGCTTTATCATTGCTACAAATTAACCATGGCTCTTTAGGGGCGTCAGTGCAGCCCACGTATACATTTTAGTTTTCGATGACGTGAGTCAGGGGAATGGAGACAGTTCATTATATTTCTTCTCAGGGATAATATTTATTGATGCACCACTATTGATAATAAAACCCACGAAGTGAAAAAAAACTCGGCCGCGCTACACGTAGCTCCGCAAGCGGCAGAGTGGGTTAGAAAAATGCTGTTTGCGGTAATTTCAGTGCCCGGTGTTTGTCCGCGCTATAAATTATCTTGAACGGTACCATGCATAGCGCATGAGGGCGCTGCTTCCTCTCTGCCGCTCGGGTAGATTTTCTACTCGAGCGGCAGCTTTCTCAATGCGAACAGACGGTTTCTCAATGTGAATGGTCGCGAGCATACGCGACCACTTGCATTGAGAAATCCGACAGACCGCATTGAGAAATATCACCGGGAGGTTGATTTCCCTCGTTCGCGCTCGCCAAATGGACGTTGACAAGCGCAAATGAGGTATAATCTCACCAGGAGGTGGATTTTCCTCACTGACGCTCACCAACTTGATGTTGATGAGCACGAGCGAGGATAAAAACTCCGATCCATGGAGTGGAGTTTTTCGGAACTCTGCGAGTTCCGCGTAATACAGAGTGCGGAAAACTCTGCAAACTCCGCAAGCGGAGCGGAGTTCACTGCCCAGGCTTAAGTGAAAGGTATTGAACAACCATTGACTTTCAGTGTGATCTTTTAATGACTTTAGCGCATTGTCATATTGATTTCTCTTGGACCGTTGTTTTTCCTCACAGGCAGCTAGTCCAACATGCGCATGTTTTGTCTGAGGGAAACATCGACATGGCACAACCATCTTCTTCACTTTCACTTGATACTGATACCGAAGAACCGTTTGAAGAAAATTTAGATGTTGATCGACTTCATTTGGTGTTGATTTGCCTTAGCTGATGGGGTCGCTTGGCCTTATGGGCTTCCATCAAAAGTTGTTTCTGGAACGTTAGGGCAGCCATTTTGTCTTCGTACCATGACGCGTTTACTTTTTACTTCGCCTTGCATACCATCACAAAATGGTTCTCCTTTCCACAGCCTTTACAGATCTGCCCAATGGTGGAACTTTTACCTTAGTGTGGAAACTAAAATCCACACCAAAAGCACAACTTATTTTTCTGTGGATGATTCACTCAGGGTCTCTCGGTCTTGTGCTTTTGTTTACTTCTCACATTCATGACTGACTCACTCTGGGTACTTCTGGCCTCCATGTCAGCAGCTTGTTGATCAGCCTGCTCTTCAGCTCTGGTAGCCATGAGAACTTCCTCCAAACTCTGAGTTTCTCTCAGCCTTTTTTGTCTGAGCGAATCTGACAAGCATCCGTCAATTACTCTGTGGCATATAGCTTCTTCATCATTAAATTCATTGAACTTACAGTGTTTCATGACCGTATCCAGTCTCTCAAAAAATTTGATGATGGTCTCACCGGCTTTCTGTTGTTCTTGACTGAAGATGTACCTTTTGTAATCTACATTTGGCATTGGATTGAACTTGAGATTCAAGGCTGCTTTGCTTTGACTGTATGTAAATTCGCCAGCTCGCAGCATTTACTTTATGACTTCTTCTACATTTTCACCAGCAATATTTGTAAGGTACTTGATAATCTTATTGTTATCTGCTTCCTCAATTGCATCAATTAAATCATAAAAGGTGTATATCCAGGCAGTCCATCTGTCCCCAATATTCAACTTTTTGGCAGTATCGAATGGCGGAGGTGGTTTCAAGAAGGTGGCAGCATTGTAACCAATTATGAGATTGGCTGACACTCTGGGTGGAGTTCCTTCCGACATTGTCTGCTGTCCCCTAAGACCTGCTTCATCCATACCACCTGTAAGGCTCTGTTCTATGATGGCCTCAGGGTCATCTTGGACAGCCTGTGGACCTACTCTCTTGGGCTCCATGGGAGCCCTTTGCTGTTCGGAGACCTTGGGAGTTGTTCTGAGCCATCACCCGGCAGCTTTGGTGGTGGGCTGCTTCAGGTATGGACAGCTCAAACCCAGTAGCGGCTCCTGGAGGGAGTGCTGCGGGGCGGTGGGGCGGGGCGGGGGAGGGGCAGGGTGGGGGTAGTAAACTCCAGCTTACGGCCGAACTGAGTAAAGTACATAAATAAATAAAACTAATTACAATGCGCGCGCTGCTTCGCAATCGGCGATGCAGCACACGCAATGTAATTCGTTTTATTTATTTATGTACTTAACTCAGTTCGGCCGTAAGCCGGAGTTTACTACCCCCCATCCTGCCCCTCCCCCACCCCGCCCCACCACCCCGCAGCACTCCCTCCAAGAGCCGCTACTGCTCAAGCCCGGGTACTTTCTCTGGGGCTGCCTCCCTCAGCACAGGGGCACAACAGCTCTCTTTGCCCAGCTCTGGTAAGCAGAATACTATTTTGGTTTTGGAATTTCATTGCCTGTAAGTGTTTCTTTGTGTTGTCTGACACTAGGTTGATCTCTGCATCGCAGCATTGTCACTCTTTATGAATGTATGGCTTTGAGTTGCATTGTAGAACAGTACCTCTTTGTGCAGCCTTCCCAGCAGATTCTCGGCCACCGATGTGTAGACTTCTCAGTGAAGCTTTAGTTAACTTCAAATGCTTTACATGGAACTGGGGCTGTGCGTTGACTCCACATATGCCAATCGTCGAGTACGCACTTCGACAGAGGCACGCATGGCTCGCGCACACAATTTGCTGGACCACACCAAATTCTTTGGGAGGGCACTGTCGATCTTTGGGTTACTAATCCCCTATCTCGTCACCATTTGTAGCATCTTCCCCAGCCCAGGTACTCGCCAATGACTACACCACAAATGAAGCTTAGTATAACACGTCTTTATTCTTCTGTGGCTAACCGCAAACTCAACATTCTAAACCTGCATTCACTTCACTACGCTCTAATGCTTACATCACAGTTCTACGGAGTCCATCATGAGCCACAATGGTTCCGTCATTACAAACTCATGTAACACTACAGCCACCTTATTCTTAAACTTGAAAAGAGTGTTATGACTACATCTTCTCTCCCAATCAACATTAAGGACCTCTCACAACCTGGCCAGCCCACAAAATAACCTAAATTGTACCCTCATAAATGAGTGCTCTCTAGTTAAGCACTACCTTGAAATAAATGAACTCATTTTGGAGCAGAATTTAGACTGCATTTTCATAACGGAAACCTGGCTCTGAGAGGACTTGACATGATAGATCCAGCAACTACCCCTACAGGATACTGAATAAAACCTTTAGACCGCCATGATAAAGGGGATGATGATTTTGATGTATTTGAAAAGAAAACAACAAAATGTCCACATGGAGCATACCTCACATTAATTATGCAGAACATTTAGCCCTTACTATGATAGTATCAGCCTGCACCACGTTAAAATACATTTTATTGATAGAACCCCAGTGCCTTTGTATTATTTTACTACATCTTTTTTGGAAGCAGTGGCCACATGCCTATTAAATACTGACCGCCTACCATTCTTAGGTGATTTTGCTCTACATGCTGACGATATGAACAGGGCAGGCTTTATCACTGGTGATGCCTAGTGCTAGAATCTCTTTCGGCGCCTCCCCAATGCCCTCCTTCTCCATGGATTTCCTCACCACCCTCCAACAGTGCCCTTCATCTCTCCATAGCCCCTCTCTGACATGCACGTCATTTGATTTATAGCACTACTCATACCAGGGCAGGGTGTCAGAGCACTTACATCACACATACATTATAAAGAGACAATGAATCATTTGTGTGTTAATTAGGAAATGCTACATAAGAAAATGAGGATTATAAGGTGTAGGAATTACATGTCATCTATACTAGTATGCAGTGTACTTTAAGAGGTTTGGGTCTGGAGAAATACAAGCTCAGAATTTTAAATGTATCACAGTGGTTAGGGTTGGCTTTACAAATAAGAAAGTATTTCTACCCAAACAAATACTTTTTTTGCAACATTAGGCTAATAAAAGACTGGGGAAAAAACATAACATTCTAACCTATACCATGCAGTTTGCATTCAGCCTTTTCATTTCAGTTCATAGGTCACTGTTCTATATCGGGATTGTAACTTATGCACTGCACGTAACAAAATGATCTTTGTGACAAAAGCAGCAACCCACTGAGTTAGCCACATAAAATACAGTTATGTGATATGCATGGTACACATCCTTTGCAGCAGGCACATTAACCCTCTGTCAGTGGCGTACCTAAACACTTTGCTGCCCATGTCAGTCCCTGCCTTTGCCTCCCCACACGGAAGAACAGGGGGCTGGTGATTCCTGCGTTTGCTGCCCCATGGCAAATGCATGTAAGAGCGGGGGACGGGTGCTGGCAATTCCTGCGTTTGCCAATCCCAAAACTCATGCCGCCCAGGGGGGACCACACTCCCCCACCCCCTTGCTACACCACTGCCCTCTGTGCTATTTATGATGAGTCAAATCTGCAGCTGGAATAAAATCTGATCTATCCCCAGCGGGAACATTAATCGTCTGTTATCCTTTCAAACCTATAAGTTATTTATAAACACAGCATTCCCCAATGTTAGCGCCAGGTGAGGCTGCACCGGTCGCACCACCCTAAAGCCAGCCCTGAATAATAATAATAGAGAGGCCTAAAATATGGTAGGACCTGGCCAAAATTGAAGACAGAATCTTGAGATACTATCTTCTCCCACTTCAAAGTGGGCACCAGGCATAAATAGAGGAACCTCAGACCCAGCTCTTCAGTACACTTTTGGTCCAGTGGAAGACTCAGAAGAAGGAATGCTGTGCTGCTCTGCTGCAAGACGAGAAGGACTGCCCCACTGCCCAGTTACCTTGCTGCCCTGCTGCTCTGCTGCATGAGTGAGTAGGACTGGACCTGCATCTTGAACCCACGACCACCAGAGTGACTCCAAGGGCTAGTTGGCTGGACTCCTGATCAGAGCCTCAGGGACACAGAACGATTCAACCATCTTGATCCCTGCACCTGGATTCTACCCGCATTGAGTACGAAACCCTGCAAGTGGTGCCCCTCCAGACCTGTACGCTTGGTAGTGGAGCGAAAGTTGCTCTTCCAGCCCAGCTGTGATCTCTCCCAGAGCATGACGCAAAGTCAACACAGCTTCACAGCACCTCATGGGAACCGATGAAACATGGCGCTGCCCTGAAGCACGTCTGCATCGAAGTCCTTGCAGCTCATCGGAACCGCCACTGCGGAACACATCCTCGACGTGAACTTCACATTGATTTGCGGGACTACCGATGTACAGCACAACACTCAGCAACCAGGATTTAAGATGCGACCAGATAGCCACATTTAGCACTTTGTCCTTTTAGGCACTATTTTCACCTAAATTTTTAAAATTGCATATGTCTGGTTCTACTAATTGGATTTTTGTCATTTTTGTGTCAAAAAATGTATAAAGTTTTACTCTATTATTCTAAATTGGAGAGGGATTTTTTCTTGTGTTGTGTTTTCACTGCATTTCCATTTGTGTCCTGTATAAATACTTTACACATTGCCTCTAATTTAAGCCTGACAGCTTTTGTGCCACACTACCAGAGGGTTAAGCAAAGATTAATTTGGAGTTTGCTTGTGGTTCACCCTGACAAGAATTGTGGTTGCTTCTTGAGTGGGATTTCACCTCCCCTCAACCAGTAACTCAGTTTCTCACAGCCAGCGAGTGTAGAAGGTTAAGGTGGGTGGGGTATGGAGGCGTAAAGTGCATTTAACATGGTGTATAGGCCCTGTTTAGACAGTTGCTCTTTGGCAGTTTGTGGGTGTAGCAAGGAGATGAGCCTACCTGGTATTTTTCAGTGAGTTGCTCTTTACTTACTTCTTGCTATATTCTTGCTTCTTCCTTACCCCATCGGATTTGGGCGAATGCCATTACTGAGGAGATTACTTCAATTCCTAGTAATTTTGCTCCACCTTTAAATGGAGATATAGAGGCAGATGCTCAGGCAGCAAACCACTGGCTGGGACATATGGCTGAAATCTCTGCTCTCATTAGGGAAGGGTCTGGCCTTTCAAGATGCCCCTCTGCTCCTTGGTTTACTGAGGAGCTCAGGAAAATGCACCAACAATGCAACAGATTAGGAAGGTCTATTTGCCTGCCACAAGCAACTTTATTAAAAAGAGCTGAACATCCACCATCAAGACATAAAGAGGGCCCAAGCGAATTTCTTTCCCAGTGAAATTGCTATATCTGACAACAAACCTAGAGAGGTTTTCAAGATTGTTTAAAAAAATTCAAATCCAAATACCTTAGCACAGCTTCTTCAGGCCTCTCCTAAATTATGCACAAAGCTTTCTGATTTTTTGGATAATAAAATCAGAGGTATTGTGGATGCTCTAAACATATCAAGATCTGTAACCTCTCAGACATCAGCTGGTCGGGGATCCAGCCTTCTACCACTTTAATCACTTGATCCTGCTCTTTGACAGATTCTGCTTGCAGCTCATTGGAGGAATCTGATAAAGCCCTAAAATCTGTAAATCTGGTTTGGCAGATTATTCTTGTTCCCCCCAACATTTTGGCAGCCAATCACATGGCTATCAATCCTATTCTCAACTCCCTCCTAAATGATTCCTCACTCCAGTCCACAGTCCCCAGTTGTTGGAAATAAACTAAGCTAATTCCTCTTCTGAAAAGACCATCAGCCAATAAATCTATTCCCGCTAATTACAGGCCAATTTCATTACTGCCTGCTTTCTCTAAGGTCTGGAGAAACTCATTAATAACCAACTGTCCAAGTATTTGGACTCTAATCGGTTGTTTTCATCCATCCCAAAAGGGCTTCCTCCCTGGACATAGTACAGAATCCACTTTGGTGTTCGTTTCCGATACCATCAAGTTAGCAGTGGACCAAGGAAAGCAAGTTGCACTACTGCTCTCAGATCTAGCAGTGGTGTTTGATACAGTATCCCACTCTACCCTTCTACAACGGTTGACAAATCTCAGGATAGGCGAGGTCGCCTTGGCTTGAATTAGATGTTTTCTATCCGACAGATGCCAGTCAGTCTGGGTGCCGCCTTTTGCATCGGACCCCAAACCTTTAATGTTCAGTGCTCCTCAGGACTCAGCCCTGAGCCCAATACTATTCAAAGTCTATATGACTCCTCTGGCAGTCCTGGTGGAATCCTTTGGCATGCAGGTGGTATCCTATGTCGATGAAATTCAGATTCTTCTTATCTGGGATGGTAATATACCAAATGTCCAGAGTAGATTCAAAGCATATCTGCAGTTTTTATTGGATGTGTCTGAGCAACCTACTATGCAACACAAGCAAAACTGAAAAATGTGTCTTCGGCACCCCTTCTCCATCTTGGGGAGGAGACTTTTGGCCCTGTTCTGCTCCATCTCCACCTACTCTTGCCATGGTCGTACGCAACCTTGGGGTGAAGTTTGATAATAGATTATCCTTTAGCTCCCAGGTGGACAGTGTGGTAGGAGTGTGCTTTGGCCTTCTGAGATCTTTAAAAAAATGTTGTTCCCTCTACCTGAACATTGCCAGAAGTTGGTAATCCATGCCCTTATAACCTCACGGCTGGACTACGTCAAAGCCCTGTACTGGGGTCTTCCAGTGTACCAACTTAAGAGACTCCAGTTAGTGCAGAATGCAGCAGCTCATCTCCTATTAAATCTATGGAAAAGCAATCGTATTCACCATCACCTTAAAGAGCTGCATTGGCTGGCAGTCTGTGAGAAAGTTCAATACAAGGGGATTGTGCTGTCACAGGCTTCTATCAGCCAGGTTGTTGCCTGGCCAAGAGACTCACACACTACCTTGTAGCAAGAACTCTGCATTCTTCAGATGCTTTGTTGGTAGTTGTTACCAAAACTAAAAGGAAAAAATGGGGCAGTTTCTCAGTTTTGTTTCACGCTGCATCTGGCTGGAATGCTCTTCCCTTTTATTTGCGGGCCACAAAGCATTAAGAATCGTTCACATGGGGCCTTAAAACCTGGTTGTTCCATCTGGCTTTTTATTAATCCCTTTTGACTAGTGGTCAACTAACCTTTTGCGCTGAGACACTCATTTGAGTAGCTGCGCACTCTACAAAACCTTGATTGATTGATTGTGGTGTATGGAGTGCTGAATTCCTGAGATGGGTAAGATGAGTTAGGGATCATGCCCTCAACTTAGGTGTTTACAAGATGGAACAATGGACCTTATATAGACCCTTACAGATGCCTGGGGATGGAGGTCAGGACCTCCAGCACCCTGATGCAGAACCGTCTGTACTCTTTAGACATACCCGCCTACCTCATGGGTATTTCTGTGCTGTAAAGGGATCTATCACCATTGTGGCTCCCTTTACTGCCCTGGAAGTTTGCTCAGTGGGCATCAATCAATCAATCAATCAAAATATCTTTATTCGAATATGGAATATCCATAAAAGCACAATAAAAACAATTCATACATAGCAACGTATTCACAGCAAAAGGTACAGTACATTTATAACAGTGACTAAAATAGACCATAGTTAGCGGGATATGTCATTCGATAGGGTGATTTTAATAACATTACAATAATATACAGTTCTAACGACCTTCATTGGACACACATGGTTCTACGTGACCGTACAGCTGACTTCAGGAATGATCCGACGTGGAGAATTAATTCATCTTCCGCCAGTTTAAGCACTACCGTGTAGGCTATCATGAAGTCAAAAATAGCACGTTTTTTAAAAAAAGGTATCAAAAATCCTTTTGTGAATTTGGAATAAAAACTACAAGAGAATAAAAAGTGCAACATTGTTTGGTTACTGTGTGCGTTGCAAGGGCAGGGCAATGCATCAAGATCGGAATTATAGCCCAAAGGGAAGCATAATAAATATTTCATAGTACCTGCCCGTAAACGAAATAGCAACCCTCTTTCCCAGTGTCCTATAGGTTTTAAAAGGTATCTGGCAGGCAAATGAGAGCAGTCCTCTATGGACATATACCTTACAACTGAGGTTTTCTTGATCTCTCTCCAGTACCTTTCATCACTATACTTTTTATACAATGCCTCTTGTATCACTTTTTTGTTAGTTAACTCGGATTGAGTTGGATTTAAAAAGATGCGCAGGTGGTTTACGCTCTTTAGGCTCTCTTTTACAGCGGCAAGCCATGGAATATCCCCACCCCTCTCACATCTAAGGCAGTCAGTTATTATGTCTCTGGTGAGAGTTGCCCCAGTGTTATTCCAAATTGCAACCCAGAACAATGCCGGGCGGGCCCTAATATAGTCTTCAATATAGGGCAGTTTCAGTTCTTTGTGGCACACATATACAGAGGAAGAAATCGGTGCTCCCAAAAGTTTCCTACATAGTCTGTTTTCTTCACATTGAATACTACTGCATTTGGTGAAGCCCCATATTTCTGCTCCATAGGTTGCGGTAGGAGCACACTGTAATTTAAAAATGTTCTTAAGAGCTAAAACTACTTCAGACCTTTTGGGTTGGGGTAATCCCAGAAGTGTATTAATACATCGTGACAGCTTATTTCTGCTGTGTGCCACGTGATCAGACCAAGAGCCATTTGTGGCGTAAACTAACCCAAGGTAAGAAAAAGTGCAAGTGCTTTGTAAACTGTCCGAGTTAACAATAATTTTATTAATAGGACGCTTTTTCGGACCACAAGCCATTAAGAACGATTTTTAAAATTAGTCCTTAAATCTAAAACAGCCAAAAAATCTACAAATCCTCGTACTAAAATGCGTAGGGCATTTGGGGTGCGTGCCATTAAAACCGCATCATCAGCATACAATAGGGCGGGAGTGTATTACCATTTATTCTCGGGACATCGTGGGTAAGCTTTACTAGTGAATCATGCAAATCATTAACATATAGGATAAAAAGAAGAGGTGCCAGAACGCACCCCTGTCTGACACCTCTATCAATTTTAATGTCACTTGATACATCCCCATCCTGGCTAATCCTCACCCGGGCGTGCAGATCTCTGTGCAAATATGCTAAAAAGTGAACTAAAACTTCATCCAGGCCTTGTTTTAAAAGAATGGACCATAAGCGTGACCTATTGACAAGGTCAATCGCAGAGGTAAGGTCCATGAAGGCGAGATATATAGGAGATTTTTTTGCAACAGTGTACTTGCCAATAATCAGATTTAAATTCAGGCACTGTTCTACTGTGCCTACTTTACTTCTGAACCCCAGTTGGCACGGCCTTAAAATATTATCACCCTCAGCCCATGACCTTATCTTGTTATAGAGAATCCTTCCCAGGATTTTCAGGGTGTTGTCGATGAGGGAGATAGGTCTATAGCAACTTGGGTTAGAACGATCGCCCTTTTTAAAAATCGGTACAATGATACTCATGGACCACGTAGTCGGAATTGTATCATAGGTTAAATTATTAAAAACATTTAATAGGAGGGGTGCCCAAAAATCTGGTTTATTTTTGATAAGATCGATGGGCAACCCATCAGGGCCCGGCGCTTTATTACCCAAACTTTGTTGGATTGCATCCTCCACTTCTAGCAAAGTTATATCTATTGGGGTAGGCGCGTGATATTCATATGAGTCCTCTATTCCAATTGGGGCCGAATAGATTTTGGAAAAATGAGCCACCCATAAGTCGCTAGTTATATTACAGCTGATGGCAGTCAGAGGATGTCCTAATGTCCTAATGTTTTTAACTGCCGCCCAGAAGCCGTTTCCCTTTTTTGAAGATGCACTACACGCTAAACTATCCCAATGATTTTTTAGGATTTTATCTTTCCTTCGTGTGGTTACTGTCTTGTAATGGTGCCTCAGGGATTTAACGAGTGCCCAATCTCTGGGGGTCGTTGACAGTGCCTTGAGAAGCTTTCTATTGGCTAGTGAGCAATCTCTATTAACCCATCTCGGTCCCGGTCAAAGTTTCGTAATAGGCCTTGACAACAACCGTTTGGTGCCCTCACACAATTGGGTGAAAGCACCAATTACATCGGGATTATGATCTTTAAATGACAAGCAGATATCGACAAGTGGCGAGAGAGCAGTTAACATATTGACAAATACCTTGTTATTATCAATTCCTCACCAGACTAATCTCAGGTTATCTGTGGAGGATGACAAATTCCTGGCGCCACACTCCTTGTTGTTTGCAGGCTTAGGGGCGATTTTCAATAATATTTTAATAGGATTATGATCGCCATGGTGGGTCGGTATAACCTCTGCACTTAACAAACTATCTTCTAAAATGGAGGAAATAAAAACGTAATCAATAGTGGAAGCACAACCCCTGCCTCTATATGTCGGTTCGATACGATTATCTTTATCGGGAATGGCAGCGATATCCATAGTGTTAATTAGGTTATGGTTGCATAGATGGTCTGATAATTCTATACCCCTAGTGCACCGAGACAAACTAGTAGTCGGAAATATTGGTAAATTATTACTCGTTGGAATCCTAGCATTAAAGTCTCCCCCACACAAATGCCGACGACGTTAGTAAAAGCCTTGAGGTTTTGTAGAGTTAAAATAAAATTGAACACATTATTAAAATTGATATTTGGCACAGAATAAAAATCATTGTTATAAAAGTTAATTAAACATATAGAAATGCCCCTTGTATAGATCAGAGCCTGTATATTATCATTTCTTGTATCTAAAACATTTACAGTACCTCCCGTTAAAATGTTCACCCAAATCGAAAGCCCGCCAGATGGTCGCCCTGCCTTGGGAACCGGCACAACAATATTAAAACATTGAAACCCTTCTAAATAAAAATCCTGAGTGGCCCAAGTTTCCTGCATCATTATAATGTCCTGATTTTCGACTATTTCAATCCAGTCTGGTAAATTCATTTTAGATGCCAGGCCGGCAACGTTCCAACTAAGTATACTCAGTTTATGGTTGATGCCGGTCCTGGTTGGATTTGGACGTCTTTCCAGTGGGCATACATCAGGTAAACTATTAACTCCTTTCAGTGACTGGGCGGGTGCAAGTCAATCTTGAGTATCTAAAGAGGACAAGGGCAGGAACCTGTTATGCCTCAATAGAGATGCACCATCATTCATTTGTGAGCTAAAAATTGGTTTGTAAAAATATCCCAAAGGCAGCAGAAAAATATTACTGGGCCCCATACATGTATCTTCCTGTACCTTTAGTAGGGATTTCACCATTGCAGGGTTTCGAAAGTTAACAACAATACAGTCCCCCTCGATATTTTTAACAGAGGACCCGACCCAGCTTATCCTTCGAACCATAATAATATTATTTGCATCGGGCACCTTGTATCCCTTATGTTTGGAGAACCAATCAACGCATTTATTGCGGAGTTGGTACCATGTCTCAGTTTGATTTTTCTTAAGAGCAGGTACGCCTGCAAGTACACAGACAAATGGGCAGGATGCAGGTGGGAGGTTCAGTATATCTTTACTGTCTTGGGTATCTATAGTGTTTGCTTGTTTGGAGCCCCCCCACATATATTGAGATCCCTTGGGTTAGGTCTCTCTGTATTAGCACGCGTCGTGCTGCTAGAATCTAACCGTGTATATAAAGTTGTAACTGGCAAAGTGTTTAACCCTACAATATTAGGTATATTCCCTGAAGTGGCAGTAGCCTTTGCTATGAGGCATTCTTTTACCTTCTCACAGGTAGAACACGTCCCAAGTGGTGGTAACAGTGGGACTGGTGGGGCGGGAACATGTAGTTGAGGGGCAATGTCAACTAAAGTCAAACTTGATTCCGCCCCCTTTACTGATGCAGGTTTAACATTCTTAAGTTGGGAGCATAATTTATTTGACAAAGTGTCCAGCCTATCAAGACGTTTCCACAAAGCACAAAAGTTAGAGTCAATCAGGTCTTTAATACGCCCAAAGATACTATTGACAACGGTGTCAATAAAGGTCTCACCCAAGCTGTTATACGGGAGAGAGGGCAGTGTCTGAGTGCTAACAGAGTTCCTTAATTCTCCATGGTGTGAAGAGTCAACAAGTTCAGGATTCTGGGCCTGGGTCTGTAAAGGTGTGTGTAACCAAGTACTCATAACAGAACGAGTAGAGCCAGTACGAGGCGGTTGTTTTCTCTTCAAAGGGGCGGGCTTTACTATTTTCCTTTTCCTCTTTGCACCCGCACACACTATAGCACTAGCCGTGGGGGGATCCTGGTCAATTGCAGTGCCAATGGCCTTCGGGCTCTGAGTCAAAATAGCTTCATGTCCAGGCATAGGACCTGGGCTGGGAGTCGATAAGTTTGTCCGATGAGCATTCCGAGCGCTATAAAGCAGAAGGGAGCCAGCTGTATCAACCAAATCGGTCCCTAACATAGGACCATCATGCAATGCCTCAATACCAAGGGACAGTCTCCTCTCCGTTAAATCAATTTCATTAGAGACTATATTCACCGCCCTTTCCAGCATACTATATACTTGTAATGACTGGGTGGGCGGTATTATATCTGTTCTCTTCCCCATGATAGAGGTTTGTTGAGCAGCTGGAATACAAATGTTCAAAGGGCAATGCTCACCTGGTTCAATGCCACCAGCGAAAGTGGAATGGCCCAGCCCGGGCTCTGTCGGACGCTGACGGGCAAGGACGGGCCCGCCCTTGGCCCGGGCACTGCCCGCGCGCGTCCCGCGCTGCGGGAGGCCGGGACGCAACTTATCGCGCCTCCTGGCCCCGAAATGACGATGTCAGCAGGCGTCTGCCTGCTCCTGCTGGGAAGTGTAGCCCAATGCCGTTCCCCTCACGGCAGGACCTTAGCGCCGATGAGCCGTTCCCCTCACGGCTGACAAGAGGAGAAGGAGGGCTGAAGGAAGACTGAAGGAAAGCCGTTCCCCTCACGGCAGTATCTGCAACAGGTAAGCGCGTCAGTGGGCATCATGTTTAAAGTGCCTGCTCGGCAAACATTTTTGTTCACAGAAAAACATTTTCCAAAAAGAGTTTGTTTTGTTTGAACGTACAGAAAATGGCCCTGGTGCACAAGGGGGTTTCTCCTTGCACGTGCGAGCCATTTAATATTTTCCCTGTCCATGTCTGCCATGCAATGCATGTTCCATGAAACTCCAAATGAGGCCCTTTGTGATTTATCCTAATTGTAATTACTGTCTCCGGCTCTGTGACAGATAATTTCCCCTATTTGTTGTGTGTTAATATTTCCTACAGTGGGCTAAATAATACGTTAGAATATGACTTTATATCACCTGTAGCTGCACAGGTGGACACAATATAGAAATATATGTAAGTTAATATGTGTCTTACCCTTCAGACTGGCTTAATTCTAGAGTTTGTAGATCAATATTTGTGCTGATGCACAAACAGGTTCATGTCTCTTGAGGTTGTCGTAGTGAAGGAGCTTGGACATTATCTATATAAGTTCACCACATTTACACAATTCATTTTTGGCTTCGGTCATACAACAAGCCAATATTTGCTGAACAAATATATTGCCAAAACATTCCTGTAGCCCATTTATACAATGTGAATCTAACATATTGTTAGCACTTACCCTTTTGACTTATTCTTTAGTGGAAAGGGACAATTGCATGACGTTGTGCATGCAATCTGTCCACACTACTGGTGAGCCCCTGTTTCAAAGAAGAATGTTATTATTTATACTAGATGTGATGAGAAATGCACACTGTTTCCTTTACCTAAAACATGTAGAACAGTGGCATTGGCAGACTTCATGTGTATCACCACAGAATGTCCACAATTCAGGCCTTTATCACTGAGGAATCCACCACCCCAGGATCTCATATTATGCTTCAGTAAGCAATCATTGCTATGTTCAGTATGGACAATTCACACAGCTGGAATGGCAGTGAATGGCAAACTATTTAAACATTTTACACTAAGAGATTTTAATGTTGCCTTTGTTGTTTCGAACAATGACAAGTAATTATTCTTGCACTGTTTGGAACATTGTCTGAACCACATTGTGCAAACTTTCTTGAAAAATGTATTCAAAGGTTTCTAGTCAGTTGGTCATTTATCAAAACATGGTTGGGGAATTCAATAGTCAAGTCTAGGAGTAAAATTTGCACTAATGACCTTTCTCTACATGGCCACATTCAGGAGGCTTTACATTCTTCCACACTCATCTGAATAACACATATAGAATTCTAGATGGGTAACAGTAAATAAAGGATGTTTTTCACAAGGGCTTCTAAATGACATATATTAGGCAGCAATAGTGAAGCTCGATTTGTATGGGAGGTCATTCAGAACCCTGAGTTGAAAAACATTCCTGTTATTCACTTTTTTATCTCTTTATAATTTTATGTTATGTATGACCCCCAAAATCATCTAACCATGTTTTTAACCGCTATGCTATGATAGAGGAGCAATGATCTCTACCTCAATGATGACATGCTGGTCTCCTTCTGCTACATCTCTGCTAATGTATATGCCTACCTACATTTGAGCATCATTCACAGGATGATCTTACAAAGAATATGTTCTGAATTGTGGGCATGATTTTAGAGCATGAATGGAAAGTTTGCACATTCAAAGGAAAGAGAGAGGAAAAGGCTCACCTCCTATCATCTGTACATCAAATAAACCCAGCAACCGAGTGACCACCTCCATCGTCACACTACTGTCATACCAGCAATCATTAGTCCTTTCAACCAACATCAGTAATCACAGTAGCACATCTTTGAGCCAATCCTTCACTTCAGAGAGTTCTAATCCACGTGTAATATTTCAAACTCTACTGGGCACGCTTTTTTCAAAGGTGAAATCTTGGCAGCCTCACAACACATCGGAGCAATTTCCATTAGTATAATTAATGTCATAGAGGAATACAAATGTAGAGGTGGCTATTGCCTAAGAGCCATTTCTCTATTGATATGGCAAAAAACTGAAGCAATGGCCAGCAATGTGCAGATTGGCACCTGTCCTGCTGCCCCCAGAGTATTTTCTCACCTTGTTTCCAGTGCACCCGGGGCTATTATCTGTGACCAAGGGCCTGATTTAGATTTTGGCAGAAAGGGTATTCTGCTGCAATGGTGAAGGATTACACTCTCTACCAAAGCGAAGTTTCGCCCGCCTCATTTAGGGTTGGGCAGAACTTCACTATGTAGACAGCAGAGACTACTCTTTTTCTGCTGCCTACATATACCTCAGACAGCCTGAAAGAGAAAGCCATTTTTAGCGTGGGCGAATACTTGGCCAGTTTTAACTGTCCATCACCACATGGAAAAACCTGTCTGTAAGGGCTAGTAAAAACTGCATAATGACCCCCACGCCATGGGAGAAAACTCCTATGGTGAGGGGGGTTCATTGTTTTTTTGTTTTTTTTAAACAAAGTCCGTCTTTGGGATTTGTTTTTGAAAATAAAAAAGATTGAATGGTTGACATATGGCTCTGTCATGTTGATAGAGCCTTCCGTTAAACTTTCAATGTATTTCCAGGAACTGCCATGATGGCAGGTCCTGTAAATCCAAGCGGTGTCTGCTGGCACTGAGAGCTCTAAATTTGCCAGGCGGTGTAACCTCACCAAGGCGGGAGTAAAGTCGCCTGCTTTGGTGGCGGTAAATAATCCTTTCACCAAACTCTGAATTATGCTCCAAGCCTGTCAATTGAGCATGTTAAAGTGTAACATGTTAAAAGACTAAATATGTGTAAGAAATCACAGCCGTTCTATAGCCGCCACCACCAGGACCAGTGGCGGCTGCCTCTGAACGGGGTTGGTGGGGTGGGGAGGGGGGGAAGGGATGAAAAGATTTTTAAAAATACAAATAAACTTAACTGCTTTGCTGCTGCCTCCGCATCTGCCGCATGCCTCTCCTCCGTCTTCTTGTCTTCTTCCCGGCTGCTGCCTGCACCAGAACCACCCAGTCTTCTGGACTCTGCCAGCCAATCATGAAGCTGCAGGAGCAGAGTCGTGATTGGTCTGAGCGGCCTGTTTGGCCGCCGAGGCAGTGCCTGGGGAGGCTGGGCATGTTCTCCACGGGGCTGTGCAACACAGCCCAATGGAGAACATGCCAACTACGCATGACTGTTTGGCTGGCCCTAGAGGTCCTGTCAAAGCGTCATGCTCATGTAGGGAGGGAGTGCAAACCACTCCTGCTCCCTCTTTGGCGAGCCAGGACCGCCCGGCCCGGAATCACAAAGGAAAATAAAATTATAATAACTTCTTGTTATTACCATTTTATTTTTATTAACCAGCAGTGGGTTGAGCAGTGCTCAACGAGCAGTGGGGTGACGCTCCTTTGCCTTAGCAGAGGAGCCGCCACTGACCATGACTAGGAATGCATCCATGATTGCATGGTACAGGCACCCTCACAGCCCTTCTGTATACCCCACCACCATCACCAGGCGAACACCCACAGATACCTGGGCCACGCTGTGGTGTGCTAGATTTCTTCAGTATTACCTAGGTAGAGTAATTAGAACGATTATTGTTTAGTTGGTGCAATCTGATTAAAGTCAGCAACTGCTGTATGCTTTTTCACTTGATAATGAGCATCTCTTCCTTACACGAACGAACCATGTTAGACACTGAGACACAAGCAAGGCGTTCATATATTTAGGCAGAAAGCCACACAACCAAATTGTGCATTGTGCATGACTGATGATTGTGAGCGTGCCTTGTCTGCACGAGCATATCACATAACTGTGGACTTGACCGACCTCAACTTTCCACTAATGCATTATTGATCTTTGTACATAAGTGCAAAATTGTTCGTCGAACCCAACTTGCTTAAAGACTTGATCATGAGCAATCGCACTCTTGTTCTTGCACAATAGCTCATCATTGTATGGGGAACTAATAATATTTTCATACAGATTTGTGCATTTTGGGGGCAAAATTCCACTAGTAGGCTATTCTGTGTTTTATTATTTTATTTTTTTCAAAGTCCAGTATGAGCTCATTTGAGCCCCAGCTAATCACCGAATATCCTTATGACTTAGTTTGAAGCTAAGAGTAATGAGCAATGACAAAAGTCGCGTGGAGCATGTCTCCAATAAGCCTTCAAAACAGAAAAAATCTATAGTAACAGCTAGAGCACAACACAGAAAGAGGCGGGAGCCAGGGCAGGCGAAGTGGCAGACTGGTATTTAAGCAGGCTATCGGTGATGAAGGAAAGAGCACAAAATAATTGGAAACACATATAACAGGAATCAGTGATTCCATTTTGCTTTTCTTTTGAAGGTGGAAACACAAAATTCTTATTTTCTTAGCTTTTTTTAGACTGTTGTTTGTTTCCAAACCCATTTCCCTGGGGTTAGTCTTCTTGACACAGCATGGCTCAAACTGGAGTTTTGGTTGACTGATCAGGGGGGATTGGAAGCAGGTGCATCCTCTGCGGTTTCTAGAAGAGGAACGCGTTTTTAGACAAGCAGCGTGACACCATGTTTTAGATTAAAATACCTTTTCTACCACATCTATACACTGATCCGCAGGAACTAGTATAGCTCTTGGCACAGCACAGGATGCAGCTGTTTACCATGAAGATGACAGAAGAGGTTTGGCACGTTTTCCTCTAACTCTCATCCTTTTGGTGTATAAGACAATACTGGCTTTAAAAGACATTTCATTACCTACTCAGTGACATTATGCCTCAAAAACACTTACACTTCTGTTACATTTTTACTCTATAGTAGGCAAGTTAATATTTAGTGAAGACATGCACAGAAACCAAAGAAAAGCCTAAATAAAGCTATAAAGTCAAAATGATTGTCGTAGCACAATACCAATCCAGTAAGAGAACAAGAATTAGGATTGGGATTGGGCGGCATACTTCGTTTTGCCGGCGGAATTGGCAGAATTTGGCGACTCCGTGTTAATCTTGTGATGCAGAGTTTCAGCCAAATTCCACCTATCGCCGTGTGGCGGAATTTTTTCCTGCAAGGCTCAAAAACATGCGAGCGAGATTTGGCATCCCCTTGCGTGATTTTCTAACACGGGGGCAGTGGCGGCTCGCCGAGGGAGTGCTGCGGGGTGCTGGGGCGGGGGAGGGGCTTGGTGGGGAGGGGTAGTGGAGTCTGACATACGGCAGACAGGAGTAAGGTAAGTAATGAAATAAATAAAACAATTTACCTTGCGCGCGCTGCATCACCAACTCGGCGATGCAGTGCGCGCAAGGTAAATTGTTTTATTTATTTCATTACTTACCTTACTCCTGTCCGTCGTATGTTGGACTCCACTACCCCCCCCACCCTGCCCCTCCCCCGCCCTGCCCCACCGCCCCGCAGCACTCCCTCGGCGAGCGGCCACTGCACGGAGGTCATGGGCGGTCCTGAGCAGTCACACTCAAATTGGCTGCTTCGATTTGCTGCTGTTCGAGTTGATTTTTCAGTGCTGCTCACTCTACTGGTGCTAAATTGCAGCGGGGGCAGCCCAACATGCATATTTTCTGCCCCTTGGTGGAACTCCGTGAAATCTACGTAGTTTTTATGTAACATCCCTGACTAGAATGAGCTTGCCTGCTGCTATCACTTTTGTATGACGTAAAACTCGAATGTGCTCAGGTCTTTGTACCAGTGCATATCACACCAGGAAGGAAGGAATTATTTTGTGGTGATTCAGAACTTGGGAAATATAACAACCCAGCACATGTAAGAGGAATTATATCTGTAAGTGAAATGGGCAATCAGTTGACTGACAAATGTGTTGTGTAAAATATGCAAAGGCAACCTCATATCTGGAAAAGCTGATAAATGAGTTCTGCATTCAAAAAAAGATCCTTTAATATCGAAAATGGTTTAAATTAAAAAAAATGTAGAATCTTGAAAAGCTGATAATTGACTTATCTCTTTTGTAAAAAGAATATAGATACACACACCCCATGGACATTCCTTTAATTTGACATGCTCTGTCCCTGGTTAGATTATGCTCTCTCCATAGATGCTGTCACCTTGCTTCAGTCCTCGGTTGTTATTGGACCTAGGAGGCAACAAATCAATGTATATCTGCTAATGATTTCTTTCCAAAATACTAAAGGCTAAAGAGATGTCAACATTGGCTTGGGCAGCAGGCATTAGCTATAGAGCAGTGTAATATATTTCAAGGGGGTTATCACTGGCAACATTAAGTAATAATATTTAAAAGATGTGTTTGCCCTAATAAGAGTCATAAACATCATCAGGCATCTTCCTCGAAACTACGACTAACTGCCGCTGTAGTTCAGGAGTTCTACATTAATGTCTATTCTGGACGAGATGAGCGTTAGCAAGACATACAATAATTCAACCAAAAATAAGATTTCCTGGTGACCATTTTCTTTGGCTTAACATGAAGACATTGTGCCTAATTTAACGATTTGAGGGAGGCCTTCCATCCTGCCAGGTCAGCGAAGGTAGGCCTCTGTTCCCTAGTGGAGGATCGCCCACCATATTTAAGGCTCACTGCTTGTCTGGCAAGGATCTCTATGCCTTATAAAGAAAAGCCTCTGTTGCGGCTTTGCAGGAGGCAATAAACTTGCCAAGCAAGCCCCATGTTCGATGCACCCCTTGGCAAAGTTTTTTTGTTTAAGAGAAGCAATCTTTCAAAACCTGGAGTTTTATTTCTTGAAACAAAAAAAACAATTGGTCTTGCTGCTCAGGGAGGAATCTCACTGCACAAGAGGGCAGTTCTTCATTTTCCCTGCCGGTTTCCACTGTACATCATATGGGGGCCAGAAGCATGAAAAATAAGTGATGTTACACTGTCCCAAATATGGCAGTATTGGAAAGTGGGTTATTAGTAATGGTAAATATCTAAGTACTACTGGCAATAAGGCCACCAACACAATATAGGGCTCAGTACAGGTCCTAGAAAATCATTCCTATGCTCAACTCTTGGTAGCTTGGCTGCGAGCTAACTTCAAAGACAGGTATGTAAAGCATTTAAAAACAGCAATTCAGTAAATAATTAACATACAACACACAATAAAAATCCAACACCAATTGATAAAAATAGGAAATATTGTTATCTTTAAAATGACACCAAAATGAAAGAAAATCCACGGTAGGGAACCAGAGGTATGAAGTTTTAAAGATTTAGCACTATATAGCACATATAAACCTATAGCCCCTATTGGGACAACTGGTTGCGCTAGACCAGGACAAAGTCAAAGTTTCAGGCCGACCGTGATGGAGCCCTGAGCGGCTACCCCTCGTGGTAGGTCACGGTCAAAGTTTTTTCTTCCCTGAGTCCCTCGAAGCTCTCAGCCAGTTGGGATTCAGTGAGGGTTCACCGGTTTGCCTTGTAATGAGCTCCCGGTCAAACTTGTGGAAGTCCGACCTCTGGAGCTTTCCAGCGGGACGAACCAGATATCCAGGCTGGCATGCGGTTGAAGGTGGGTGGTTTGACTCCCACGGTTGGCCCCGGTCACCTCTCCTACGTTCCGACTTAGAAACTTTTACGGAGCTTTTTGTTGCGGGTCCCTAGCTGCTCTTCACTATTCTGGATTCGGTCAGGGTTTTCCGGATTCGATCAGGGTTCACCGGCTTCGGTTTCAGCTTACTCCTGGTCAATCTCTGGAAGTTGGACCTCCGGAGCTTTTTAACAGGACGAACCTGGGTGGCAGGCCGGCTCACGGTTGAGGGTCGCCGGCATGGCTGGCCAGATCGAGAGGGTCCACTTATGGAGGATTTTTCCAAAGTTCCACCAAACTTCTCCAACCTTCTGGAACTTCTTCCTGAAATTCCTTTGAGGGTCCCAAAGTGTTCAAAACGTACTCCAAGGGTCTGGAAGCTTCAAGATGGTCCTAGAAAGTTCGAGACTTCAATTCCCACAATCCACTTGGACAAAACCCTTACAAATCTACTGGTAGTACTCCATGCTGAGGATTCTTGGTGGTGATGTTCCAGGTGAGCTTGCAGGGAGTCCACACTTTAGTCCCTTTGAAGCAGGTTTTATCCACAGGGCTGTAGTTTCAGATTGTGCAGCAGGCGCAGTCAGTCAGAGTGCAGGGCCTAGTTGGTGCAAATGAAACTTCTCAACATGGACCCTTCTTCTTCCTCAAGTTTCAAGTAGCAGATCTGAGACACTCTGCTCCTCCTAGTTATATATTCCAATTTCTCTGGGTCAATTAGGAGGGCACTCTTGTCCAATGAGGTGCAGGGCAACACCAGGGTATGACCACATACTCCAAAGTGTGGCACTATTTTCTCCCAGAGAGCACCATTTTGATAAATTCATCTTGGCTGATTTTCCAGCAGGGAGAGAAGAGCTGGCTGAATACACCTCCAGGATAGTTCATCTCCATTTTCTCTCCCCCTTGCATCTGCTCATTTCTTCCTTAATCCTACCAACTGGCCTGGTTCAAAGAGCAGAGGTGTAAATGAAACTGGCTTCTCCTGCATGTCTCCTCCTTCCATTGAAGAATATTTTTTACAACCCATCCCCCTTCTCTGGCATTCCAATGTAGCACAACCCTACCCACCCATTCTAACCCCAGGGGCTATTTATCACCTCATCAAAGGAGCCTGGCTAATCCACTGAACTCAGACCAATCAGGACAGACCACTGGAAGGCAAACTTTTGGCTTACAGACAAGAAAGTCTCATAACTTCTTGTCTGTACGCTTTAGGAAAAAAGCAACAATACTATATTGTTGGATTTGTCACTACCATTCTAGGATGTCCTGTATTGGACTTGGGCCTTTTTGCAGGGTTATCCTCAAACCTTTTGCTTCTTCCTCCTATTTTTTCCTGACCTGTTGTTGGCTATAGGATTCTGGGCATTTTACCACTGCTAATCAGTGCTAAAGTGCATATGATCTCTGTGTAAATTGTGAACATGATTGGTTATCCATGATTGTCATATTTGAGTTACTGGTAAGCCCCTAGTTAAGTGTACTGAGTGTGCTAGGGCCTGTAAATCAAATGCTACTAGTGGGCCTGCAGCACTGATTGTGCCACCTACATGAGTAGCACCTAAATAGGCCTGGTCTGCATTTAGAGTGGTGGGAGGAGATTTTCCTTGCACCTGAATAGGGCCTGTCTCCCTTGCACAATGCTGTCTCCACCCCCTGCGGTCATGCTGCACCAGTGAGGACAGAACTGGTTTGGACTGGGCTGAGAGACCCTTGCACAAAGAGAACAAAGACATTTTGGGGTATAAGTATTAGACCTAAAACCAGTAGCGGCTCGTCGAGGGAGTGCCGCGGGGCGGTGGGGCGGGGTGGGGCAGGGTGGGGGAGGAGCAGGGTGGGAGGTAGTAAACTACGGCATATGGCCGAACAGAGGTAAGTAAACAAATAAATAAATAAAACGAATTTCGTTGCGCACGCTGCATCGCATTTGGCAATGCAGCACGCGCAATGAAATTCATTTTATTTATTTATTTGTTTACTTACCTCTGTTCGGCCGTATGCCGTAGTTTACTACCCCCCACCCTGCTCCTCCCCCGCCCCACCCCCCGCGGCACTCCCTCCACGAGCCACTACTGCCTAAAACCCCAGAACTTTAGATCATTTCTGGAGTCCAAGAGGAACCTTTGCCAAGGAGAAGAGCTGGAGAAACTGAAGGAGAAGTACTGCCCCTTTGCTGTGTGCTGTCTGGGTTTGGCCTGCAGTAGCTTATTCTGCCAAGGAAAGGATAAGGACTTTGCTGTGTGCCCTGCTTGAGGAAGAGCTCCAAGGGCCTGTGTGTGCTGGCCAGTAGAGGCCCGTGGTGGGAGTGCTGCCGGGCGGTGATGTGGTGCGGGGGAGGGGCAGGGTTGGGTTAGTAAAGTACGGAATACGGCCGTATAGAGGTAAGTAGACATATAAATAAATAAAATGAATTTCGTTGCGCGCGCTGCATAGCCAAATGCGATGCAGCGCGCTGAACGAAATTCGTTTTATTTATTTATATGTCTACTTACCTCGATACGGCCGTATTCCGTACTTTACTACCCCCCACATTGCCCCTCACCCGCCCCACGTCACCGCCCGGCAGCACTCCCACCACGGGCCGATACTGGTGCTGGCCTCCTGTTCTGAAGTCTCAGGGACACAAAGACTTCACCCCCAGCTCCCCTGAACTTCCTTGCTGGGAGTTCTGACCTGCCAAGAGGTGCCTGTGACTGTGTTGGGCCTCTGGAGGTTGTACCTGCTGTTGGGATCTGGAATGCAATGCAACTACAAGAAAATCCGCGCGTTGCTCTTCTTGCGGCAGTTTTCCTGACGCAGCACCATGGTGCGTGAAGAATCTCCACGCAACGCCGTGCCGCTGCCAAAACCGACGCAGTGCCTGTCGCCACTGCAAGAACCGACGCATCGAGGGATCGCAGCTGAAGAAACCGATGCAGCGCCGCTTGACGCCGCTGCATCGATCGCCAACGCATCCCAGATTTCCACGCATTCGTACCTGTGCGGCAAGTTTTCCCGACGCATCACCCGTGGACCAGAACCATCTCGGAATTGGCGCATCACTTCCCCCTGCAGACCGGGTTCGACGCATCACTTCTCCTGCGTGCAGTAGAACTGTCGCATCGCCTCCCAGGGGTCTCAGGAACTGACGCATCGCTTTGTTTTTCGACGCTTCCCATCTCCGGCTGTTTGGCCTTGTGAATTTTGTCACAACTACAGGTACTTTGAGAGAAATCACGCATCCATAGTTTTCTATGGACTAAGTTGTTTGAAACCTTTAAAAGTCATATTCTTATTGCATGTATGTTGGATTTTTGTTGTTTTGGTCTCGTTAAGTTTAGATAAAAATACTTTATTTTTCTAAACTGGTGTGGTGTCCATTTGTGGTGTTATCACTGTATTACTGTGTGTTTTGAGCACAAATACTTTGCACATTGCCTTTGGGATAAGTCTGTCTGCTCGTGCCAAGCTACCCATGGGGTGAGCAGGGGTTATCTAAAGTGTGTATCCCCCGTACCCTGACTAGAAGCAACGGTCCCTATTTGGGCAAAGGTACCTACCTCTGCAAACTAGAGACCCCCCTTTCTAACATCCTTGAATTGTATTTTTATGATTCTCCTAGCGGGAATCATTAGTTAATAACTTCTTGCCATGTTAACCTATGTGGCAGGGGATTTCCAATGGGAAAAAGGACTTGGGCCATTCTTCCAACACCAGGGCTTTTAAAACATCTTTTATTAGGACCCTGCCTATATCTACAGGACCCCACCCCCACCCCTGGAACACCTAGGGGAGACTTTAGGTGTTCTGAATATGTACAAATTGCAGATCAATTTTTAAGTTCCCCAAACACCAAAGTCTAGTTTTGGCACAATTTGCATTTTAAAAGCAGTGCTGCAACCCAAGGCTGCTTTTAAACTGACCTCAGGCTTCAGCACTGCACACATGCAGGTGCAGAAAGAACTGCTGGCCTCTAAACCACCATGCCCTATTATATACTAGGGACTTTAAGGTAGTTTCAACCCCTCTGCCCTGTTATGTACTAGGGCCTTATAGGAGAGGTCATGCCAATCATAGAGGCACCCTAACCCATAACCCATAGTGTACACTAGTGTATGTAGATGTTTTCACTGTATTCTAAGTGTCTCTTTCAGTATAGCTCTGGCCTTGGGCCAGGTTAGGCAGAGCCCAGAGTCAGTCAGAGTCAGTTACCACCAGTATCAGTCAGAATAAAAAGTGGGGGCTGCCCAGGGCACAGGATGAGTTTGTAACAGGCAGGATGACTGTCAATATGTTATGGTGAATCGTTGGAGGGTGGGTGCTAGGTCAGAGATTACCACAGGCAGAACCAGCAGAGTCTTCGTTGGTGTAAACCTGGCACTTTTCCTGACTAAATAGGTTGGAGAAGAATAACAGAATGCTTTTAAAAATGTTTATTTATTAGTAAGCGGTGGTCCTGTGGAACACTGCCTACTCCTATCAAAAAAAATGTAAACATTCACAAAGGGAAAGGTATCCCCTGGGGACACATTCCCTTTTGTAAATGTGTTACCGCCTCCTTTGAGCTGGTGGTAAAATATTGATGTTTTGTGACCAGTTTTAGTTTGCAAAACATGAATACATACAATAGGAATCGGTATTTGGAAGGAATGCCCTCAATACGCCCCTTCGAATGTTGATCCGAATGGTTTCCTACACCATTTTAATGGTTTGGAAAACATTATCCAATTAGTTAAATGGGTTTAGTACATTTAAAAAAATGTTTTATCATTTGCAAATCCTAAGACTTACAGAATCAGAGTGTTTGCAAATGCTGAAACCCTTTATACACGAGACCCCTGCTTCTATATTCCAACAATGTCACGCTCCATGACACACAGCGGTTTTGCAATGGTTGGGTAAAATGGCAAATTATACATAAGCGTGACTTCCCCATATGAGATATCACATGTCCAGATCATCCTTCTCTTGGAGCAACAATGAGTATAGTCAGCAGTTGAGGTGGCAATGGCAGGCTTGATACATGTTTGAAAGGATATTCTGGTGGGTGTCACAATCAGTGCTGTGTCCCACCATTAGCCAGTGAAGTACCGGCCCTCGGTATGTGGTGTACCTTTTTACAGGGCACTCACAGGTACAACACCTACACCAATCAAGTAAGCACCACTTCCTAGCATGGGTAGGCAGTGTGCATGCGCTTTCACATTGCCTTACAGTGAGAAAGCGTCCAGAGTCCTAAGACCACGAAAAGAGAATCAGAAAAAACCAGGAGGAGAAGCTAAATGTATTAGGGAAATCTCCAAATAAGGGGCATGTCCAACACTGCCCAGCATCCATGTTTGACATGGTTTAGGGCCTGATTATGAGTTTGGCAATACGATGGACAGCCAAACCCACGATGGCGTTGTGGCTACGGCCGCACCAGTGGTTCAACCATCCTATTACCAGTTTGGCTGTCGACCGTCATTGGACTGCCTCAACCACCGCGGATCCGTGATCCGTCGTCGGTGGCGCGGTGGTGAGAGGTTCGCAATATGCTGGTGGTGCCCCTGTGGCACTGCCAAGCATATTACGAGTTTTCTCACCATCACAGTTTTCATGGCGGTGAGCCTGCCATGAAAAGTGTGGTGGTGAGGAAACAAAGGGGGCCTTACAGGCCTCAAGCCCTGGGGATGTATGCAGGGGGGCACATGGTGTGCCCCCCTGTGTGCATGCACCTCCTGTTCCTGCACGGCATTGCCTTTATAGTCCATGCCGTGCAGGAACGGGCTTTGACGCTGCCTTGCTAATGCTCACATATGACCCATAGCACAGCACCTCCAAGGGACTGCCAAAGGACCACCGGCCAGACCAGGAGAAAACTCCTAATCTGGCAGGCAGTCGGCGGTCGAGTTTGGTGGTGTGAGAGTGGGCAGAGGAGTGGCGACCCACGCCCACACCGCAAAACTCGTAATCTGGCCCTAAGTCTTTTTGATGTGGTAAGAGTAGACGTTTTCTGCTCCTTTATATTGTATGTTTCATTAATTTACATTTTTATTCATTGTGTGTTTTACGTTTATTTTTATTGGATAAATTCCGTTTAGTTTGACCTTTTTTTTAGCTATCCATTTTTATGAAGGACACTGTTTAGGGTTTCTGTTTTAATGTGAAATATATATATTTCAGTTTTTATGTGTTATTTTAGATGTATTATTTGTTTCTAATTTCATTTTCTAATGTTTATTATTTAATATTACATGAATTGCTGAAAGTATTTTTTGTTTTTCAAATATTTAATGTTTTGGAATGTATTTTAATTATTTTCTTACCTGTTTACAGTTTATTTCATTGTTATAAAAATGAAATAATGTATCCAGATGATTTATTGATTTATGTAGAGTTACATTTTTTTATTAAAATAGAGTATTTATATAATTTTAGAATATTTGGCTTTAGTTTTTCAATATTAGTGTACTCGATATTGTGTGTTTTGATATTTTAGATATTTATTTATGGGCAACAATATTTTTGCTTATGATATTTGTGGTTTCGATATTAGGAGAAATAGATATTTTTAACAGCAATATTTTTTTCATTGATCGTTGTGTTGTTGTCATTTAAGTAAAGGGTTGGTGATATTTTTGTAAACTATATATTTTCCGATACTTTTGTGAGTCCATATTCTTTTTGCTGATATTATGTCATTGATCCTTTTTAAATATCTATTAGGTGTTTACACCATCCGGGTCTGTTGGATTGCTATGCATGTGGGATTTTTGCAGATTTGGTTAATTGTGTAATTCCTCTCATTCCCTTGCAGTGCAGCAACTTCAATCCCAGCCTGTTCCTCTCACCAGGTCCAGATGCTTCTTCACAATCACATAAATATATATATACACCCAGTTTGTTGCATGCAGGGCAAGCATTTCTTTTAGTACGTTCCTTTTATACAGTTTGCTGATTGATACAATGACCGCTGAATAACTTAATGTTTTGTCCTCTATACATTTTTTCCTCGGACACACTTTTCTATCCCTCTCCATCAAATCTTGTGGAAGTTAGACATCTGCATATGGCTTGAGACTACTACATCAGGTAAGGGTGTTGTGTGATTACATGCTGCCTCCACATAGGTATACAACAGAACCAGTCTTTACAAATCTGAAATGAAGGAGTCTATTCTCAAACTGCTCTTTGTGCTGCAGTTAGTAGTACTGCAGTAATACAACTCATGTGCTACAAAATGTTAATCACAAACCTATATGCAGGGACTGGCACCTCTGGTATATTTACTATGCAATGATCTCTGTTCCGGTTGAGTAAACACAAGTATACATTTAGTAGTAAATGTGGGGGGGGGACTGAAAATGGGAAATACTTTCTACTATATAGGAGAGGATTAGGAAGAGATTTAGGGAGGAGTAAGGAGAGGTTTAAGGAGGGCATGCAAATAGAACCACCTATCCACAACAGAGTAAGCCCATTGGTATTTCCAAAACTGTACTTCTAAAGTTACTTCAGTATTGGATAAGTCAAATAGCACACATGGTCACAGGTGGTGCAACACACTCCCTTGAAAAACGAGAGGCAGATACTTAGAATAATATTCCATAGGAAATAATGTTAAGTAAGTAGGAATAGGAATATAATGCTTCATGAAAGTCCTTCAATGCTTAACCTGAGTGTCCTTGAAACTCTTAGGATCCCATTGTTGCAAACTGATATCTGCTGTCACTGTTTTCAAACATGTGCAAAGCAGTACTGTTTTGCCTAGGTACTGATGTTGGCCTACTCTCCTAGACTCACTGGACACATTCTAAGCTATCCATCAGCTTTTCACCACGTTGTTCATTTGAATTTTACTTTATTTCCTTGTTAAACCTGTTCCAATCTCTCTTCTTCTACTAACCTACTGACCAACTGGCCTCAATTTTCTTTTAACTCTCTCTTCCTGACTCTATATATTTACAGAATTTGGGGGCCTATGCATCAAACTTCATTTTTGCGATTACCAAAGAGCGTTTTTAAGAAATCGCTATTTGGTAATGGCAAAATGCAATGCACCATATGAAACAGCAAATAGCGATTCTCGAATTGCGATTCCTTAAGAATCGCAAACGCAATTAGGGAGTCGCTATTTGCTATTGCAACTCCATTCTTTCCTATGGGCCTCAAGGCCCATAGGTGCGAATGGTCTTGCATTGCCTAAATTGCAATTACCTAATTAGTAATCGCAAATTAGGTAATGCAAAGGCAAGGGTGCCCGGGGGCCTAAGGCCCCCCTGAGGCACCCGTAACACAAAAAGGTGCACATGTAAGGCACACACATGCCCTATGGGCATGTGTGCGCCACATGTCACTTTGAAAAATGCAGTTTTGTGCATTTTTCAAAGTATGCACATATTAGCATCAACTTGAAGTTGATGCTAATTAGCCTTTCCTAAATGCACAGTTCATATTTAGGAAAGGTTTCTTGCATATGCATTAGGGAATCGCAAATTGCGATTCCCTATTTACATTCGTAATTTAGGTAATCGCAAGTAATTGCGATTACCTAAATTGCGAATCCCAATAACTTTCATGCATTGCAAAGGCCATTTTGCAATCGCAAACGGCCGATTTTTGCGAATCTCTCTGTTTGCGATTGCAAAATACCTTCATGCATGTGCCCCTTGATGTTGATTTTTCTGAAGACATTTCTATGCTTTCAGTTACTATTTTTGTAGAATCCTTTAATCTCAGTCTTTTACGGACTTAGGGCCTGATTACTTGTTTGGTGGTAAGGTGACCATCAGTTGGCAGTCTCCCCGCTCCATTACGATGCATGCTGTTCCATAGATGAAAGACTGCCGCGGCACTGCCAGGGCAACGCCGTCAAGAAATCTTGGCGGCGGAAGGATAGGCCAATAGGCCAATGCATCTGTCGGAGGGCAGGCCGCCAGTGTTTCAACTGGCCCAATCGCGATGTGCTTTCCCTTTGAAGTAACTGGTGGTCAAACCGCCACACCTGAGCTGGTGGAAATGGACGGATATAAGGCTGAAACTCACCTGTGTTCAGCTGCACACATCCTATGCCATCATGGAACCAATTGTACAGATCCAGCCGCTGCTGCTTCTGCTTGGGAACATCCAAAACCAACACCATTGTGGACGCAACTGGCGGTAAGTCACAATCTAACCCGTTTCCATTGATTTCCCATAACAGATGCACAGGCAGTGACATCTTAAGGAATTTGGGCTCCCTGGCCCAAACATATTTTGTGAGACCCTGTTCGGAACAGCTTTAAGTGTATGATCTAAATTCACCTCTTTGATGCCCTCTTAGGCCAGGTCACTGACACAGCACAGGCACACCCTTCCAAATTCCAAATGTGTTTACATCTAATATTCATGGATAGTGATGTTTGTTTTTATTATTGTATCACAACAGCAAATAAGCTTTGTGTCACACTCTCATTTCTCACATGCTAGGTCCTGTTTTGATAGGAAATAAACTTAAGTATTGATATTTCATGAAACAGAAACACACCTTCTCTGCAAAATTTCTGTAATAGATACTCAGACATCACCCACATTAAAAAGTAGTTTTTGGAAAATGTTATTCAAACCAATCTGTTGAAGAAGTATTTCAAAGTCATCATGGCAAGACTCTCTGTAGAACAGGGTTGGCTTAATCAGGGGGCACCATGAAAGTCTGACACCCTGGGCCAGAGCCTACTTTGCCCATGTCTCTAGATGTCTCTGTGCACAGGCCCCCTGGCTTCAAGTATATGAGGAATAACCAACAGCAATACCAAGTGCCATGCATATGTGTATAATGTGTATGTGCAAGATATAAAAATAAACACATCAGAAACAGCATTCTTCTCATTACTAAAGTAGGTTTAAGCTACACGCAAAATAATGGACACGTCCAAAAACATAACACAAAAAGGTATGACAACTAACCAGTCTCCAGGTGCGGATAAACAAATAACCAGCTTGCACACATTGAAAACATATCCAAATACATCATAGGGGGAAGTGAAAGCAAATTGATGTAGACATAGCTCAAGACAAGCTGAAACATTTACCATGTGAACTGCCATGCCAATCAATGCCTGGCCCAATTTGGAATCATCCCACATATCTATCCATGAAACATTTCCCCTTGTCCTATTTGACTCCTGCACTGGTTCCAAGCTATACATGTACAAACCTGTTCATATTGGTCACCTATCAGGGTTAAAAAAACACACCTGTAGTCATACATTTCAATGTATCAAATCACATCAACTAGGTGGTGCAAGTGGTCAACACTATGATGAATGTCTGCCCATAAAAAGTAATCACCATCACATACCATATCAAACTAGGTATGTGCATAACAAAGTACACTCTAAAAATATTTGCAGTATAATCTGCCTTACTGTGTAAACACAATAACATTGCATCACAATTTAACCTCTGCAACATTGCCAGGTTGCCAAATATAGCTAGGGAAAACTAATGCCAGGACTAATGAGTTAAAAAACAAAGCAAATTTTAATTAGTACAAATAAACAACAGGGACAAAACATAACAGAAGGTCAATGGCCAGTCCATAGTTAAATAGTGTGGCTTAGTACACTGTAGTAATTAAGATGGATCACGTACTCCGAAATTAGATGAGTTTGTATCCGTGGTGATATTGTTTGTTAGATTCTGGGCGTACAGTAGGGTATCGCTTTCTGATCAAAAGCATGTCAAAAATTCTTAGGAAATAGTGCTTCCCCCATTGACTGCAATGGCGGCGAACTGGGACGCGAGTTTATGAGCACAACATATAACTTCATCAAAAATTGAACATCCCCTGAAGAAGAGCTATTCCTGCCCGAAATGTATTGTGATTGTTTAACCAGATGATTTGTTTCGTTGATTGGTCCACCGATCAACTCATTTATGAAAATTTACCACATCAAGAATGTGAATATACATGAATGGAGAAATTCATAAATGAATGAAATCAGAAAAATAATCAAATTGAGTCAAATTGTATTTTAACCAAGATTCAAAAACCAAACACCTTCCCCAGCAGGAACCCAGCTGTGCAACTAGGGGACGCTTCCCTAGAGGGGAGCACACTGCAGTGCCACAAAACTTGCCCTGTCTAACACTGCTAGGGTAACCTGTGTGCATCTGTATTTCTTACGTGCGTAGAATGTGACTGGTGTATCTGTGGGTGTTGCGGCAGTGGATGTGCTGGGTGTGGGTGTTGTGGATGCTGATGTGGTGGTGACAGTGTTTGTGGTTGTGTGTGGTGTGTGTATGGAAGTGAATGTGGTTAGGGGGTGGGTGTGGTTTTGTCTGTGCTGGATGTGGATGTGGTGTGTGCATGCGTGTATGCTGTCATCTGTCCTGTGTAGGGATGTGATGGGGTAATGGTGTGAGTATGTGGATGTGGTGTTGTCAGTGGTGGCTGTAGATGTGATTGTGGTGGTTGTGCCTGTAGTTGTGGTGGTGGGTGCGGTATTGGTCTGTTTGGATGCGTGCCTGCTTTTTTGTGAGGTTTTTGCTTATGTGTGGATGTGCTGCTTGGGTGTCTATGAGTGCATGTGTGCAAATGTTTGCATTTGCTTTGAATAGGTTTGGGAATAGGTCATTGGAATGGGTAAAGGTTAGGGGAGGGAGACATGGTTGGTGGGGTGGGAGGCTGCACTGAGAAAGAGCCTGGAGTCTGAAAAAACCTCTGTAGGCCAGACATTGCACTGTGAATTCCTTCCAGGTAGGCCACCATCTGCTGCAGATGGATGCCTTGCCCCTGGATGGCATTCAGTAGGGCAGTCTGACCCACAGAGATGTTTCTCAGGAAGTCAATAGCCTCCTCACTCTGCACGGCGGGACAGGGGCAGGGGCTGAGGTGCTTGGAGCAAAGGAGACGGCTCCCATCTTAGGGGAGCAGGCACGGCCAACTGGTTGGGGTTCAACAGGGAGGGTGGTGATGGAACTAGAGGGGGAGGACAAGAATGAAGTTGGAACAAATCCTGTAGGGTCTGCCACCACTCGGGAGTGTTCACTGGAGGATGACTCTGAAGATAACAAAGTAGAGCTTGCCTCCTCCATGGCACTCCCCACACCTACTCGGTCACTGGGTCCCTCCATGTCCATACTGTCACGACCAGAACCACTGTGACCAGCTGCGTCACCAACGATGTTGGCCCTTTCTCCTTTGCTTGCCCGGGATGGATCTGGAATGACATATTAAATTGGTTTAATTCAACTGCATTAGCACACCTGACATCAGATTTCAACACAAAACATTTCTAAAGATCACAGATTACACCAGCTTCATGGTTCACTATATAGGCTTCAATATTAGCATGAGCACATGCATGATAGCTACATTATCTTTAAACAGTTGATGACAGTGATGTCATAAACCCAGATAGCTCCAATACCATTAATGGACTTGTCTACACTCCATCCTTATGTCTATACTAGGATAGTTGATCGTCTTGTATACTTTGGCCCTTGTGGTATACCATAGTAAACTGATGTCACCAAATAGGATGGCTACTAAATATACATTTCCACACTTTCACACAAGCCCCAGTTTTCATTTACCTTAAACAACATCATGATGTCATGAAGGCCAAGTTATACAGCAAAGTAGCAGCAATACGTGCTGTAGCAGAAATAATGTTACATGCAAATGCTCATTTCAAACTGATGTCACTTTTTACTTGAACCTTTATCATATGTCCACTTTCAAAAAAGTCAAATGAAAGCTGTACTGAAGTACCTTTGCTACATATCACATGAAGCATAGAAAAGTAGCCTGGAGACATTAAGGGCCAAAGTATTGGGAGATAGACACTCCAAATGCACACAGCACAAGTGTTCAGATAGCCTTATGAACATCCCCAGTCCTGCTTGGTACTGGTGACAACATCATTCGTAGACTGTAATCCTACAAGCCAACACACCTTTGAAGATTGTTGTGTCAGTAAATATCTATGACTTGAAGAGGTGGAATCACTTCAGTTCTAATGAGATGGCACGTCACAGCACCACTTGGTATAGCAAACACAATTTGCCTTGTAAGACTGAGTGTAGAATCTCACATATGATCTCTACATATGATCTCTACATTTCTACATCTTACTCCCTGATACATGCCACCAGTCAGTTAATGAATCTTGAAGCAGTATTGCAGATGAAACAACAACAGGGAAAGGTACACTGGGCAACATGTAGCACTAATGCTGATGGCATCAGTGATGTTTGCACACTCGTGTTACTGTAGAATCCCACCTTACCAATGGGAAGTGTTGTCCAGTGACTGCATATAAAGTGCACTGTATGCCATATCACATGTAATAGTGTATCATCACATAAGACACATTAGTGAGGGAGCATCACTCCTGACACAATGAAGACAAGCGACCTGTCTGGTACAACTGTTACCCAGAACATCAAAGAACATGACATGAGGTGATCAATTACTTTACTCAGTCATGTGTCTGGTCAGGACAGTAATTTGGTAGTGGACTCGACTCTGCTGTGTTCCTGGTCATAAGAACAAGAAGCAAAGCACATCATCCTGCACCTACTACCAGACCTACACATTCAACAACTCTTCTAGTGCGTTGGACATGATTCGCTCTCATAGTTGATGGGGAAATGCCTGCCACCAAAAAAGATGGCAATGTAACATGTAGATTGCTGGTCAGGACTTACCTCCTTGTAGCTACTGTTGGACCCTCAACTGCCCATCCAGCTCAGGATAGGCCACCATCAGCATACGAGCCATTAGGGGGTCAGGGTGCAGCGCATGCCCGCCTGCATTGGGAGGACTTCCCCAGCTAGACCTCTGCGATTTTGCGGGTCCAGCACCTCAGGTCCTCCCACCTCGTTTGGCAATGGATTCTGCGCCGCTTGTAGTCCCTCACACTCTGCACCTTCCTGGCGATGCTCTGCCATATGTCCGGCTTCTGATGGGCATTGACCTGTATGGATACAAGAGAAGAAAAAACAGAATGTAAATCAAACTTTACGTATATTGGTTGTGATGTAATACATTGCCAATACATCTAGCACACTCATTACTCAAACGTTAAGACATAACTTGTGTAGTTTTCACATGCTGGAGACTATTAATACATGGATATACTCATTTGTATCAATATTCTGACTATACTTATACCTGGTCATGCCCCAAACTGACTAAGGCAGCCCACTAACATCATGAAGGTCAGCTCCATCTCACATGTACTGTGGTGTGAGGTAATATGACACCAGAGAAAACAATGAGGCCTATTGATGGCTAACCACATTTTGCATTATTGTACTGATACCTTTACAGCCAGGCCCATTGACTTGATGGCTACGGTCCATAGAGCCTGGGATCCTAGTATGGACTACATCCTATGATAGGGTTGCCATGTGTGTCAGGGAAAGTTTGCTCTCTGGGGATGTGTGGAAATGTGTACTCATAGATGGGATATCATGCTACGGTTGATGGAGTGTGTGTGGCATGTACTAGCTTCACAGGACACACCTTTTGCCATATGTGTCATATGTGGCATAGTTACAGGGATGACATCAACATCCCATTGTATGTCCTGTTAGATTGGTTGAATATAAAAAGCTGGTGATTTACCTACACAAAGCCTGTTATGAAGTGACCATCTATCTGCACTGTTAATGTGTCACATGTGAGATGGGGCTGTACAGTGCAAGCAATATTCATGGAACAGAAAATAGACCTGTGGAAGTAAGGAGCCTGTTATTAGGAAATCACACACCTGGGAAATGTAGGTCAATGGAGAGAAGTATCAGGTCACGGGGTAACCACAATCACCATTCCAAATGTAGTTATTGTGATAACAATCGGGGGGAGTATTGTTTGTGACAACTCAATTTGTGAGCATCCAAGTACCTACAGGACAACAGGTATGTAACTCCGTGCATCAGTTGTATTGCCACAAAGACTCAACCCCAGCCTGGCACATGGTTCTGACTGTGCAAAGCTTATTGTCAGGCCTTTCTCTCTGCAGGCTGAGCAAACTGATGTCACATGACCAGCACATTTACAACATTTTGAAATGAAAAGGTCAGCTTGGGGCCATCAAATAAGTGACCTCAAGGCTGTGTGTACTCTGAAGGGGGTCTATGGGCTATTGCTAGCTCCAAGACAACTGTTTGGAGAGCCAAGCCTGATTTTGGATCAGTGGTATGTGGGACTTTACACATAGCTAACAGCATCCTCATCTACTCCAGACAGAGTACATACACGGCTCATGCTGTAAAGGCTATACAATTGTCTTCACATTTAGCATTTTCCGAGTTGTATCAACATCACAGGTACCATGAAAATCATGAATGCATAGATTGCTACAGTTGTGTAGTTCCCACTAATCCATATGGTTGTGCGGGTTTGTGGACAACATAAACTTTGGGTGTGGTGCCTAGACTGATTCCATGCACCCCGTTGTATATGTTGGCCTAGAGACCAGCTAGTTCACAGCACCACCATACGTCGCCCTAACCTAAACAGGGATGAATTGCTTCTGGCAACCACTAAATATGACAACTCTGACCCCTCAGGGATCGTGGTAGCAGATCTACAACCCTTTCGCTCAGTCACTCATGCTCTACTGTTCTCAGAGAAGTATAGAGAGAATACACAATGGGAGGTTTTCAATATATTTATTGAAGGAACATTATTCTTGTATAGAATACATGTGCTGCAATAATCAGTAGACAGAAGATTATGAAAGTGATTACAAGCACCAAAATATTAAATAGCATGTATAGTTCCACGTGGTGCTAAAACAGTGTATATATGCAGGCATATCAAACAAGGTAATAAACAGACTTACTCCTACTATGCAATTCCTATTCTGTGCATCTAGTGCAGGTGTAGGGCTGTGTATCTAGAGCCAAAAATACCCCCATGGTTTGATCCAACCCCATTACTGGGTAGGATAGAATGTAGGACCCCATCTTGGTCACAAACTGGACACCCCTCACGGAGATGTTAGGCAGCTGCTTGGCGAAATCTCAGCATGCAGGGACCCCTCGACGTCAGCTGAAGTGCCTCCTCTGCTAACCCCCGGAAATGCTTCTGTATTTATAATAAAAAGCATCCTTGCGATGTATATGCAGATTATTATTGTTATGGGTATGCAGATAACCCTGTCACCCCGTGGATGAAGATAGAATGACATTTGCACAACGTGTGCAACAGCCTTGTACTAAGTGTTTGAGGCATCATGATAATGTTGCACAAAGTCAGATGTGTAAGCAAAGCAGTTTCAGAGAAACTAATCCAACATTGTCATCCAAAATGTATGTGCGAAAGATCACAGTAGAATGTTATTGTGCAGAAAGAGGATAATGTAAGACAAATATGTAGCATTGCTACATGGGCCTAGCCCGGGCACATAACACCCACTTCTCATACTAATATCTTAAAAAACCCGCAGGCCATATAAAATCATAAAACTGTAAAATCAAAAACCATTCTAAAAAATCACATAGAGGTAATTTCTAAAAATTCTCAGAAATGTCATCATACAGTTTGAAATCCCAAGCATACAGAAAGCCAAGGTGCCTAGAAGAGAATTAATAAAAAATCATCCCAAAAAATCATCTGTTTGTTATACTTTGTTGAAAAACAGGCCAAATAGTTCCCACCAAATGGATTAGCCAATTGTTTATGTGTTCCAAGTGGTAGTCGCAACATTGCGTTGCCAGCAACCGCAGACAACATTCCCAGTGGCGCACCTCGAAGCAGGTTTATAGAGCAGCCACCGAGGGAGGGACTACATCCTATAAGCTTTCCTCGGAGCCGGTATTCAGTTCAATATGAGCCAAAACATCCCAGGGTGGCTCGAACAATGCGGTTAGTAGCAAAGGAATATGCTGGGGACAGCTGTACCCATAGGCCCATAAAGGGTCCATCAGTACCTCAATGTCCAATGGCACAACAAATTGCGATCCGAGGCAGAAATCCTGTACACATTCATGACTGCAAAGGAGACAGCGGAATACAGGTTGTATGCAGTGAGGCCACACAGGCCTGAGCAATCAGAACCAATGCTCACTCAGTTCTTGAAGCAGAGGTGTGCCAAAGCAGTGTATCATGCGCTCATGGCATAGGAGCACAGGCACTGCTGTCTGCGCTCTGGCTTGAACTGGGACATCCATTGTGGAGCAGGAAAAATTAAATAAGAATCCCCACTACAAGCAGCAGGACAAGCGGAAGACCTCCAAAAATGTTTCCCAGTATGGAGTGTATGAATGATGGTATAGATCCGAAAACTGTCTGGAAGGTCCAAACCAATCTAGAGCCAATACATTTTAAAACGTGTGCTACTCCCTTTGTATTGAATATGTTAAAGATATGGCGGACCAGCTCCCCAAAATGCAGTGGTAAGTTAGTAGGAAGCAGCGTCTGTATTTCGGACGAAGGCCTCACAACCTGGAGATCAAACATCTCTTTGGCGGATATTAAGGCCACATCCTTTTGTAAAAGCATGACATTGCCTCCCTATCTTTGCGGGCCGGTGGAAACAATACTTGTGTGCAGCAAATAACTATGGAATTAACCATCACAAGATAAGTGATGCATTGTTCCATTCCATAGGAGCCTTGATCATTCAGAATCAAATTACTCCAGTTGGAGAGCAGCTTTAAAACTGGATGAATCACGGTGGCCAGCGAACCCTTCAGATAACAAGATAAGCTCACAATCGACGCACTACAAGCCCTGTGAAGTTAAATGTCCTTGTATATGAAGGACCCGCAAAAAACATTATCACAGTCAGAACCGCTGAGAAAAACTTCTGTGTCCTCATTCCTGCATCTAAACTTGAAAGGTAACTCCCAGTATTCATGCACAAATCCTTCCCCTAACACTTCATATCTGCCTACCTGGTGATTTTGTAGACAATGTTGGAATTGGAATGTCGTGACTGGTACAGTAATTTATCCATGGATTATCCAATCCATGGAAGGCATTTCGTCAACTGTGAAAGGTAATTGATATCATTTTTCAATGTGCGACATGGTATACTTTTCATCTCTCCATCCTATTACTATTTGTCATTCAGTTAGCTCGTATGAAGACAACAAATTAGTGGTGTTAATATAACGCCACAGCACGTGGCCAGAATGTAAGGTTTGAAGTGTCAAGCTTAATAACACAATGGACCGAAGTTCTTCTGCATTACGTCAATTGCAGATGATTCTATGTTGCCCAATGTATATATCCTGGAAGATAACATGGTCATGCCATTGTCAACCACTGCCAAAGCCTTTTCCAGATGAATCTTATCAATCTCTGGCAGCCTCTCAGCAGCTTCCTATTGAGAGACTTTCCATAGTTTGTTTTCTATGGCATATAAGAAGCGCTTTTGGTGTGGGTTCCAGGGACCTAATAAGAAATCCCTGAGGGACAAGTGTTGTTTCACCTGAAACAGGGTCAAGGTCTTTAGCCACTCAAGGCATAACTTCCCAAAACTGAATGATGTCACCACCCCAGAGTGTTCAGATTTCACTTACTGTTGGTCTGGTCTACTGATCTTAAATCCTTTGGTGTTACCCAGGAATCTGGGCTGACAACCATTAGTGTCTAAAGGACAAACCAACCATCCCTTCCAATTGGGGTCTGATGAATTGTAAGAGCCATTGTGTATTATGGCATCTAATATATATCCTCACTATAGCATGTGTAGTGCTGCCAATGGTCAAACCGTGCAAATGCAGGAATTCGTGGTGTTCAGGTCTTTTATCTTCGCTATTACAAGACATGATGTTTATTGCACAGTTTTGTTCAGAAAAATCATTTGCTGTGGTATTAGGCAAGCTCTAAACAAGGCCTCAGTTTCCTGAACCTGTCAATCTTTTGTCCCCACACAGATTTTGTATCTATTGTGTCTACCAAAAGCCATACCACTGTACAGACAGCTGGGAAAGAAAAGAAGCAGAATATATCAACTTGGTGTTTGCAAGCATATTTTTTTTTGCAGATGTAAGTGCAAGCCTGTAAAAATATGAGGCTGGGTATGATGTGTCAAAACCAGAAAAAAAGCAAACCTTTGTGCAAATGTTTTTGAACTACCTTTTGGTGGTGTTGTGCAGTTTTCCTATTGGGTGTAGTTATAAATGGCAATTGGGATACTTGTTTTATGTAGAAAGTGGTGACCATAATGTTGATAACAGAACATATCACCACAATTAGATGCACCATCATACAATTCATCCAAAGAAAATGCAGCCAATTGCTCTAGGTCTTCTAGCAAATTATGCACTGTATAAATGTCCCAATCATCAGAAATAGTACTAGAGGTGATGATATTATTCAAAGAAATTTTAAACAAATATGGAATTTGTAAAAGTTCAGTAGGACTTTACACATCATACAATACCCTCGCCTACACTATTCCTTCAGGAACTGGAACTGCTGAAATGTTCACCAGGGACAGATCTCTTTGTTCACTGTGTGATGATGCATGTGTGTGATGATGCATTTGGTTTCAATACCAAGTTCACAAGTTGTACTGCGGAGCGTTCTGGGAGATAATGTCCATTCAGAAGCAGAAAAAGACAGTCCCCAAACCAATACAGAGGACCAGAAATAGTAATCCAATTGCAATCTAAAGGTGCAACCAAGGAGTAACAAAGTATGTCTTTTTCAGTCAAAGGTAGAGAGCATACACTTGTAGCTTTAAAGGGAGAGGTGGTGGCTGTGGAATCTCAGGTTCACTTGAATCTGATGAGAAGTCGACGTAGTCCATGAAGTAGCCAGACACCATTCAGTCTATTTTTGGCAGCTCAGCAGATTTTGTAGAACTGGAAGATGACTTAATCTGTGGCATATTCACATATTCACATAGATCTTTTTGTCGTCGATTTTTCAAATTGGAGAAGAAATACGTCATTGTTGTTTACGGTTTCTTGTTGAAGGGAGGAATCTTCTTTAGTTATCAATCCTTCCATCTGAACCTCCTGTGTTGTAGCAAGAGGAGAGTGGTGGCTATCCAGGAGTCCAGGTGGCTTACTGTTGAGAATTGGCCACATAATGTGGTTTGATTAGATGAAAGGAGACAAACCTTTTGTCTCGTTGACCAGAAAGGGGCGGGAGAAGTACAATTCTAGTACCTTTGACAGCCAGGACAGGTACAGGTGGTCTGTAGGATGGCCCAAATTATTGTTTGTCTGCAATTTTTTCCCTGACCAGATTCCCTATCTTCGGGACCCAGCTGCGTCTTGCCGGAACAACCTTCACTTACCCAGTGGTGGTGTGTTTTACTTGGACGTTGCTTTGTTCATCCAGGAATTAATTTAGTTCCTTTGAAACAGCCAAACGTTCATTGATGTCAAACAGTGCGTCTGCCGCCACTGTGCTGAAATTATCAAGGTCCGAGACCCACATTCTCACCCCAAACATGATTTCATATGAAGTCCGACCACCCAGGGAAGTTCTTGGCATTTTGTTAAGTGCCCTTTAGACCCCATATAGGTGATGGGCCCAACAGTGACTTGAGCCTGGTACCCTTGCTGTTAAAGACTGCTTTAAGTCATGGTTTTTCCTCTCGACTACCGCGTTTCCCTCAGGATGATAGGGGGAGGAGTACCGCAAGGCCACACCCAAACTTCCCATGGCTTCTTTGTAAGCCCGAGACCTAAATGCCAGATGCTGGTCGGAATGTAGTGTGCCAATTGCGTATGTCCTGATGAAGACTCGCAAGTCTTTGATAACAGTTTGGGTGTCTGCCGACCGCTGTGGCCATACCCACAGGGATCTTGAGCATGAATCAACTGCCACCAAGATGTACTTGTAAGCCCTGTCAGATTGTAAGGTATTACTCTATCCCCCACTCCTAGAATGTGAGCATATGGTATGGTCTATGCAACTAACTTGTAGTAGTACTTGAGTGGAAAGCCTTTCGGCAGGTGTATTTCATTGCGCGTGGCATTGACAGCCACCATGATGTCTCTGTCTATTCTCGTACTAGAACGAGTGATTGCAACAACGGCAGCAGTATGAACTGTTGCCTTAGTGGCTTCATCAGCCATGGAATTCACTGCAACGTGAACACCAACACGTTGATGACTCAAAGTGTGTATTACATGAGCCCGTGGCAAGCAGTCTTTCAGCTTTGCCACTTGTTCCCAAAGCATCTTGGGCTTGATTGTGCAACCCTTTGAATCTCGAAATCCATTCTGGCCCCAGTAGTGAAGTTATGACTGGACACAATAATATGAATGACACACTATAAGTGTGGGGAATCCATGATACGTATTTTCTAGTGCCAGTAACAGGGCCATTAGTTCTGCCAGTTGCGCTGTGCAGTTACCCAGGTACTACATGTTTATTTTTTCAGGACAGAATTTTCCATCATGAATGCGCACTTTTACTATTGCGCACGCAGTGGAATATTGGTGCTTTATTCCAACAGAAGGCTGTGCAGATCCACCAGTGTAAATAATATAATCATATTGATCTAGAGGCATTATTTCATTCGACAGAGGATATTCTTGTTCATACTGCAAAAAGGATTGCGTTTGTAATGTAGAGTCACATCTGTAGTCTAGATCTGTTGCAGTGAGAGAGTTAGGCCATTGTATCCATTGTGGATGTAAAGCTTTGGCATTTGGAATGCTTGCTTAGGTGATGAACTCTAAGGTTGGCACCCAGGACAACTATGAGTTCATCCTGACCTAGTGCTCTCTCTCACTACAGCAGTCTGCACTGCTGTGAGAATCTTCTCACTAGATGCAAAAAGCATTTCAGCGATTGTGTATAAAATGAGATTTGAATGCTATTCCTTTGTTGAATGTGATATAAGTGAATCTGGTTGATCCAGCGACTATGTGGATCACCAGGTTTGTGATGTTTGCACATGTGTGTAAGTGTTTGGACGCTATCATATCAGCTTGTAGGGAGCACAAAATGTGTGTGGGTTCTTCTGTCCAATGTGTGCTTGAAAAGTCTGGTCTTATCAAGTCGTAAAAATGGTTTTACACGTTCTGCGTAATCGAAAATGTATGTTCTGCCAAAATTTTAAAATCCTAAAATGTACTGTGGTCTTTTCAGAGTCGTTGGAGGTTGGAGCAACTCACATTTTAAAAAAAAAATGGGTCGCTAGGCTTTTGCCTTCACTTGACAATTTGTTTCCCAAAAATAGGACATTGAGATGGGCAATTTTAGATTTTTTTAAATTAAATTTGTAGCCCAGGTGAGCAAACCCTAGAACTATGCGGTCTTCTCTGTCCAAGTGTGCCATCAATTCATGGTCCGTTAGCTAGTTATCATCCACACAGGACAATGCCTCTTCATCAAAGTTTTGAAGTAACTCAGTTACCCTGGCTGAAAACAGCCCAGGGCTATTCTTATACCCCTGTGGAAATTGACAAAATTGCCTCTGTGAGCCTGGCGCTGAATCTGCCTCCAGGCGCTATATTTTGGCAGAAAAATCCAGGTGAGATATCTAGTGTTGTTTTATATTTTTGTCTGAACTATGTTATTCATTAGTGCAGCACTGTGTGCATTTTTTACTGCAAATGTGCAAGTAGATGTGTTTAAATGTCTGTGGTCTAATACTAGACTGTATGAATTGTTTGGTTTCATTAGAGAAAACAAGGGATTATTCATTGATGAGGTGCAGTTTTCTATTACACCTTGGTATTCAAGTTGTTCTGGGATTTCCCTAACTTGTTTTTTAGCTTCATGTTTTATTAAGTATTGTCTTTGGGGTTGAGGAGTTGATTTCAACGGGATCTCGTAATGAGGTGACTCATCATCCCACCCCACATGGTTGCGGTATAATCCAGGAGCTAGCGCTGGGAAACTCCTCAGCAGCTCGAAGATTCACCTGGGCACTAGGCTCTCATGTCCTTAACAAGTTCTACAACCTATTTGCAAACTGCAACTCATCAGTTAAAGACATCTATATGCAAGCAGTCTCAAAGCAGATTTTTGGCCTTTAAAGCATTAGAACAGTGCTTCCTACATGACAAGCGATACCTAATATTATGATTGAGAATGAATCAAATACAGAAGTTAAACTTAATTAGATCTCCCTTGGAAAGCAACACTTGCACTATGAGATACGACTGTGGCAAGAATTATTGACATTTGTTCTCTTTGAGTTGAAGATATGTAGAGTGCATTCCTTGAAAAACAACCCATGACCTGTTGTAAACCATTATGTACATATGTGCGAATGCGCATGTGATGGAGCAAGGATTCGAGAAAATGAAACTTGCTCGGAGAAATCCTCCATTAACTTTCACTAGTCGTTGAAACTGTAGATGAGACAAAACTAATATACACCAGACACCGACACATGGGGAGAAAAGCTTACACATGTTTAAATTAATGAAGAATAAAATGCAACGTGACTAAAACCCGTTTTAATTTGCAAAAACACTTTGCGCATGTGCAAACCTGAATTACGCAGAGATAATGCGACTAATTCGCTTTGAGAGGGAAAACCTCACGCATGCGCAAGAAAGACTAACACGTGGTCTTGAGGTACCGTGTGCCCGGCATCTGCTTGACTGAATTTAAAAGAAAGCTGCTGCTGTTAATGCTTTTGCCTAAGAGAGATAATAACAACATGGCATAGAGTAGAAGTGGGTGGCGAACAGTGAGAATTATATGTTTAAGAAAATAACCTCTGTTTATGATTCCTTTATTAATAGTGTGCATTTGGGCCCGCTAAAGCTTGACAGAGAAAGAAAATGGCGACAGATGACTAAAAAGTCACGCATGCTCAGTGAATCCATGCTGTGACCCGGTGACCGAAAGAGCTGAATGACTGCCAAGAATCAAGGACAGAAGGCATGAGAAAAGGAAGACATGTATCACTCATCTATGAAGCCTGTATTGAAATGTATTATTACAAATGGCAACAATATATGTATGGGAAGAGGACAACATGAATGAGCTAAAGGGGAAGGGCTAGCAGACAATAAGTACATTAACAGAAATGAATATGTCAGCATGATGTGACGAAAACTCCCCTAACCCCGTCCAATCATATTCCGTATTTTAGTAAAATTTGCAACTCATGAGGGTGGGACATGTAGAAATAACGACTATAACTAGACTAACTTGAGTTAAGTGAATCAGATGATGAAGAAGTGGGTGAGAGACAAGAGAGGGAGTGCTCATCGATCGAAGAAGAGAGAGAGAGAGAGAGACGAGACCAGACTGGGAAGATTCAGATCCGAAATGACAGCCTGATTAGATTCGAAGATTCGCGGAAGAATATCGAGGAGGGAGAGAGTGTAAGAGAGGGAATCGCCCTGGTGCGTCGGGTTTGTAGAGAAGTCTAGTAAGTATCAGTCCTGTCCTGATCCTGTCCTTTAGCCTTTGTCTCCTGATTCTAAGTCAGGGGACCTCCACCAGCCTTTTGGCCAGAGTGTTGGGTTTCCGGTCATCTCTATTAGGTAAATGTCATTCTGTCCCTAAAATTTGCATATTTCTTTGCAAATGTATGGTAATATGTGTTTTTTGTCTCTACATCTATCCACTCTTATGCATTGATTTTGTTGGATGAAGTTGTGTAATTGAATGTGTTTTGCTAAATGAGTTTTCTCTCTCTCATTAAAGAATGATGGAGTTTGCACTGTTATATCTGTATTGATGAGCGTTCAACTTATGAGTGAAAATTTAGATAAAGCTTATAAAACTTACTCAGAGTCTGTGATTATTTCACTAAGAATATGTGAATTAGTTAAGAAATTGTTAATATCACCATCAACTAACTCAACTAATGGTCCATCGACCAGAGGAAAGAGTTGTTGATTTGTGAAGATTAGTTAGGCATTGAAAATGTCAACTTAACCTGATTTGTGGTTAAAGGGAAATAACTAATCGGAACTTTAGTGAATTATAAAACTTGACCCCCAGCGGATTGGCCAGGGAGTGTGGATGAGAAAATTTGAATAAAAGTATATGGGTCCATTTGAAATATTCAGGTTTTGTGTGAAATATTCAACCCTGGCCTTCGCGCTGGATCAGTTTTTCTGGTAGCAGAGTTATGGTTATTATTGATTAGTTTGGTGATTATTGACTATTGATTATTGATTTTAACTACATGTTTAACACTAAAAGTTAGTGTCACGTTTTATGTTGTCTGGAAGTACAGGTACAGAGATACCTGGGAATCCCGGGAATGGAATTTAGAAGAGTGTGGTAAGGAAATCACACTGCAGAAGGTTACTTGTCTGTCGTCATAATACCTAAAAGCTACGGAGGGCTGTAGGTGTTATATTAGGGACTATATCGTACAGGAGTAGAGTGTGAGTGATAGTGAAGGGTCCACCTGTGAAACTTTGGCCTTACCCAAAGGAGGAGTATCCCTAGAGGAGTAATAGGTCCTCCCCGAGCTTAAGTGAAGGGTAAACAGTGGTTTTTACTCGCAGTGTAAGGAAGTACTTTCTCTTTGACGCAAGTGAATAAACTATCTTTGGATTAGTGGGGCAGATAGAGTAGCGCTGTTTTTACGTTGTTACTAACAGAAAATTATAAAGAAAAATTTGAAAATAGATTGTCGTATTACCTTGTGAAGGGAGGGTCAGTAGCAGGAGACATACTGACGTCACAAAGAGCCACGCTGGTATTGGTTGAGACAGCGGGCATGTAACAAGTGCCGTTTGTAAAGGGAGGGTCAGTAGTAGGAGTAATACTGACGTCATAAAAACGCCGCGCTGGCATTGGTCAGACAAGTGGGTGTGTTGGTAGCTGTGATTGGTCGGTAGACAAGAGCCGCGCTGCTATTGGTTGCGGAAGAAAATACGTAGTGAGCTCCGATTGGACTGTTGGTGTGAGTCGCGCTGGTATAGGACGAGTGTTGGAAAATAGGATACGTGAGAATACGGAAGAGTTTCTAAGTTTTAACTGCTGAAACAAATTAGTCACAGGGATCGGAAGAATTAAGCTAATTAATAAAATCAAAAATGTCTTTAAAAATGATAAATGTGTAGTAACCAGAGAAGGAATTCTTATGCCACCCCCTAACACACCTGCTTCCTTTATGATGATGGAACGAGGATATCATACTTGTGTTTGGTTGGAAAATTGGGAAGAGTATACGAAAGGTGTTGGTGTTTTGGCTTTTCCTGAACATGGTACGTTTAATGGAAGGATACTTCAGAATTTGAGAAATCGGATGAATTCCTTAGAACCAAGTTCTATGTTAACGCAGTATGAAGCTTTGGAGGAATGGGAAGTTGAGGCATTTGAACGAGAGAGATACAGAGGAGGTAAAAGAATAAGTAGAGGGTTTTTACCCAGATATCCGTTTGATACTCAAGGAGATCAGATGAAAAGATGGAGAAGAGCTGTAGTAACGGAAGGCTTGTATCCAGTGTTGATGGCTGAGGATAAAGTAGGGAGTAAGTGTAAAGAAAAAGTGAAACACATAGGTATGACAGGAACAGGATGTGATGAATCTGATGATGAGTTATTAGAAGACCTTTTAGTTAAAAGACCTCCACCTTATCAAGAAAATGCTAGAGATACAACTCCAAGTGCACCAATGATGGGAACTCCATTAGTTCCACAAGTTTTATATGATCCAACAATCACCCGAGTATTACAGGAGAAAGAAAGGATTGAGTTGAATAAGACAAAAGAAGAGATCATTCAGAAAATAATTCAGTTAGGTCTGAATGCTGAAGTCTTAACAGTACCAGTAACAATTGGTCCAGTTATTCCATTGTATGGTGATAAACGAGATACCCCGAGATTACAAACAGTGACAGTACCACAGAATAATGCTAGGAAAGAAGCAGTAATGTTAGAAGATCAAACTAGTGAGAGTGATTCGAATGTCTTGTTACTAGATCTCCCTAATCTTGAAACGGTGACTGAAACCCCGAAGAGAATTACACCAGTAAATACTAGAAGAAAAGGACCGAGTGTCACTCCAGTAGCAGGGAACTCCAAAGGATTTTCACCAGAAGACCTAGAGGAGTGGGCAAAAGGATTAGACAAGAAAAACCCCAAACACCAAATATAGATGTAGGCAAGTTGAAAGTGGATTTAGAAGAAATGATTAATGGTACTATAAGTTCAGACAGATTAGGTTCACATGGAGATGAGAAACTGTTGTTTTTGTGTAAAAGTATAACCTGGAGAGCAAAGAATCTTCAGGAGAAGATAGTAGAAGTGGCTACAGAATTTGGAATAGATGTAGAAAAGTCGAAAATATTACAAAAACCATAAAGGACAGAATTTACTGAAAAGGATTTAGAAAGTTTGAATGCGTCAGGAAGGAGATTACAGATAAAAGAATTTATGTATATTTTGAAGAAATGGGGAGATGCAGACAGATGGCGAGGTAGATGGACAAAAAAAAGAGATGAAGCAGCTACAAAGGAAACATCTGCATTCCCATTAAGAGAGACAGAACAGGTTGAAAGAGTGTGTCCAATGAGAGAAGTCCCTGGTGGTGGATATGTTCATGTTCCTTGGTCTAGGCAGGATATTTTGTCTTTTACGAATGATTTCCTAGATTAAGAGAGAAACCAGTTGAATGGTACAAGCAGGTAGAGAGGTTTGTGAATGTTTCAAAGGTGTTATTAAAGGATTTGGATGGCCTGTTTGACATAGTGGCACCAACTGATTTGTGGACAGAATGTAAAATTACTGTTGATTGGCCGACTGAAGAGTATCCCAGAGACACAAAGACAGGTGCATCTTCAGAAGAAGTGATGAGAAAATATCAACAAGTGATCACTTTCTTGAAAGGGAAAATTCCTCCAAAAGAAACAGATTGGGTTAAAATAAATAGAACAACTCAGGAACCAAAAGAGTCAGTGCACGCGTATTATGAAAGGCTATTGCAAGTATTTAAGCAGTATAGTGGATTTAAAAATATTGGTGATAAGGATATGGGACATTTCGTGTACAGGTTTGTGTATGGATTAAGATCAGAAATTAGTCAGATGATTCAGCAACATATGCTTTGCTGGCAGAGTAAGCCCATTGATGATATCTTGAAGTATGCAAAGTATTGTAGTGATGATATTGATGCAATACACAAGAAACTGAAAGAAAAGATGATGTGGGCACAAGTGAAGCTAGCAGAACACCAAGAGGCAAATTCTTGTTCTCAAAATGATAATCAGACAAACGATCAGATTCAGAATAGTCAAGGATCAAACTGGAATAAAGGTAAAGGGCGAATGAGTAGAGAAGAAGCAGAAAAGAAGTACCCTTGTTATGAGTGCGGAAAGCATGGGCATTGGAAGAATGAGTGTAGAAATGTTCAACAGAGTAATGGGGTAAATCAAAATTTAAATCCACAGATGCAGAATGAGGTGGTTGTGAACCAGCAGCAACAGCAACAGGTAGTTACTCCGCAATTACAGGTGCCACAAGCCCCTATGCCCAACTATGGAAATGCTCAGGTGCAGAGATACAGTGTGAACACCGGATTTCGTGGAGAGAGTGGTAAGAATACACAAACGGTTCAACAATATTGGATGCAAAGTGGTGAGAGTGATTCGGACACTTCTCAATGACGGTGCCTGAGGGGGAGGAAGAATGCGTGCTTGGCGCATCCTTGGCGGTAGATCAGTCAGGTCCATTTGTTGATGGAAAAGTGGAAGGTAATGACATCACTTTCCTTATGGATACTGGTGCTACCCTTTCTACTGTGAGAGCAGCAGAAATTCCAAACCTGTGGAGAAACTATCCAAGTTGTAGGAGTCTCAAATAAGCTAATAAAAACCCCAGTCACTAAACCAATAGAAGTGAATATTGGGAATTTCAAAGATATGCATCAGTTTGTGGTATGTGATTCAAGTCCAGTAAATTTGTTAGGGAGGGATTTGTTGTGCAAGATCTATTGTACACCTGATGGTATCGCTTTCCAAACACCTGATGAAGATATCGCTTTCAAAATGATGTTAGCGAAACAAGGAACAGAAGTGGATGAGATGTTTTCACTTCTTACTGAAGACAGTTTGCCTGATGAGCTGAGAAAAACAGTGAGGTCAGAGGTGTGGGATTTTTCAGGAAAGGAAATTGGTCTGATGGCAAATGTAGACCCGATTAAAATAATGGTGAAAGAAGGTGCAATTTATCCAAACACACCACAATACAAAATGAGTCCTGAAGTAAAAGCAGGAGTTGGTCCGGTAATTGATCAAATGATTGAACAAGGTATTTTGAGGGAGATAATGAGTAGTCCTTGTAATTCGCCAATAATGGGGCTTAAACCGCCTATTGGCAAATATAGGATAGTGCAAGATTAAAGGAAATGTAATAAGATATTAGTACCCTGCTGTCCAGTAGTACCAAATCCACCAGTGATCCTTTATCAGATACCTAGGGATGCACATTGGTACATGGTGATTGATTTGTGCCAAGCATTCTTTTCGAATCCTTTGCACCAGGACAGTCAATATCTTTTTGCATTCCGGTTCGGAGACCGTGTTTTGGCATGGTGCCGAGTTCCTCAAGGGTACACAGAGAGCCCCTCGATTTTCAATCAGATCCTGAAGAAGTGTCTGGAAACATTGGTTATGCCAAGAAATTCAGTTTTGGTTCAGTACATTGACGACGTATTGGTGGCATCAAAGACATGAGAGGCTTGTGTCACTGACACAATAGCCTTACTGAACCATTTGGCAGAAGGTGGACACAAGGTGTCACCAGAAAAATTACAGTTTTGTCAACAAGAAGTCCAATATTTGGGACACAAGATAGAAAAAGGAGTCAGGAAAGTGACACCAGAGAGAATAAAAGTGATTCGACAAATGAATCTTCCTAAAACTAAGAAAGAAGTACGAATGTTTTTGGGAGTGATTGGATATTGTCGTCAGTGTATCAGCGGATTTTCATTGCTTTCAAAGCCTCTATTAAAATTGACACGAAAGGATATGATAGATCCGATTGAATGGGATGATGAAAGTGAGGATGCATTCATAAAACTGAGAGATTGTTTATGTCAAGCACCAGCATTAGGAATGCCTGACTATAAGAAAGAATTTGCTTTTTTCTGTTGTGAGAGAGAAGGATGTGCACTTTCAGTGCTAACCCAGAGACATGGATTGTCACGACGTCCTGTGGCATATTTTTCTGCCACTCTGGATTCAGTGGCTGCGGCATTGCCTGGCTGCTTAAAAGCAGTAGCTGCTACTTGTGTGAGTCTAGAACAGAGTGAGTCGATTGTGATGTGACATCCCCTGAAGGTATATGTGCCACATTCCATCGAGATCCTTTTAACATGGACTCATGCTCAGCACTTGACCCTTAGTCGGCTGACTAAGTATGAAAGAGTAATCCTGGGTGCTGATAATGTGAGTGTGATAAGATGCACCACAGTAAACCCAGCAACCTTATTGCCGGATCCATACTGTGAAGAAATTAAAGAGGAAGTTGATCATGATTGTTTGGATGTGACGGAAATGTGTACAAAGCCCAGACCTGACATCTTTGATGTTCCATTGACAGAATCAGACTATGTAATATTTGTTGATGGGTCATGTTTATGCAAACAAAATGGAGAACTGAGTTCTGCCTATGCTGTATGTACTGTATCTGCTATTGTGGAAGCATCCTTTCTAAAAGGAGTCAAGTCTGCACAAATAGCCGAATTGACAGCTTTGACAAAAGCTTGCAAAATTGGGAAAAAGTTAAGAGTAACCATATTCACGGATAGTCAATATGGGTTTGGGGTTGTGCATGATTTTGGCCAATTATGGATGCAAAGGGGATTTCTGACTTCTTCAGGTTCTCCTATCAGGAATAGTAAAAATGTCAAAGAACTATTGGAAGCACTCCAATTGCCAAAAGAAATTGCAGTGGTCAAATGAGCCGCACATAAGTCAGGAAATGATTATGTGACATGAGGCAACAAATATGATGACCAAGTTGCACAATTTTGTGCTCGAAATACAATGTCTTTGAACAGAGGGTTGGAAAAGAAGTTACCAATTGCCAACTAATGTTCTTCTCTGCTTTTGAAACATGGGATGAAGTCAGACAGTTACAGGATGAGGCAGATCCAAAAGAAAAGGAACTCTGGATTAAATCAGGATGCACAAGAAGAGCAGATGATGAAGTATGGGTGTGTCCAGATGGTAGACCGGTAATGCCAGATGGGTTATTATCACAAATGGCAAGAGTATATCATGGAGCTACACACATTGGGAGGGATGCCATGATTAGGCACTTCAGGCAGCCATGGTACAATCCTAAGTTTAGACTAATTTCAGAGAGTCTCTGCCAGCGATGTTTGACATGCCAACAACAGAACCCAGGTAGGAAAACAGTTGTCAGTTGGGGAAAATTGGAAAGGCAGAGGGACCGTTTACAAAACTGCAACTTGACTTTATAGAACTGCCGTCGTGCAATGGTTTGAAGTATGTTCTTGTCATTGTGTGTCTGTTTTCTCGATGGGTAGAAGCATATCCCACGAGAAGGAATGACAGCCTCACAGTTGCCAAACTACTGTTGAGGGAGCTCAATCCCAGATTTGGGTTTCCAATCACTTTGGAATCAGATAGAGGACCTCATTTTAATAATGAGATAATTTGATTAATCTGTACAGCTTTCAAAATTGAGCAGAAACTACATTGTGCCTATAGACCAGAAGCTTCTGGAGTGGTTGAGCAGCTCAATGGCACAATCAAATCCAGGTTAGGGAAGGTGTGTGCATCCACTTCACTGAAATGGCCTGACGCTTTGCCCCTTGTGTTGATGAGCATTAGAAGTATCCCTGACAGAAGGACGGGATTGAGTCCTCATGAAATTCTCATGGGAAGAGCAATGAGACAAGCATTTGTCCCTGGAAACAAACTGATAAATATAACTGATGATCTAGTGTTGGACTATTGTAAAGGACTAGCTGATCTGGTACGTTCTGTGTCTCACCAGGTTGGAGAAGATGCAAGTGCAGCACAGCCGAATCAAGTCATGATTTGTGTCCAGGAGACTGGGTTGTGGTAAAGAAGCACATGAGAAAATCGTGTTTAGAACCCAGGTGGAAAGGACCTCATCAAGTTATATTGGCCACGGCAACAGCGGTGAAGTGTGCTGGCGTGCCAAACTGGATCCATGCCAGTCATACACAAAGAGTCCCAAGTCCACCTGAACGACAAGAGCAGCAACTGGTAGAACCAAGAGAAGAACCAGAAGCTGAAAGTTGTGAAGTCGAAGAAATCAGAGAAACAGACTCTGAAGAACGCATTGATGATGAACAACCAAGTACGAGTCAAGTAGGGTGGGCACCAGTTACTGGGTCTCAAGAGACTACTGTAGAGGCTGAGGAAGGGCAAGAGATTGAAAGACCAGAACAAATTGAAACAGAAAATCCATATCAAGCTCAATCAGAAGAAGAAAAAGAAAGACTGACAGATGCAGAACAAATTCAGTCAACAGAAGAATCTACTGCAGAAAATTCAGATCAAGCTCAATTAGAGTTAGAAAAAGAAGGACTGAAAGATCAAGAACAAATTCAATCAACAGAAAGAGAGAAAACAGAAAGTCCAGAACAAGCTCAACTAAAAGAAAGAGAAAATAAAAGAACACTAGAAATAGGCGAAGAAGGTGAAAAAGCAGTATTAACAAAGAGGGTCAGAAAAGGTAATCTCTGGTCAAGTGGAGTAAAAGGAGTTAGATATGTTTTAAGAAGAAAAACAGGGAAAGAACAAGTAAATGAAGTATCAACTCAAACTGAGCAAGAACATCCAAGGAGAAAATCCTTACGAAAAATCAAAAAGAGTAAGAGTCCCAAGCAGAAAATATAAGGCTCCTGAATGGACATATATTATCCTTGAGGACTTTGAGAATCTTGACCTGAATGAAGAACAAGAAAGTGTCACTATTGAAGAAAGTGATGAAAGCAAATTGAGACCACCTTAAAAGGAAAAGACTTTGACACTATGGGTGGAAAATTGGCAAACAAATAAAGAGAAGAAGAAAAGAAACAAAAGAAGAAAAGAAAATAAAGACAAAGGGGAATAAAGACGAAAAGATCTTGAAGTGTGGGATCACACAAGGATTTTTTTAAATTATTTTTTTTAAAGTAAATTTTAGAATATAGAAGAATTAATTTAAATATTGATCAATTTTAGAATACCAAAAATGGCAGAAACAAAAGTGACTGAACATCCGAAATCTAGTTTAAAACGAAGATGTGTTAAATATTGTTTGTGCAGTGTTTTAATGCTAATGTTAATGTGGTTATTGCTAACTGTTGTCATACCTATTCTAATGGTAAATAATACCAGAAATAACACTAATACAAGTGATCGAGTAAATATAGTTACTAAAAGAACAACTACCATTAATTTAGAGCAAATGGATGAGAGCATGTATCATCATGACAAATCAAATAGTGATTCGTCATTAAATGTATTTACTAAACTTCTTTATGAATACATAGATACAATGGATGTGAATGATTGTTATGTTTGCATGAAATTACCTTCGTCTGTCTCGGAGGGGGTAACGTATCACCATCTTCCTTTAACATATGGTGTGTCATGTAGTGTTGTGTCCAGTTTGTTCTATGTAACAGGCAAGTTGCAGTATTATTATTCGAATATGGATTTAGTATTTTCAGAAATCCCTATTCGAAGAAACCTGAACCCAGTGCTTAGTACTAAAGATGCAGAATTTATGGGCGAGTTCTTCTTAACAACAAACCCAATAGACATAACATATGCTCATAAGAATAATCTAAATGTATTTTACGTGATGAAGAAAAAGATTTTCTAAATTTAGTAGAGGAAAGAAGGCAGGATTTTCAGAAGGAGGCTGTTGAACAGAAGTCACATGTACCTCCATGGGTTAATAAGGAAGGTGACTATAAGAAAGGCGAGACTCATGCTGCAATGTCCCTAGACTTGTCAAAATTTGGAAATTCTGTCTGCATAGACTATAAACTGACTATAACGACATTTTCATTGGTTCTAGTGAATGTGAACATACCGTTCTAATAATGGGGGGATGGGGACTAAAAGGTGGAACTGATCCTGTTTTTCCAGGGATCTATTATGTGTGTGGTAAAAATGCCTATTATAGGTTGCCTGCACAATGGTATGGTAGTTGTTATTTTGGAATAGTATTTCCAAAAGTATATCACATAACTAAGAACAATGAAATGGATGTAATAAGTCAAGGACTAAAACGGAGTAAAAGAACAAGTTTTACAGAAATAGTAAATGATATATTCAGTGCACTGATATCAACAGTTGGAGTAATATTGAATTCACATAAAATACGTAAATTATCAACAATTGTTGATCGTCTATCGACAGATACTGCTGGAGGGTTCTTAACGATCAATACCGAAATGGTTGCAATTAGATCAATGGTTTTGCAAAACCGACTTGCACTTGATATATTATTGGCAAAAGAGGGTGGAGTCTGTGGCATGTTGAAGATCCAACATTGCTGTACATATATCCCAGACAAAAGTAAAGGTATTGAGGGATATATTAAGAAGATTACAAAGATTCATGACGATTTGACCCAACTGGAGGTTGACGGTGTCTGGGAAAAACTTAGTAAAAGTATTTCTACTATAGGTAATTGGTTTTCTACTTTAGGGAATAGTCTATTAGGAAGGATCCTAATACCTGTAATTTTGATAGCAATAATAGCTCTAATAATAATGATGACATATAAATGTTGCATGAGTAAAACAAAAGCGAGAATGTTGGCTGAAATAAAGAATAAGAGAATGGGAAGAAAGAGAAAAAGGGAAGAGATTGAGTTAGAGGAAATGAAAGGAAGTTTATATGATAAAATGAAAGAATTAGACATGAAAGAGAAAACCGAAGAATTACTAGAATGAAAGGAAGACACTAAAAACTAGATGAATAAAGTTGGCACTTGGTAATGATGGGTATTTTATGATGGCTCAAAAATGCCATCAGAGGGGGGATTGATGGAGCAAGGATTCGAGAAAATGAAACTTGCTCGGAGAAATCCTCCATTAACTTTCACTAATCGTTAAAACTGTAGATGAGACGAAACTAATATACACCAGACACCCACACATGGGGAGAAAAGCTTACGCATGTTTAAATTAATGAAGAATAAAATTCAACGCGACTAAAACCCGTTTTAATTTGCAAAAAAGCTTTGCGCATGTGCACGTCTGAATTACGCAGAGATAATGTGACTAACTCGCTTTGAGAGGGAAAACCTCACACATGCGCAAGAAAGACTAACACGCGGTCTTGAGGTACCGTGTGCCCGGCATCTCCTTGCCTGAATTTAAAAGAAAGCTGCTACTGTTAATGCTTTTGCCTAAGAGAGATAATAACAACATGGCATAGAGTAGAAGTGGGTGGTGAACAGTGAGAATTATATGTTTAAGAAAATAACCTCTGTTCATGATTCCTTTATTAATAGTGTGCATTCGGGCATGCTAAAGCTTGACAGAGAAAGAAAATGGTGACTGATGACTAAAAAGTCCTGCATTCTCAGTGAATCCATGGTGTGACCCAGTGACCGAAAGAGCTGAATGACTGCCAAGAATCAAGGACAGAAGGCATGAGAAAAGGAAGACATGTATCACTCATCTATGAAGCCTGTTTTGAAATGTATTATTACAAATGGCAACAATATATGTATGGGAAGAGGACAACATGAATGAGCTAAAGGGGAAGGGCTAGCAGACAATAAGAACATTAACAGAAATGAATATGTCAGCATGATGTGACGAAAACTCCCCTAACCCCGTCCAATCATATTCCGTAATTCAGTAAAATTTGCAACTCATGAGGGTGGGACATGTAGAAATAAAAACTATAACTAGACTAACTTGAGTTAAGTGAATCAGATGATGAAGAAGCGGATGAGAGACGAGAGAGGGAGTGCTCATCGATCGAAGAAGAGAGAGAGAGAGAGACGAGACCAGACTGGGAAGATTCAGATCCGAAACGACAGCCTGATTAGAGTCGAAGATTCGCAGAAGAATATCGAGGAGGGAGAGAGTGTAAGAGAGGGAATTGCCCTGGTGCGTCGGATTTGTAGAGAAGTCTAGTAAGTATCAGTCCTGTCCTGATCCTGTCCTTTAGTCTTTGTCTCCTGATTCTAAGTCAGGGGACCTCCACCAGCCTTTTGGCCAGAGGGTTGGGTTTCCGGTCATCTCTATTAGGTAAATGTCATTCTGTCTAACCCTGGGCGAAGTGCTACGCTACGCTCGCGTAGTTTGCGAAGTTTGCGCTACTTCGCACAACGCGAATTGCACGTAGCACAGTGCAAACACGCGTAGCGTAGCGTAGCGTGGTGCCGCGGTCATTTTTGCTTGCTCGCGGTCCTCAACGTCAAGTTGGCGACCGCGAGCAAGCAAATGACATCCCGGCGAGACTTTTTCCTCGTTCGCGTTCAGCAACATCAAGTTGCCGATCGCGAGCGTGGAAAATAAACCTCCCGGCGAGATTTTCAACGCGGGGAGGTCAGGTTTCTCATTGCGAGTGGTCGCGTATGCTCGCGACCGCTCGCGATGAGAAACTACCAGTCCGCGTTGAGAAAGCTGCCGCTCGAGTAAAAATCTACTCGAGCGGCAGTGAAGACTAGCTCGCACTGTGCAAGTTGCCGTTTTCAATGATTGCACAGTGCGGACAAGCATCCGGCACTGTGCAATCATTGCGAACACGCACTACGCAGTTCGCGTAGTGCTACTGCGAAGCTTGCGTAGTGCGAACTGCACTTTGCGTAGCTTCGCGAAGCACTACTTCACGAACTACGCCCAGCCTTAATTCTGTCCCTACAATTTGCATATTTCTTTGCAAATGTATGATAATATGTGTCTTTTGTCTCTACATCTATCCACTCCTATGCATTGATTTTGTTGGATGAAGTTGTGTAATTGAATGTGTTTTGCTAAATGAGTTTTCTCTCTCTCATTAAAGAATGATGGAGTTTGCACTGTTATATCTGTATTGATGAGCGTTCAACTTATGACTGAAAATTTAGATAAAGCTTATAAAACTTATTCAGAGTCTGTGATTATTTCATTAAGAATCTGTGAATTAGTTAAGAAATTGTTAATATCACCATCAACTAACTCAACTAATGGTCCATCGGCCAGAGGAAAGAGTTGTTGATTCGTGAAGATTAGTTAGGCATTGAAAATGTCAACTTAACCTGATTTGTGTTTAAAGGGAAATAACTAATCAGAACTTTAGTGAATTATAAAACTTCACCCCCCCAGCGGATTGGCCAGGGAGTGTGGATGAGAAAATTTGAATAAAAGTATATGGGCCCATTTGAAATATTCAGGTTTAGTGTGAAATATTCAACCCTGGCCTTCGCGCTGGATCACATGCGCACGCGCAAGACGTACAACGTAGGGGTTATTCAGTGTGAGGAGGAGGCAGGAGAGAGCAGCCATTGCGAGGAGGAGGCAGCCGAGCAGACACGGCAGGCAAGTGCCTTTTTAATTATTTTTAATAACTTTGGGAGGGGGAGGGCGTGGAGCGGAGCTCCGCATAGTTTCACAGAGTTTTTTTTAAACTCTGTGGAACTACGCGGAGCACCACTCTGCATACTCCGCCCAGGGTTACTTAGAAACAGTAATGCCCTCATCCCCACCCCAATGACAATGATACTAGGCAAGTCAGTTGTCATATATACTCTATATGAAGGCTATACTCTTATCTTGCACAGAGCAACATTAGTGGATTAAGTCAAACACAAGAGAGATTTTTGTACGGCACACACCCTCAGGTATTTCAACAATTTCTCATATTCAATAATTGTAAAAAAAAGAAGGTTCGATAAAATAAAATGCCTAGGATCTCACAATTTGGGGGCATATGTACAGAATTTAGGGATTCCGATTTCCTATTGTGGTTCCTACTGAATTACTATTAGGAAACCGCAATTCCTAATCTACAAAAGTGTGATTTCTAAAAGAGCGATTCCTAATAGGTTTGCAAATTGACCTACCTCATGAATATTACTAAGGTAGGTCGCAATTTGTGACCCATTAGGAATAGCAGCCACCACAGAGATAGTGGCCTGCAGGGGTCACCAGACCACCAAGTCAGTGATAGCTTTTAAATACAGCAGCCTGTTTTAAAAAAAATATATTTGGTTTTTCTTAAAGGAAACGGGATGTGTTTAAAAAGAAAAAAATTAACATTTCAAAATCATTTTTTAAATGTAGGTAGTGGTTCATGGGACCACTGCCTGCTCTTTTTTTTCAAACATTATCAAAGGGGAAGGAGTCTTTTGGGGACCCCATCCCATTTGCGAATGGGTTACCACCAACTTTGAGTTGGTGGTAAAGTGCGAATGTTGTGCAATCTCATTTTGGTCACAAAACACTAATACATCTCATTCTCATTCAGATTTGGAAGGGACCCCCACCTTTCAAATACTGAGTCGGTATGTATTTGAAATTTCAAATTGCGACTTAGTAAAATGTTACAGAATTGATATTTGGGATTAATACATACCAAAGTGCATTTTTGCCATTGCAAATGGCCCGATTCTAAGAATTGGACCATTTGCAACAGCAAAAATGCTTCATACATCTAGTCCTAAGTGTCTATTTATGCGAATGTTGTATTAACTTACCTATGCCAGCTGGATAGCTCCATGCCAGCTCTTGAGGGGACAAAGATATTTAAAACAGTATCAGGATTGTGATCCAACTGGGGAAAATCTAAATTCTTTCCTATAGAATTATTGCCCTTAGTGGACATATGATGGAGAGGATATTTTTAAATATTAGAGATACAAGTGGCACACTTAGCAGGCAAACAATATGTACAGAATAAGTACTGGTTTGAATACATTTGGTGCCTTTCTGTAACATGCTGCCACTGACAATTACACTGCGAGAAGCGTCAGCCAAAATGATTCTCTTGCCAAGATGTTTGTATTCTATAAGTTCTGAGGTCCAATATTTATACCTGGTGCTCACTTGGATGTAGGAGAAGATTCTAGAGGATTCCAACTCTCATCCCCCCATAGGTGCTTGGAATTTTATTGTCTCTTTGCCGTGGCCTGAGATTGTCTGGGGTCACAACAAACTAGTGTTAAACCCCTTTCTGAGAGTGCTCAGACAAGGCCTTGTGATGTGTGGGGTATATTCACAAGAACATGGAGTGGAGTGGAGAAGTGTGGCTCAATGGTTAGAGCGGCAGACCGTGATGCAGAGATCTGGCCCGGGACCAGGGTTCAATTCCCGCCTCGGCGGGTCTTGGGCTCAATTTCCTCGGACCTGATAATTCTCGCCTCGGTGCCTATTCTAATCATGGGTCCCACTCTGCAACTCTGGGCAATAGCTTGCTTAATCTCCACAACGGCCCCAACAGCGCTGGGATGCCTGGCTTCACCTTTGGGGTGCCCAGGAGTGGACATTTCACAGGGAAAAGCCAGGAAGGGTTCCACAGCGGTATGCGTACAGCGCCAGGAAACCCCAGTTGGGGTATCAGTGCGCTTTACAAGTACAAATTCATTCATTCATTCAACATGCGCTAAACATCTCCAAAAAAGCTTAACGCAACGTTACACATCGCAGTCTATCGCGGGAAAATAACCACGTGTTAACGTGGAATTCTAACACGGCGGTACCATGCGATAGATTCCAGCACGCGGCCAATGTCCGCGATACAACCACCGCGATGGAGATAAAAACACAAACCCCAACGCAAAAAAACATGCGATGAGCCCATTCGCGATGAGGAAAGCAGCGATAAGCAGCGCCAGGCCCGCGATACACAGACGGCAGGCGGGAATAAGCACAACAAAAGCAGGAAAAAGAAAGACAAACCAAACAGAAAACAACAGCGAAGCCCAATGGAGGCAGTTGGAGCTAGTACACAGCCCCACAAGCACCTTTGGCAACAAAACATTGTACATTGCAGGCCATCGTGGACAAGGTGAATGCAGCCAGAGTGAGGAGGAGGACAATGGAAGACAACCAGAACAGCAGGAATGATGCGAAACGCTAAAACAAGCAGAAACACGGCAACAACCAGAAGGCAGCAATGCACACCGGAGATGGGAGTCCAGTGCCACACCAGGGGCTGGATGACATGGAGGAAATGGTGTCCACCACATCAGTCTGGAGATGGTGGCAGGAGTCGGGGACCGGAAACTGCTCAAAATCAACAGACACAACAGCAACAGGGAGAGGAACGACCAGGGACTAGGGGGACGGGGGAGATGGGCACAATGGCACACATGCGCAATTAAGCACAGCACAACTACAGACAAACCATGCCCAAGAGTAACAACACCAACCAAGAGCACAAGTCACCCAAGTCGGCAATACCACACCACTGAACAAGCACAGAAGTGAAAACCACACTGCCTGAAAGGGAGAAGGGTGAGCCAAATCAGAGCTGAAGGGCCAACTCACACACAATGCAGCACACACACATAGGAAGCAGAGTACCCCAACATCGGACACAATGTGGTACAAACAGCAACATTTGCACAACAGGACACAAGTGCACCCGCTTGTGGCCGATAAATGGCCATACGCATCTGGCAAAGCATGAAACAGGGACATGATAATGCACAAGTACAAACCCACAGCCCTGATGGGGTAGCAATGCATGTATGGCAGGGACCCAGATAGGCTGTGGCACACACAGTGGAATACAAATGAACTCTCATCACAGTTGGAGACAAGTGAAGGTGCGGAAACTTCATCAACAATTGCGTGTCAGTACGGCCAAGAGAAGTGCCATAACATGCAGACCAATGCAGCAGCATGTCTGAATGAGGAACGTTGGAAAGCGCCCATGTCCACCCCGGGGGAGTCCATCACCCACACAAGTGAGTGCCAACCCGCATTGGTTGTCCGCGCATGTATCCGTAGTCCAGGCCAATGCAGCAATGTCCACTGTTGTCTTGGGACATGTGACCAGATCCCCAACATGCAACCAGGCGTCGGGACACGTGCAATGGGTCACATTCAGTTGTGGCTGCAGGTACGTTGTCACTCGTCCATGAACGCGAGTGCAGCAGCGTAGGCCAACATTTCCAATATGAGCTCGTTGTCGACTACATCTAACATGTCGGCGACATAACCCATCAGCTGTCCCGGACAGATGTGCTGACTCCAACCCCTGGCCCCAACTGGCACCAAAGCCCAATTGGGGAGCGGCTCAATGTGGTCACCGCACACGACGAGTCATGCAATCTCCCAGGTCCAGTTGCCAGCATGCATGCCAATCAACCAGGTATGCCATAAACGGGCATCACGGTGACACTCCTGGTCGTGGGCCAACAGGAGGTGCACACATACGACGAAATCCAGTTCAGCTACCGTTACGTTGGAGAGGCAGACATCCATGGTCCACTCGAATATGCATGAGCGACAATGCAACACAGGCTGAACACAGGTGACGTTGGCAATGCGGAAGCTTAGCCGGTAAATGATCCGCAGCACTGCCAATGGCAGTGCCCCCAGTACATGTAGCAGACGTGCACGGTACCGGTCCACGTGACTGGGGTTGTGCATGTGTCCGGGATGGTCTGCCATTGCGTCAGTGGCTCTGCCTGAAGCGGCACTGTGCTGACCTGCGCCAGTCCTGTGGATGAAATGCCACAGCTCGGATCAATGAGCAGTGTTTGTGTGCAATGGGTGCAGGCCTGGGGTGGGGTGGGAGTACGTGTGAAGGCCATTTCACGCACGCTAACTACGACCAAGGACTTCTGTGTGTGGGATGTGTACACGTTGGTCTCACGTCGGGCAGTGCGTAGTGTGGGAGTCGTCAGCAAATGCTATCGTATATGTCAGGGGGTGCTGGGCACATGCAAGTCCCAGCTCGGAGCTGCAGATGTGCTTCCGCCTGATAGTCCAGACAAAGGACCTTTCATCCCTACAGTCAGTTTACCACCTGCTTGCGTACAGGAGATGTGCAGAGGCCTGTCGTGGGTGGGGTGGGATGTCTGCGACCCAGGGAATCATGGATGATATGCCGAGCACGTGGCACATGAGCGGCCTCACTGTGTGTTACGTTGCCTCACAGCTGCTCCTCCCTCCCACGAGCCCTCACACTTGTGTGTGCTGCGCGGTTGCATCACGTGCACTCCTACGGCACACCATTGTCATGCCTGTCTGCGCATGTCCAGCAGCATGCCAACAACACCGTGATGCTGGCCGTTGAGGGTGTGTGGCCACGTGAGTGTAGGCCAATGGCCTGGACAGGGCGGACACAGGTGTACAGTCCATGGCTGGCTGTGATCGCGCTGCGATGGAGGCTAGGCATCTGACTCATGCAGCCGCAGGACTGATACACACAACACTTGGCATGTATGAGCCAAGACCCCGAGCGGTCTTGCGCTCCTACATTTCCCCGTACGTGCGGGCCCGCACTCCAGGTGCATGCTACATTGCAACATCAACTACTGTGGCCCTGGGGGCAACAACACTCCAACACAGAGACATGCTTACCGCACTTCCTGCTCCAGGCCAGACCAGAGCCATGCCCTGATCCCCCTGCCGAATCAGCACACCCCGGCGCTGACCTGACGTACGCCGGACCAGCACACGCCGCTTGTGCATGCAAGGGGGGGCGGACGAAGCTACATGTCCAAGGTCTTAGCCACTGCTGAGGTGACATGGTATCGTCCGCTGAAGACAGCACACTGTGATGTTGCAGGGCTCGGGCCCATCATGCTGACATAATGACCACACGGACACACTTGCTTAGATGGTGTGAATGGCTACGGGCACGTGCGCCCGGCCACTTTCATTAGCAGGCTCACATGTCGAGTGACACCTGTGTTGGATGTGTGTGGGGTGTGTGTACACCAGCCGTCATGGAGTGCCTGGTGCAGTCAAAAAACGACAACAGTGTACATCGTAAAGGACACAACCATTCAACCATAAAGGCTCCATGACTTGAGCTGCACAGAGTTAGTGGCCCTGGATGCACAGCGTCCTGCACGGGCCTACCGCCATGGGCCGCTGACTTGCGGTGCACTGGGGCAGGGTCACAAGAGCAGAGCAGGTTCTCGTAGATGTCAAAGGGGATTGTCGCGGAGTGTCTCGGTGGACAGTGGAAGGTGTACCCCCAGGGCATGATGCAGAGGGCAGAACCACGCAGAAACAGTCACTATGGTGAAGATGAATGGAACAGACACATGTCGAACACCAAGTCCGTCCCAGCCAGATGATGATGCAGACAACCCCCAGGCCATGGACTCAGACGCCACCAAAGTTCAACAAGAGAGTGCCCATGACTCATTGCGCACAGAGTTAGTGGCACCGGTGCTGATAGGGGATGCCGCCTGCGATGAGGCGTGTCCAATGGTGTGAACTCCTCCATACGTTACCCAAGACACAGTTCCACATGTGGGACCTACTGGACCGCAGTGTAGGCCTGAGGCAGCGGTCAGCAGGGGCTCTCATGCAAGTGTCGCCAGCTTACGTTGGATGGTCCCACCGGCCTGCGTAGTTCAGGTTCGGTGGCACCACGGGACGTGGACTTGCGGTGAACAGGGTTAGTGGCACCAGGTCAGTTGTTGCTAGTGTTCGGTCACCTCCGTGACGAGGATCCGGCTTTCATCCGGACTGAACCGCATCTTCCTCTTACTCCTCTCCGTGCGTTCACTGGTATGGACTCTGCCATTCATGAATCACGACTAAGTGCTGGATGTGGGACCTACTGGACCGCAGTGTAGGCCGGGGGCAGCGGTCAGCAAGGGCCCACAGACATGTGTCATGTGCTTGCGATGCAAAGTTTGGGACACTGATCGAAGGGAGTTCAGTGATATATACGCGGCAATTAACATTTGGTCACTGCCATTCTAAACTCAGGACACAGTTCCACATGTGGGACCTACTGGACCGCAGTGTAGGCCTGAGCCCTCATCCAAGTGTCGCCGGCTTGCGTTGAACAGGGTTAGTGGCACCACGTGTCGCCGGCTTGCGTTGAACAGGGTTAGTGGCACCACGTGTCGCCGGCTTGCGTTGAACAGGGTTCGTGTCGTGTGCTTGTGATGCAGACTTTGGCTTCACTGATCGGAGGGAGTTTAGTGATGTGGACGCTGCCACAGACTTTTGGTCACACATATTGGCCTCTGGTACCTTCCAACCCACAACTGCCAGAGTCGGAGGAGTCTCCCAGCCAGCCCTATCCAAGTTCATCACACCTGTCCTGGATGCCATCATCAGCCTGGTCCCCCAGCACCTCCACTTCACCCACACTGCGCAGGAGCAGCTGGAGACCAAGCAAGGCTTCTACGCCATAGCTGGATTCCCTCACGTGCTGGGGGCAATCGACTGCACACATGTACTCCTCGTGCCCCCTGCCGACACTGCACACAACAACCTCAACAGAAAGCACACGCATTCCATCAATGTGCAGGCAATAGTGGACCACCGGGGACTCCTCAACAATGTTGTGGCCAACTACCCAGGCAGTGTGCATGATTCATACATCTTCCGACAGTCCATCATCAACCAGCGCTTCCAGGATGGCACCTATGGAAATCCATTGCACGTTGGTAAGTACCAAATGAACACACCACACACCTCCACTCCACAGTCATGCAACTCACGACACTGGCAATGGGCACGCAGCAAAACCACATGCAACATGCCATTTACCGGCCACAAGCGGGTGCACTTGTGTCCTGTGTTCGGTTGTGCAAATGTTGCTGTTTGTACCACATTGTGTCCGATGTTGGGGTACTCTGCTTCCTATGTGTGTGTGCTGCATTGTGTGTGAGTTGGCCCTTCAGCTCTGATTTGGCTCACCCTTCTCCCTTTCAGGCAGTGTGGTTTTCACTTCTGTGCTTGTTCAGTGGTGTGGTATTGCCGACTTGGGTGACTTGTGCTCTTGGTTGGTGTTGTTACTCTTGGGCATTGTTTGTCTGCAGTTGTGCTGTGCTTAATTGTGCATGTGTGCCATTGTGCCCATCTCCCCGTCCCCCCAGTCCCTGGTCATTCCTCTCCCTGTTGCTGTTGTGTCTGTTGATTTTGAGCAGTTTCCGGTCCCCGACTCCTGCCACCATCTCCAGATTGATGTGGTGGACACCATTTCCTCCATGTCATCCAGCTCCTGGTGTGGCGCTGGACTCCCACCTCCGGTGTGCATTGCTGCCTTCTGGTTGTTGCCGTGTTTCTGCTTGTTTTAGCGTTTCGCATCATTCCTGCTGTTCTGGTTGTCTTCCATTGTCCTCCTCCTCACTCTGGCTGCATTCACCTTGTCCACGATGGCCTGCAATGTACAATGTTTTGTTGCCAAAGGTGCTTGTGGGGTTGTGTACTAGCTCCTACTGCCTCCATTGTGCTTCGCTGTTGTTTTCTGTTTGGTTTGTCTTTCTTTTTCCTGCTTTTGTTGTGCTTATTCCCGCCTGCCGTGTGTGTATCACGGGCCTTGCGCTGCTTATCGCTGCTTTCCTCATCACGAATGGGCTCATCGCACTTTTTTTGCGTTGGGGTTTGTGTTTTTATCTCCGTCACAGTGGTTGTATCGCGGACATTGGCTGCGTTTTCGGGAATCTATCGTATGGTACCGCCGTGTTGTAAATTCCACGTTAACACTGGGTTATTTTCCCGCGATAGACTGCGATGTGTAAAGTTGCGTTAAGCTTTTTTGGAGATGTTTAGCGCACGTTCTTGTGAATATACCCCTAAGTGTAGTAGGTTACAGGACCTCCACTTGTTAACTCATAGTGGCCCATCCTACTAACATTTAGCTTCTCTTTATCTCACTATCTGTGAGCAATAAACAAAGACCAACTGCCAACTGCACCTAGTCATGTGACCCAGGATACAGACAGCAGACACCAAATGGTTAGGACAAGAAAATGACAACTTTCTAAGGGAAACAGCCTTAATAATGCGGGCTGAGCCACACGTGCCATTTCCTCAGAAGCGTAACAACGCTTGCCTGAACCAATCATCTGCCTTAACCACGCATATGCATAGTTAAGGCATTTAGCGGCATAGTGTCCGGATGGGCGGGGAGTGAAAGAGGAAGCATCAGAACAGGTAGCTCCAGACACAAACAGGTAAGTGGGGCTGGGGCCGGGTTTGGGGGGGAGGTTTATAGGGGTGGGGGTTGGTTTTAGGGTTCAGGGCAGGGAGTCTCTGGGTAGTTTTTGGAAGGGGGCAGATTTTTGGGGCTCAGGGTGGGTGGGGCGAGTGTGGGTAGTTTTAAGGGCCGGAAATGGGGGAAAGTTTTTAGGGGTGGGCGTTGGTTTTTAGGGTGTTTAGGGTTCAGGGTGTGGGGTCGGGCAGACTTTCTAAAAGGGGGCAGGGTTTTGGGCTCAAGGCGGGGAGAGGGGATCACAGTAGTTTTAAGGGCTGGAGCTGGGTTTGGGGGGGTTTAGGGGTGGGGGTCAGTTTAATTGCTCAGGGCAGGGGGCTCGCTGTAGTTTTTTTTAAAGGGGACGGGGTTTTAGGCCTCTGGGTAGGGTAAGGGGTAGGGGTAGTTTTAAGGGCAGTGTGGCAGAAAGTTTTAGGGCTCAGGATGTGGGGGCTGGGGTCAGCATAGTTTTTGGTAGGGGCAAGATTTTAGGCCTCAGGGTGGGGAGAGGGGAAGGGGTAGTTTTAAGGGCATGGCGAGGTCAGTTTTAGGGTTCAGGTCATGGGGCATAAGGCAGGGGGATAGGATTTCAGGGCTTAGGGCGAGGATGGGGAGGTGATCTTTACCAAGCATATCTCTTTACCAATCATGCCTTTACAATGAAATTGCATGGTAAAGGCATGCGTGATAAAGGCATGCATGATAATCAAATGCGTGGTTAAGACGCATTCGTAGTTGGGCCGCGTTGTAGAGGCACGCGGGGTTCAGCCATGCGTGCTTCTGTCATACAACCACTTTCAAAAAGTGGCATTTTCAGAATTGTGACTAAAAATGCATCTTTCCAATTAAAGAGGGCTTTAAATTATATTTTTCTAGACACCAACCCCAACCTGCCTACCTGTTTCCAATTGAAAGTTACTACTTATTAAATGCAATAAGGTAACCCAGGGTTATCTTATTGGAGAGGTAGGCCTTGCAGTAGTGAAGAACTAATTTAGGGGGTTTTCACTACTAGGACATGTAAAACCTAAAAGTACGTGTCCAACTTTTTAAATACACTGCACCCTGTCCTCTGGGCTGTTCAGTGCCTACCCTATGGGTATTAATGAGGAAGGTTTGGGCCTGGTGAAAGGTTTCTTTTACCAGGTGGAAATGGAAAGTAAAATTACACACACAGCCTGCAATGGCAGGCCTGTGACATGTTTGCACGGCTACTAAAGTGGGTGGCACAATAAATGTTGAAGTCCCACTTGTAGCAAATCATTTACAGTTTGGACTGGACTGCTCCCGTAAGGAGCAGGGTCAAGACTGATTTGAATATGTCTTGGTCCAAACTGGTGTGGCTTAGTGAGCAAAAGAACAATGGATTAAACCCAGATCTCTGACGGGGGTGAGTGACATAAAAGTTTCAGCACTCTGTTCATCATCTTGTTGTGTTTGCTATCTTTGCCGTGAGAGGCCAAGGGTATGCCCAGACGTGGGTGCCTTCCTCACTGTGCCACTGGATTCAAGCTAGCCTTGCTGATATGGGGTGATACTCCGAAAATGGCACCAGGATGCTTGTTTGCAGTCCAGGGAGGACCTGGCCTGGCAGTTCATGCTGGACTGTTCCCATGAGGAGCAGGGTCAAAACTGATTTGCATTTGGCTGGGTTCAAACTGGGGAGGCATGGTGAGCAAAAGAACAATGGATTGAACCCAGATCTCTTGACTGGGGGGTGAGTAACTGAAAAGTTTCAGCAGTCCGTCCATCATCTTGTTGTGTTTGCTATAGCAGTGGTATAGTGCACAGAGCCCTAAGTCCAACAAAAATAAGATCAGAAAAAATAGGAGGGGTGAAAGTAAAAGGTTTGAGGGAAGACCACCCTAAGACTGACAGATCTTACATATTCTATTTCAATCTCTATGTGTCCCTTGCTGGTAAAGATGTTTTCGGAACTGGAAATTACATTACCAAACTAGTGTGGATGAGAAACAGCTGTAGATCAGACTGGAAACACCAAAGCTGGGTTAAGAGGAGGGTGATCTAGGTTTACTAGACCTTGAGCTACAGCAAAGCAACTTCATCACACAGTCAAATGGATAGCAGGAAGCAATAACTGGGAAAAATATCTACCTGCAGGAAACGTGGTCAAATACCCTTACAACAACTTCTTATGATGGAAAGTAACAATCCACTTCAGTGCCTCTAAACAATGAATCATACAGGGAAATTCTGGGACAGAGCAGTGAGGAAGGTCCTGAGGCACCTACTGTATGCACCAGTCCTGGACATTGGAGCCATCCTATCCTTTAAAAGCATCAGCAACAATATGGCATGGCTGTATTGGATGGAAGGAAGGGGGCTGCAGCATGGTGAGAGACATTTACCCAAGCAGTGAATTTATCACATTTGAAGAATTGCAAAAGAGCTTTGGTGAAAATGTATGACAATTCCTAAACTATAGTATGAGAAACCTCAGAAACAGCAGAAAAATTGGCCATGATGCAGAGTTTGTCACGGGATAAAAAGATGGGATTTGAGTTTGTATAGAGCCCTTCTGACTGATAGTGGTGGGAATTTGGCAAATATCAAGACTCAATGGGAGGCAAACTGTCCGAAACCCTGAGAAAACGAATGGGAGTCATCTTGCTCGCAAGTCAAAAGAGTGTTGTGCTCCACACCTACTACATCAAGCACACATCCCTCCTTATCCCATCTGTTGGTGCTGTAGATCTCCTTCATATTCTATGGCTTGCCCCCCGTATTGCTGATTTCTGGAGGGAGGTATGGAGTGTGCTACAATATGCTCAGACAACCACAGTTTAGCCTTCTCCTGAGCTGGCACTGCTGCACGATACTGATTTTATTAGGGGGTCCCATCTCTCTTGGTTGCAGGTGGCTTTCTTGTATTCTTCAAAAGTGAAAATCAAGCAATAACCACTGATAGTGGACTGGTACAAAGCAAGGTCCTCATTGGACGCTTTTGAATAATCGACCTACAAGGTGAAAACTTATCAGATGATTCATGTCCTGGTTTCATTGATAATCTGATGAATGAGAGTTAAGTCTATAAATCATGTCGTGCTTAGGATGAGCTATGCCCTAAGGCATTAGTGTTGTTGATGGATGCATATTCTTCAGTCAGACAAAGATTGACTGAATGTAACAGCGGAAGGTACTGGATATGGAAGGCACTCTTGATCTCAATATTTTTCAAGAGGGAGGGTTGGTTTGATTATTTTGTACATTTTTATTTTCCCCTTGAAGAAGCTGTGATATTACTCATTTTTTAACAATTGAAGACAGACTGATGTATCATTGTTTTGCTTTATGGTTATAAAATAATAAAAATATTAAACACCAAAGAGTATAAAACAATGCCTGGTTCAGGCTAGTGCATTTTGATAATCTTCACTGGACAAATCTAACGCCATTAAAACCAAGTACAATTACCCAGCTAGACCCACTTTTTCACAGAGATGTAGGTCAGAGGGAGCTGATTTCATGGTCTGGTTCTGTCCAGTAACAGGAAAATATTGTAAAGATAGACATATTAGATACCTTTCACCCCCATCACTACAGGAAATCCTGCCTTCACAATCAAGCTCTACCTATTGGTGCGTCCTATAAATGCAAGAAGAGCAATTCTGAGTATGGTTCTTGCAAGAAGATAGAGAGCGATCCATTGGTCGTGACATTCAAGATCAATACAGCAAGCATTGACAAAAGACATGATAGAGTGGGTGGATGATAGCTCAGGAAGTACGAATGAGAAGGTCAAGGAAAGATGACAAATACATGCCGGACCTCTCAAAAAGGCAGCACTAATTCGGGAACTGTCCGACCTGTGTGATAGGTGAGATCCCTGAGAATCTGATATTAACCTACACAGAAGGGTAGGAAAGGAGCGTGGAGGGGATGGGGGAGTAGGAGAAATTAAGAATGTGTATAAAACTGAAACAGACCTGAAAGAATGGATGGCTGGAGACAGCGAGTAAATGAATAATATGATGCCGGAAAAATGGCGTATTATCATCTTTGTGACTGGAGCTCTGTGGGGCATATTTATGAGAGGCTTGCATCACGTTTGCACCATGCAGTGTGGTACATACATGACGCAAACCTCTAAGTACAATTTTTGAAGTCATAAAAAGACACTTTGCGTGGCTCTGAGTGGCTCCAAAAATCTGGATTAACGTAATGCAGCGCAAATCGCTGCATTGCACTACTCTGCCATGGGAAGGCATTCCATGGGCATTGTGTGGATGTTCCCACACAATTCTCATGGTTTTTGATACATTCCTAAATTTACAAGAACTTGTAAACCTGGGAATGCACCAAAATCTTGCACCTTCAGAGGTAGGAAGAGGAATATGCCTCCCAGGAATATACCTTCCTGCACAAAAACAGCCCTGTATGCAAAACAGGCACCATTGCACCATGGTGCAGGGGGGCCTGCATTGGTGCTATGCAGCCAAAAGGGTGCCAGCACAGGAGAAAGGACAGGAATGCACCATATTGCATTAATACAGTGCATTCCTGTCCTTTCCCTGTCATGCAGTGCAATACAGCAAGGTGACTTGCTGCGCAGCACAGCTTGACTTTCTCATAAATGAGCCCCACGGTTTGTAATGGTGTCGCAACCTACATAAAGAGTTAGGGATGATGCTGGGAAAATATTTTGTATTAAACACGCATATATAAGCTGCAGTAATGCAACCAGGTGTGTATATCATTGAAATTGTTCTGCAATGTTTTAAAATGAAAATAACGTTATTAAAACTAAGAAAAACTAAAAACCTAAGCAATGCTTGTTTCAGCAACACCAGAGGAACTGACTGGGCAAGAGAACAGGGTCGACTATCACACAAAAAGAGAAATGTACCTTCATTTATGAAGCTTCATTTTAAGCAATGTTTGGCTTGTCTGGTGTGCTTTAATCTGCTTCACTAAAATTCCTACTTTTTATGATCCCTTATATTGTGCATTTTGTTGTTCCACATGATTTTCAATGTGAAAGGAAAACACATCTGGGCAGTGGCTCCCAGTGATCTGAGCCTTTGGATGTACTTGCCTAACTCCCACTGTCTGTCCAGTGTAGTCCTGGAGATGTCTGATCTAATGCAGAAGGAACACTGCCCTTTGGAGAAGCTGCCTGCTTTGAGGGCTTCAGTCAGAATTTTTTCTTTAATCAAATAGGTCTACTTCTTTTTTGAAAGGGTCAAAATGGACTCTCTGAATATCCTCCTCCAAGACTGTGGGGTCCACACAGGGGATGAATTCCTTTATTAAGCTAATCACGAAACGTTTGATGTTTTCTGCCTCTAGACCTTCAGAAATGTTCAATACTCTGATATTCTTCCTTCTCGCATTGTTTTCTAGTGATGCAATTTTATCCCGCAGATCTTTTTCACCCATTTTTAGGTTTTTTATTTCCTCATGGTTAGGGGAATCTTTAGAGGAAGAATTATTGTCTCCCCTTTCATCTCCCCCTGGTTCTCACTTTGTTTGTGGGAGGCAGTAACCAACATTGGTTTCACTAGTGATGAGGTGGTCAAAGCATTTTCTGTCAAAACTTGCTTGTTTCCTAAAGAGTATCTAACATTTAAGGGATCACAGACGTCCTGCTCCAAGCCCCCCAATCCAAAGGGAACTTCCTTTTTACCTGTTGTCTTTTTCCTGGATGCAAGAGAGTTGGAGGATTCTCGTGGATTTCTCCTTCCACATCCCCGACCTCTCACCAGAATCATATGCAACCTGCTGACTTTCTCAGTTCTATTGAACCCAACTGGCATCCCTGTAAATGATTGCAATAGGGACGATGATACACCTCCTGCCTCAATGCTTCCTGAAACACACCAGAAGCAAATGCATGCCGATGCTCCCTATCCCCGTTGAGCCTTGGCACTGCCTCTGCCCACAGAGCTTCACCTCAACGATGATCGCCTCAGATTGGCACAGCTCGTACCTCGCTGTGAGCCTTCTGTTCTACAATGGATGAAAGCAGTTGTTGAAGGGAATCTTGCCTGTAAGTTTAAGGAGAGACAGGTGGCATCAGCCTTGTGGCGAGCAGACATGTAATCAAAGCGCCATTGCCTAGAGACTCAAGAGCTCCAGACTGGCACTATCAGCCAGTCGCCATGTTCCCCCTATCCTAACAAAATGCACAATATAAGGGATCCAAAGGAAGCAGGAATTTTAGTGGAACATATTAAAGCACACTATAAATAATTTCAAAAGTTGTCTAGGGAAAAGAGAGTTCAAACAGGTATAAATCTTCCCAGATTTACCCAGTGGGTACAGGGAGGGTTCTCTAGGTTAGGGAGCGAGGGTCACTGGCACACACGGTTCTTTGTATAATATTTAAGCACTGGGTGGGGGAGCATGTGGGAGAAAAAAAAAAAAAAATTGAGCCTCATTTGTGAAAAATAAAATGTGAGGGCTTTTTATGGAGATCATATAGATATGAACCAGGTCCCTACCTTTAGGTTAATATGCCAGAGTCATCAACTTTGGTATCCATAAACGTGTTAACTTGGAATGTTAATGGCCTCAGAGTTAAAAATAGAAGGACAAGAATCTTTGAGTATTTGAAACTCGGACAATGAAGTTATAATCCTATTGAGATCCACCTATTAAGAGGAGAATGGGAGGATATAATGAAAACACAAAAATGGGTAGCTCAATATGTTTGTACTAACCAGACATGTTGTGTTAAGGGGATAGCAATCCTATTTAAGTAATCCATCAAACCTTTGGTGTGGGATTTGATAACAGACCCAAAGGGGATATGGCTGATTGTAAAGGTTAAAATGTATAGCTCTTGGTGTGCTTTTGTGGGTTACTCTGGGCCAAACGTAGATGATCCTGTCCCCTTTCAAGCCCCATATAATCAGCTTCTGAAGATGAAACTCCCCATAATAGTAGGAGGAGACTTCAACATATCAATAGACCCTGTCCTAGACAAATCCACCACAAGAAGCACGGCCAACTCACCTAAAATGAGTGCCTTAGTAAAGCAAATAATGGGAGCTATAGGCCTTGTTGATATTTGGAGGCTGAAGGGAGGAAAAGGACAAAGGTCTACTTTCCACAACAAAAAATATTGACATCTTTTTAGAACTGATTTATTTCTAGTGGACATTAAAATAAGTATAAATACCAAAAAAGTGGAACATATACCGGAACACATATCTGACCATTCAGATGTTAGCCTAGGGCTCATGTTAGATAAAACACCTGCCTCCCCGAGATGGACTGTAAACTGAGTACTCCTCTTAGATCACCAGATAGTAGATCACTTGAAGCAAGAGACAAGAGAATTGTTCCATTTAAATAGAGGTTCGCCCCCCCTGCATATTGTTTTACCTATAAGGCCTTCATTAGGGGGAGACTAAATAGCATAGCTGCATGTCAGTGTAAGGAAACTAAAAATAAGATAAGGAATCGTGAATCCACAATACAGTAGCTATTGGGAGAGGCAGGCCACATTTATAACACTCATAATCTGGCAGTGATAGAGGAATGGATAAAGAGCGCAAGGGCTGATCTTGCAAATGACTTAGCGGCAATAATCAGGAAAAAGTTGGAAGTAAGTAAACTGTCCAACTAGGAATATGGAGACGGGTACAGCAAGTTATTAGCCTGGAAAACAAAAGTAGAGCAGACCATAAATACCATTAAAGCAATTCAAAGTGAAGATACAGGCACCATATCGACAGAAGATCGCGAGATAGAAGAGGCCTTTACTCACCTCTTTCAAAAATTGCATACAGAAAGCCTAGCCATGACGGAAGAGCAGGTCAAGAATTACCTCAGTAGAATAGCTACACTGATTCTACAAGCAGATTTGAAGGAAGAATTAAACTTAGAGATTAGTTTTGAAGAGTTGTCCAATGCAATCAGGATACAAAAAAGAGGAAAAGCAGCTGGCCCACATAGTCTACCAAATGAGCTATATATCACCTTGAAAGACGAGTTGGTCCCTATTCAAACAGAAGTACTGAATGTGACCTTTGTAAAAGACAAGATCTGCTGTGCACTTGGGATGAGGCCATCATTAGTATAATCTTCAAACCAAACAAGAACCCCAAGTTATGCAAGTCCAACAGACTGATCTCCCTACTGAATAGTGACTATAAGATCCATACACAGATATTAGGTAAGCAATTGAGAAGGTGACCGATTCACTAATTCATGAAGGTCAAAAGGGTTTTATTGAGGGGAGATAACTTTATGAATTGACGCATAACCTGATTGGAGCAATAGACTTGGCCACCAAAGACAAACTCCCTTTAACAGGGCTCACTTTCGACGCTGCCAAAGCCTTTGATAGTGTAATTTGGCCCTTTCTGCATTGTGTGATTAAGCATCATGACTTGGGCAATGTTTTATGAAGAGCTATTGGGTCCTTATATAAAAATCCAATTGCCAAGATATTGGTGAATGGCAATCTTACTAAGCAGATAAACATTAGTAGAGGGACTCTCCGGGGTTGCACGTTGTCACCTTTGCATTTTAATTTAAATATTGAACCTTTGGCAAATAAAATGAGGGCAAATCAAAACATCCCCTTTGAGTTTAACAGGTGGGAGAAATAAGTGGCCCTGTATGCCGATGATTTAATGGTGTATACAAAAGATCTGGCAGGATCACTTCCAATGATCCTGAGCACCTTCGAATACTTTCAGAAGGTCTCTGGTTACCTGGATGGAATGCTGTAGCAGTCCGCTTGTAAAGCAGAAAATAAGATACTTGGGAGTTCGGGTGGTGGAAGATCTAGACAAAATGACTCAGGAAAACTTTAACAAAATAGCTACAGGAACCAGGAAGGTATTGAAGGCGTGGGATGATGGAGCAAGGATTCGAGAAAATGAAACTTGCTCATATGAATCCTCCATTAACTTTCATTAATCATTAAACTTGTAGAGGAGACAAAACTAATATACACCAGACACAGACACACGGGGAGAGAAGCTTACGCATGCTTGAATTAATGAGAAATAAAATGCAACGCGATTAAAACCTGCTTTAATTTGCAAAAACGCTTTGCGCATGTGCAAACCTGTATCACGCAAAGAGAACGTGACTAACTCGCTTTGAGAGGGAAAACCTCACGCATGTGCAAGAAAGACCAACACACGGTCTTGAGGTTCCGCATGCCCGGCATATGCTTGCTTGATGTAAAAGAAAGCTGCTGTTATTAACGCTTTTGCTCAGAATAATAATAATTACATGGGATAGAGTAGAAGTGGGTGGTGAACAGTGAGAATTATATGTTTAAGAAAATAACATCTGTTTATGATTCTTTTATTAATAGTGTGCATTTGGGCCTGCTAAACCATGACTGAAAAAGAAAATGGCGAAAGCTGCGCATGCTCAATGAATCCATGATATGATCCGGTGACCGAGAGAGAGCTGAATGACTGCCAAGATTCAAGGACAGAAGAGATGGGAACAGAAGGAGATGTATCACTCATCTATGAAGCTAGTATTAAATAAATTACTACATTTGCAACAGAATATGCATGTGAAAATAAAATATATGAATGAGTCAAAGGGAAGGGTTAGCAAACAATAGGTTTCACTAATAAAATGAATACATCAGACTGGTGTGATGAAGACTCCCCTAACCCCGTCCAATCATATTTCGTATTTTCTCTTGAGGGTGGGACATGAAGAAATAAAGACTATAACTAGAGTAACTTAAGTTAAGTAAAGCAGATGATGAAGCTGGAGCTGAAACTGCTGCTGGGAGCTGAGCACGAGAGAGCAGAGAGAGAGAGAGAGAGAGAGAGAGCAGACTCTGAAGATTCAGATGACTGCCTGATTTGATTTGAAGATTGCGGAAGAATATCGAGGAGGGAGAGAGTGTAAGAGAGGGAATCGCCCCGGATGCGTCGGGTTTGTAGAGAAGTCTAGTAAGTATCAGTCCTGTCCTGATCTTATCCTATGGTCTTTGTCTCCTGATCCTAAGTCAGGGGATCCCCACCAGTCCTTTGGCCAGAGGGGTGGTTTTCCAGTCATCTTTATTAGGTAAATGTAATTCTGTCCAAATTTGCATATTTCTTTGCAAATGTGTTATTATGTGCCTTTTGTCTCTACATCTATCCACTCTTATGCATTTGATTTTGTTGAATGAGTTTGTGTAATTGAATGTATGATGTTTTATGATTGTTCTCTCTCCCATTTAAGAAAGATGGAATTTGCACTGTGAATCTGTAGTTGATGAGCGTTCAACTTAATGACTGAAATTTGGATAAAACTTATAAATATCATTCAGAGTCTGTGGTTATTTCACTAAGAATTTTAGTTAAGAAGTTGTTAATATCACCATCAACTAACTCAACTAATGGTCCATCAACCAGAGGAAGAGTGTTGATTTGTGAAGATTAGTTAGACATTGAAATGGTACTGTAATTGATTTGTGGTTACAAGGAAATAACTAATCAGAACTTAAGTGAATTATAAAACTTGACCCCCCCAGCGGATTGGCCAGGGAATGCGAAAGAACATATTTGGATAAATGTATATGGGCCCATTGAAATATTCAGTTTTTGTGTAAAATATCCAACCCTGGCCTCTTCGCGCTGGATCAGGGAGGCCTCCCACTTTCCTTCCTAGGAAGATCAAGTATCGTAAAAATGTAAATTCACATTTATTTTCAAAGCAATACCCTTCAAATTTAAGACGGAGTGTTGTAGGAGATTGCAGGGGAAGCTAAGCAGTTTCAAATGGTCCTCAAAAGGGGTGAGAATTGCGTGGAGGAAATTATGTAGAAAAAAATCCATGGGGAATCACAAGTCCTGACTTTTATCAAACAGTCAGGCTTTCCAAATAAAGAACATAAGATCTCAACTTCTAGATACCTCCACCTTTACCCCACTTTTCAAAGCTATGACGAAAAATTTGCCCATGGAGGGGGACTATTTTCTTTTTAAATTTATACACCTAAAGTATTTTTAAAAGGTTAGGCTGAAGTTACTGGAGGCAGCTTGCAAGCTTTTGTATCAAGTCAGATGGACATTAGGAATACCTCACAACAGTAGTTCTGTGCCAATATGGAACTCTCTGGGGACTCGCAAATGTCTTGAAGACAAGCTGTTAACTCCTCTAATAGAAGGGGGAGTAAATAAATGGGGTCAAATTAAAGAGGATAACTCATTGGTCTCCTGGCAATCCCTGTCGGAAATTACAGAGGGCAACGTGTCCAAATTCAAGTATTATCAACTGACAATTTGGGCACAGGATTTAGGTATAAACAGGAAAGGAAATAGCGCCTGGGAGGATACACTACAAGGAGGATTTCACCAAAGTAAAAAGGTTTCGAACTGGTATTGGATGATAGTACATGCTGGAGAAGAAGTTTTTACCCTGCCAACAGAGATTTGGGAGAGGGACCTGCCAACGCTGGACATGACAACTTCATAGCAGCTATCAATGTCTACTCTTTGATGGTTGTCAACTAAATCTGCACCTCTCAGGAACAATCATCTGTTTACAGTGCACAGGGCATATTGGACGCAGAAAAAGCTGTCAATTCTGGGAGGACGAGAGGTGAAGAAGTGCCTTAAGTGTGACGAGGAAAATGCAGATGGTGTCCCTATGTTTTGACATTGCCCTCTGATACAGATCTATTGGCATGAATTGGGTATGGCGCTCACAGAGGTTATGGGTCAAGGCGTTATGGTAAGCCTGACACTGGTGACTTTTGGGATCACAGATGGCATAGGGCTACCGATACAATTGCATGATAAACAAAAACCCTTACTTTTTGCATTAAGGTTGTTAGCACGATGGGATATATGTTTGAAGTGGGTGCTCCCTTTCCCCCCGACTTCATGGAAATGGCTAGCATCAGTGCAAAGGATACATAGTTTAGACCGTAACGGCTCCCCAACCAAGAGGATAAAGTATTGGGATGTATGGGAACATTGGCATAAATCTCAGCAGAATAACAAGTGTGGTTAATTGTTTGACTTGTGAAAAGAAAATGCCCAATGATTATGCATTCAAGCGATAAACCTTTTAAGGGAAGCTCGTATGAGGGCCATACAAAGAACTCCCACAACATAAGGTTGCTTGTGAGGCTCGCAAGCTCTTCACAACGAGTTACATGGCCCTTGTTTCCCTTCTCCTTTTCTGGTAAGATGTGGGAGGTTTCGTCATTGTCTCTCTATATTGAGCTCCTTTTGCCTTCTTACTGCACAAATGAGGACAAAAAAAATGCTTGACTTATCTATTTCATTCTTAACGTGCAATCTGATTTAGGAAACAACAGAAAATGCCATTCTTGTCATAACAGCCACTTCTCCGCAACTGTATGCCGTATTTTCCAGTCTAACACAGGTGATCACTCAGATCTGGAATACAAAAAGAGTAAACAATTAAACCTAAAACACAGTTTAGGGGCTTAATTCACACTGTGATTCACAACGTAAACCTATGTTTATGGTCAAAATGGTCTCAATGTACACATTCAGGTAGCTACCGAAGAATACCTGGCAGGCGTAAACGGTTTTATCACTGCATAATCTTTGCACTAAAGCTGCATACAGTTGCACAGCAATAGCTCATAAGCAAGGGATGGGGGATGGAAGAATAAAGGCATGATTTGCCTTTCAAGCTTGTGAACGTCTACAAGCTCAAAAACTTATTGGTGTCTGCATTCACAAACTCCTCTCTGACCTCTGTCACCATGGAAATGTTTGGAAATTTCGTGTGAGACAAAGAAACCACAGACCCAATTCTTCATAGCATAAAAGGCCACATTATTAGGGCAGGCTATTATATTGGAATCATTGAAATAATACATAAACTGAAAAAACTCGCTAATGCATCCATAACTTATTGATAATAGCATTACTCTGTCACCTTCCATCTTAACCAATGAGGCTCCCTTACCTCCGATAGACCCCTCCTTTCTTTGAATGGAAACACCCCCTCCTCACACGTACGTAAACAAGCCCAAACCAGACTCAGGTGTTCCATACTGGGAGGGACCCTGAAGGAAGGCGAGGGGGTAGGACTATGAGTATTGTCAAGTAATGGATGCATTATCTCCCGTCTCTCCCTCACCTTCCTTCTCAACCAATTAGACAAAGCAAGTAAAACAACAACAGACAATTGAGTCATAAACTCCCAACTTTATTAGAGTGCCCAAAACATATACAGAATTACCTCTATTTCCTCATAGAGGACAAAACTCTGTGACCCAACACATTATCCAAACGTTCCAGTTCAGAAAATTTCGATAGTGTTGAACAAACGTGGAGGAGGTGGACCAAGTTGCCGCCCTGCAGGTCTCCACCACCGATGCCCCCTGCAATACTGTTAAAATGCTACCATACTGTGCATAGTCCGCCTCTGAACACCCAGGGGGGGAATCACACCCTTCACCTCATATGCCAACAAGACCAGAGAACATATCCACCCACTCAAGAAAGCAATAGATGGCTTTTCCTCCTTTTTAACAGGGCCAAAATTCACAAATAATGTGTCCCCTTTATGGAAAGACTGTACCACATCCAAGTACCACAGTAAAGACCGACTCACATCCAAACAATTCAATTTCCACTCCTCATCTGAGGACGGCTCTGGACAAAATACCAGCAGTATAGCCTCCTGACTCACATGAAAAGCAGAATTGACTTTATATACCAATGATGGAACCGGAACTAGGACAATCTTGTCCTGAAACACCTTACAGCAAGGAAATTGACTGGATAAGGCCCAATCTCTCACAAGTGCCTGACAGAAGTAATGGCCACCAGAAAGCAATTCTTAAATGCTAAAAGTTTCAAATCAACACCAGCAAGGGAGTCAAATGGCGGCCTATTCAAGGCATACAATACCAACTGCAGATTCCAACTGGGGAAACAAGTTCAACAGTCCCTGAAAAACCTGGGCATCAGTCCCCATTATCCTTTAGATTCTGCCAAGATCCACGAAATGCCTGAATTGCCACCCACTAAACCCTCAAAATGGCGGCTGACAGACCCATGTTATCACCATCCTGTAAAAACTGTATAAACAGAAACAGACTGGCTACCTTAGGATCCACCTGCTTCTTCAAACACCAATTTAAAAGGCCCTCTAACGCCTGGCATAAGAATGCAGAGTTGACTATCTCATCAAAGCCTGCAAGGTTACTGCCAGCTGCTCAGGAACTCCTAGACCAGCTAAGCCTCTTTGTTCAACCTACATGCCATTAAATGCAACTTCCTCAATGACCCCAGAGGAAGGCCGGAAAGAAGAGTGGAGACGGAACCACTAGAAGATCCCATTCCTAACCGCTCCTCAACAACTCCAGTAGAGTCAATTCACTTGAGGTCACCTTGGTACCACCAAAATGGCCTATGCCCTCTCCTACTTGACCCTCATCAGAAATGCCCTGACCAACTGAAAGGGCGGAAAGGCATATATCAGACCTTGGGGACAATGACAACTCAACCGTCGACTGCCCAAGCCAGACGGGAGGACATCGTCCTCTCGAACAAAATCTCTGCACTTTCACATTCTCTGACGAAGCAAACAGGCCTACTACTGAAGTGAAAGACCCCACCTCGGCACAAGTAGATCGAACAGAGAAGGGTATAGGGAGAAATGCACGGAGGATGGAATTTCTCTGCTTATCAGATCTGCCCAGACATTCTCCTCCCACTGAATGTACAAAGTATTCAGAGACAGAACATAAACCTATGCCCATAAGAAACTGTCAGATGCAATCAAGTTCAGGGCCCTGAAACTGGTACCCCCCCTGTCTGTTAATGTAGGACTTTGCCACCAGATTTTCTGTTTGAACCAGTACTGCTTTCCCCTTCAGGATTGCCTGAAAATGCACCAACGCTGAAAGTACAATTTGAAGACCTCCAAGAGTCCTGAAGAGACCAGAACCCCTAAACCTGCTCTGATTACAGCCAGGCCAGTTCCCTGCGGACTGGAGATGCCATCTGGATACGGACCTGAAGATCGAGAGCCCCAGGCGACCAAAGGGAGAAAATCCAGTTGACTAAAATGTGCAGGTGAAACCTGGCCCAGATTATCAGGAACCCAGTCGATGCCAGGTGACCCTGCACCTGCAACCCCTCCACTGTCCATGGTGCCTCCTGAGCCACCAACTTCTGAACCTGATCCTGCAAACTGACCAACCTCCTCTCTAACAGCGTCACTAACTCTCTGAGAGTCAGAAAATGTGTCCCAATGGATACCATGTCCTGTGACAGATCCAAAGTTCACTTTTGTCAATTTATCAATAATCTGTGCCCTTGTAGAACCTGTGGCACACTTGTCACATGATCCCCTAACTGTGACTCGCTTATGGACTGTACCAAGAGATCGTCCAAATAGGGATGAACGAACACTCCATCTGTATGAAGAATAGCCATTAGTGGTGCCAGAACCTTTGTAAATACCCAGGGTGAACACTTGAGCCCAAAGGGAAGCACATAAAACTGGAGAGGATCACACCCTATTGCAAACCGTAGAAACCACTGAGAGAGAACTTTGACAGGGGCATGTATGGTAGGCATCTTTGAGATCCATTGATGCCAAAAAATCTCCTGGATCTATCAGAGGGATAATCGCCTGAACAGTCAACATTCGGAAATGAATAGTTTTTATCAAAGAATTGACCCACTTGAGATCCAGGACTGGCCACAATGCCCCTGACACCTTCTGAACAAGAAACAAGATGGAATAGACCCCTTTCTCTTGCTCTACCACTGGTACCCTGCAGATGGTTCCTTTCACAATCAAGTCCCTGACATCATCCAGAAGGGCCAACCTCTTCTCGTCTGCAACCGGAATTGGAGTCAGCAGGACGCCAGTATCTGGGAGAACGTGTTCGAATTCTAGTGTGTAGCCATTGGCCACAATGTCTAGTATCCATCGATCTGACACGTCCTGCTGTCAAACTGACATAAAATGCTGGATCCTGCCACCTACTGGCAATGTCTCTCTATGACAGTGATTGTCAGAAGCCCTTCTTACTTCTTAGAGATCCACTTCTGAGAAAGGAACATGGCATTTCGGAGAAAAGCAGGGCTGAAACCTCCTCCTCGAACTCATGGTTTGGGGATGATTTATAAGCCTTCTTCCACCCCTTCCCAGTAGAGGAACCCCGTTGAAGGGCAAGCCATGTTTTCTCTCTTTAAACACTTTGGAGATCATGGCAGGTAGCTGCTCCTCAAAGAGCGCCTGTCCCCAAATGGAATTTTCATCAGGGCGGTCTTCTCCCCAGGGTCTGCCTCCCACTGCCTCAGACTGGCCGCAATCAAAGTCCCAGTGGACAGTGTGTATAATATCTAAGGAAATGTCTGCAAGCAATCTTGCTTGCTGTTCCATACCTGCCAACAGATCAGAGCACTCTGTCCCCTCCTGAATGGCCACATCCAGCTTATTGAAGTTCTGCACCAGGGATTGTGCTGAAATTTCAGAGAAAAGAGTTGCTTTCAAAGCCAAATTCTAAGCCGTAACTGCGCTCTTAATACCAGAGTCCACTTTCCTATCTGTGGCATCAGTGGGCTCTGGATTAATGGCTGTCCTGCCAATCAGGGTAGCCAGAATACAATCCATACAAACGGAATGAGGAAGAGCGTCCTCCCCTTCTATCAAGTACAACTTCTGTAGAGATTGAGAAACCTGAATCTTATCCACATCCTTCCTTTCCCTCATTACCATATCCCTAACAGGACCTTGAAAGGGCATAGTAAACCTAGAGGGCTTAACATATTGAGGAAACAGAGCATTCTCTGCCTCTGCTGCTGGAAGGGACAGAAATCCCAGGTTTTCCCTCACATGGGCCAGAATGTCCCACATCTCTTCTCGGGAAACATACTTCCCGCCTAAGGAAGTAGATGGTGCCTCCAACTCCGAGGCCGAGAATCATTGTCTGCTACCTTTGTCTTATGCTTAGTTGGCTTAATGGGCTTCGCAGGCTGAGTCTGAAGGGCTCTTGCTACTGCCACTTCAATCGTGACCTGCACCTTTTCTCTGGACATGAGAGATGTACTCCCCCCTTCTGGACTCCCAGCATCATGAGCCCTCTTGCATGGGAGAGGAACATCCTCCTCTGATGAGGACATAGTTGATAGCACATGTTTCCATTTCTCTTCCCCTCCGCGATCACACATAAATGCCACACAACCCACTCGGGCTCCTTACATACAGGAAAAAATTCAACCTAAACCAATGGGGAGATGCCAGCAATGTCAAACCATGGATCAATCACAGTGTAAACATTTTCCCACAAAATTGTAGATGAAAAGGGCTCAAACCCATTCCTACCACCTTTCCATGTAAGAAAATGTCTCAGATTACGTGACTAGTCATGCAGAGGCACCGACCCGGAAGGTCCACCCCAGCCGCAACAGGACCGCCGGACTCTGTTGCGGCATCCACTGGATGAGTTCCTGCACCAGCCTTGCTGCTGCACCAGACCACACCACCAAGCCAGGAAATCGCAACATAGAGCCCCGCTTCAAGCGGGGACATAACAATGAAGCCACCCAGGCACCGCCGTGAGGGGAAAAAGGAAGTAAGTCTCCTTGGAGACAAAAAAAGTACAGGATGAGAAGGAGATGGGGGGTGTTTTGTATTTAAAGAAGGGAGAGGTCTATCGGAGGCAAGGGAGCTTCGTTGGTTTAGAAGGAATGCAAGGAAGGGACTGGCGGTAATGCAATTTCTTTCCTGACATCTTCCCTCCCTTAAATTTTCCCCAATATAAATATTCGCTCAAACAACTCAACCTTCCTCAAAATCTCATTCTTTCTTCTTTCACCATTTTTCATTTGTATCGCTCAATCTCTCTCACGCCCCACCAATATCTCCAAGCCACTTGTGCTTCTCTTGCTCCCAAGCCCCAAATGTGCCTATTCCCCTCCCCTGTGTCTCCCATTTTCCTGAGTGGTGGATACATCTGCACCTGACTAACCAGCACCCTCAGCTACTGCCTCCTTCTTTAAACAATACTAAACATGTCTTATTGTGGGTATCTGACCACATTTGTTATTCAAGCTGCCTAAAAAATGCACAATAAATTCTACCAACATTGTTAACCTAAAAGCAACTCAAATTCATATTCAACTACATTTTCTAAAACTTGCCTTACTGTCCACGAGATACTTGGGTCAGTAATACTGAACTCTATGGTCCCCAGCCTTAGACCTTCCTTATCACATAAGTACTGCTCCCTATAAATCTATCCTATTGTGACACGTGTCTGCCTGCAGCCCATTGCACATGCACAAAGCAGCCCAGGCGAGAATAATGTTTCTTTGCTCCCTCCCACGTTCCCTCATGCTTCAGCATAGAGCTAGAGGAACTCTCGTGCCAGGGTGGGTGGTGAATTGGACATCCAGGTCTGGACTGGCTACCGAGTGTTTTTGGAATGTGTCTGGCAGGTCCCCAGCAACAAAACTGCCCCACACCGACATGTCCAGTAGCCAGTCTGGCACTGTGGACGTCCCCCAAACTTCGAGGATGAAGAGGGGTTTTCCATGAGTGAAAATGTTTTCCCTGTAGAAAAAAAATAAAAAATATGCATTTGTACAGTGCCCTCTCTTTCCCCAATACACAGTTGTACCCTGCACACTATCTGCAATGGGGATGTAGCAAGTGTCACATGACATTTCAAGTAGGATGTCTGTAAAGAAAAGGGTAGCTGCCATTTCAGAATCACTTGCAGGAGACTTGTGAATTCCCAAAAGTTCACATTTCACTTTGCGCATAGGAGAAATTGCACAGGTGTAAATGTACAAATGGTTTGTGAACCAGCAAAAAATATATTCACATACAATGCATCTCTTGTAATTTTGCTGAGAAACACACACGACCTGGGAGATTTCTGTGTTTTGTCTGTTCCAGAACAATTCTTTTAAACATTAATACCACTTACTCACCCTCTGTAGCTCATTGAAGAGGTTTTGCCTATACAACCTCCCAATGTTTTTAATTAAGACTTAACCAGGGATTCACTGTAGCTACCTCTTGCCCTCTTCCCTGGTGAATAGAGCAGTTGCTTTAAAACTCTCCTTCATGGACACTACTAACTTACTGCCATAAAGCTTCCTAAATACAAGGTTATCTCCAATGGACTTCACCAATTAAAATTGTCTTCTTGCTACATCTCTTAGGAGATAATTCATCCCTAGATGAATTTAGATACTCTGTTAATCATCACAACCTTCAATTTTGCTTTCAATGTCCTTGGTCCACTTACAAGAACTTTTGATTTTATAACAAATAAGTCAAGACTAAGTAGCCATACTGAGTGAGCTGTTGGCCGACGGACTGCCATAGTCAACCCAAACACTATGACCTTTTACCTACTGGTTTCCCCAATTAAATGAATCAGTGTTAATGGTCATCTCATACAACCCACCCATGATTCTGTTTTCTCATACTAATACCTAATTTCAAGATTAATTTAAGTTTCTTCCTTTTATATTACCTTAATTATCTCATGCTGTTGGTTGAAGTCGATTGAACTGGTTTGCTCAGTTAAATGAATCTGGGGCAGTGATCAACATCATCAGCTACTCTGATATTTGTTCCACCGTATTCATTCTGATGCTTTTAATTATTTCTGATTCTTTGCACAACACAAATGGTGCAGCCCAAGTATTGAATGATCATTCCGAATTTCTCAGCTCTCATTTCTGCATGACCACTAAGTACTGAATTATATTTCTATCTATAATGCATATTTCTCATCATCATCATGGGTGCACAAAGCTGCAGGTATGCCCTCTCATCGTGTAGAGGCCAGCAAGCTATAAAATCATGCAGCAAACATTAGTATGCTTAAAAAAGAACAAAAAGAAATTTAAAGCTAACGTAGTCACCGTTCAATAAGACATTCTTATTGCTGATACTACCTCATTGTAGTACAATGCAACACCCAGACATGCATCCTGTTTTATACCCCAGACATTCCTTCTTGGGAAATAATTTTCGCTTAAAGCCTCCCATTTCACCTCAAGATCAAAGATCCTGGGTGATCCCAATGCGTACAACACTTTGATGACCATAAACATCTATAATACCAGAATGATAATATACCAAGCAAAATTATTCAGCCTCAAGATCACCAGTCAATACCTCACCAAGCTAAGCCCAATCACTTATAACAGGTCCTACCCATAGATTCTACCTTTCTCCCTAAAATGTCTGTCATATTTGGTCCCTCCATAGCAATTTGGCACACTCCTAATCCAACTCATGTGTTCCTTGCCCCTTCAGCCACATTTTCCGTTACCAGGGCCAAAGCCCTACTATGCTTCTTTATCAGTGAATGGTTTGTAGTAAAAAATGCCTAAAGCATTCATGCCATCTCAGATTATGGCCTCCACCTCTTGGCCACTATGGACACTTGGTTCAACAACTTGGGATAACATGCTTTCTAGGCCCATCTAACAGCTCATTTGGCTATCTACTTTTTAAGGGGATCACCAGCACTCTCATCTACCTTGTCTGTGCTGTTATCTACCACTCTCCCCAGAAAGGCCTAGCTTCCTTCCACCCAGAACTCTTTGATCTGGTCCAACACATTGTACCTATGTCTGACCAAACTCTCATTTTTGGTTGAGCTGAACATTTGGGTGGATGACCCATCTAGCAATAGTCGCCCCACCATGTTTGTGGACCGAGCGATGGTTGGTCCTCTAAAAACCCCTGCCACTGGCTCAGTATCCACAGAGCATCTTCAGCATCCCATATCCCTTGCATGAGTACCACTCCATTATAGTCTATTGCAGCTCGCACATAGAGCCTGGAACAGAACTGAAGGCTTCTTTAACTGTGAGGTAACTAGTCAACCTTATTGGTCCCAGTGACTAGTACCCTGATGGAGATGGTCGCCACTAAAGTGCCTTGATAGTCATTTTCAAGAGGCCTGACCTGGCTAACCCTAAACTGCAAGTCACATTAGATTACAATGATTTATTGCACTAAGTGAAAATCTGTGATTTACTGTTACTTTAAAAATTCATATCCCTCTGGTGTATTTTTGTCGTTGAGGTGTCTATTTAAAGAAAAAATGCAACCTATTTTTACAAATTGGTGTTGGATTTTTATCCAGTAGCATTTTCTTCTCATTCAACTGTTTTGTTAATTCCTAATACTCCACACTCCAGTTGAGCTAATGGTTTGCAAACGAACCTGACTGGACCCAACACGGATTTATGCCTTTATTACACAGTGAAGTTGCACATTCACACCATGTAATAAACCACTTTCCTCACGCCTTTGATCAATGAACCTACTAATGAGAGAGGTGATTGCCAGGACCTGCTGTTCTTTGTGATACCTGTGATCCAGCTCCAACGGGTATAAGAGCTCCAAGATCTACCTTGTACCAATCATTATGTAATCTACAGAGATAGTAAGACTTTCATCCAAACTAAGAAGACAAAGAGCATCTCACATTATCAGAAACACCAACAAAATACAGCCTGAAGCCATCAATCAAATACTTGTTAAAGTGGAAAACTCTCTTCTAGAATCTCTCACTGTTATGCTCAATTATAACCTTAGTTACACTGGAATCCAGTGTAACTAAGGTTCTTGAAACTATGTATTCCTTTTCCTCTAGCAAACTATGTCACTTGAAGTATAATATATTGTACACTGATCACCTTTGCCATTTGAAACATGAAGGCAGAGTGCTGGAAAGATGTTGGCATAAAACTAAATTTACTTCTAATTACAATGTGGTATACACACCAGAGGCTAGAACGCAGCTTATGAGAGCGCAAAGGAAGATTAATTTCAACAAAATATGGGGAATTATTCAAATTTGACCCAAGAACTGCTTTAAATATATGAGAAAATAGTGTTTGCCAGCTCCTTTTTATCGTGGCAGCTCTCTCAAAGGTTCTGTGTGGCAGTCTCATGTTCTTCTTTATCAACAAAATTGATATGCAATGAGCTTCCATTAATACAACCACCACTAGGGAGGGGACTCTGGCCCTCGCTCTCCTACTCCAACCTGAGCTTTCCCACTCAAAGAACTAGCACTAGCATCAGAAATCAAGGTTGGCATTGTCCTGATCTCTTTCAGCAAATCTTCCCCTCCTTGGGTTATCTTCAGTGCCCAAACCTTCAACATGTGATTTACAGCTTTGAGACTGATAATCACCAGCCTAATAAAGTCATTCTTCTCCACTGGTGTCATTCCGCAGGGCCTGAAATGTATATTCACCACCCCATTCTAAACAAACCCATAGTAGACCCAGATGATCTTTCCAACTACATACCTATTTAGTATAACAAAAAGACATGAAACAGTCATCAAATGTTCAAGCACCTGATGGCAAAACCTCCTAAATGACTTTCATTGAGCTTTCAGACCCCGTCACGGCACACAGGTCACTTTTCTAAACTTCTCAACTCTCATAATTATGATCACCTATACACACTGGTCCTGTTAAACTGCTTTGATGCCTATGACACCATCAGCCATCAGGTGATAATCAAACAACTGTTGTCAGGAAGGAGATCAAAAATTAGGAAAAGATGTTCATATTCCAGTATGTGTGGGAATGCAGTGCTCAAAAACAGCATGCACCAAGGTTACAGCAGTCAAGGAAAGGCTTGTAGTACTTGCAAAGTGTAGGCACTGCCTGACAGAAGGCTACACGCTTGCATCATCGTGGAATATTGTATATCATTTTCCTCATGTATCATGGCTACCTTGCCAGGCAGTCGAATTGGTATGTTGCTGCAGCCAAAACTCTTGTGTCATGGATTCGAAATTTGAGTTGGAGAAACTTACCTCCTTCAGAATTGCTGAGGACATTTCTGTTAGACCTGTCAGCCTTAGGGTAGTTTTCCCTAAACGTTTTGCCTACTTACCTCCATTTTTGTGGCTGAAACTTGTTTTTGTTGCCTTAGGACTCTGTGCACTTTACCACTGCTAACCATTACTAAATGCTTATGGTCACTCCACCAAACATGTTTAATTGGCTTACACCTGATTGGCATATTTAATTTACTTATAAGTCCCTTGCAGTGTGGTACACCATATACCCAGGGCCTGTAAATTAAATGCTACTAGTGGGCCTAAATCACTTATTGTGCCACCCTCTTAAGTAGCACCTTAAAACATGAGTGTAACTGACAGGCTTTGTGAATTCCTCCCAGACAGATACACAATTTAGGTGTGCCTGAATGGGCCATCTACTGACAATATGGGGGGGGCTTTGATGGGCACAGCCCCACTTGCAGCTGATTAAGCTGTGCTCTGCCTTCACACAAAGGGCTTATTACCTCCAAATTATCACTGCAGCCAACTTTGAGCCAAGGCAGGGGAGGCAGGAAATTCTATGCACTTCAAAGTAGAAACCACTAGAAACTTTTCCCAACTTCCAAATCAGAAATGGGTACAAAAATAGGGCCCTCAGACCCACTCTTCACTTTCTAGATGTATAGAAGGATTCTCAGAGGACTGCCTGATGCAGTGACCTGCTGTGCCCTCTGCAAGATGGTTTGATGTACTTTGAAGGACTGCTTTGCTGCCTGGGGCCTGCCTTGACCCCTCAGAGGCCAGCTCTGCTGTTTGAGCCCTGCATCGTCACCTAAACCCAGGACTACCAGAGTGACTCCAAGGGCTAATTTGCCGGCCTCATGTTCAGAGCCACAGGGACAAAAAAGGCTCCCATCATCTTCAACCCGTGCATTGACTCAGTCTGAGTGCTCCTGAACCCCCAAGGGGTGCCCCACCAGTCCTGCAATGTTGGTTGTGGCGCTAAAGGTACCAAAATCCAAAACTGAGGACTTAAAGGTTTTTTGGCTAAAAAATGCTCTGAGAACCCGGAGGAGCTTGCGTCTAACCTGCTCGTCTATTCGCCCACGGTCCATCGCCGGTATGCATGACTTTGTGGCTTCTCCCCCTACGTTTTTCTCCACAGCATCAAGTCCTGTTCATTGGTCCTTCAACAAAGGGGTATCCAAACCCTTGGTATTGTCTTCAGCTACAGCCTCCTACTAGGTCCCGCTGGAGATTTTCATAAAAACGACTAAGTCCACATTTAGAAATCTTTACTGCGGCTTCAACCCAAGGCTCCCCGACAATGACTCTCCCTCTTAGGACACTGTCTGCACCCATGACTGGCTGATCTTTACTTTCTCAGAACATTTTTCTCAAAATGTCTTCTAAGTCTGAAGGTAAGCGCTGACGTGCCCCAATCCACCTCTTGTATCCAATCTGCGCTCCATCGCTGTCAGCCAAATTTTTCGACTTTGACCCTGTCTTGGGAGACTAGATGTCCGCAGTTGGCATTTTAATCTTTTAGGAGCTAGCTTTTGCTAAAAACTTTGACAACTCCTAACTTCGGTTCTACTAATTGAATTTCTTTTTTTTTATTGTTGTGCTCATTCACCTCAGGCTCCAATGTCTATTAGAATGGCCCATAATTCAAAACTTGCCTAAAGACGGGTACAAGTTTAGACATTACCCCCAAAAGGGTGCATCTCTTTCAGATTGTCCGATTAATGGCAGCTGCACAGAGTGGGAGGCCAACGCAGCCAAGAGAGCAATGTAGGTGTAATCATTGAGCAAGGTATATGGGCCAGATGTATCAAGCGTTTTACCGTTCGCAAACGAGCCAATTCGCAGAATTGGCCCGTTTGCGAACGGTAAAAAGCCTTTTGGGATGTATCCTCCCAAAAGGCATTCGCAAAATAGGGAATCGCAATTTATGCGATTACCTATTTTGCAAATGCATTTAGGGAATCGCAATTTGCGATTCCTTAAATGCAATGCAGGAAGCAAGAAAAAATTGCGACAAGGCTTTAAGGAATCACAAATTACCACCAACTTCAAGTTGGTGGTAATTTGCAAATTCCTAGAAAAATGCAAATTTTTGCATTTTTCGAAGTGCCATGTGGCGCACACACATGCGCTTAGGGCATGTATGTGCACCACATGTGCATACTTACCTTTTTTGGGGGTGCATCAGGATGGCCTTTTGGCCCCCTTGCACCCTTGAAATTGCATGCGCAATTTGCGAGTACCTATTTGGTACTCGCAAATTGCGAATGCAATCCTATTCATTCCTATGGGCCTCTAGGCCTATAGAAATGAATGGGAAGGTATTCATTAATAGCGAATCGCAATTTGCGATTCGCTATTAAGAATATGTAGGAATCGCAAATGTTTTTGCAAATCCTACATACTTTGCATTTTGCGATTCTTAAATAGCTGAATCGGTAAAATTCGCTATTTAAGAATCGCAAAAGCAATTCTTGATACATCTGGCCCTATGTTTGCATTTCATATATCCATCCCTTCCAACTACACCCTAGCCCAATTCAATAACAAACACCAGAATATTTTCTTCTTAGAAGTTTTCCCCAATAAGTCAATTTTGGACATATAGAAAAGGGAGTCTAGCCACTCTGAATGTTGTACCTCCCCCCCCATTTACGACAAATTTCCCTTCTTGCCAGTAAAATAGAATAGAACAGGAGATCTCTGGCAATTCCTGTAATGCCTTCAGCCACTCCAAAAATTATCAATGAAATGCTTACCTTAACATGTAGTTCAAAATACATGAAATGGTCTTACCCACTTCATCCCAAAACCTCAGGATCTCTGGGCATTGTAGAAACATGTGAACATGCTTTTCTAAACCGCATTTTGCACATTTAGCAGATCTTTCTTTCCCCATTATCGGCAGCCTCTCCGGTTCTATGAAGTGAAAAGAGGTGGTTTCTCCTTAAAATGCAGGCTTAACAATGTAATATAATGTGAGCATCGATACTTGCCACATGTTTTGTAACTGCTCCCTCGGCAAGAATTGTCCCCACAGCTCTTTTGCCAGATTGAACTCTCCATCCACGATCTCTTGTAGTTCCCAATACCAGAATGAAACTTCCTTATTTCCTGGAGGTTTCCCCAAAATCTGTTCTTCCTGATAATTGCCACTGCCCAAGCACAACCTCTGGCTTTGCTCTCAACTTTTCAATTGTAGATATTTAAATTTCTAGAGTTTACCCCCCAGCATCTCACTTAACTTATCCCATGGTAAAAGCTTACTATCTTGAGTTAAATCACCCCAGTACCTTATTAGTAGGGCTAGTTTGTCTTTAAGGCACTCCAGGGTCCCTGGAGACTCCCAAATAGGGGCCGAATAGGAATAATAGTCTAGTTTTGTCAATCGACTGATTGTAAACTTTTTTATTTAATATTTTTAAAGAATTTTGGCTCTCCAAATTTAAATAGGAAACTATCTGTGTCCGTATTAATTTCTTTTATCATTGCCGAAATCATGGCCCATAGTTCTGATCCATCTGGCAAGTTGAAAAGCAATCTGGAGTTTGTCAACTACAAGGCCCAAGCATAATATTGGATGTCTGTTGAGGATAACCGCCCTTTCTCCCTTCTCCTCTGCAGTTTTTTCCATGAGATTCTGATCCCCTTGTATGCCCAAATAAAGGCATTTATAGCCTGCTGTACTTCATTGATCAACAGATTCTCAAAATGCAGGGGAATTGTATTAAACAGGAAGGAGATTTTGGCAGTATCATCATCTTCACCAGATTGACCCGCCCAAAGATTTTTAAGGGTAGATGTACCCATCCTTTCATTATGCGTGTAATTTCTCTTAATACTTTACAGAGGTTTATGTCTGGGATTTCCTTCATATCCTGCACAATTTTTAAACCCAAGTATCTCATCTCCTTCTTGATCAGTGTATTATCTTTTCTCTGGTTCCATACCATGATCTCCATTTCCCTTTCATTTACTAAGTATCCAAACATTGTGCCAAAATCTGAGGCTATCTGTAGGATAGCCGGCAAGGCAGCTGTGAGATCCGAGGTAAAAACCATAAGGTCATCTGCGTATAATGCTACCTTCTTTACCCAAACCATTGTGAGAGAAAGGCGGGATGTTAGCTGCCAATCTGAGTTTATGTGCTAGGGGTTCAATATAAAGATTAAACAAAAGAGATGATAAGGGGCAACCTTATCTTGTACCTCTAAGATATTTTGAAAGGAGTTCCCATTCACTAATAGTCTTGCTGAGGGATCCCGATATATTAGTTGGATTCCTCTACAAAATTTATCCCCCAACTCGTATCGTTTTAAAATGGTAGCCCGGCAAGACCACCTTTTCCCTATTGAATGCTTTGGTGGCATCTAAAGTTATCACTGCTAAGGGGGTCAAAGGGTAGTTGCAAAATAAATGGCCCCTATAAGACCATACGCTAACTCATGTAGGTATCTTCAATAAATTAACCCATTCTGGTCACTGTGCATTACCCTCTGACTACTTTACTCAATCTCTCTGCCAAGACGTTTGCAAAGATTTTGTAGTCGGTGTTAAAAAGTGATATCGGCTTGTATGATTCACAACTTGCGGGTCTTTACCTGGCTTCAAAATGAGTATATTATCGCCGCACTCTCAGGATTTTGCCAGCTGTGTCCCTTTATTTAGAATCTCCTCAAACATTGCTGTCATATATGGGATTAATACCTCAATCAGGATTTTGTATAGCTCCACTGGTATGCCATCAGACCCTGCAGCTTTACACTCCCTTACTTGTCTGTATGTCCCTTCTGACCTCCTCTTGAGTGATGTCCTGATTTAAAAAGTTCTATTGGGTTAGGCCAAGGGGTTTAAATCTTTCTGATAACCAGAGGTTAGCCTCTTCTTCTGGGACTGCTCCTTCTTCCAAGTATAGGTCCTGAAAATAGCTCTTAAAGGCCGCTTCTATCTCTGTCTCATTGGTCAATTTAGCACCTACCTGCGCCCCCTTGATTTCCATAATTAGATTTCTATTATGGTCAGCTTTAATCTTCCAAGCTAACAGCTTCCCTGCTCCCTCCCCATATTCAAAATGGGACAGCGTGCTAACCCCCATCGCTTCTTAATCCGAGTATGGAGAATATCTTCCATTTGGTCTTTCAATGTATGCAATTTTCTCTTTAGCAGGATACTACTATCTTCCTCTATATTGTTTGTTATATCAGACTTAAAATTTTTAATTTCATCTTCTAGCCAACTCACCTCACTTCTGTATCATTTATTTTTAAAACAAACAGCACTTGTGATCTTACCTCTAACAAAAGCTTTAAGTGTGTCCCAAACTATCCATGTAGGAGCCGATCCTATATTGATCTTAAATAATTCTCCGACCTCTAATTTCAAAGAGTCCATTACTTCAGTATCTGCAAGTATAGTACGATCTATCATGGAGACGGGTCAGGGGGTGCTTTTTACTGTTCCCCGTTGTTTTGACACACCTTCCTCTCCCAGAGAACTTGCCCAAATCCTGTTGTTCCCTGCCCACCTAGCCCCCCTGATTCTTACTGGTCTTGCTGTTTTCAAAGTAGTCTGTTTCTCTGATTTTACCACCTTCATGCCACCAGACACCACATCCTCCTTGTTGATACTGCCTTCGGGGATGCCCGCGACTCCTAATGATTCCAACTGCACTCCAGGGACTGCAGGGGCAGCGCATGTGCTGACGCTGCTCCAATTGACCCAGAAGAGACCTCGCACTGCTGCCCTGTGGCTCTTCCTGAGCTCCAGAGTGGCTCGAGCCAGCGTGTCTTCGCAGTGTTTCTGGAGCTCAGCAACCCCCCCATGGCCTCACGCATTACCTACTCTTCAATACGAGAAGGACGAGTGGGGGGTTTTAAAACTTGAATGGTGGCGGGCGCTTGTCGGTGCTCTAGTGGTCAGCACGCACCGCGGCCACCATCTTCTCCCGATCCTACTGATTGTATTTCTGTCATTTTGGTGTCAAATAATGTATTAAAATGTGCTTTATTTTCCTAAATTGGTGTGGGAGTTTTCCTGTGTTGTCTTTTCACTTTATAAATGTTTGTGTGTAGCATAAATACTTTACACATTGCCTCTAAGTTAAGCCTGACTGTTTTTTGTGCCAAGCTACCCAGGGTTAAGCACAAGTTAATTTAGTGATTGTTTGTGGTTAACCCTTCCAGGTACTGTGGATTGACTGGGGCTTACACCACAGTCAACCAACAACCCTATTTCTCACAATTTAAATTAGAGAGAAATATTCTAGAAGGCAATGTGTTGGGCAAATCAACTTTGAACTAAGTTTGTGTAAGAATTAAACTCTTTAAATACTTTATTTTAATATTAATACCAAAGACTCCTGGAAATGTAATAGTCTATTGAAACTGGATTATTTTTTGACACAATATTAGGAGCTCTTTCATCAGTGTAAATAATATTATGTGGAAACTAATGTATCAGTCATGTTCAGTAAGTGACATATGTTTTGCCAGGTTATGAATTTACAAAGTGTTAACAAACATTTGATTACTTTCCAGTTGTATCGATTTAATCAGAAAAGAGCCAACTAATTCCAGAAGGCGCTTATGCATGAAACCAGAAGTAATTATCTTACTGAAAAGGAGTTAATTGAGTCAGTTTTACATTGGTCATAAAAAGCTTGTGTATTTTAGTTTCATGAAAAGTCTTCTTCATATTAAGAGACTTAGGGGCCGATTCCGATTCGGGCCGGAAATCTCTCCGACCGAGCCGGATCCGGAGAGATTTCCGACCGAGCCGGACTCCCGCAGTCCGACCGAGCGAGTACGATGCGGCCGTATGCTGCCCGACTCGATTCGGTCGGACTCCCATTGAAGTCAATGGGAGCCGATCGTACAACGCATACACGGGCTCCCATTGACTGAATGGGTACGTCGCGAACAGGGGGGCCCCCTACAGTGGGTACGCATCGAAGCGGGTCACGCCGTACATGCACAGGTAGGGGGGACCCATGGGTCCCCCCTTTGTGCGACTCACGCGGCTAGGCGTACAGGGGGGTCCGACACGGACCCCGAAAGTGTGGCTCCGACTGCTCTTTCGAGCCGGACGGCGCGAGTCGGTCGGACTGCTCGCGGCGCGCATCGTACTTACCCGGCCGGGGAACGTCTCCATTGCGCGGTGCGAGTCGTGTCCGTGCGAGTCGGTCGGAGCGGTTGGGTCCCGCGAATGAGTCGGTCGGCGATTTCGCATACGCTCGCATCGTACTCGCTCGCCCGGACGCACGTCCGACTCGGTCGGGAAACAGGGCTCCGAATCGGATCCGGTAATGCCGAGTCCGATTCGGAGCCCTACCGGCCGAGATCGGAATTGGCCCCAGAATGTCTGATTCTAAAAGCTAAACTTACACTTTGTAGTAAGTTTACAATTTTTGGTATTCACAAACTACAAGTGTAATTTTACTGCTAGTAATTTTACAACAGTGACCAACTAAAACACAAAAATGCCAGGCTGATCATGTGTGAAATTCGTAAGTGTGCTAACTGTGACTTGATCTCTCAAGAATTAAAGGTACAAGCATTTATCCTATTTTGTGTTTCCATCATACCTGCATTGTTTCTTGTACACCAGAAATATGTCTATTTCTAAACAAAAAAAATACATTTTTAACTGCTAATTTATTTTCCTTATACAGCCAGAGTGAATAAAAATCCTTCATAATATATGTTTTGCCATGTCCATTACTTAGTTCTTACCATAGAAGTTACTTGTATATAGGTGTTTCAAGTGTAAATTTTGTTCTAAATTAGAATTTCATTCACGTTGTTATTGCCCATTTAATGTTGGCCCGCCACATCTCACTCTCAAGAGTGACTTCTGCTCCTCACAATAAGATCCTACCTAGACAGTCACCACATAGATGGAAAACACTGGTAAATTGTCTAATTTTTCACAGCTCAAATCACTAATCTCCTGATTTATTGACTCACATGTTAGCAGTACGTGTTTCAAGTACTGGCAACACTGAGTTGGCCGATAATGCTGAACCATCTACAAGTGAAGGACGGCAGGCATCCAAGCAGAGAATCCACTCCTCCTCCAAGCAACAATATCTCAAGAAGAGGATGAGGAGGAAAAAGATGATCAGGAGCTGGTCGAGGAGGCGGAGATGGATGAAGAGGCAGGCATTGTTGCCCTAATGCCTAAAAGACAGAAGGCCATTTCACGTCCAGGCAGAAGTGTTCCTCCTACTTCACTTCAGAGGATTGCCGGTCCCCAGCATTTACCAAAACAACCACAGAGGGTACTCCTTACATGAAGGTGCATCTCAGGCCTACTCTCAACCATGTTTAGGAGAGAATACTCCTGGTGAGGTTCAGGTATCCCCCATGCATGAATCACCTCCCCACAATATCTCAGGTGACCCTCCTCTCACTGCTGGCTGACCTTATGGTCATGTCAGAGGGCATCTCATGTAATGGGGGTTGGCATGGGCTCATGTGGTACACTAGGAGGAAGAAATTATTACACAAAAGGGTGATGTGCAGCAGGATATTTGTACAGTAGGTTTTACCCTGTCTGACATTTTGGATTCACTTCAAAGACGATGATTGACAGGCAGACATGTACCTTGGAAGATGTTGTGAAATGTTGCCAAGTACATGATGGTTGGGTGTACCAAGTTCAGCTAAGACTTTATAAGGAAGAGAGTGCACCATACCAAGCCTTGTCCATGAAGATGATGGAGGGAATGTTGAAAATATGCCAGAGTCTATCTTCATGGGCAACACATGCACAAGAATCTACACAGCCACCTGCCCCACCAGCACAGCCACCTGCCCCACCAGCACAGCCACCTGTCCCACCAGCATAGCCACATGCCCAAACACCCAGAACAGCCTCCCAGTAACAAAGATTTTCTTCTACACAATTGCATAAGTGGAGTGCTAGGATATAACTCCTGTAATCAAAGTACACATTTTTCATTTTTAATCATTCTTTGCTAATAAAAATATGTGCATTTTGGACAACCTCAAACCTGTGTTGACATTGATGACTTTGTAATGTTTTCTCTGCTGGTAGGAAATACCTTTCTATACAAGTTTCCATGCATAGTACGTTTGAACACTAAAACAAATTTATTTAAAATCCAGCATATTGAAAGCATATGCTAATCACCAAGGCTTTTACATGTAACCACACTAAATGCAATAAAGATTATGCACATGTAAAATAGAGGATAAAAAAAATAACTTTTTATATGTCTTTCAGACAATGGAAAACATAACATAAAATGTACAATTTTCATATTGCCATGGGAAATCTGAGACAGGCACACAAATAAACTTTTCAGGCAGAATGGGAAAGGTAACTTGGAGGTGGTTGGGCATCAGAAATTGGAGACGTGACAACAGTAGGTAGAGTGGGTTCGGGAGCCAAAGTAGAATATATAGCTGCAGTCAAGGGTGGTAATGGCTGCAGTTGAAGATTGCAGGTGCACAGAGACTGTGTCTCAGAGCATTTGGACCTCTCCCATTAAGCTATGGATGTACTGAGAGATAACTCCCTGACTACTGACGTCATTACCTCTTTGAGTGCAGCCACAGGGACAGACTCACATGGAATGGATTGGGTGTGACAAGAGGGGTGTGAGGTGTTGGATCAGATGTGTCCTTTGACTCATGGTCTTGTAGGTGGGCATTAGGAGGAGAAGGGTTTTCCGGGGCTGCAGCTAGTGGCCCTGATGGATTGGAGGACCCAGGCATTAGGTAGGGGCTGGGGGCAGGCCTAGATGGTGTTGGGGTCTGCAATAGGGACAACACTTCAACTTGTTCTTATAGGCCAGGAGGAGAATCCTACATCTTCCTGCCCCATGGTATGTACTTCCACCCCACCTCATGAGCCTGTTCAGCTTTGGCCCAGAGTCTTTTGGTTGTTGAGCGTGTAATTCTATGGGCAGAAGTACTATCCCTGCTGCTGGTCCGTTCCTCCTCTTTCTCACTTGTGGTGTCAAGCAGACGTACCCGCCTCTTAGCCGAGTATCTTGTTTGCTGCCCCTGGTCCTGCTCAGATGTTGCTTGGTGAGCCGAGTCCTCTTGAGAGGAGAAAAAAACACAAATATATATGTGGTTCAAATATTATCCAATTAAAATACCCAAGTTTACATATTGCTGGCATTGTAGTTGCTTGACTAAACTAATCAATATCTTGCAAAATCACATATAATAAATGAGAATTAGATGTACTACTTAACTAATTCATAATAAAGATCAGATAATACACATTTCAAGTATGTTATAGTTTTTTAATGATTTTGTTAACAAATGACCCAAGAGGAATCCAGCATATAAAATGGGTACAGTCACTGTTACCCTTACAATAAAAAGATATTTCAGCAGCAAGCTAAAAAGCATGGAAAATGACTTAGTACTGCTATATATAAGTTGTTGAATAAACTGCATGGCATTCTTCATAAAATGTATGCACTTATTAAATTAGGTATATGTATGTATTGTTTGAAGTCCGTAAAGTTACACAATGTCAGCACTTATGATACTACAAAGAACAATTAGTAGTCAAGACAAACACAACAAACAAAAAACATGTTGTTAGGACATAGAAACATTACCAACTTTGATACTAACAATAAACATGTTCAAGAGAAGAAGTCAGCATAGGTTAAATTTTAAAAAGTCCTTGCATGATTAATTATGCCAGTCCCAGAATTTTTGTCAGAAAAGTTGCGCTGGGGATCCTATTGTACCCATTATTGAACCAGGTCAACAGTCCCAGAATTCTTAAAAAATATCAGAACTGAATGAAATAGTCAATCATGGACCTGGGAAATCTTGGTAGCTATGGCACAGGTTATGTTAAAGGTCGCACACAAAACGACATGGCATCTCTCTTACAAGTCACTTTAAACTATGTGACAAATAATAATGTACATGTACTTAACATTCCTCTGCTGCTCAAACTCTTCCAGCTCAGCATGGAGGGCCGGCTAGGAAGCTCTCAGGACCCTGTGGTACAATGGAGTTATGTGGAGGTGATGTGTATGTGGCTGGGCAGCACACTTGCATAATGGCCAGGACCTTAATAAGGGATCAGTAATGCAAATCCTCCCACTGCTTATGGCATAAATTCCAACACCGATTGTACACCCACTGCACTGCAGCACATTTTAATGATCCGCCATATTTAGAACTGTGCTGTATTACTCAGCTGGGTATTTGGTCTCCCATACAGCTGAGCATGCTTGGCAATGACTCCTTCACTAATGATGTTTAATTCAGTCTCAGTGAAATGTGGGGCATGTCCTCAAGTTCCTCACGCATGCTGAGTGCAATAGTCGTACACGGAGCAAGAGGACTGAGGAGAGTGCTTCTCTGAAATAAGGATGACGCAGAATGCATTCAAAATGGCCGATCTTCCTCTTCCTGTATGCCATTTCCACTTTATTTGCGGTAGGCAGAGTTCTAGGCTCAGACTGCAGAGTCTCCCCTCCTTGTGCTGAGTGGAAACCCTGCACAGGGGGTGCAGCTCTGCATGCTGTAGGGAGATACTGTAAATGTATATAAACAGTAAGAAATGTGATAACCTGCAAAAAAAAGCTAAGTAGTAGGTTATAACACACATAATACATGTTTAGTGTACTAAGCTAGGATGAAGTGTAAGAAAAAAATAAATTTTAAATAATTAGGTTGTTAGGTATAAAAATATGATTTATGATTGAAGAAAAGAGACAATATTTTAACTCAGGAGCACAGCATTAAAGCTACACACATTATGCAACATTAACAGAGTTGTCTCAGGATGGAATTTATGGACAGTGTGTTAAATGTCCACCAATAATCATTCAGAACAGACTGTTCAACCACAAAGTCTGTAACCCTACAAGCAGGTCAAGAAAAAAAGAATTGACTAACCGATCATACACCTGCATACCCTCCCTCTTCAGGACAACACCCTGGTACCCCGTATTTGGATGTTCATGAGGATTTGGTGGTATGTGTAGGCCATAACAACATGGCTTACACACAACAGGCTACAATTATCTTCAGTGGAGTACACCAGTACCCCCTGTACAGTCAGGAAGTCTGAATACCGACTTAAGGAGACCAAAAGTGCATTCTATAAATCATCGGGACAGGCTTGCCTATGACATAGAGGTGGGCAAGTCACTGAAAGCTTGAGCCAGACTCGAGCCTGAAACCTGAAGCCTGGCTCTGGCTCAGCTCGAGGTCCTGTTGGAACCTGGAGCCCATAACAAGATGAGCTTTCATGTGGTTCCTGCCTGCCATCCTCACTCTACCTAGGATGTGGCGTTACGCTCAGAGCTGCTGACTGTGAAATTGGGGAACAAGTTTTGAGTGTTGGCGTCAGCTCAATGTCCTGTAATTCTGGGGGAAATCACTTTATCTGCCCGTGCCTATAAACAATGCATGTGACCGTGTGTAATATAACTGGTGCTCATGTAAAGCACTCAACCTTCTGGTCACGTTTACACTGTATTTAAAATCTGCAGAAAATGCACTAAGAGGTAAAAACAAAACTTTAACATAAGAAAACACAAATAGATATCCATTTATTAGTTGATTTGTACAAAGTAAAAGCAGAAATCCGGATAAATCGCGGCTTGCCCACTTGATTTGTGTGATCTTAGCCAAATATTTTATTTCATCAGAACTCCTTTCAACATTTTTCCTATGAAAGTACTTTCAAATATGTGAGTACAGACTACCACTTGTACAAAACTATCACTTTTAATAAGTGTAGTGCTAAAATGTGCCCTGTTAATGTCTAGGGTTCCACATGTTAAATAAATACATGTTTTTGTTTAATTTTGAAGAGACTTTATCATAGTTTATGTGGTTTGCTGTATGATTTACAAAGCAAATATTTTCGGGCTCCGCTTTTGCGTGGGCTGTGATATCTGAGCCAGACCATTGGCTCAGCTCTGGCTTGGCGCTCCCTGTTAATTTGTTGGCTCGCCCACCTCTACTGTGGCATGCCTATGATTTGATAGGATACTCTCTGGAAAGATCCAGTGGCAAAAAATTGGAGAGCACTTAGTACCTCACATAAGCTGGGATAGCTTAGGAGCAACATGTATCTGAATCCAGCTTGTGCTCCCACTCAGAAACCATGTCCAAGATGATATCAGGTGGGAAGCAGAATCTGGAAATCACATCTAGGCTGCACATCTCAAAGATAGTAATCCTTTGCCTATCTACCCTCTCTCTCATTTCCTCCGCCTCCTCACATCATTCCTCCACAAATGAGTGGGTAAAGCCACAAACACATTCAGCGACATAGTGAAAGCAAGGAAAGAGTTTGGGTGTTCTTTTTCATGTATTCAGCCTGGTTATGATTAGCTGTTGATGTAATGAGATTCTGGCGGAGGTGGGTGGGATACTTGAACAAAATCTGTAATTTAAAGGTGTGTGGGAAGTGTTTCACACAATTTAAATATATAAATTCCGAATTTAGGGGCAGATTTACAAGCCCCTTGCAACACTTTTGCGCCGCCTCTGCGTCACTTTTGTGACGCAGAGGCGGCGTAAAAAATGCAGCCAATTTACAAAATGACGCATCTAGGGAGATGCGTCACATTATACCTGCGTCAGGTATAATGTATGCAGGGTGGGTGTTCCCACGCAGAAAAGCCTCGTAAAAGTGACGCAGTGAAATCTACAAGATTTCACTGTGTCACTTCTAGGACGCCACTGTGTCAAAACCTTACGCCTGCTTGAAGCAGGCGTAAGGAGTGAAGCAGTGTAGTGGAAATAGGCCTCAAAATGCAATGCTGGAGTTGCGTCGTACTTGCGACACGACTCCAGCAATGCGTGACTTTTGCCCCAACAGATGCATCAGAATTTCTGACACATCTGTCAATCCTTGTGCCATGGTGCGCCGTATCGTAAATACAGCGCATCCATGATGGTGCAAGGGTTTCTCAGGGTGGCGCAGGGAAAGTGACGCATCTCTACAGATGCGTAACTTTCTTATAAATGTGCCCCTTAGCTCTTTAGTTATCAAGAACATGCACATTTTTAATAAAAATAAAAAATATAATTTTTCACAAAATGAAAATTCAAAATTACATTGCCATGTAATTTATTGTATTATGCCAATGAACAACTATTAAACATATATAAACAATGTACATAATTAATACAGTGATTCTAATCACTTATAAAGCTAATATTTGGATGCTAAACTTCACAAAAACATGTTTCATTTTCCATATGTGAGGTTGTTGCTGTACCAGAGTACCACCAAATAAGTGGCTTGATTTACTATATTTTGTTATTTTTCCTAGTAGTAACTATAAAAGTGCAGGTGTAAGTCTCAATGCTGTTACTATTTTGTGGATGGGTGACAGGTCTCATTAAACTGCTCCAAGCCCCTCTCTAAACACTTCCTTACTCTTCCCTATTCCGCTCACATTTAGTAGTCAGTTTGCTCTTTTTCTGCCAACTCCCCTCTGTCCCTCACTCATTTACTACTAGACTCTATAATTAAGTGTGCATAGACTCGCCCGTCAAGACAGAAAACACAGCACATAAAGAGATAGGCCAGCATAGACGTAATAATCCGCACGTAGTTTGTAAATAGTATTTTATACTACATTTTGTAGTACTCCAAAACGTGCTGTAAAATGCAGTTTCTGATTCTCTGATCCACTGAAGATAATTGTGGCCTGTTGTGTTCTCTGCCTGTGCCATCTTTTTTATGGTTATGTGCAGAGTTCTCTACCCTACTTTCACTATGAGTGCGGAGTCTCCATAGTCAGAAAATTACAGGTAGTAAAATTAAACTCACAGTTTGTGAATACCAAAACAGTATTAAGTTTACCTTTGTGAATCTTGCCCAGAGAGATTGCACAGGTTGAAGTTAAGATGGTGGAGGTTAAGGATCTTTTACTAAATATATATTTATTTGCCTTTGGATACCCACTCCACTCTGACCAGAAGAGTTATGAGGCATAGAGTGATAAGAGGAGTGATATCAGGGGTCGTATTAGGGATGTGCCCCCGGGGCGCAACGTGCGTTAACGCCTGCTTTACCCTCCCGCAAGGCACTTTAATATAAATATTGCTGGCAAACATATAGCACCAGCGCTATCACCAGAGGGCAGTCCCTCATTTGAATGGGGTCGTGGGCCCATGCCAATGAGGGAATCACTTTGCCACTGCACCTGCTCTGCAGAAGCGGGGGCAGAGGCAAAGATGCTGTCAGGAAGAGTACTGACAGTGCGCCATCGAAAAGGTGACACACTGTCAGTGCGCCCCCAGATGGCAGCCCACTGGAGTGGGGAAAGAGTGTCCCATGGACCGCCCAGACTTCCCCTTGCAAGCAGGTGCAGTCCCTCACTGCACCCGCCTACAGGGGGATCTCCAATCCCCTTATAAGTGCAAGCCTGTTGCTGCCTGCACAATGAAACATGGAGCAGCTGCTTCAAGGCTGCTCCCTTTTTCACTTGAATGCATTGTCCCCAAGGCGCACAAGTTTGCTACTGCCCAGGGGACAGCCCATTCAAAGTATTAGGGTGCACTTTTCCCATTTGCGCCCTGCGCACCTGTTTTAAGGTGCGCCGTGGCGCAAACAGGGAAAGTGTGCCTTATCCATAATACTACCCCTGGTGTGTCTGTTTTCTTTCTTATCCAATTTCCCTTCACCCGCTTCAACTATTTGTCTCACATATATTATGACATGATGTTAATAGTTACTGTGGTGGGGGACTGAAAAGTGCATCGCTCCCATTGGATCCAAGGTACAAAATTTGTGTTCTCTGACATTTGTCTACTTTAGACCACCTCATGGTAGATGTTAATACTCCAAAACTGCCCCCATCCTGTTGAAATGGTCCAATTTATCCAATATTAAAAGTAAGTTTCTCCAGGATCCTGCCTTCTCAACAACCCTATTCAACATTTAGATGGCCTCCCTTGCTGCCATCTTAGATTTCTGCGAGATATGTACCCACACATATGCAGATGGCACTCAGCTTCTCCTCAAGCTTGATGATGAACATAGTAACCTCGATAACCTCACTGTCTTTACTGATGTCACCGATGGATGCAGAACAATTGGCTCTACCTCAATGGTGATAAAAATAACATGCGGCTCCTAGGCCCCGTCACAATGACTTCCTTCTCAATAGCATGGCTGGAGTAATTGGTCTTTGCAAGGAAATGCTCTTTTTTGTGTGGTTACTCCCATTTGTTGCTGCGTTTTATTGCTGTTTTTTAGACTCTGCACACTGGAACACTGCTGTCCTAAGTCCAGTGTCTAGTGTACATGTTCTTACCCCTCAAACTTGTAGAAATTGGCTAATCCAGGTCCCGATGGAGCCCAGATGGTTGATTCTAGGAATAACCGGGGAAGTGATATGGCCCAAATACCCAGCTCAGTGGCTTACATTGGCGGCAGGGGGTGCAAAGCGTAACCTAGCCAGATTGTGGGGGGCAGGAAGACCCCCGACAGTTCAGGAATGCGAAAACGACCTTGATTGGTGTCATCTAGCGGAACGCGAAATATACCAAAGTAGAGGATGCCCCCGTAATTTCAACAAGATTTGGGGTCGCTGGATACGCTACAGGGACTCTTAATGTGTACTCTTAAAGAGAGTGATGGGAGGTATTGGAGGAAGGTTTCCGTGGCTGCTTCTCATCAGATTCATCTGAGATCATATGTCGTATGATACTTGTTCTACATTCAACCTGACTGAAGCTGACCAAAATCAAGAAAACAAATGTTTATGCCTCCTGCAAGAGGCTACTGTATTCACATTCATTCGTTCTGAATAGCTGTGAACTGCACAACTGCTTAATAAAAAGAGTAATACAAAATAAAAAAATAAAAAAATTGGCTAATCCCTGATTGGCTTACTTACCTTTTCTATAAGGCCATAGTACATGGTGTGAAAATATGCATGTACAACCTGCAGAGCGACCTGTTACAATAATGCTTTTTAACAGGTAAAAATCAAACCTCCCTTTAAAACATTAGTAAGTCAATCCTATGTAAGCCTCAGAAGCCCACAAGGTAGTGTGCATGGTATCTAAAAGTGGGGCATGTAGACAATTCATGTTACCCTGTCCCAACAGTAACCAGGCCCTAAAAGCTATTTTCACTGTGGCAGGCCTTGCAGTCCTATTTAGAAAATCAGAGTACAAATAAGACTGCTAACACTGCATTCCCAGGGATGCAAGACCTGGCTCTTCGATCAGTAGCAGCACCACCCCCCTCTTCCCCCAGCGCCTTGAGACCCTCGCGGGTATGTAGTGCGCTTTATAAGTGACATGATTGATTGATTGATTGAACCACTATTTTTATTAGTTATTAAACATCATATTTACTGGTCAAGAATAAATAATAAGCAAAAAGAAATTTTATAGATACATTTTACCTGCCTGAACTCTCAGAAGGCTAATTAACAAAAGCATCTGCCTGCTTCTATCCTGTGCTCATGTCCAGGAACAGGCGTGAAAGAGGTGTGACATGTCTTCAAGGACCAAACAATAGGCTGGCCTGAATAGGCAAAGATAACACTTCTGTGTGGAGGCTGTGGGCATCCTAATGGTACTACACTGTCAAATCCTGCTTGACACATCTGTTGTACCACATGTAACACTTTGAGGGCCAGATGTACGACCCCTTCATTTAGCGCCTCGCTATTTGCGACTCATTGCGAGTCGCAAATTGCGTGGCGCTAAATGAAATGTACAACAGTGTTATTACACTGTTTTGCGATTCCCAATAGGGTCGCAAATTGCGAGGCTCATTATTATTAATGAGTCTCTCGCAATTTGCGAGCCCATTGGGAATGCCAGCCCTCCCAGGGATGGTGGCCTGCTGGGCTTAGCAGACCGCCATGTCTGGGACTGCTTTTTAATAAAGCAGCTATTTTTTTTAAATGCAGCCCGTTTTCCTAAAAGGAAACCGGGCTGCATTTAAAAAAAAAAAAGGAAACGTTTTCGTTTCATTTTTTAAGGGCAGGCAGTGGTCCCTGGGACCACTGCCTGCCCTTAAAAAATATTCTACCCTGCATTTGCAAAGGAAAAAGGGGTCCCCTTGGGACCCCTTCCCTTTTGCGACCCCATTACCACCCTCTTGAAGAGGGTGGTAATTTGTGAGTGTTTTGCGACCGCAATTGCGGTCGCAAAACATTTGTACATATGGTTGCGCTCGCTATTAGGAAGGGAACACCCCTTCCTAATAGCGACTCGCAATTCCAAAATAGCGAGTCGCAAATAAATTGCGACTCGCTATTTTGGAATGGTACATACCCCTATTGGTTTTTGTATGCGCAAACGGGTTCGCAAACCCGTTTGTGCATGCAAAAACCATCGTACATCTGGCCCTAAGTGCCCCCGAAAGGGAGAAAATAGGATGCCAAGACGATTCTTGTGTATCGCCTGTCTGGTTGAAAAGGGACCCTGCTTTTCTCCTAATCGACGTCTGTCTCTGAGTTTTTTGTGAGTACAGTGCCTGCTTCAAACTGGATTTTAGTGTTAGATGCGGGAGTACACTCCCACACACTTCCCAGCCCTCAGTAGCAAAAGACTTTCACCATCTTGAAAATGCCTTGGCACATGGCATTGTGGGCCTGTTTGCAGTAAGGCAAACAGGAAATACTGAAAACTGGGTACGATTGACCCCTGGAAACTTTTACCTCATTGGTTAGAGAATGCCCAGGAGTCACTCTAATCCACTAGCTGGTGCGAAACATAAATGCGGCACTTCAGGGCACCTTCATCGGAATACTGCTGGACTTTATCACTTGTGGTGGACACCAGTCCACCCCAACTAATAAACCACTTGATTCGGTCTCTGACCCAATGTCCATTGATAAAGCTTCTAACATGGAGTCCTCTTTGATTGTTATATATCATTTACTCATCAATTAAATGCAGTTTCTAAACCTACATAACAACATCTTCAACTGTTATAAGGGGCTCAGCTGCTGCTCCACTACCCTCAGATAACCTTCCTTATCCTTCGATTGTTCATTTCTAACCTCTATACCTTTAACAGTTATTAGAACATTGGAATGTTGGGAGCTCCATTGAAGACAATGGAGTTGCTCTGGGCTTATAATGGCTGGTATAAGCCCAGCGTTCCAACATTCCAATGATTGTCTTTTTGTTTCTCCATTTTTAATTTAGAACATTCTAGCCTTAGCGGGTGGAATGTTCTAATAACCTTATAGCCCTTCTGCCTCAGGCTATACCGGTTGTTAAAGGCCCTCTCCCTGCGTTAGGCCCCCGCCTGCGGCTCGGGCCTATAACTCGGGATCAGGGCATTTAACAGCCGGTATAGCCCTCGGCAGCGGGCTATAAGGCTATATTAGAACACAGGAATGTTGAGAGCTCCATTGAAGACAATGGAGTGCTCCGGGCTTCTAATGGCTGGTAGAAGTCCGGAGCATCAACATTCCAATGTTTGTTTACAGCTGTTGCTGTGAACAAAGGCCTCAAGGAGCCCGAGGTGATTTCAACCCCCTCAGGCTCTGTGAGTCCTTTGTTTTACAAATTAGAACATTCTGCTCTCTAGTTTATATTAATTGTCATGCTGCAGTTGATCCTACTAGTAAGGAAAAGAACTAGAAACATACAATATATTTTCCCAAAGGGAGCATGGTATCTTTGTGTAATGTTTATTGCAAAGGTGAATAACTATCAGTGAATCTCTGCCTCTCACTTATTATATGATTGAACAATGGTTAGAATTCAAGATATCATGGCCTCTTTTCTTATGATTTCCGCCTTCATTTAAGGCTAAATGACCTTATCCATGGTTCCTTTTCAATGGGCCCAGAAATAGAGGCTGCTTGAGTTTATGATAATATCCCAGAGACAAAAATGTCTAAGTCTGGGAGAAGGGGCTTGTAGTCCTAGATTTTAGTACAACACAGCGGCACCCACTAAAGATTTCCTCTGGATATTCCTCCCATGTACTCTTCTAGCTATTTACATGTCTTATAAGAATACAAGCAAAAGGTATTATTGTTCCTGAGCCATTGTAATGAGTCATAGTCCCCCCTCTCTTTTTCCTCTTTCACCCTGGAGCATATTACACATTTTTCACCAGCCAAGTAATTTTGGGTGAGGGTGTACATCAGTGGTAGTTATGTCTGCTGGGATTCTGGATAGTTTGAGGTCGCGTTCTCACTCTCCCTTCCTCCAGAGGAGTATGTCTTCTAGTAATGCAAGTTGAAGTACGTGATTGTTCAGCAGGTTGAAGTGGTTTCAAATTAATATCTGTCACCCTTCACCCTCAGTGCCTTTACAAATGAGATTGCTCTGTGAGTAACAAGAGTGATTCCGTCCTTTTTATGAATTCCATCGCACTAACCATGTTCAGCCTGCTTGGCAGAGGGCTATTTCCTTTCTGGATGTAAAACCGATGTAGGTCTTTCTTTGTTCCTTTCTTCTGCACGCTCTTCCTGCAGTCGATTGTTCAAAATGGCGAGATTGTTAGACTGCCTAAGGATAATCATATTACTGTACAACAAAGAGCAGCAGGCTTATTATTCAGCAATTCTGTATGCAGTATGCAAATTTGAGGAATTACATCTTTATGCTAACAGGCTTAGTACAACACTTCCATGCCGAACTTGCCTGGCCCATACCTCAGAAAAACATACAATAAATTAGGATGCACTCGATGTACCGTCTTTGACTTGATGTTTTTTTGTGCTACATTTGATAATGATGTAGTTACGGCTGATATGATTATTCTAATATAGTGACTCAGGATTTTCTAACTCGGATATTTTGCATTTGCAGAGATGGAAGGTACCTGAGAGGAGAGCTTGGAAAAGAATTGGCCCCAGTGCTGCTGTCAGATTGTTTCATGAAAATCGAACACCGGGGCTTTGACCATTGTACTTGTTCTGATAGGTAATCAGTGGACTGCACCAGGATAATTTCCCTGAGTGGGTAATGGCTACAATCAATTCAGCTTTTACTACTTGCTGGTTTAGTCTCTCATAGTTTGTAAGTGGATCCATTATTGCAGTGCAGCCTTCAGGGCTGGAACACTATTACAAACTCCTGAACACAGCACTTATTTGGTAATTTTAAATTGAAGGGCTTCAATACGACGATTACAAGGCTGATCAGTGAAGAAAAATGTAAGGCTATAAGTATATTTAATGGACTGCTGAGCGAATCACAGAATTGCATGAGTATCATAATATTCTCACTATATCCATTCTTATCAAGTTGTGTCAGGGATCTCACGTAAGTTGATAGAAGGGAACAAGACAAATCATGTGACCAGTGTTGTATGAGGTTATTCAAAGGAAATAAACTGCATTAGGTTCTATACATATTTTTTTTTTTTAAAAGGAGTAAGGGATACATTTACCAATACTTCGCACTGAGTTTGCATAACTAAAGTGATACAAACCAACACAAAGTGTTGCTTTTGGATTTACTTTCCAGCACAAATAATGATTTGTGTTGGAAAGTAGCCCTAACATGATGCAAAAGTAGTGCTTGTGCTACTTTGCCCTACTTCGTGTCAAGAATCCATTCTATATGTTATACATTGTTTTTCCCATGCAATCACCTATAGAATTTGATAGAAAGAACTCTCTACTAAGAAAGATAGACAGGGTCTTGAATAGAAAATTAACACCTACTCAAGGCAGGCATAATGTTCGAGAATCATTTTGGGGCATATTAGCAAGACCCACGTTAAAATTATCGCTGTTTTAGCGGCAGGAAACTGCCGCTAAAACGGCGATAATGGGCTTGCTAATATGCGTTATGGAATTCCAATAGAAGCCCAGGTTAGATGTCCTGCACATCTAACCTGGGCTTCTACTGGAATTCTATAACGCATATTAGCAAGCCCATTATCGCCGTTTTAGCGGCAGTTTCCTGCCGCTAAAACGGCGATAATTTTAACGTGGGTCTTGCTAATATGCCCCTCTATTTTCTCAACACTTTTCCAACTTTGCATGTGTGTTGCACTGTACAGCACATTTACAAAGTGGGAAAAGTGTTTAACTGTGACTAAGCATATTATTTTGTACTACAAGGGTACCCTTCTACTACATAACCTATGCTTGACATCATGCTTACACCCTTGATCTATGATGTAAGGGTGCATGCGTTGGTGCATGGCAGCGATTGGAAATTACCATTTTTGTGTCGTATTTCGGCGGATTTTTTGCCTCCTTTTGCTGAACTCATTTTTGATGGCCACAGTACCATGGCACTCCATGTACCCAGGGCCGGTGAATTAAATGCTACGAAAGGGCAGCAGCACTCATTGAGCCACCCACTAAAATAGCACTGTAATGCATATCTCCAAGCATGCCAATGCAGCCTGGGTATGCAGTTTTAAACTGCCATTTCGACTTAGTAAAATAAACTGTTTGCCATACATAAATCCTCTTTTTTAATACTTAGAAGTCACCTCTAAGGTAGTTCCTAAATGCCTATAGAGCAGGGTCCTTGGTATTTAAAAAGTAGATAATGTATATTTAGTGTTTTACATGTCCTGGCAGTGAAAACCCTCCACAGTACTAACTTCAGTTTGGGAGTAGCTAGAAAAACTGTTCAAGGACTCATTTTAGTGGTTCTTTAAAATCAAACGTAATAGTCAAGTCAGATTTTATATTAGTAGTTTGAAAATGACACTTTTAGAAAGTTGTCATTTTCTAATACAAACCAAAAGGGGCCTTTCTGTCAGTGGCTGATGTCACTTGACTGCTGATGGCTCCCCTGTGTGAGGTGTGGATTGCTCCAGACAGTGGGCAGAGGGCTTCGGTGTGGAGAGGTGTTTTTCTTCCTTGAGCATGATGGCCTGTGGAGCTATGCCAGCCTCTTCCTGAACTTCAAAAGATGCCTACCGTGTCACTGGAAGATGTAACTCACACCTAGGCCTGCCTCAGTTTTGTCTTGCTAGTCAGCTTGGCTTTAAAGCCACTGGGAGTGGGGGAACCGCCTCATAACTGGTTTGGAGTGACCAGATGGGAGAGTTTGCCTATTATTATAGCCACACATTTGGGTGGCACATGGAGATCTAACCAGGGGAAGAAAGGTTCTGCCATGTCAGATTTAGGTAGAGAGGGGCACTTTAAAATAGTTACAGTAAAAGACTGGTACTGGGCATAAATGTGGCACTCCAGTACCCTCCTCAGGGCACTCCTGGGCCTGTGATGAATCAGAAGAAGGACTCCCCTGCTATTTGAAGTACTTGAAGAGAGACTGGACCTGCTTTCCTTCAACCCAGGACCCCAGAAGTGACTTCAGTGGTCAGTTGGCTGACCTTCTGTTTGAGCAACAGGGACACAACAAGCTTCCAGTGGCCCTTTCCCTGCAATTGCCCAGCTGACCAGTACCAACTGGATCTGCACTGGACCCTGCTGCTGGTCTCCAAAGTCATAGACCCTTAGCTGGCATTAGAGTTTACTTATCTCTTCCTCAAACTGCAAGAAGTGGGACTTAAAAACTATTTACCGACTGTCTGCCGATCAGGATTGCTGTAAAAGTAGCATTAGTCAACGTTCAATCACCAGTCAGCCTCATATTGCTGATTTGCCCTGCTAAGGGGATGTCTGAACTTGGAGACCATCATCGAAGTCAACACCGAGCAACAACCCGTCAACGTTGAGACCTTTGTAGAGACTGACTTTGGACTTCACCTGTTTGGACCTTTCGAACCATCATCAATGACCGCACCCAGACCACACTCTTCAGCAGCTCACCAGTATTAAGACCTGCTTTGGATCCAGCTGGCAGCTTTCCCCCCTGAAGACTTGTCAAAGCCTACTTTTTCTCCTTAAATGTTTTTAAGTGCAAAGGTAAACTTTCCATCAGGATGAACCTGGTCCATGTATCCGACCGGCAGGCCACTATTTTCGGCCTTAATATTTTTCTTTGACCCATCCTTGCTCAGCCATATAACCGCAGTTGGCGCTTTTTGGTGCTATTTTTAATTCAAACTTTAAAAATTCATATCTCAGGTTCTAATTATTGGATTTTTATCATTGTGGAAGCTGGCCTGGTATATGATGTCCACTAATGTAAGTGGGCACCTTGCACCAGTCCAGACATCCCTTATGGTGATTTAAGAGGTCTCAGACAACCTTAGAAAGCTATCCAAGTGGTAGCTGTGGAGAGCAGCCTTCAGGCTTATTGTTGAAGGAGTGTAAAGCAGCTTGTTTTACCAGAATGCAATCATATAGTATAGAATAAATGAAAAAGAACCACACCAAGTATTTATAAAAATATGTATTTATTATATAACACTATCTAGTACGTTGCAATATCTCCCACACGGAGATAGACACAAAGCACACAATACTTTAGCAAAGAAATCATAGTAAATAGCACTAATACACAGTGGGCCCCATTGGGGGACCAAACCATATACTAAGAAAGTGGTATAAGAACCACGACTCGAGTCAGGACTATGTCGAGAGGAAGTAGAATTGCTGGGACCCAAAGGAACCACCCAAGGTGAGTAGATAGGGACCCCACGGAGAGAGTGTGCAGTATGTGAATATGACTGCGTGCTCTGTACAAGTCTATGTGCAAGTCAAAGTTGGAATTTTAAAGATTAGGGACCCATCCCAGTGGACCCTGAAGAAACCCCATGGAAGACAGAAGGTTGGAGAGCCACCCCACCCGTGGATACAGTAGTACCCAAGTTACCTATCCCAGGCAAGCGGGGTGCATAGGTGTGAAGTGGCGTCGGAAACCCCCGTCGAACCCAATGGAATACTTCAGGAATGTGTCACTGCTGGAAGAGGAGAAAGTGTCCATGGGAATCCAAACGTGGATTCTTGGAAAAAAGTACCTGAAAGCAGAGGGGACAGAGTCTATGTCTCTCGGGAGTGACCAGGAGACTTGGAAGACGAATGCCCTCTGATGTCGGGTGCTTCAGTGATAATGTCGATTACCTTGACTCTGCAGCTGTGGGGACCAGGCGATGCTGAGGATGACCAGGAGCCGGATACGAGCTGTCCCACAAAGTATGTCGAGTGCTGAGGGGTCAATGTCCGGCGGGAGCACCAACAAGCCTTGGCAAATGCAACCCACGCAGGAAGTCAAGAAGGTGCACGGTTGGGACCAGCAAGGTGCAGGAGACTCACCACAAGCAGGGGAGTCAGGGCAGGCCCCAAGCAATCAGGGGAGCCCAAAGAAAGCAAAGAAGACCCTCAAATGGACCCACAGGCTGGAGGCACAGGAGTCGCAAGAGGACCTCGAGCAGCTCACCAAAAGGAGCAGGCCACGGTGCCCACGAGGTGATGTGGCCAAAGATCTTGTTGGAAGAAGTTGCCGGAGGTTGGGGCTACTTGGAGCCCAATGTACTTGTCGCAAAGTTGCCAACAAGCATATGACCTTGCAAAAGTATGCGGTGCACAGGGGTTTGGTTAATGCAACCCCCATGAGGGATTCTGACCTCAAACATGGTGAGAGGACAGCTCGGGCCTCGGGAGACATAGATAACCACCACCTGTGTTGTTGAACCCTTCGGAGTTCACAGGAGCATGGGATCAGCAGACCGGTCAGCAGTGTTGAGGTGCCTACGAATGCAGGGAAGTAACTCCTTCACTCCAAAGGAGATTACTTTGGTTGTCCTTGATGCTTCACAGGCTTTTGAAGGTTCCTGTATGATGCACAGGCACAGACGATGAAGCAGACTAGAAGGGAGACAAAGTCAGGCCCAGAGTGCCCAGACGGTAGAAGTACAGTGGTTTCAGTTCTGAATCTTGTCCACGACGAATCTAGGGACCTACCACCAGGTAAACCCTTAAGTACCCTAAGGAGAGGGTTGGAAAGATTCAGGGGACCCTCCCAGGGGAGGTTACTTCCATGTCCTTTATCTAGTTTCGCACCAGAGCGGGAGCCAACGGCTCCCAGAACTGGGTTGAGCTGAACTATGCACAGGGACACCAAATTGCCCCTCATGCAGACTTTCAGGCGCTGGCAAGCGCACCCACCCAGCCCTAATACACAAAATCCTGTCTGGGAGGTGGTCACACCTCCCTGTTACAGAATGCCTATTGTTCCACCTTCCTCTGCTCGAGCTTGGCTCAGCAGCAGGAGGGCAGAAATGTGTCTCTGGTTGGCAGCAACCATTTTGTACTGTCCGGGTCAAGAAGGCTGGTACCGGGAACACTGAGAGCCTAATGGAGGGCTCTTCCAGTGCTTGGAATCATACCTCCCACAACATTTACGGTGTGGGGGTATGATTCCAACATGTTTGATACCAAACATGATAGGAGTCATTGCAGCCGTTTTCGAGATGGTCATCACATGTTTACACGGTGCCCTTCTATATAGTATATGGCTGCCTCACTGACAACCCAGGAGAATGGACTTTGTAGGCTGCAGAAGTGTCCTGCTCATGCAGGGGCACCCTCTCACTTAGAATCAAGCACCTTGCCTTCAGGATTGTCAAGGCCTGCTATTGGGGGGACTTATAGTTTTTAAGTGCAGTGACCCTTAGATATAGTAAACCTATATCTTTAGTAAGTGGTGCATGCACCAACTTACACAGGCTGCAATGGCAGGCCTGTAGTTCCATTTTGCATGGTCAGTCATGGGTAGCATAATGCATGCTTCAGCCCATGGGAGACCTCTGGGGTACCTATGCTCTGGGTACATGGGTACCATATACTAGGGACTGATAAGAGTACCCCAGTATCTAATCTGGGATTCTACCTAGGTACTAACACAACAGTTTAGGGAGAAAGCAGATAGACTGGGGTCCTGATTAGCTGGACCCCAGTTAGACTAGTCAAAAACAGCTTAGCACCAGGCAAAAAGTGGGAGTAACCATGCAGAAGGATCCTACCTTCCTACAGTCATTTTGCTGTCATTTTATTTATTAAAATAGTGTCTATATTTATAAATTGGTTTGGGATTTTTGGATAGCACTACCACATTTGCTCCTGTGTCATGAATGCATGATACAGTGCTTTGGCACAGTCTTACTTCGGGAACTGAACAACCATTGGTTCTTGTCCTTTCGACCTTTCTGGCTACACTGCGAACAACCATTTTCTGCTGTGCACTTTCGAGTGTGCCCTGGCCATATGCTTGGAATCACAATTGGTTCAACCCCCTGGAATGCTTCGGCTCCTGGTGATCTTGGCTCATCATGTGTGGAATCAGCACCGGCTGTACCTCCTTTGGCGGATGCTGAGGTGGATGAACGGGAACATCTTTGTTCTATTGGCCTGATGTGTTGGGTGCCTCTGGGATCATCCTCTACGGTTGCTGGGATGTGAAATCTTTCCTCTACTCCTCAGGGCACATAAACAATCTGGCAGTTTCGAGTTGTGGGGATATTTTTTAATTAAGACTTGTTTTTAACACCCTAAATTGTTTTAAAATTGTTTTATACACTGCCTTCTAATGCATTTATTAAATTTGTTTTTCTGCCTTTTACATATGGCTTTTTGTATGCTTTTATCCTCAAACAAGCATAGTGTCTTTTTATAGTTTTATGGGGCTTTATGCTTATTCGTAGGTTTAGCATTGTATTTAGATAGCTTTATATTTATCATCTTACGTCCAAGGAGTGGGTGTCACGTGGAGGTATTAGGCCCAGTTAAGAAATGCCATCTTTATATACTCACCTTCTTAAGTTGACTTCTCTCCCTAAACACAATTTCATTTGAAACACATTCATTTGTGTGTACACACAGGATAACATTCCTCGAACTCAGTTTGCTTACAATCCCACTTCGTAGGCACTCTATCAAAACACCTTGACCATTCTGTACAAGGGCTATGTTCAACGCACAAGAACTTGTTATTTGTTTTCAGTATGGTAACATGGAGGGTGTTATTATATATATGATATCAAGACTTTGTTTATTCACAGGAGCATTTTGCTGGCACTGAGAATTTGGTCCATGCCGTAATTCCAGCTCAGCTGATTTCTGTCACCTCATGCGAGGGATGCTGTCCAACTCTACACCAAGACGGGTACCTTGCTGACGCTTACCAACAGATAATGAGGAGTTAGACTACCCAACAGACATTTGACAGATCCATTCACCTCAGACACGATAGGGTAGAATGAGCTACATAGTAGTACACTATGTTACAGTAATTGTATGCAAGTATATTGTTTTCCGTAATCAGCAAAATGGTTGAATTGTTCACCTTCTTTACCATTCTTATAATGTTAATTACATTATTCTGTTTCATTCTAAGAATCACTGCAGTGCAAGTATGTTACTCAAGAATTACAATGCTTCAATAGATATTTAAACATTTCACTGGGTATTTCTAGTGTTTCTCATTTGGGTATACATAAGTGGCTGAGCGAAAGGGTTCTAGATCTGTTACCACGATTTCGTTGGGGAGTCAGGGTTGTCATGTTCTGAAGTTGCACACCCATTTGTTATCCTTGAAGGTTAGGGTTACAGATGGTGCACTGTGAGCTAGCAGGACTATACACCAACATATTCTAAGGGGTGCTCAGAATCAGCCATTCACCAGTCCAATGTTTATGTTGTCCAACAAACCCACAGTTTTACTTGAGAAATTATAAGCCATACGACAGCAGCAAACAAAACCTGGGTGTGTCAAGGCCTCGGCCACCTTTGTGAACATTGTGTGATCATACATTTGCCAAGGACTTTGATGGCCAATACAAAATAAGACTCTAAATAATGACCAAAGGATTCTATGCATGTCACAGTTTTGGCAGCACATCATATTTAATAGAGATATATTCATGTACTAAACCTTTCACATGCACCACAGGACTGTGAGCCTCATTAACCTCTTGATGAATGGTCAGGTTGCATGTTGTTTTGAGGGCATACCCCATCAATAATATCATATATATCCTGTCTACAAAGTTACAAAGTATTAACAGAGAGAAATGGTACAAGATCAGGCCACAAGGGTCCTGGGTAGCCTAGGCTATTGCTATTTGAATGAGCGTTAGTCAGGTAGCACACGGTGGACTTTTTTCGCAAAATATGCAGGGACACACAGTTGAACAGACATAACATTTATTGACATCATAAATGAAATATCAGTTATTGCTATTCAGATGATAGTTCTGGTGCTCACATGGGAATAGTGAAGGGTGCGTGAAGGGAGGGGTGTTAGTGACATTAAAAATTACATCGCATTGACAACAATAAGGCAAACTCCAAGGAATTTAAACAGTGTAGGAGTTTGTTGTTGTAAGTGGTCGACAGCGTGTCGATCTCATTAAGTTGAGATCATCATCAGGACAAAATTATGTGAGCAAGCAGAATCTATGAAGAGAAGAAAACGTAGTATCAAACAGTAGTCCCGAGTCAATTGAAGTAAGTAAATGATGTACACGTGATTTCTTTACAAGGAAATTAAGGAATGGTAACCAAAGAGGATGGGCTCCATTATGCAAACGTCAATTATTATATAATTAATGACAATTTTTAGAGAGGACGTGGGCAGCCAGAGAGGACTGCATCCCGGAAGAGAATCCGCCGCGCAAGGTGATAGGGGAGTTCAAATAAATCAAGGGGCACGCGTACTGAAGGGCATGCGAGACGCTTGCGGGAAAGCAATCTAAAGCAAAATAGAGCATGTTCTCACGGAGGAGTAAACTTACGCAGTGAGGGAAGGCTCGGGTAGGAGTGCCGGGAGGCCGCCGGGGCACGTAACCAATAAACGTACCCTTACCTCCTAGACGACTACTTCACAAATCCCCAAAACACACAAAGACAACAAGCAGGGACGTGGGGAAGGTTAAAAAACAGTCACGTTTTCCAACTCTTCTGCAGAGTCTGACACTTCTGACCCCGGAGCAGGACCCAGTACCTCCTCCCTTAATCCCAATTTTTTAGGGAGAGGCAAGCCATTCCAAACAGACCGAGGCAGGGGGAAACCACGATACAACTTCCCACCCGGAGCGCGTCAGACGGGACGGAAGTTTTATCAATGGGGCTACCAGTATTAAACACCCTAGGGATCGGGGATACTACTCCCAACATAGAACAGATTCCTATCTTTAACCTGTCCAGACATCAGCTATCATCCACAGAGATCTCACTACTGAGCAGAGGTTTATAGTATGTCATGACAGAAAAACCCGACTGGTTCAACATCCAAACTGAGATTTTCCAAATCTTTAGGAAAATAAGACTAAAATCCTTTTTTCTAGATAAAGAGACTACACCCAATACTGATACCACAGGACTGCGTCCTAAATCTACGTTTAACCCTCCCACTGGCTCCTTACCCCCAGAAGTCATTACCTTTGAACACTTAGTCTTAAAAGACCTAAGCAAACTGCAAAATGAACATAGCTTCATTCCCTATAACATCAGCCTAGACGAAAAAAAGAGTCTCACCAAACTTAAAAACATGGAAGCCATAATCATAAAACCTTGCGACAAAGGGGGTGGCATTGTCATCCAGGATAAGACCTCCTATGACAACGAGATCCTACGCCAACTCGGTAACACCACCCACTATGAACCCCTCTCTAACAACCCCCTCTTGGAAATCAAGAACCTTATCTTGACCATTACTAAAAATGCTGAGGAACTCGGCTTTATCAGTCACAACGAGTTCTTGTACCTCAATAGTAAAAACCCTCGCACTCCAGTATTATACACACTACCCACAGTGCATAAAAACCAAGAAACTCCACCAGGTAGACCCATCCTTTCAGGCTGTGGCTCTGTACTAGAACCACTAGGTAGGTACATTGACTTCTTTATCCGAGACCGGGTCCAAAATACTATAGCCTACGTCAAAAACACCACTCATTTTCATCAACCTAGTCGAACAAGAGTCATTTGACCCCACTAGTGAGCTCCTGGTCACTCTTGATACCGAATCGCTGTATACCAATATTCCCCAGGACAAAGGCAGCACTGTCATAAAAACCCACCTCAATGAACACCCAAGCCCGCACCAAGTACCTACTGAGTTTATCATTGCACTCCTAGAGATAGCCCTTACCAAGAACTACTTCTTGTTTAATGATAAATACTATAGGCAATGCAAGGGCACTTCGATGGGGGCAGTTTTTGCTCCCAACTTTGCAATTCTGTTTGTTAATGACATAGAAAAATCCTTTATCCTGAACGCAGTCAACCCCTATCTGCCTAAAATCAAACGTTGGCATCGCTACATTGACGACGTTTTCATGATATGGAAAGGCAACGACACCGAACTCCAGGACTTCCGCACATGGATTAACAACTGCCAACCTGACCTCAAATTTACCTACAATTTCAGCTTCGCACGGATAGATTACCTTGACATGACAGTTGTACCATCTGAGGGGGGTCTGTACACCACACTGTATAGGAAACCTACAGACCGAAATACCTTGCTCCACTACAAGAGCGCTCACCCACGAGCACTCAGGTATGGTCTTCCTTATGGCCAATTTCTGAGGATACGCAGAAATTGTAAATTCAAAGAGGATTTTTTCAGGGAAGCCGAAGTATTGTGTACTAAACTAGCCAGCAGGGGCTACCCCAGATGCCTGATAAAGCGCTCCATGAAGCGCTCCTGGTATTCCCATCGTGAGGTCCTACTCGAGCCCTAACCAAAAAAAAACATGTTGCGCATTGCTTGCGTCACCACATTCTGCCCAGTAAGCAACAAAATAACTAAGATGATCAAAAAGCACTGGCCTATCCTTACCTCTATTAACATCACCAATGATGCACCTCTCTTTTCCTTCAAAAGAGGGCGTAACATCAAGGATCATTTAGTACGTGCCTACAAACCCGCGCGCAATGACAATACCCTACAATCATGCTTAGGCCTCCCACCCGTGGTGGGACACTTCAGATGCGGTAACTGCGCAGCTTGCCCGCTTACCATGAATACCAAAGTTTTTGAGTATAACAATGTAACGCACAAACTCAACTTTTTCTCCAATTGTAATTCAGTCAATGTGATCTACTGTATCCGTTGCCCATGTAACCTGGTGTATGTTGGCCAAACAACCCAGAAAGTGAAAGCGAGGATAAGCCAACATAAAAGCAGAATACGCTGCAAAATCATCACTGCACCATTGGTGGAACACTTCCTGGAGAAAGGGCATTCCGAATCAGATCTCCAATGGCAAATCATTGATATCTTGCGTCCCCGCAGCAGAGGCGGCGACCCACAGCTACTCCTTAATAGACTAGAATGCAAATGGATTTTTAACTGCAGATCAATTGAACATGGACTAAATACACTCGAAGAATGGAATATGATTTTGTAAACCACCCATGAGCTGGTTAATTTCGATGATACGTCCTACATTATGACCTGTATATAGCATGTTTAAATTGTTTTTACTTCTTTTATTTTTCATTTTTTTCTTTAATTAACATTGTTTTATTCCTACCTATGTCTCCATGCTAATCACATGGCACCCTAGCCAACACCACATTTTTATTTCTTTCCTGTGTCTCCATGCTATTCGAATGGCACCCTAGCTCTATTCATATCTACCATAGCGCTGTTCACGTCCTCCCCATCATGGCGGCCACCTTCCTTCACTGCTCTGACTAGCGTGGTCTAGTCGCCCTTCTCCTGTCAGGAGCGTACTTAACGCCCTCCCAGGCCTCACTAATTAAGCCTTCCCCGGAGACGAACACGGAGCTACTGCCCGGTGTCTCCCTCGGACTGACTCACGCGGCCCTCCAAGTAAGTGGCTCCACTACAGACAGGCTTCCCCAGCCCTCCTCCTGCCTCTTGCTTAATTGTTTTCCTTTCCCGCCAGATCGCGCTTCACACCCAAGGAACCCAGGGTTTACTTCTTACTTAACCTCCGTGGGACTCCGGCCTTTTCCGCCACCACCGCTGCGTCCCACCGGCCCCCCGTGGACCATTGGCCCCCCCTATCAAGTAAGTCCTGCAGCACTGCGCGCCTACTCATGTACGAGTTTCATGCCCGCTAACGCCTCAGTGAACTCGAGCGCTTTTGCTTCATTTAATTCCCTCTTTCCCGCTAGATCGACTCTCGAAACTCTATTCCACCACGGGTCCCCGGCCTCCACCCGCCCTCTCCGGCGCATCCCACTGGCCCCTCGTGGCCCACGGGTACTACCTTCAATATCAAGTAAGTCCCATAGTCAGGCGTTAGGCGCTCTCCCCCGCACGAGTATCCCGCTCTCTTAAGCCCCCTTGAACACCATCGCCCTTGCTCCTTAGGTTAACTGCGGCCCCCCTGCCCCGTTCCAGGTACGCCGACACATCCATCTTTCCAGAAACGGCTGCCTACCCAGGACGTGACTTCGCCTTGCACAATCCTACTCCCCCATTGCCAATTGGTCCGCAAGGGGCAAGTAAATAATTTGGCTCCTTGTTGGTAACGGGCCCCGGCGGCCTCCCGGCACTCCTACCCGAGCCTTCCCTCACTGCGTAAGTTTACTCCTCCGTGAGAACACGCTCTATTTTGCTTTAGATTGCTTTCCCCGCAAGCGTCTCGCAAGCCCTTCAGTACGCATGCCCCTTGATTTATTTGAACTCCGCTATCACCTTGCGCAGCGGAATCTCTTCCGGGATGCAGTCCTCTCTGGCTGCCCACGTCCTCTCTAAAAATTGTCATTAATTATATAATAATTGACGTTTGCATAATGGAGCCCATCCTCTTTGGTTACCATTCCTTAATTTCCTTGTAAAGAAATCACGTGTACATCATTTACTTACTTCAATTGACTCGGGACCACTGTTTGATACTATGTTTTCTCCTCTTCATAGATTCTGCTTGCTCACATAATTTTGTCCTGATGATGATCTCAACTTAATGATATCGAAACGCCGTCGACAACTTACAACAACAAACTCCTACACTGTTTAAATTCCTTGGAGTTTGCCTTATTGTTGTCAATGCGATGTAATTTTTAATGTCACTAGCACCCCTCACTTCACGCACCCTTCACTATTCCCATGTGAGCACCAGAACTATCATCTGAATAGCAATAACTGATATTTCATTTATGATGTCAATAAATGTTATGTCTGTTCAACTGTGTGTCCCTGCATATTTTGCGAAAAAAGTCCACCGCGTGCTACCTGACTAACGCTCATTTAAATAGCAATAGCCTAGGCTACCCAGGACCCTTGTGGCCTGATCTTGTACCATTTCTCTCTGTTAATACATATATTACTCCTGGTCTAAATAATGGGGTCCCCTTGTTTATGATAATATACAAAGTTACAAAGACATCATTGCCTATGTGCCTGATTTTTAGTTTGACAGTTGTGTTACTGCATCACAAACATGATGGGTCTGCTTTATTACAAGGGCATTATATCCACTGGCATTTATAATAAGATGGATGGTATATCCATCAAGTTTGTACATCAAGTTTTTGAAGCAGTAACCCTTCGACAAATTCTAAATGAGTTCCAAACTCTATTATATTTTATGACACTTGCAATAGGAGCATCATGGAATAGTTTGACGTTATAGGGCAACCTGAAAACTGGAAAGAATTAAGAGCAACATACATAAAAGCTTACCCCCTTGTTGCTGCTCAATGACACTTAGCCCCCCTCCAAAATTGGGGTAGGCTGTTGGTAGAGTGCACTGCATCAGGTGGATCATCAACTGCTGCATTTGATTTTCCTGCTGGGAGAGCACTGAGGCAGGTCTACCACTGAAGGTCCTCCCAACATTTCCTGGTAGTGGATATTTTGGCACCTGAAGAAACCCCTGTTGGTGTGCTTACCTAGCAGTGGCTCACCAGATCTTTTTCTTATGGTGCTGACCTACACAGAGGAAGATAAAAAAGAAAGCAAAAACATATATATTAATAATCATGTTATGGTAAACTTCACAATTTTTTTAACATGATTATGCATATATAGTAATCATTTTACTTAACACCCATTGGCCCTGATTGTGAGTTCTTAAATGTGTAAAGGTGTCACAAATGTGTCAGCTATATCACCAGAAGTATTACAAGTGTATTATAGCATGTAACTTGTTTTAAGTGGAGGAGATGTGACTGTGAGTAATATTTTAAAAGTGTATGTTTGGTTTATTTGCCATCACTCAATTTGGTGCGATGTCAACAAGCACCATAATTGTGGGGCAGTTTTATTACTTTTTGAAATAATTACTCCACCGTATTACATGTGCCATATAAATCATTTGACTTCAAATTATGTGTGTGTGATATATGTCAAATTGTGATGGAGTACCCATTCTGGCAAACAGAAACTCAGGACCTTTGTGTTTTATGTAGAGGGTACTCCTTCCCAAAAGTCAGGGAGTACCCAGTCTCCAAAATCGTGTGACATCATGGATGTTATTCATTCTGTCCCTCAGATTGTTGCTACCCGGTTGACCATACAGCTTCTTGATGCCAAAAGCTGGGCCTGCATCACCTGACCAATGTCTGACTGGTTTTAATTTGATCATGAAATACCTGGCTCATTAAGTATGAAGGTTTCACAAATTAGGACTTGTTTAAATCATTAATGATTGTGGAGTACATTACGTTCCAAATTCTGATGTACTATCATTCAAAAAATTGAGCTAGTTCCATATTAATATTCCAGGCAGATTTTAATAATATAATAATATATCTCTGTGCATCTTTGGTTAGTAATTGACATTTCCTTGCCCATGATGGGCAGAGAGCTGTGTTTTTAATATTCCTAGGTAAAAGATATATTAAATAAAGTAATCAAACTCAACATTCAAAATCCCAAGATTCAGAATTAGATTGAGGGAAAAGCATTGTGAATGAGACATTTAACACATGGTCGGAGTGTCAAGCCACTCACAATAGTCATAATAATTAAATAAGAATATGTTAAAGTCCTAGTCATGTATGTAGCTGCCTGTAGTTGGTCGGTGTCCATCCGTGAGGATGTCCAACTCCTTAGGCGTGAAGTTGAGGGACCTGTAACTTATATCTTCAGCAATGGTTGGCCCCAGCAGAACAAAATGAGCAGCAACAGTTGAGAAGGTCTGCTACAGATGATGGTTATAAAGCAAGTGACCTAATGGGCTTAAAAACATGTACACCAACGTGACAGAATTTTCTTCAACTGAACTCTACACAGTGGACAATGGATTCAATTAATCAAGGACCATACTAACCAATGCAGAATCGAGGCAGCTGAAAAAGGTAGATACAGGCCAAACTTAGTAGTCCATCATCTATAATGGCTACGCCAAGCTTCCACCATATTTGGTCTGCCATCAAAAACCAACAGTGTCAGCAACACAGGGTATCCTTGATAGTACAGCAGACATGTAGTACTTTATTGATTAAAGCATTTGTCATCTTTCACATTGCTTCCATCAATAAAAACTAGTTAAGCCCATATTACAAACAATAGGTATTCTCCGTATATGTCAACCCTAATGGATTTTTAAATAAATGATAGACAAAAATGCAGTATCAGTTTTGACAATCCATATACCATTTTTAACAGTTTAAAAAATGATGCATGTAACTGCTTCCTATGAAATACGTGTTGATTTGAAGATTTTATGTTTTAAACTCTAAAAACCACTAAAATTCACAAGGTATAGCTAACTCAAGGAAGTATGCCTTGCGACCCCTCCATGCACAGTGTTAGCACCAATGATGTTGTTGGACATGGCCCTCGCTACAAGGTCACCCCAAACATTTTGCCTTCACTACTCCTGATTTCTGACCTTTATTTCTGTTGGTTTTAGGGCTATGTTGACTTTACAATTACTGACCAGTGTTAAAGTGCTTGTGCTCTATCCTCTACACATATTAAAATAGGCTTATGCTCATTTGACACATTTATTTTTCTTCTATGGCCCTAGTAAATTGGTACTACATGTCCCCAGGGCCTGTAACATAAATGCTACTAGTGGCCCTTCAGCACTTATTGTGCCACCCTTTTAAACAGCCTCTGTGCTGTTTTAAACTGCTATTTCGACCCGGTAAAAAAAGAACTTTTGCCAAGCCTAAATCTTCCTTTTTTATACATATATACAGCACTCCATTGGTAGACTCTAAATAGCCCATAGGGCAGTGTGCATTGTATTTAAAAAGATGGACATATACTTTTACCTTTTACATGTCCTAATGAAGAAAAACTCACAGATTCATTTTTCACAACTACAAGGACATAGGATAACAGTGGGTTACCTTATTACATTAAATAAGTGATAACGTTTGTTTGGGAACCGGTAGAAAGGTCATGTTTGATCCCAAAAGAATTATAATTTAAAATCCTCTTTAATGGCAAAGCAGAATTTTAAGTCATAGTTCTGAAAATGCCTCTTTTAGCAAGTTGCCATTTTCTTGACCTAAACGTTTGATGCCTGCAGCCTGGATCACATGACTAGGTGCAGCTGGCCTTTGTGTGTTCCTCCCAGACAGTATCACATAGTGGCACTGGGTGTTGACAGGATGGGCCATCCAGACCTGATGGGAGGGGCGGAGCTGTCACCTACTACACTTGCACTTCAAAGGAGCTGACTCAGCATACACACTAGCCTTTTGTGACTCAAGACCTTCTGGGACCAGGGAAGGGGAAGGAAGGAAAATCCAGAAGCAGATGCGGGGGGAAGTCCAGACATTTCTCTCACTTCAAAGCTGACACCAGGTATAAATATTGGACACTCAGATCAACTCTGTGAATACTACCGAAGGAGGACTGCCCTGCTGCTTGAGGCCTGCCCTTCTATATGAGAAGGAAGGCTAGACCTGTTCACTTCAACTCAGACTACCTGAAGTGACTCCAAAGGTCAGCTGACTGACCTCCTGTTCAGAGCTATAGGGACATAACAAGTCCAGAGGCCTCCCTGAAACTGCCCAGCTGACCTGTTGCATTGGACTTGCCTATACATGTAACTGGACCTGCCTGAGATTTCCTGGGCTCTGCTGAAGTGATTCCCTGATCTCCAAGAGGTGCCTCCCAGGTCCTGGACCCTTGGTTTGGCATCAGTTGAGCTCCTCCTGGAAGAAAAGAAGAGCTCTTTGACACCTTGAATGGGCCCAATCGTGACAAGTCCTTGCCGCTCACAATGACTGCCAAAGTGAAGCTCCTGGGAAACTGACTCTTAGCACTACAGCGACCGCAAATGACAACTGGCAACGCAAGATCTGCACTTCATGCTACAGTACGCAGTGACTGTCAACACGAAACTCCAGAATCTCCAGCAATGACTGTCCAGGACACCAACTGTTACAGTGACAATCATCACCAACACCTGGCCTGCTCTTCGCGCTACAGGAACCACCATCTGTGATGCTGTCCCTGCTCCTCGCAGTCCTCCTCCACCATGAACTAGACTCTTTGCACCAGGCTTTGAGAAGGTCACTTTTTCAGCGGGAGTAACCTGGTCCATGTGTACGACCCATGCTCTATTGCAGCCATCCTGAACTTGTAACTTTACCCCGGTGTAGCACGACAAGATGACCGCGAGTGGCGCTTTGTACTTTTAGGCACTTTGCCTACTTAAATCTTTGAAATATATCCGGTTCTACTAATTGGATTTTTGTCATTTTGGTGTCAAATGATTTATTAAATTTTACTCTATTTTTCTAAATTGGTATGGCATTTTTCTTGTGTTGTGTTTTTACTTTATTACTGTTTGTGTGCTGCATAAAAACTTTACACATTGCCTCTAGGTTCATCCTGACTGTTTTTGTGCCAAGCTACTAGAGGGTTAAGAACAGGTTAATTCTGTGACTTTTGTGGTTCACCCTGACAAGGATTGTGTTTGCTACTTGAGAAGGGCTCCCACCCTCCTCAACCCGCAACCTAATTTCTCACAGGTGTCATTTCAGATGTCATCAGTAACGTTAACAAGGATTTGATGACGTGGTAGAACATGTAATATGTGAGGTCATAAGCAGCGCACTGCCAATCTGCCTGCGTTATGTCTTGTGCTGAACATCTTGAGATGAAGTGATACCTCCTGGTTAGGGGTCCTTCCCAACTGCCACCCAGCTGCTTCTCCTCTGGCCTTCTTCGGGTTCTTCTTAGCAACCTCTCCCCCTCTTTATATTGCATCTGCATTTCTCATGATGCTGCGAGTCATGCTGTCTGTCTCACTGAATATGTCTGTCCATTTCTCTCTGTGCTACTATTTCAGTCCATGTGTATATTTTCTTTCCTCATTATTGCTTTGCCTCATTGACTGTTCCCCTCATCTGCAACCTTAACCCTCCGAACACACGCCTTCCTGGTTTCTCTTTGACTGTCACTGTGCTTTAAATCCAACTTTCTCCCTGCCTGTGCTGTTGACTGTCTTGGTTAGCGCTGTGCCTTAGTCAGTTCTGTGCTTATAATGTCTACCTACATACATGACTTTACCTGTCTCTGGCGCTATTCTTTGAGTATTCTTTAAGTATACCTAACAGTACTCGTTAATATCTCTTGGGTGAAAGTGGCATGCATTCCCCATGGTCTATATAAACAAATGTTATTTCAAATGTCTTCAAGCCTTCCAGCTTGGTCATGTACCTTCTATTTTTCATTTAGGTCTTTCTGTCTGCCTACCTGGCACAGCACCTGCTTGCCAGCCTAAATGAATGCTTATGCTATTTAAGGGCTTAGTAAAGTATGATAGGTTTGGGCCACGTCATATAAAGAGAGCACTAGAAGTGCTTGCTAATAATCAGTGGTGGCTGCCAACCAATGCAGCTGGTGGGGCGAACATTTGAGGTATTGACAGGTGCTGAAAAAACCCAGCAGCACCCTCAGGCTTATCGCCAAAGCTCTCGAGTGTGGTCCGTTTTAAGCAATGTTTATAACGGACCACTATTGAGAGCTCTGGAGTTGAGGCTGAAGTCACTGTGAGTTTTCCAGTGTCTGTCAGGAAGTTAAAATGAATAAATAAAAGATTCACTTACCTTCTGCCTCTGCCCTCAGTGCTCCTCGGTCTCATCGTCAGTGGATCCACCCACTCAGGCTCCCAGAGCCTCAGCCAACTCCTTTCTTCCACTCAAGATGCTGCTCTCATGCTGCACAGGCCGCATGACAGAAGCACAAGGATTGGATGGAGCGGACTGGACCACGCTCACTGAGTCACTGTTGGCCTGTGCTTGCTCTCCACCCGGCTGTCTAAGACAGCCGGGTGGAGAGGTTTCACTGCACATGTCAGGCTGGCTGTCGCAAGACGGCCGGCCAAAGAGACATATGCAGTGTAAACTGGTGGAGAGAGCACCACTCCCCTTCTGCGAGTCAGCAGCAGTGGTCTTGCCCCCAGACTGGGGAAAGGGAAAACTAAAATGGTAATAAATTCAATTTATTACCATTTTATTTTTCACCTTTGCAGCGCTATCAGCAGGGGCGCGACGCTCCTTTGCCCTAATAGAGGGGCTACAGCTGCTAATATCATTGCCACATTTTTGGGCTTACTGGTGTCTGCTAAAAATGGAACTGGACCAGTTGTATTTTATCTCCTTAGATAGTGTTAAATGTTGATTTGTGATGGGACCTTTGAAGGAGTGTGAAGCTTTTGGGTGGAATTGTAACAACATTTATTAAAATCTCTGAAGCGATTACATAACATAACAGAACCCAATACAATAACATAACTCAAATCAAAATAACACAACAAAAACACATCAAAATAGTCAAAAGAGAAAGCAACAAAACAACTGCAGTACAACACATCACAATGCAATGATAAATCACAAAATCACCAGCATAAAAGCAACATATCACCACCATAACCAAATAGAAATAAAGAAATATGCACGTATATTCTTGTCACCCATCACCAGCTCCATAATAAGTCTGCTTTCCTAATATGGTGTGAAAAAGTGTTTGTACTGAGCACAATCTTACTATCAAGGACAGTGTCAGCGCAACAAGTGTTGTGGCCCGGCCCCTAGGCTAGGTGGGAGAAATATCTTTATGGGGTAGGATAGAGAGCTCTTGTTGACTGTTCCTTGGTTTTGGCACTGAAGGGAAGTTGCCTTTCTCTAGTACTAGTTGCTAGTTTATTGTTGGTTTTGGAACTCCCTAACTCCTGTTCGTCTCTCCCATCCCTCTGAAATTACCCACAGTCATTACTCCCTCACTGTCATAACTCGTTTCTTCATTCCTCTCCCAGCTTCACAGCCCTATGTGACATGACCTGGCTGTACCGATGCTTTGTTTCCATTTCCTTCCAAATCAAATATGTACTCAGCAGTGGCCGCTCCATTAGAGCCGAGGAGCGCTGCTCCCCCTGCCACCACCAGAAAATCCAGCAACTAAAACGATAATAAAACGGGATCTAAACCCGTTTTATTATTGTTTCATTTTAATCCCCTGGACACACCCCCAGGACTCTCATGAGTCTGAGGGGCAGGTCCAGGGGATGACCCTGCTGGTGGGGGAGTGGTGGTCACTTGTTTCAGTGCGCAAGAGATGTTTGGCCGGCCGTCTCAGGCTGGCCAAACCCGTCATGCGAAGTGAAGCTCTCTCCAGCCCCAGCTATATTGCTGGGGCTGGAGAGAGCAAGCACAGGCTCCCAGTCTACCTGGGAGCGCAAGTTGCCGGTGCTCAGGCTGATCCTAAAGCTGCGCTCATGTGAGAGCAGCTTCAAGATGGGATTACAACGCGGTCGTTACAACAATCGCGTTGTTACATCGCATACGATTACATTGCAAGTCGTTACAACGACTTGCTGTAGGGGGCAGAAGGTGTTGGATTTACAATCCAGCACCTTCCCTGCTGTTGCACAAACTGGAGTAGGAATAGTAAATTATACTATTCCTAAGTCCAGCGCCCCCCCTAGAGCAATTCGTTGTAACGACTTGCGATGTAATCGTATGCAATATAACAAAGCTGTCGTTGTAATGACCGCGTTGTAATGGCATGCGATGTATCGCATGCAAACTAACGACATATATTCGGTGGCGTTAAGGTAAGTATATTTTATTTATTTATTTATTGTCCCCAAACCCTCCCCCCCTCCCTCCGCCCTCCTCCCTACCTCCCTCCTCTGGCCCGGCCTGCCCCCCCCACTTTGGCAGGGGACTGGCTGCTACTGTATGTACTGCATGTTTAGGCAATTCTTACCTCCAAAAGTCACTTTTTAATTTTGAACAGTTTTGCCCTACATTCAAACAATTTTTATAGAACAATCAGCATCTATTCAAGGACTATTTTTTTTGTAATGCCCTTTATATGGTTCCATTAAAAATCGACATCATAATCAAAACATTGCAGAGCCTCCGTCACATATGAAAGCTTCACAAAGATAAGCAGCCAATATAAATCATATTTCCCCTCCCACTGTCCTTCCTTCCCAGACAGGCCAACACATCCACCCACGCCACCCTCCCATTGACCCCCACAGCAAGAAAATAGTGTCCTAATGTCCTTCAGTTTCATTAAATCTTCATCACTCCTCGTACCTTGATCCTTGGTGAGGATGGATACAAAGCAATTGGTAATCGAACATTCAGAGTGCTCGTATTCTAGGTAGGCAAGACATTTCCTTGCACTCATTGTTCATATATGGAAACACTAGTGGCTAACCGTGTAGAAATGTATCTTTGTGCTTATCTATATGATTTAATAGTCACTCCATGGCCATTGTCTCCCATTTTTGACAACACCATATACGCTATGTTGGGATTGCCTTTTGATTCCAGTGTTTAGCAACTGTCATTTTTGCTATGAGTAGGAGCTGGTTAGTAAGCTTCTAATTACTTAATATTGCACCCTCCCACTCCAAAGGTCCCATTCCCAAAATTGTCACCTCCAGGATGGCTGCTATAGGATATCCTATTGTTTCCTTTATGGCTGCAAGAACCTCTTTCAATAGAATTTTTCTTAAGGCATTCCCACCACACATGCAACAGGGTACCCTCCAGACCACATTCTCTTCTGCATTTGTTTGCAGAGGAATGTGAAAACATCTTATACAATTGTCTTGTGTCAAATAACACCCTGTGATCATTTTCAAAGCTGATTCCCTATGTTTCACAGATAGGTTAAACTTATACCGCTCTCTCCTCAATGTTTCCCAACTTTTGATGGGTAACTCACATCCCACGTCCCTTTACCATCTTTATGTGTAAGCACAGGATGGGCAAGTCACAAGAGTACTTTGAAATGTATATCAGGGCTGACATCCATCCCCTTGTACCATGGTATGAAGTTAATTATTTCCCTCCTGTGTGAGTGGCCCCAGTGCAGCCTCATGTATGTGTGGCTGCAGCATCTAGTGGCAGATATGCTGGTAAAGGAATAACTCCTATTTTTGTTGTGTATTTTCCACAAATCAGTAGGAACTGCTCATTTGCATACGGCATAAAGTTAGGATGGTGCCAGACTGATTGCATGCACCTCCCCCAGATATGCTATCCCTTGCACCAGCTAGGTCACAGTGCCACTGTTAGCCCCCCTAAACTTAGACAGGGAGCGAACAGTTCTGGCAACTACTGAACATGACAACCCGGTTCCCTCAGGGATCATGGTGACAGCCCTAGAACCTTTCGCTCAATCACTCGTGCTCTCTTTCGCTCCGAAAAATATACAAATAATACATGAAAGTACATTTTTCAGAATGTATTGAACATTAGTGATTCTTGTATAGAAAATATGTGCTGCAATGATTTATAACCACAAGCAGAAAATGATTATAATGAGTGTCAAAACAGTGAACAAAACAAAGAGTTCCACCATCTTGTTGAGACAACATATATATGCATACATATACAGTATTATAAGAATCTAGCATTCTCCTACGATGCAAACGCTAACCTACGTGTCTAAGGTGTGAATGTGTGGTCTGCCAAAAAAACCTTCTGGATGATCTAACCCCTCTACCTGGTGGGTAAGAATGTAGGACCCCTTGGTCTCGAACTGGACACCCCTCATGAAGATGTCAGTCAGCTGCTAGGCAAAAGCTTCAGCATGCAGGGACCACTCGAAGTCAGCAGAAATTGTATTTGGAAACAAAAGGAGATATATATATAGAAAAGGGCATCCTTGCCTTGGGCCAAGATTGTGATCAGTCTTCCATTGTTTCTATTCCAGAGATAGCTGTGTCGCAATATGGATTTAATAACAAACACCCTTGTATCACGCAAGTGAGAGCCTTGCACATAATACATGGCAGTGTGATAGTGTTCTCGCAAAGTTCTTTGTGTCATCAAGGTCCATGTTTCTTAGAAACTTACCCAAGTGCAAATGGCTGTCAAAAGTCTATGTGACAGAGGGAAGGCAACTTTAGGGAAGAACCATGTACATGTAAATTGGCCCTATTTCCTACCAGGCCTAACTCAGGCACATGACATTCTGAAAGGCCAAATGTCAGGCCTAAACCTTCCTTTTTGATTCATATAAGTCACCGTAAGCTAGGCCTTGGACAGTCCAAGGGCAGGGTGCAGTGCATTCAAAAAGTAGGAAATGTACTTTCAAGTTTTACATGTCCTTGTAGTGAAAAACTCTTTCGTTTTCACTACTGCAAGGCCTTTCTCTCCAATAGGTTAACATTGTGATTACCCTATTACATCTTATAAGTGCCATTTCCAATTGGGAAGAGATGGGCCCCCAAGTTTGGTGTCTCTGGAAATCCCAATTTATGGCAAAGTTAGATTTTAAATTGTAATTCTGAAAATGCCACTAGTAGAAAGTTGGCATGTTCATACTTTAGTCATTGGTGCCTTCTGCCTGTCTCTGAATACACATCTGGGGTGGGGGACAGCTGGGCTTTGTGCATTCTCTCTATATAGCCACACATAAAGGGAGCTTAGGTATGACTGATGGGCCATTCACATCCTGATGGGCCATCCAGGGTAGGATGGAAGGGAGGAGCTGACACTTGAATAGGCTCTGTCCCCACACAAAGGGCTGCATACCCCCCTGTAGTGAGTCTGCATCCAGGGCCATAAGTCTCACCAACTTCAAAGGCACAACTGGGTATGAGTACTGGGCCTCTGACACCACCAACACAGTGCACCTCTGGGACTGTGGATACTCTGCCAGGTAGAAGGACTCCTGTGCTGCTGAAAGGACTGCCTCTCTGCTGGACTGCTACTCTGCTGGACTCCTGCTCTACTATGCTGACCTACTGCCTGCTGCCCTCTTGCCTGAGAGTGAGAAGTACTGGATCTGCATCTCTCCAACCCAGAGCCAGACTGATTCCAAGGGCTTGCTGGCTTGCCCCCTGATTGAAGTCTCAGGGACATAAAATACTTCCAACTCACCTGCTATAGCACCTGGACTCTGACATCTGCGAGTTTTGCCGTGCCAAGTGGTGCCAATCCAGTCCTGGACCCCTGGAAGTGAGTATAAAGTGCTGCGCCATGAAAAATCCATGCATCAATGTTGTTGCACAGTTCGGAGCATGCACATCTCCTCTGCTGCGAGCTCCGACAAACACGCATTGCTACTGCTGCGAGGATCGAGTGCAGCATACCTCCATCGATGCTGACCCATCACCGCTGCTGTGAGGATCGAGGACATCACATTCCGACTGCACAGTGCATCGCCTCCATTCCCGATGCATCTCCGACTCTGCATGGCTCAGAGCCAACGCATCACCTTTTTCCTAAAGATCGACACCGATGCATCGCCTCCTTTGCTCCTCGTATCTCGTCCTCTACATTGATGCAAACGAAAACCAAGGTACTGTTTCAGCGGGCCAAAGCTGGTCCCTGTATCCGACCCGTGCTCCGTCGCGGTCGGCCAGAACTTTTTGATTTGACCTGGCCTAGCATGACGAGATAGCCCTGGATGGCGCTTTATACTTTTAAGCACTGCATTTCAGTTTATTCTTTATAAATTCTAGCTCCAGTTACACTTATTGGATTTTAGTTATTTTGGTCTTGTTTTGTTCAATAAATTAAGTTCTATTGTCCTAACTAGTTGTGGTATCTTTTGTGTGGTGTTTTCACAGTTTTACTGTTTGACTTGTTGCACAGATACTTTACACATTGCTTTTCATGTTAAGCCTGACTGCTCTGTGCCAAGCTACCAGAGGGTGACCACAGATTAATTTATGGTGATGTATCTGACTTACCCTGACTAGGATTATGGTTCCTGCTTGGACAAGGTGCATACCTCTGCCAACTAGAAATCTAATTTCTAACAGTAGATGTTAGAGGTGAGGGAAAATTAGTGATGTTATGTTTGAGGGCAATGCGATCCCATATTTCAAGTAATGTGTTTATGATCTGGCTAGAGTAGAGGTTCTGTGGTCTATGTCTGTCTGTATTGTATCCAAATTAAATTCCAAAGTGATCTTTCCCCATCTGCCCTGTCCATAGGGAATCAATGTTTTTCAGGTTCTCTTTTGGACCATTCTCCTATTACCCTCGCTGTGCCATCCTGTAGTAGTTCAGATAGAGAAGCTTAGACCGCTGATCTCTCTAGGAGATAACAAAACCTTTCTGGTCTCTTTTCATGCCCTGCTTTGCCACAAGAATGTAATTAATGCCGCCTCAAAGCCTACTAACATGAATGTGTTGATAGAGAGTGGCAGAGCTTGAAAAATATATATAAGTCTACAGATCAGTGTCACTTTCATTGCCATAGTATGGCCCAGTCAAGAGATGTACTGCTGTCCCTATTTATCCAAATCTAATATGATTTGTCTCCATAGGGGGTATACTGGCATTATATCATCCTTAAAGGGACTGTTTACCAGGAATTTGTTTGCCCCTTTAGAAATTTAAACGGGTCTGGGTGTCCTCAGATTCTGAATGTCTTTTTCCAATGGACCTAAGGTCAGCTGTTTCAATTTTCTTTAACTAATTTTATAGCCAGACACCATCCCATAGTAGTATAAGAGGATTAGTAATGATGGTATGAATTGGCTATGCACCGACATGGGCAGAAGAACATCATCTGCAAAGAGTGAAATTTTATACTCCATCCCCCCAAAATGAATTCATTGTATTTTGATTTCTAGTTGGGTTTTCATGGCTAGGGATTCCATACCCATGACATATAATAGGGGTGACAGGAGGAAACCACACCTCAAGCCTCTCCATAGGTGGATCACCTTAGAGAGATAGTCATTGACCATCACCTGTGCATTATGGTCTCTCACACGCTCATGATCATTCTTATAAATGTGTCCCCTAATCTAATGTGGTGCATCGCTGCCCTCATAAGTCAGCAGTTGACGATGTTGAAGACGTTTTCCGCATTGAGAGCTAAATGAACCCCTTTCAGTTTTGTGTGTTGTCCATTTCAGCAGGGTGGGCTGTATGCCATATGTTATCAAACGTTTTTTCTCCAGTGACAAAACCAGACTGGTCTGTATTAGTTGGGCTAAAATGGGCATTAATTGTATCACTAGCACTTTCATATACATTCATATGTCTACGTTTAGTAGAGTGATCCGTCTATATGCCATAGATCCTGAATAGTCCTTCCGTGGTTTGGGAAGTACCACTATTGTGGCTTCTTCCATTGAAGACGTGGTCATGTTCTGGTTCAGAAGGAGTTAAAAATTTCTGTCAGCATAAGTGTTAGTTTATTTGCAAACAACTGATAGAATTCCAAACTGAAGCAGTCAGGGACGGCCCTAGTTTGATTGATTTTAGTGTCTTAATAGTTGTCCTGAAATGAGCATCCTCTTTGGGTGCTTCTAGACCTTGAAGTTGCTAATTTGTAACTCCAAGGAATGTGAGATTGTCCAAGAATTGTTATATTTCACTCTCTCCTGCTTGCCATGTATAAGTTAGTATAATAGTTGGTAAAGAGGTTGGCTTTTTCTCTGGAATCTAACTTGAGTTTACCCTGTGCGGTTGTTTTCACTTTTGTAAAAAGAAAATATACAAAATAAAAAGTAAACATTACCCCAGTAAGAAGAGTATTATCACTCTGAAGCACTGTGGTATAGGTGACCACCAACTGGGGTTGTCCATAATGTCCTTCATGCAATGAAAATGCCTGTTTCAAACATTTGGACCTTTCTCAATATCATAATTTGCATATGCCACACAGCCTAATATCCTGCTTCAGACACGTTACATTGATACCTTACCTTCCATCTGTCATTTTGCTGTGAGCGATCTATTCCCTGTTTTTGAGTTGTCAGTGGAGATTGCTGTCTGACTGAGCCTTTTGGGCTCCCTTATCAGTTGACAGTGTCTTCTAGATATTTAAGACCGTATTCATTGTGGGTTTATACTAGGGAATAGGGTGGGAAGTAATTTAATTATAATAAATGAATTAATATTTTTTATTTATTATTATTTATTTAATTTAGATTGTATAGTGTTAATTGTGGGAATTAATTTATTAGTAATTAATTATTAATTGGTTGTTAATTTTTTATTAATTAATTAATTGGTACTTATGTTAATTGTGTTATATTTTTTTAGGAGCGGGTTGTGGGTTTATAGGGGAATAGGGTGGGAAGTCATTTAATTATAATAAATTAATTAATATTTTTTATTTATTAGTATTTACTTCATTCAGATTTTATAGAGTTAATTGTGGGAATTAATGTATTATTAATCAATTATTAATTGGTTGTTAATTATTAATGAATTGGTAATTATGTTAATTGTGTCATTATTGTAGGAGTGAGTTGTGGGTTTATAGGGGGATAGGGTAGGAAGTATTTTAATTTTAATACATGTAATAATAATTTGTATATATTAATATTCATTTAATTTATAATTTATAGTGTTAATTGTGGGAATTAATTTATTAATAATTATTTATCAATTGTTTGTTAATTAATATTAATTAATTAATTAATTGGTAATTAATTATGTTAATTGTGTCAGGGGTGGTGGGATTTATAGGGGAATAGGGTGGAAGTAATTTATTTAAAATTAATTAATAATGAATTGTTAATTAATGGTAAATAATTAATTAAAAAATTAAATATGGCAATTGTGTAATGATTTTTTGGTGTGTGTTGTGGTGTTTATTGGGGTAGAGGGTGGAAAGTATTTTAGCTTTTAATAATTAATAACTAGTTGCTCATTATTATTCATTCATTCATTGATAAATATTTATGGTAATTGTTTACTTTTATTTTGTGTGTGGATTTTGGTTTTATAGGGGTAATGTTTGGTGAGTAAATTAATTTTTATCTGTTTTAATTTGTTTTTTAATTAATAATATTTGTTTATTTGATAATTAATTATGTTAATTATGGAGGTACACTTTTTAGAAATTTAGATGTGTGTTATGAATTGTGTGGTGGTATATGGTAGGAAATAGAAAAATATTAATTTTATGTAACAATTAATGTTTTTGAAAATAATTAATTTCTATTAACCCCTTCGCTGCTAGGCCTTTCCCCCCCTGTGCTAAGCCTTTTTTTGGCTATTTGGGGTAGTTCGCACTTAGGCCCCTGTAACTTTTTGACCACATAAGGTATCCACGCCAAATTTGCGTCCTTTTTACAACATCATGGAGATTCTAAAGGTACCCAGGGTTTGTGGATTCCCCTAGAGGGGACCCAGAAATTAGCCAAAATACAGCTACATTTTGGGTTTTTTGGGGAAAAATGCGAAAAAAGGGCTACAGATGAAAGCGTCTGGTGTTTTCCCTGCAAATGGTATAAAAAGGGATTGTGGTGCTGAAATCACCATCTTCCCAACTTTCAGGGACGAGCAGACTTTTATCAGAAAATCAACATTTTTTACACAGTTTTGGCATTTTTCTGGGACATAGCCTATTTTTGCTATTTTTTGTGCTTTCAACCTCCTTCCAGTTAATGGTAGAAATGGGTATGAAAGCAATAATGGATCCTGGAAAGCTATACATTTCTGAAAAGTAGACAGAATTCTGAATTCAGAAAGGGGTCATTTGTGTAGATCCTAAAAGTTTTCTTCATAGAAACTAACAGTTAAATATAGGAAAAATTGAAAATTAGTTGACAAAAACAGGCATTTGTGTCAACGTCTTTACCTGTAACTTCTTCTAATTATGACAGCTATTTGAAAGCAATATACCGTTACATCCGCTGGACCTTTCTGGTTGTGGTGATATATAGGACTTGTAGGTTCACCAAGAACCCGACGAACCCAGAGCCAATAACTGAGCAGTGTCTTGCAATGGTTTTTTATTATGTACCGGGTATATAGCAATTATTCTGGGAAAATGTATACATGGAAAAATCGGTATGAAAAACACCTATGTATTTCTGAAATGGGAACAAAATATAGAGTTTAGAAACAGTAGATATTTGCACATTTCCGAAATTGGGAGTACCCATACTAGCATGAGAATTATAGGTCATTATTCAAAATGACTTCTTTTTTACACATTGTCTTTCATGTGGAAGGCAGAAATGCATCGAAAGTCAATAGGTAATAACAGTTGCTCTACAATTCTGTATTACCCTAAGTCTCCCGATAAAAATGGTACCTCACTTCTGTGGGTAGGCCTAGTGCCCGCAACAGGAAACGGCTCAAAACGCAATGTGGACACACAACATTTTCACAGTGAAAAATAACCCTTTTTTTGCAAAGTGCCTAGCTGTAGTTTTTGAACCCTAGCTCTGCCGGCACCTAGGGAAACCTAGCAAACCTATACATTTTTGAAAAATAGACACCCAGAGAAATCCAGGATGGGGAGACTTGACTGGCTCTCACCAGGTTCTGTTACCCAGAATCCCGTGCAAACCTAAAAAATTGTCCAAAAAAACACATTTTCCTCACATTTCTGTGGTGGAAAGTTCTGGAATCTGTGTGGATCTACAAAATTCCACCCACCCCGTGTTCCCCAAAGTCTTCCGAGTATCATGGTACCTCACTTGTGTGGGTAGGCCTAGTGCCAGCGACAGAAAACGGCGCAAAACGCAGCGTGGACACACCACATTTTCACAGTGAAAAATGACCCTTTTTTTGCAAAGTGCCTAGCTGTAGTTTTTGAACCTTGGCTCTGCTGGCACCTAGGGAAACCTAGCAAACCTATTCATTTTTGAAAACTAGACACCCAGGGGAATCCAGGATGGGGGGACTTGACTGGCTCTCACCAGGTTCTGTTACCCAGAATCCCTTGCAAACCTAAACAATTGTAAAAAAAACACATTTTCCTCACATTTCTGTGGTGGAAAGTTCTGTAATCTGCGTGGATCCACAAAATTCCACCCACCCCGTGTTCCCCAAAGTCTTCCGAGAAAAACGGTACCTCACTTGTGTGGATAGGCCTAGTGCCCGCAACAGGAAACGGCCCAAAACGCAACGTGGACACAACACATTTTCACAGTGAAAAATTACCCTTTTTTTGCAAAGTGCCTAGCTGTAGTTTTTGAACACTAGCTCTGCCGGCACCTAGGGAAACCTAGCAACCCTATACATTTTTGAAAACTAGACTCCCAGGGAAATCCAGGATGGGGTGACTTGACTGGCTCTCACCAGGTTCTGTTACCCAGAATCCCTTGCAAACCTAATAAATTGTCAAAAAAAACACATTTTCCACACATTTCTGTGGTGGAAAGTTCTGGAATCTGCGTGGATCTACAAAATTCCACCCACCCCATGTTCCCCAAAGTCTTTCGAGAAAAACGGTACCTCACTTGTGTGGGTAGGCCTAGTGCCGACGACAGGAAACGGCCCAAAACACAACGTGGACACACCACATTTTCACAGTGAAAAATGACCCTTTTTTTGCAAAGTGACTAGCTGTAGTTTTTTAACCCTGGCTCTGCCGGCACCTAGGGAAACCTAGAAAACCTATACATTTTTGAAAACTAGACACCCAGGGAAATTCAGGATGGGGTGACTTGACTGGCTCTCACCAGGTTCTGTTACCCAGAATCCCTTGCAAACCTAAAACATTGTCAAAAACCCACATTTTCCTCACATTTCTGTGGTGGAAAGTTCTGGAATCTGCGTGGATCTACAAAATTCCACCCAACCGGCGTTCCACAAAGTCTTCCGAGGAAAATGGTACCTCACTTGTGTGGGTAGGCCTAGTGCCAGCGACAGGAAACGGCGCAAAACGCAACGTGGACACACCACATTTTCACAGTGAAAAATGACCCTTTTTTTTGCAAAGTGCCTAGCTGTAGTTTTTTAACCCTGGCTCTGCCGGCACCTAGGGAAACCTAGAAAACCTATACATTTTTGAAAACTAGACACCCAGGGAAATTCAGGATGGGGTGACTTGACTGGCTCTCACCAGGTTCTGTTACCCAGAATCCCTTGCAAACCTAAAACATTGTCAAAAAACCCACATTTTCCTCACATTTCTGTGGTGGAAAGTTCTGGAATCTGCGTGGATCTACAAAATTCCACCCAACCGGCGTTCCACAAAGTCTTCCGAGGAAAATGGTACCTCACTTGTGTGGGTAGGCCTAGTGCCAGCGACAGGAAACGGCGCAAAACGCAACGTGGACACACCACATTTTCACAGTGAAAAATGACCCTTTTTTTTGCAAAGTGCCTAGCTGTAGTTTTTTAACCCTGGCTCTGCCAGCACCTAGGGAAACCTAGCAAACCTATTCATTTTTGAAGACTAGACACCCAGGGGAATCCAGGATGGGGTGACTTGACTCGCTCTCACCAGGTTCTGTTACCCAGAATCCCTGCAAACCTAAACAATTGTAAAAAAACACATTTTCCTCACATTTCTGTGGTGGAAAGTTCTGGAATCTGCGTGGATCCACAAAATTCCACCCACCCCGCGTTCCCCAAAGTCTTCCTAGAAAAACGGTACCTCACTTGTGTGGGTAGGCCTAGTGCCCGCAACAGGAAACGGCCCAAAACGCAACGTGGACACAATACATTTTCACAGTGAAAAATGACCCTTTTTTTGCAAAGTGCCTAGCTGTAGTTCTTGAACCCTAGCTCTGCCGGCACCTAGGGAAACCTAGCAAACCTATACATTTTTAAAAACTAGACACCCAGGGGAATCCAGGATGGGGTGACTTGACTGACTCTCACCAGGTTCTGTTACCCAGAATCCCTTGCAAACCTACAAAATTGTCAAACAAACCACATTTTCCTCACATTTCTGTGGTGGCAAGTTCTGGAATCTGCGTGGATTCACAAAATTCCACCCACCTCGCGTTCCCAAAAGTTTTCTGAGAAAAACTGTACTTCACTTGTCTGGGTAGACCTAGTGCCCACGACAGGAAACGGCGGAAAACGCAACGTGGACACACCACATTTTCACAGTGAAAAATGACCCTTTTTTGCAAGGTGCCTAGCTGTAGTTTTTTAACCCTAGCTCTGCCGGCACCTAGGGAAACCTAGCAAACCTATACATTTTTGAAAACTAGACACCCAGGGGAATCCATAATGGGGTGACTTGACTGGCTTTCACTAGGTTCTGTTACCCAGAATCCCTTGCAAACCTAAAAAATTGTCAAAAACCCCACATTTTCCTCACATTTCTGTGGTGGAAAGTTCTGGAATCTGCGTGGATCCACAAAATTCCACCCACCCCACGTTCCCCAAAGTCTTTCAAGAAAAACGGTGCTCACTTGTGTGGGTAAGCCTAGTGCCCGCAACAGGAAACGGTGCAAAATGCAATGTGGACACACCACATTTTCACAGTGAAAAATGACCCTTTTTTTGCAAAGTGCCTAGCTGTAGTTTTTGAACCCTAGCTCTGCCGGCACCTAGGGGAACCTAGCAAACCTATACTTTTTTGAAAACTAGACACCCAGGGGAATCCAGGATGGGGTGACTTAACTGTCTCTCACCAGGGTCTGTTACCCAGAATCCCTTGCAAACCTAAACAATTGTCCAAAAAAACAAATTTTCCTCACATTTCTGTGGTGGCAAGTTCTGGAATCTGCGTGGATTCACAAAATGCCACCCACCCCGCGTTTCCCAAAGTCTTTCGAGAAAAATGGTACCTAACTTGCGTGGGTGGGTCAAGTACCCGCGAAAGGCAAGGGCCCAAAACCTATTGAGGCGACATCAAAATCACCTATCACAAACCAACCTGGTTTTGCAAAGGGGATCCCATGAATTTTTGGCCCGGGGCTCGGCGGTCACCTGGGGAAACCTACCAAACCCACACATTTCTGAAAAGTAGACACCCAGGGGATTCCAGGGAGGTAAAGCTTGCGTGGATCCCCCAACGTTTTCTTACCCAGAATCCCCTGCAACCCATTTTTGTGTGGGAAAGTTGTGGCATCATGGGGCTGACACAAATTTCCTACCACCCAGCGTTCCCCCAGGTCTCCCGATAAAAATGGTGCCTCACTCGTGTGGGAGGCCCAAGTACCCGCGACAGGCAAGGGCCCAAAACAGATTGAGGCGACTTCAAAATTGCCTATCACAAAACGACCTGGTTTTGCAAGGGGGGGTCACCTGGGTTTTTGGCTCCGTGCTCGGCGGCCACCTAAGGAAACCTACCAAACCCACACATTTCTGAAAACTAGACACACAGGGGATTCCAGGGAGGTATGGCTTGCGTGGATCCCCCAACGTTTTCTTACCCAGAATCCCCTGCAAACCTGAAACTTAGCTGAAAAAATGACTTTTTTTTATACATTTTTGTGTGGGAAAGTTGTGGCATCACGGGGCTGACCCAAATTTCCTACCACCCAGTGTTCCCCCAGGTCTCCCGATAAAAATGGTGCCTCATTAGTGTGGCAGGCCCAAGTACCCGCGACAGGCAAGGGCCCAAAACGGATTGAGGCAACATCAAAATTGCCTATCACAAAACGACCTGGTTTTGAAAGGGGGGTCACCTGGGTTTTTGGCTTGTGCTCGGCGGCCACCTAGGGAAACCTACCAAACCCACACATTTCTGAAAACTAGACACCCGGGGGATTCCAGGGAGGTATGGCTTGCGTGGATCCCCCAACGTTTTCTTACCCAGAATCCCGTGCAAACCTGAAATTTAGCTGAAAAAATCACTTTTTTCACACATTTTTGTGTGGGAAAGTTGTGGCATCACGGGGCTGACACAAATTTCCTACCACAGGTTCACCGATGCTCATGACGGAACCATTGCGTCATGAGCATCGAAGGGGTTAAGTATAGTTATTTGTTTGTACATAATTTTTTACATTTTTATTAAATAATGTTTGTAGGTAATTTTTAGATTTTTTTAACATTATGTTTCTATCTTTTGTCATTTTATATATGTTTCCTTTTTTTGTTTTTAACATTTTTTGTATTGTAGTTGATATTTTGTTTGTTTTTAATCTTGAATTGACTTCAGTGGGAATATTAATTTTTACCCCTCCGCTATCCAACACTTTCCCTACTGTTGCACTCACTGGAGTGGGAATAGTAATTTTTACCACTCCGCTATCCAACACTTTCCCTACTGTTGCACTCACTGGAGTGGGAATAGTAATTTTTACCCTTCCGCTATCCAACACTTTCCCTACTGTTGCACTCACTGGAGTGGGAATAGTAATTTTTACCCCTCCGCTATCCAACACTTTCCCTACTGTTGCTCCCTTTAAATTCTTTACAGTCTAAATGGTATGGTTCTTCACCGATTTGTAATTTGTGCAATAATGGCCTCCAGGATGTTAATCATGTGGTATTTATCTGCCCTGCATTATTATTGTGTCGGCGTAAATGGATGCGACCAATATGTTTACAACTATCTATTCTTTCGGCCTCTGCACTAATCGATTCTCTCTATGAGCCGCCAAATGAAATGTTCTGCCATAGGATTTTTAACTTTTTTAAGTGTTTTCTAAACATGTATTAAGGCTCATTAAGTGTGTAGGGAGCAACCGCTAATACTTGTTTTTGATTCTATGTCAATTGCACTAAGGGCATAAAGGATATTTTTAATTATCTTATATTATATATTATATTGTAATGTTTTAATGTGAAGATTTTTATATTGTTGGATCACGCTTAGGACTTGCAGATGTTTTGTAGGATAGGAATATTTTTTGAGTCAATTTTATATCAAAATAGATTCTTGACTACATTTTGTTGGTTTTCCAGCTTATGTGGATCTCCATGAGTTCCGTAATCATAAATAAAAATAAACTAAACTACGGTTGCACTCACTGGAGTGGGAATAGTAATTTCTACCCATCCGCTATCCAACATTTTCTCTACTGTTGCACTCATTGGAGTGGGAATAGTAATTTTTACTGATCCGCTATCCAACACTTTCCCTACTGTTGCATTCACTGGAGTGGGAATAGTAATTTTTTCCTCTCCGCTATCCAACACTTTCCCTACTGTTGCACTCAATGGAGTTCAAAATGTAAGTTTAAAAATTATTAAATATTTTAATGTTTTAATGTATATTATAATGTTTTTGTATTAGATTTTATCTTATAGGTGTATCTATATATATATATATATGCATATATATATATATATATATATATATTTGTAAATTTTTATTTATTTATAACATTTTAAAATAAATTAAAATTATTAGTGACTTACATCGGCCGGTTGGAGAGGACAGCGTACTCGCTGCAGATATCGAGGCTCACATCGGCCTTCTTGATAATATCCCATACACACTGGCACAGAATCGAACTATTAAAGATGCAAAGTTGGAAATTGTAATTTTAAAGATAGACGGAACATAATTTTTGGGATATATGATACTTGAAATTTGAATTACCAGCCGGGTCGGAATTATAACCGGTTATTAGGCATTGAATTCCTTTTCCATAATGATACAGCCCTGAAGAAGTCGAGGGCTAATACCCTAACGACGAAACATGTGATGGCTGGACTTTGTGGTGTTCTTTTGAATAAAGATTAAGAAAATACGCCAAGAGACAATACTTGCTCACTTATAAACATTTGATGAACTTTCACTTTACACAGGAATTGACATTATTTACTTCGGACTCTTGGGTCCCATCTTGGAGGGTATTAGGGGTTTTCCCTCACCTGTTGCACCGTAATAATTACATGTGTTTGGTTACACTACGTTATTTGCAGGCGCCGTTATTCCTGTGTGAATTAACACCCTCATTCTGCTAGTATCAATTGCAACAAGTCCTGCAGAAAAATTATAGATTTTTCTTTGCCATACTGCACTGGCTAAGTTCTGCGAGTTTCCAGAAGAATTGACTCCTTTTATCTGTAGAATGATGCCTTCACTAAAATTTCCTACGGTCTAGGATTACTGATCTTTAGCTTTGATCCCACTCTGTGTACCCTCTCGATCCCTATACGATCGCTTTCTTTCAATCTCAGGATTTGGCCAAAAATGGCTTGAACTTAGGAAATGATATTCATGCATCGTGTATTTCTTAACCTGATATTTTCTTTCATCGCTCTGTTTTTTAAATCTTTGCATTTCAATTGGAGTGTATCTACTTGAGTCTGGATGATTTGGAGTTGATGTATGTGGGACATGTTTCCATGGGTGAGTTCTTGCATGTCTGTCTACAATTCCACCTTTGTGCGTATTTGGTACATGTACATAGCAAGTGTTGAGTTTGTGCCATTAATGCCCTTCACCATACGTTCTAATTCTCGCTGCAAATTCTGTTTCCAGTCTTCTCTCAGTTTTTGGAGATTTTACTTTGAGTCAAGGGTCTAGATGTAGAATGTACTAAGGAAGCTAGAGGAGTTGTGTATAATATGTGCTCTACAGCATTATGTGTTTCTGAGGCATCAGTTTCAAGGCAGAGGATACTGTTGCAATCATGACAAGTGCAACATGGGATCCCCCTACAGTCTGATCACATCCTAGTAGTAGCAGTCAACGCATGCTTTCTCATTGTGCCTACTCCAACTGCTGAATGGATATTTAATGTAAAACCTGCAAGACTGGGTTATAAAGAGGAAGACCACTTGCTCCCCCTGACCTCAGGATGAAGATAAATAATTCAGGAGTGTGTTAAGCAAAGTCAAGCTTCCAATTGTTAGTACAGTTCAGATGAAAGGCAAACTGTAGGAAAAGTGCCAGGAAATAACTATAGATGTAGCTATAAATAGTTAAACATGCTACTGTGGACACTTAATAAAGCTGTGCTTAGGGTTTTTGTATTTACAGGAGAAATGCACATTTAAGGGGAAAATCTGCATAACCTGACTGTCACATGATCACTCAGATAGACTCTGTAAGAAACCAGGGCTTTTTGCAGTGTCCCCCTATTATTTCCCCCCATTCTGACTACTAGATGCTGGTTTTCTGACTCTGATTGTGCCCTGGTTACTGCTAACCAGACCCAGGGCCTGTGCTCTGGTTGAAAGTATATGAAATTAGGTATAATTACAATTGGTGCTGACAACCTACCTATAAGGCCCTAGTATATGTTAGGGCATGTAGGTTTATAGGCCCAGTCAGTAGATTAAATACGCTTAAGTGTGCACTCTTATGTTGCTTGTTGTCCTTTTAAAAACCAGCCATACTTTGCAGGCTGCTTTTAAAGTAAAATTATATAACTTTGGAATTAAAGGTACTTACAAAGTCTTAAACTACCTCATGTTTATGTAAAAGTCACCCATAAGGTCTACCCTAGGGGACCCAGACGTAGTGTGCCTTGTAACTATAAGCAGTGACATTTTTGAAGCTGTTTTATATGCCCTGGTGAGGGAAAGACTGGAAATTTTGTTTTTTCTTAATGTAGCACATTGGCCGCATAGGCTAACATTGAAATATTTTAATAAAGTAGAACTATTGATAGGAGTGAGCTAAAATAATATTCAAAAGACTTAAAACGATAGTTAGATCAAATCCATTGACTTGCCAGGGTTGGATTTACTATAACTATTATAAAAAAAGTTATAGAACTTGCTATTCGTATGTGCAGAAATCCAGCCTTCCAGCAGCCTCTCCTGATTGGCCAGCCTTTGACAGGCTGAGTCAAACTGCTCTGATGAGGTGTGAAGTGGCCTGCATAGAGACAAAGGACATCTGGTCGAAGGAAATCTGCAGTTGCAGAGCAAAAGGCAGAATGGGGCTGGAGTAGGCAAACTGGTCTTCAAAGAGGGAATGACAGTTAGGACAGGACGCAGGCTCACCCTCCACATCCGGCACCCCCAGATAGACAAGAGCCCCAGTATTTGAATGAGCCCAGGGGTTGGAAGGGGAGTGTTAGGGAACGTAAGCCACACCAGTGGGTGGGCTTAGCCAGATCTTAACCTCCAGGAGAGAGTTTCTCCATTTTGGAAGTTAAAGTACAGTGCCTTGTGGGACAAGAATATGCCACACTTTGGAGGAAGCTGTCATACTTCTTGGTGGCACCATGTACCCCATTTGTCAGGGGTGCCCCCTGCCTGTCACCCAAGAACACTGGATAAATAAGGGAGAGCTGCCCAGCAACTCAGATCCCTGCCTTGAAACTACAAGAAGAAGAAACCTGCCCTACTGGACCCTTGAACTTCAAAAGAGAGGACTGCCCTCATAAGGACTGTACCTGCTGCACATTTTGGTCTTCAGCACAAAAATGACTTTGCCTTGCTCTGACAGTTGAAGGAGTGGACTCCTTGGAATAAGAGGTTAAAAGAGTTCCACGTGCATCATCTCCACCAAGAGGAACCCAGCTGACAGTTTTCAGTGGACGTTTAGGGTTTGCCCAGGTGCATTATGGGTCTTGTAGTCCCAACTTCCCAAGGAGCAACTCAGAGATCCTGGAACCTTGGAGTGGTGTTGTGGACCCCCAAAGACCCACACAAAACTTCTTGAGAAGAAGGACTTTGCTGCGGGACCCTTGGACTGCACAAGAGAGGTCTGCACTCAGAAAGACTGCACCTGCTGCACTCGCAAGGATTCATAACAAAAGAACTTTTCCTGTCTCAAAGGATAAGGAGTAGACTCCCTAATCAGCAACAGGTAGAAAAGTGCTGGAAAGACTACCAGCAACAATAACAATGAGGACAGCTGCAGACAAGCTCACCTGGATTTTACTTGAATTGACAAGGTGCATTGTGGGAGTTGTCGTCCCAGACCCCAAGATGCAAACCAGAGCTTCTGAACCCTTGGCTGGTGCTGTGGACCACTTTCCTGCATCAAGAAACACTTCTGGAAGTAAGTGTAAAAGTGTTACATCAAAGGTGGCCAGAACTCTTGTCTTTGTCCCGGTCCAGCGTGACCTTTTTTAACCCTTTGAGTCCAATTTGCTTCTATGCGCTAGTTTTACTTTTATTTATTTTTAAATTCATATCTCTGGATCCTTGCATTGGATTTTTGTTGTTTTGGTGCCAATTTAATCTTACTAATATTTCCTATTATTATAAATTGGTGTTGGATTTTTATTGCATGTTGTGTCTTGCTTATTTAATGTATTAGTGTTTTTAAATACTTTTCACACCTGTCTCCTAATTTGAGCCTGCCTGCCCACAGCCTGCTCCCAAGTATTGAGCAAGGATTAATTTAGTGAGAACTTGACTGGACATTATTTGTGATTTTGGTGTTATTACTAGCTGTAGGTACCTACCTGCACCTACTAGTAATCCTGATTCCAACAGCCTCTAGTTCCAAAATGTGATGAAACTGATTTGTCCTGTTGAGTCTGATGTGCTATATCCCTTAAATATTAAAAACAAGTTTGATGTGCTGGTTTACAATGTGCTTACTGAAACTGTACTGTAGGGGAGGAAAATCGACCTCATTATAAAAACCTAGGGGCATATTAGCAAGACCCACGTTAAAATTATCGCCGTTTTAGCGGCAGGAAACTGCAGCTAAAACGGCGATAATGGGCTTGCTAATATGCGTTATGGAATTCCAATAGAAGCCCAGGTTAGATGTGCAGGACATCTAACCTGGGCTTCTATTGGAATTCCATAACGCATATTAGCAAGCCCATTATCGCTGTTTTAGCGGCAGTTTCCTGCCGCTAAAACGGCGATAATTTTAACGTGGGTCTTGCTAATATGCCCCCTAATTGTATTTTTTCAAAAAGTCGTAACTTTTCATTTCTCTAAAAACATCACTAGTATATACACCATTAGTCACTGACTGGTGGAAATGGATTGCAGTCTCTGTATATTTTTGTCCCTGTTCATTTCATCCTGAAAATCAATTCCTTATGCGAGCCATATGTCACCGATAACCACCTAAAGTGTTGCTGAATATAAACATGATTATTTACCGGCTTTAAATAATGCAATTTAGAACCTGAGAAGTCAGATTTGACTAACAGCCTAAATATAATGGACACATCTGCGTGCTCACCAATTTACATAATGATTAAATGCAATTTAGTCAATTTGTTTTTTTATGTATTTAACATTCTATTCTTTGACTCACCTTTCAAATGTAATGAGCCCTTAAATGCTTCAAAACCCATGGCATGCAAAAACAACACATTCGTTAGCAGGAAATTAGACACAATTGCTTTTCAAATCACTTCCATTATTTTTCTTGACAGTTGAGGATTTATAATTATAGCAACCTTACATATAGTTTGCCCACATGATAGAATCTTGGGGCACTGTTAGTGGCAATTAGTGAATATTGCACAAAATTGTTTATTAATGAATAGAAATGGAGAAAGGTTTTGGCATGTTTGTGCAGCCTTCAGACATAAGTCTCACAATTTGTATGCATAGGCAACTGAATGTTTTCGTAGGATATTTTTAAATACGTACAGATTCACTTTGGAAATCTGTTTAAAGCATCCCAAGGTAGTCTGTGCAGATTCTCCTAGTAGAGTTAGCCTGAGGGGTGTATGAAGTTCTTAGGTCTCGGCTAGACAGTGCATGCGCTGTCTCAAAGAGACATGTTGTGTTTAATCTGTGGGCTTACAGACCGCCCATCTCCCACCACTGGTAATATTCAGCGTCGCTCTCATTTTCTTTGATGCCATTCATCATGGCATGTGGGCGTCATGCCCCCTTCTTGTGTTTGGCCCTGCCATAGTGCATGGACCAAGTACATGTCTCCTTACACTGCTCCTGGTTTTTATTTGTTTTCACGAACTCCATAGGAGTACTTGTGAGTTCAGGCCGTCTCCCTTACACACATACACACATACCTCTAAAATGCATGCCCATGTACATAAACACAAGCATTTTTTAAAAAGTTGTGAAAACATAAACAGCACAATGTTATTTTTTTTTCTGAATCAATGGTATTGGAGCGCTTGCTCTGTTGTCCGTCTTGCCATAGTGTGAACACATCAGAAGTAATGGGGTAAACCTGTGTTCCTCAGAACCTGGGTATTGGTGCTATGAAAAACAATTGGTTCTGTCGGGTCATACAATTACTGTGATTCAAGTAATAAATACAATGCCACAAATAAATTTAAATAGCATGAAAATAATTGAATTTTTGGAGAGCAGTTATATGATGTGAACACTCCAAAGAATAGTACAACATAAGTTAAAGAAAACCAAAGTTTACTTAGTTATCTCGTTCAGTGGATATTATTTAGGCAGTCAAAAAGCATTTTCATATCAGCGAAAAAGTGACATTGCTGAAATTAAGTGCAAACGTGACAAGGTGAAGTCAATAGAGTGCTATATATATGACATTTACAAGTGACATATGAACATGAAACTGATTTGTTGATTCCGTCCTATAATCTATTATAGCGCATGAATTCTCCAGACTAAACATGAATTTAAGATTTGGGTCAGGGAAACGGCTGGGACATGAAATAGGATAGCGCTGACGTTTCGACCCAATATGAGCACGGATTGTCTAGCATCAAGGCGGGTCTTCTTCAGGACTGGGGAAGCCGAGAAGGACAGCCTACAAGTTAATAAACATAATGGTCCGATGTGTTCTAATGAGAAATAAATCACAAGACCCCCATTGGAAACGGGATTTACCAAATGAAGGTGAGGAATGTATTGTTCGCAGTTTCCAGGATTGCAGGGATCCCAATAGGATATCCAGCAACTGTGATTAATAAAAGGTCAAGTATTATATGGGCTAGACAGAGTGACAAACTGGCTCAAAATTGTCACAAGACTCAAGGAGGGGACTTACCTAATAATAAGTATAGTCGTGCGCAGGTGTTACAATATCAAAGGAAGTATCAGCTTTAAGATCCACCATCCGGTTGGAATCTACAAACAAAACTAGTTTTGTAGTTTGGCATCTATATAGGGTGAAACAGGTGAAGACGTGTGGGATTTCACAGTTCTTACCTTAGAACAAAAATGTTGTCTGGTAGCGCATGAATTAGCGACGGATTTGTGTATGTAAAGATCCACCCTCTGGTTGGAATCTACAACCAAAATGGGGACACTAAATCAGAGGGCAAGTACAATGTGGCCAATTAGCCCCAGTGAGAGCGTCCTTGTGAAATACCTGAATGAGGACAACAATTGTTTCCCTTACCTTAAGTCAAGGTAATATCGAGGAAACTGGTGAAGCTATTGCAGTTTGTATGGTGTAGTAGATGATATGTGTGTCCCTGGCATGTGAAAGTGGGGCCTACTACTGTGAGTCTACAAGCTTTGCAGTTGCTGAATTTAAAGTGGCCGACCAGCGGTGGTAAATTTAGTTGTTGTCTGATGTTGTCAAACTGTAATAGCTCCAACATCATCTACATTATAAGATGTCCCTGCAACAGATTGTAAGTCGGCCAGACAACCCAAAAAGTCAAAACCAGAATCCTGCAACATTGCAGCAGAATTTGTTGCAAGGTGCAGGGGGGCACCATTAGTGGACCATTTTTCTAACACAGGCCATTCTGCGGAAAATCTGGAGTGGTGGGTACTAGAAAAAATTAACCCACACCCAAGGGGTGGCAACATTGCCTCTGCTCTAAATCTCAAAGAGTGTAGGTGGATACACACCTTGGACACTGTCAATCAGGGCCTCAATGAACAAGAGGAGACCTACAGACAAATAGTCAAGCTAGATGTAACCTGACACACATAATAACATGACAACAGATGATCTCACACGCCAGGCTTATTGTGAATAAGCAGCATCACGTATCCTAGACACTGGGGAGGAATATTATCTAACCACTTCCAACTGTATAGTAACTTATGCTACAACTGCATGATCCTTCTTTTATGTATCTTTGAGGTGCTCCAATATTGACTGTGTCTTGTGACTGCTGTGCCAATCAACATATACAAATGTTTTGTATCTTTTTGTACTGCACCCATTACCTGTGTCATTTACATTAATCTATCTGTATCTATACCCTTGATCTAAAATAAAATGCTTATGACGAATCGTAGAACCTAAATGGTCTCTGGTAATATCACGATTTTATGAAGGTTGGGACATGGTCTTAAGTTGTTATATAAAGAAAACTGTTATGTAATATTGTCCAGCTTGGTGAGACTTTTTAAACCATGACCGCAGGACCTTGAATATGCCTTATGTATTCTTACATATTTTACACACCACATTGGCAGACATTGTCAAATATAGGCCGATTTAACATCTCTAGGCAAGTTTATCATCGACTGGCTGGGTTCCTACTACGGGGATCGACATGGATTTGTTTAAGCATTGTTTCCGTTGTCACCAGCTACAAGGGTATTATTTACCCCATGTTGCATAATTTATCTAATACCACTTCTGAATACATTGTTGATGCTCTTTGTCATGGAAGAAAAGCATGTGAATACGGCAGAACATGGATATATTATTATTGTTATTCAGCTTAGCCGCGCTGCACGTGTCCCCTGTGACAGCCGGATAGCATCTAGCGGCTGCCTGAATGCGTGCACGCCAGCGTTTGTAGCCTCAAATAGAGCGGAATTCCGTCTCGCGCACGACAGGAATTCCCGCTGCATTAAGTGCATCAGTTCAGGTAAGACACAGCTCCGTGCGGCAGCGCTTGCCTCCGGCGCATTGATTCGTTAGATTTAAGTGAAAATTACGGTTCCTTTTCCTTTCCAGACTCCGAATTCACGGGGGCCTTTTGAGTAACCTTCACCAATTTCCTCGACATTACCTTGACTTAAGGTAACGGAAACAATTGTTGTCCTCATTGAGGTATTTCACAACAACGCTCTCACTGGGGCTAATTATTATTGGCCACATTGTACTTGCCCTCTGATTTAGTGTCCCCATTTTGGTTGTAGATTCCAACCGAAGGGTGGATCTTTACATACACAAACCCGTCGCTAATTCTTGTGCTACCAGACAACATTTTTGTTCTAAGGTAAGAACTGTGAAATCCCACACGTCTTCACCTGTTTCACCATATGTAGATGCCAAACTACAAAACTAGTTTTGTTTTTAGATTCCAACCGGATGGTGGATCTTAAAACTGATACTTCCTTTGATATTGTGACACTTGCGCACGACTATACTTATTATTAGGTAAGTCCCCTCCTCGACTCTTGTGACAATTTTGAGCCAGTTTGTCACTCCGTCTAGCCCATATAATACTTGACCTTTTATTAATCACAGTTGCTGGATATCCTATTGGGATCCCTGCAATCCTTGAAACTGCGAACAATACATTCCTCACCTTCATTTGGTAAGTCCCATTACCAATGGGGGTCTTGTGATTTATTTCTCATTAGAACAGACCTGACCATTATGTTAATTAACTTGTAGGCTGTCCTTCTCGCTTCCCCAGGCCTGAAGAAGACCCGCCTTGATTCTTGACAATCCACGCTCATATTGGGTCGAAACATCGACGCTATCCTATTTCATGTCCCAGCAGTTTCCCTGAGAATTCATGCGCTACAATAGATTATAGGACGGAATCAACAAATCAGTTTCATGTTCATATGTCACTTGTAAATGTCATGTATATAGCACTCTATTGACTTAACCTTGACATGTTTGCACTTATTTTCACCAATGTCACTTTTTTGCCGATATGAAAATGCTTTTTGACAGCCTAAATAATATACACTGAACGAGATAACTAAGTAAACTTTGGTTTTCTTTAACTTACGTTGTACTATTCTTTGGTGTGTTCACATCATATAATTGCTCTCCAAAAATTCAATTATTTTCAGGCTATTTAAATTTATTTGTGGCATTGTATTTATTACTTGAATCACAGTAATAGTGTGAACACAAGCTGATGGTATTGGAGCACTTTAAGTGCTCACCAGTTACATTACACAATGACACATTCATTTTTGACACTGATCCTGCTTCAACTAAGGTTTTTCCCCTGTCTTTACTTGCCCATCTCCCCAACCCCTCTTACTTCCCTGCTTGACCCGTCCCCCCATCGCATTTTTTTAACAATTCAATGGTATTGGAGCCCTTTTTCCATCCTCCATTTTGTCATAGTGCTAACACCAGCAAATGGTATAGGAGTGCTTTCAGTGCTCACCAGTTGCATTACACAATGACTCATTCATTGTCATAAGCAGGGGGAAGCATAAGTGATTTTCCCAGAATCCCAAATTGTTCATCCGACCCCAAGATTCGAACCTGGTTCTCCAGTTCCCCTGTGAGCAGCTCTGGCCGTTAGGACACATCCTCACTTCACTTAAAATCTCCTCAACTGTTTTTCAATATTACTTCCACGTTTGTTCAGCAAGACCCCATCTACAGCGAACAAGCTTTGGCAAAGCTAATAGATCTCAGCAATGCCTGAGCTATTGGCTTTGTCAATGTGAATGTTTTTTAGGCATGATATCTAGAAGCACATTTGCTGCTCAGCTTGGCTGAAAGTCACTGAATAAAGCAGTATGATGCGGCCAGCGCATGCCACGCCATAGCATTTTTTTGTGTTAGGAGGGGCAGGAAAATAAACTCAACATGGGGGGTGAAGAGACTTGGCATCCGCTCAATATCCTGTGATTCTGGTCTTTCTGGCACCCTTCAGCCATGCTGAACAACAGATGTGCTGCTTGACAACAAGGCCAATAGCTCAGGCATTACAGAGACTTATTGACTTTGTCAATGCTTGTTTAATTTCTTTTTTTAATGCGCAATGCCTGAGCTATTGGCTTTGTCAATGTGAACGTTTTTTAGGCATGATATCTAGAAGCACATTTGCCGCTCTGCATGGCTGAAAGTCACTGAATAAAGCACTATGATGCGGCCAGCGCATGCCACGCCATAGCATTTTTTGGTTTGTGTTAGGAGGGGCAGGACAATAAACTCAACATGGGGGGTGAAGAAACTTGGCATCCGCTCAATATCCTGTGATTCTGGTCTTTATGGCACCCTTCAGCCATGCTGAACAACAGATGTGCTGCTTGACAACAAGGCCAATAGCTCAGGCATTGCAGAGACTTATTGACTTTGTCAATGCTTGTTTAATGTATTTTTTTAATGCACAATGGAGCCCGCACTTTCAGATGAGGTCTACCTAATGGCAGCTGAACAATCTTCATTCCCACAGTAATTTGCCATTTTGCAGTGGAGAATTGTGGGCCCATTCAGATCTCAAAGTTAATTAAAGATTCAGGCAATATTGTCAATTTTGGGTGTGAAATTCAAATTACTTATGTGAGATTACCACAGAACACAGAAAGGCACCCCTCTTGGTTTTGTGTGGAGGATTCTCAAGGCCATAACATGTTAAATTATCAAATGTAGCGTATTTCTGTGGAACAATGATGTGCACGACCTAATTCTTAAGGACACATTTTTGCTGTCATCTATTCCTTTGCAGATGTGGGTAGGTAGATACATGGTTTTTTGGAGTCACGAAAACGGAATGTTACTTTGACTGAAAATATAGCTCATATGTGTTCTGTAAACTTTCGTGCTACATATAGCAACTTTGCACAATTTTTTCATTTCTCACAGCTTGTCAACTGGAAAAGCTGGTTGGACTGTAAGAAAGCATTACACTTTCTCATAAGTATTTTTATTTAGGAAATATAAATTGATTCGTATGTTCATGGAGTCTTATGGTTTTAATTTAAAATTCAAATATTAAGAGTAACACATCCTATTGAAAACGTCCACTGTGGACCTTGAAACCATAGCGGTGTATATTTTTAGGCATGGCCTGACATCGTAGGCTGTTTGTCAGGCTCTTGTAATAAAAATATGAGTCCAAAAATGAATTCATAAATATTCATACATAAAGGGATGTATATACCTACATAAAGGTATCTTGGGTGAACCTTCTGCTGCTATGGGTCTGTTTGAATGTCATATATATATTTTGCACCCACCTGCAGGCCAGCAAGCAGCATAGGAAATGAGTCAACGCACTTTAGCCCTTGATTGTCATTCTCTATAGACCACTTGATTGCCAACGGATGTTTAAGGTCTGAAACCCTGCAAATGATGGCATGTTGCTCAATTGCATGTGCATCTGCTTGAAAATTGCTCCCCTCTCCTTCACTTCTCCACACCTTTAGTTTAGTATGCAGAAGCTAATTTTCTTACATGCTTTAATGTTGAAGCAAACATTATTCTTTCATTCTAAATATTCTACTGTGCTTATGGGCTAGGCTTGATCTAGACTTATTTGAAGGACAATTGTGTTTGTTTCCCTTTTCTGATGTATATTAAGTACATCCTGCTTTTTGATATTGATCACAACGATGCTAATGCTTATGATGGTATTTATTTTTATTTTATTTTTATTTTTTAGAGTTTTATATAGCGCGAACTAGACCAGAAGATATCACACTCGCATACACGAATGCAATTGAATCGCTGTTGTCAAATTCGCCTATCATGAACTCTCCATCAACCCTGACTCGAAAATATGTGATCAGACAGGCTCTGCAGCCCAGGCCCATAATAACTGATTGACAAGTCACAGGTGGAGTGGCAGACAAATGTGAAAACAGTAAACTTATGTCCATACCACAGATAAGCGCAGATACACAACAATTGTCCAGGGAAATTAGCCCCAACAAAGCAAACATGACGGGAGGGGTGCGCACATTCACAAAACACCATAAAGTCAGATGCCACATAAAGTTAAGAACACACAGCCAATCAGGACACAACACACACAATACATGCAGTGATCAATTGCCCCCTCATGCCGAACATCTGGACACACTACCCACTGACCCACATTGTGTCCACGCAAGGTTGAGGCCCACCTGCATTTGTTATCAGGAACCTTTTATTTATGACTTCACAGACAAGGCCTGCATCATTTTTCCTAAAAAAGATCACTTGATGTACTTTTATCACTCCCAAAACTGTATAAAAATTGCTCAGATTGATTGCACTTTGAGACAGTCCTCGGACCTGGTTCTGTAAGCTGTATTCCCAGCCACAGTGTTTAATTAAACCAACTGTTCCTATTTTTGCCAAACGCCTCTTGTTTTTTCAAGGTAAATTTATATTCGAGCAACATTTTTGCGAGCCAGCCAGGAGAGACTGGTACATCGAGCCCGATTGCAGCTAAAGGAAAGGGACCACGCCCGGATGGATTCACATCTGAGCAGCAATTAATGTGAGCAGACTCCACAATTGATTGATAGTTCTGCTGAAACCTCAGGCGGATGTACGTCCTGAAGCTGCCATCAGAGGGTACGAGACCACATCTGATCTCTAGTCCCCAGCATTTGGCATATGGCAAACTAGAAAGAAGCACAAAAATGTAACCTGAGCTCCCTGCCACTAGCAGAAATCTGGCATGTTACCTATTTGATGTGCCCAAACTGAATAGCACCAAGATGACCTCTGAGGTGTCTGTTCCCACAGAAGTCACCTTTTTTTGATAGTATGCATTCTAGGAAGGTTGAATTGGATTTCGCTTGGACCGCTGGGCATTACACAGATGGTACGATTGTCCCTGGGTGGAATACAGGGTTGAGGCCTCACTGCTTGGACCAATGGGCGTGACACAGATGGTACGCATGTGCCCTGGGTGTGATATAGGCCAGCATCTTGAGCTTTTTTTTTGTCTAAAAGGGTTTTCTCAGTGCTGAAGGTTTCTTAACACTGTTGGTATCTGAAAGAAGTGAAAGGTGTAGGTAACTTGGACCGCTGGGAATGACACAGATGGGTGTGATATAGCTTGTGTTTGGCTAGGGAGGGCCAGTGGTAGTCGAGTTGTTCCTCTTTTCCGCATAAGTTCTTTTTGTCCCAGAGCCGATATTGACAGACTATCGGGCTCACTTATTCCTGTGTACAACGCAGAGTCTACCCTTGTCTCAGGTAGCATAAGTAAGGAGCGGGCTAAGGTATTTTATTTTTACAAAGTCATCATTTTTTCTCTGTCAATTTTTTCTCTTTACCTTCATTATGGTTTTTGATGGATGCATTCTTGATGTTGTGGTGCTGGTAAATTATTGCAATCATATTTTTGTCTTTCATATCGTGTTTTGTCAATGACTCAATGTGCTTATGAAGGTGTTGCTATTTCTCACGATCATTATTCCACATCTAAGTAGAGTCTGCTGTTTTGCTGCTAAATTCACACGTTTGAATTAACAATTGCACTTTCTTTCAGGTTGTGACCCTTCATATGCATTGTTATTTGTGTTTGTGAAATGTTTGTTCTGATGCATCTGTACATATTGTTAAGCTTGTAGTAAAGTGGTTGGAGTCAGTAACACCCATGTATTTATTTCCCCATGACCAAAGTAGAACTTGAGTTTAACTAATCCCGAGAAGCTAGTGTATCAGCCCCTTTAAAAGTTCCCAACTTATCATGGAGTTGCAGCTAAAGCACATGCAAACTATGTTCCCCACACAGGTTAAAAAACTTTGCAAGTATTGTCGTGAATGGCACGCACACACTAAGGCACCCGTGTTCCCCTGGGCAGAGGGGGCCATAATTGGACACACGAGAACACACATTAGGACCAAATATGTAGAGCAGAAGAAGATCAGAAGAGAGGTACTGTTATAACTGTGGGCCATCGTCAAAGAGCCCCTGACCAACAATCCTATCCCAGAACCAGCAAGTAAGGTGTCTGCGCCTCCACCGCCATATGTAGGAATAGAGGTGCTCTCCCCGATGCCTGCCATTCCCACATTCGGTAATACCAATCCACTGGTCGAAGGAGCAGGAGGGCCCCCTGCCAAACAATGAACTACTAGATCCAGACATGAGAAGCTAACAGGCCAACCGGCCCAGGCAATCCCAGTAGCCCCCCAGTCCAGTGCTAGGGCTCCCCAAAGTTAAAATTCCAGTCCGGCACGTTCGGACCATCAAGCCCCAGCGGCACAAAGAATGCACACTCCCACCTGGTCAGGTGAACACACTAAGGTAATAGGGAGATTCATAGCAGTTCTGAACAGTGATATGACTAGTGGGGGTGAGGAAAGGGGTTGCAGTGCTCCAGGATCCGATGACGAAGGGGAAGTCGCAGGGTATGCTCAAGCCACCGAAGGGCCAACAGAAAGCGGGTTTGAGGGCAAAAAAACAGCCCATAGCTCAGAACGAAGGAGGCAACCTAGGTGGGAGTTAGAGGAGTGGGGGAATTAAGGATGGAGAGAGAAAGGACTCTCACACTGGAAGCGCAAAAGAGCAGGGCACCCTCCACCCTAAGGAGAGCAGGGGTAGCTATACAGCACCTCTCAGAGAAAAGTCCAAGGTGGAACTATTGGGGATGCTTCTGTCTGGGATCCAAGCCTCACCAGAGGGGGTGACCAGGTAATAAGAGATCAAGGTAGCTTGCCGCAAACTCAATTAGGATGCAGAAGAAGCAACATGGCACCTTTACATGCACACAAGGAGAGCAACGACGAAGAAATCTGCTACTCCTCCAAATGAGCGGGATAGATAAACCTTCCCCAAGGGAGATAGTGACCAGAGAGGAAGGCGAGATCTTCGCGTGACCATTTTGCCACCTGCTAGCCCAGTGGACGGAAAGGGAGGGTCAGTATGATAGACCCTGGCCAGATGAGGGATCCTTCATTCCAGACGACATGGCAGTTGCTGAAGACTGTATCCAGCACAGAGGGGGAGATCCCAAGCGGAACTTCCCCTACATGCAGGACTGCCTTACAAGATGGGAGTGCCTCGTTGGGGAGAAACTAGTAACGCTACCCCAGGCCAAAATGTGCCCCCGACTACAGAAGGCACGTCAGGGACCATCTATGTGCCATGGGCCCAGAAAGAAAAAGAAGGGCTCAGGACTAAATTGTCACCATTGTTGGATGCGTGGGAAAATGGATCTCATGTTTTGAGAAGAACACCGCGGAAATAAACCTAGCGATAGGCAATGTCAAAAGTCTGATAAGCAGTCTCATCGGAGAGCAGACTGACACGGTATTCGCCCAAGCCCGCATGCCAGCAGTCACGCTGACAAACACTGAGCATGACAGCCACATTCAATTCATACAGACACCAAATCTGGATGGCCCTGAGGAAAATATTCCCTGACAGCCCAGATGTAGGAGGATTGATGGCAGAAAACATGAAACCTGGGGAGACCACAACTGATTTCTTAGACAGAATGAGGGAACGATGAGGACAAGATACAGGATAACTATGGACTGATACAGGCCCCCAGGTTGCATTCTTCTATAACATCCTCAAAAAGGGGCTGCCCACCGAAAATACAAAGTGGATTGGACAGCGTAGTAGGGTTAGACACCAAACTCTGGAGGGAGATTCAGGCTAACGTATTACAGAAACAGGAAAAGGACAGGGAAAAACAGGAGCAACAACAGGGAGACACCACCAAGCTGGTCCAACACAAATTGAAAAAGACTGCCTTTGAGGAGGCCATGTTGACAGCAAGCATGCAGATGGCACAGGTCTCTCAGGGGGCTCCACCGCAAAACCTTAGAGAGTTTTCAACCCAGTTACTGCAGCAGCAGCCAGACCTCAGAGAATGTTATTATTGCCACAGAATGGGCCAAATGCCTGACCGATGTGGCCTGAAAGCCTATCATGAACAAAGATCGATGACCCTGGGCCAGTCTCCGCAAAATCCCCATCCTCAACCAAGCCCAGGGTAACCTGAATGCACCTTATACTCAGACACAGGGAAATCAGACAGCCACTGCACCACAAATCAGGGATTAGGGGGTTGGTCAAAAATGTGGCAACAGCTGCAACAGACAGGGAACCCAGCCTACAAGGACTAGGGCCACAACCACGGCGGGGAGGGGTAACTGTCTGGGGAGGTAATGCCTTTACGCAAACACAAAACGCAAATCCACAGTAAGTTCAATCCCCCAATGAGAAACATTCACTTCACGCACACTTCAAAATAGTAAGACAACATTAGGAATTCAAGCCTTTACTTGTATTCGGGAAACTCAGGGCTGCTGTACGTTTTGTCGATCGGGAATCTGCACTAGAGTTCGCCATTTCGGGTGCCTGCAGGAGCCTAGGACCCACTCTGCTGCTAAGCCCCCAAGGCAGGGCTCGGTGACCAAACCCCTGGAGGAGGGCAATCTGACGAGGGGGGCAAGGCATCTCCTGTCTAAGTCCTTAAAAAGCAGGCACCCAGGTCCCCTCTCCCAAGTCCAATTGGGATGGGTTTCTATTACCTGATCAAAAGGACCCCACTATCAGGCTTCTGGCCCGAGACCAAAATTCCTTTGTGCCTTGTGGCTCCAACCACAGTGTCCCCAACATCCAGAAGCCTGATCGTCAGGTCATGTCCCTCCAAAATAACAAAAATAGCATAAAAAATACATCACAGCTCTTTGCGAGATACACCAGAATATGCTCACTGCCGTATCCAGCTTAGCGATCAGCTAGCACACAAGGCCTTCTACACACCGTCTGGGTAGACATTAAGCCCAGTCTAGGACACTGCCACATCAGAAACACATGGGGGCTGCGAGACAACTCTCCAAACCCCTCTGGTACACAACAATAGAGACAGCAAATCACATGAAAGCCTAGGGAAATGCCCAAAAGATTAGTAAAAAGAAGCCCAAATCTAGCCCATAAGGGGCCCTCTAGAAAAAGAGGGCAGTCAAGACATCTGGCGCCATTAGGGAGGGTCCCACTGCATGCCTCATGCCGGGAGGGGTATACGATTGACCTCAGGGCATGTTGCGATCGCCAACACCCAATTACGGCACGACCCCTCTTTATATATCACCCCACACACGTGTAGGTCAAAAGGCACCCCCACGCACACACTAGGGAAGTTAGGAAATCGGAAGGCTGTCAACACCCTTAAAAAAAAAGTAAGTAAAATAACCAAAGATCATCCACTTGCTCACAAAGAAGGTCCTTTAAAATATCCTTTTTTGTCATGGTGAGGGGGAGAACCAGTGATCCATAAGTAAGATTTAAGGTGACCCATGAATAAACACCCACTGTTTTTAGTGAAAAAAAGTAGATACCCAAATTGGGGCCACCTTCCAGTGCCCCACTAAAATGGTGCAAATTAATGTAAAAGCACATCCCTAAAAAGTCAAGGCACAGGAATCCCCAAGAATGACTGATGATGATATACATAAGGATGCAAAAGTTTTCTGAACTTAACCAACGGACAATAACTCTTATCCAAAAGGTCTGCAATCAAGCCACTAGAGTGCACCACCTTTACAGTGGCCCACCACCTCTGCAGCGACCATGTTCATAACCCCAACAAGACCCAAGTGTGAGAGTCAAGGATCACAAACTTTTTTCACAGACTTTTTGAACTTTTCCAAAAGTTGAAAAAAAACGATTAACAGATAACTACAGACATCTCCCCTGGAAGTCATCCCTGCAATGTACCATAAGTTATGTATTGTTGCACTTCTACATACCCTGTTTGCTATGGGTATTTTGTCATCCACTCGTCAGCAATGCACTGCCTAGTCTGATGGAGTCTACTCCGAAGCTATCACCGCACTTGCATAGGGACCTTTCCCACACCTCTATAATTACACCAAACCCAACACTAGCATTCCACACACAATACAAAATGCCCTCTTACACAACATGTGGTACCAGCACATGACCACCCTGGGCTCCCAAACAACAGCCAGGTCATGTTGCGTTTGTTTACTGATACCGCACGCAATAGGTGCAGACAGGCTTTACTTGTTTCAAGAGGTAGCCTCCGAAAAAGCAAAATGTCTTCTACAGCTATATCTATGTAGAATTAGGGCAAAGATATAACCCAATATAGTAGAACTCCATAAAGTAGTGGTGAGCCTGACCCAATACAAGATCAATCCCATCACCTTCTATCTTTTAATAGGAGAGGCATCATAGTGGAGGATACTGTTTGTCCCAATACTTTCCAGAAATGAGGTTATTGGAGGTAGCTAAACCGCCACATCTATGCACAAACACATCTTCTCCCGCCTCCATCTGTGGTCCTAGAGTGGCCCGAGGCATTTCTGGGACTGTCATCTTTAATAACAAATGGACCCCAGACATGGAGTTCCAGTGTAGGGCCATCCACCTCCATTATCACAGGGAAACAAGACTCGTAGGGGATGGCTAAACAAAATTGTAGATTTCCCATGCCAGAAAATCTGGGACACTGAAGTGAATAAATATACGTGGTTAGAAGAGAAGGGACAACCCTTAATTGTACAGAAACTTTCACTGTATTCCTTGTATTTCAGAGGAAAAGGAACTATCCCACTAGGAATAATTGAGAACTGGGCTACAGTGCGGCACATTCCTGACATGCGATGGGGCACCTCCACGCTGATGGATTCCTACTGGCAGTGTGGTGAGTTTGCTTACACTCAGCTCATCCCCGGATGGCGTGACCTCTGCTCCCTCATCACCATACATACTGGTCATTCCCCGAGAAGATCTATCAGAATTGCACCAACACCCACTAAGGAAGAAAACAACTCTGCTGCATTAGGCTTGAGAGAAAAGAACTGCTGAAAATTTTGTCTGGGCTCAGCACAAGGACTGTTCAGATGAATTCAGACTGTTTTCTGACACACAAATCAATGCAGGGAGGTCTTTCACAGTGCCCACTGGTTAATGATAATCAGTGAAAAACTGCACAAGATGATGAACAGCACTGAACTTGGCCTTAATGCAATCAAGGAAGAACTGAAAGCCATCTGTCTCATGATGATGCAACATCGATATGTGTTGGACTTAATGACCGCAAAGGAAAAAGGGGTGTGTGCCAAGATCAGTGAGTCCTGCTGCACGTTTATCCCAGGTAAAGACCTGGATAGCAGAATTTTGACTCTTGCCATCCAAGCACTGCACTATTTACAAAGAGACATGAGTGAGGAGGGAGGTGCCCCTGAGCAGGCATGGTATCTGAACTGGTTTGCTTGGCTCCCCCGGTGGCTGACCGGACTGTGCATGTCACTCTTGCCCATTCTAATCTTTTTATTGTTCTTGTGTGGTTTTCTACAATTGGCGGTTTCTTGCTGCAAAAATGCAGTCCTCAAATTAGGTAGAATGCAAATAACTAGGAAAGTAATATTAGTCAAAACTGAAGAACAGAATGTCCCAAATAGTGTGAGTGTCATGAAGTACGGGTTAGATAATGTAGTTGAAAATTCAACTAGAGGGGGGGATGTTAATATTGATAAAAAACAATGCTAATGCTTATGATGGTACACTCGCATGCACAAATGAAATTGCATCGCTTTTTCAAATTTTGCCTGTCAAGAACTCTCCATCAACCCGACTCAAAAATGCGTGACCAGACGGCCTCTGCAAACCAGGCCTGTTGTAACTGATTGACAGGTCACAGGAGGGTTAGTATATAGCCAGCAGACACACACGCGAACAGGAAACTCAGGTCCATCCTTCAGATAAGTGCAGGGACGCCACAATGGTCCATGGAAATTGGCCCCAATAAAGTACACATGGGCGTAGTGGTGAGTACATAAAGTCATAAAGTCAGATGCCATATCAAGTTAGGAAAATGCAGCCAATCAGGACACAACACACACAGTACATGCAGTGATCAAGCGCCCTCATGCCGGACATCTGGACACAAGGCACACTGGCCCACACTGTGTCCATGCATGTTCGAGGCCTACCTTCATTTGTTATCAGTGACCTATTATTTATGACTCTGAGGACAAGGCCCGCATTTTTTTTCCAATCAAGGAGCGTGGAATGTACTTTTATTGCTCCCAAAACTGTATAATTGATTGATTGTACTTTGAGACAGTCCTCAGTCCCATTTCTGTAAGCTGTACTCCCAGCCACAGTGTTTAATTAAACCAACTGATCCTGTTTTGCCAAACGACTCTTGTCTTTTGTTTTTTCAAGGTAAATTCATATTCGAGCAACATCCTTTCTACCAGAGGATAGATTTGTGTAAAAACTCTTTGATGAAAAAACAATTCCTAATAAGCATGTTATTCCGTACTTAGCTTTGGTCATCACCTTAAATCTGCATCTCACCCCTTACCTCTGCTGCCATAAACAACTGACAGTCCTTCCGTGGGGATATACATCTTTCTTTTTAGTGTTGGACAGATACATTGGCTATAACCTTTTATGAGTTTATTTTGAAGGGAAGTTTTGCTTGTTTACCGTTTTGGACTTGAATAATGTCCTTTGTCAATGGACTGGGATTTTGTGTATAAGCTCTAATGAAACACTAGCTCTTAATAAGTATGTTAGCCCCATATTCAGCTCAGTCATCACTCCACACATGCTTTCAGTCACGCTCTCAACTTCTACCCCAATTGCTGATAATAATTGATTCCCCTTCAATGGAGACACAGCTCCTTTCTTCTGACTCTGTATAGATACACTAGCTATGTATATACGGAAAACTACATGGACAGCAAGCACAATTCCTTTTTGGTTATTGATTACAGGGGTTTTTCATTGTCGGTTGCAATATTCGGGACAGAGAGACATATCTTTTCTATCATGATTGGAAGTTGAGTTTGTTTTAGACTTATTTTCAAATGGAGAGCTTTTTTTCATTTACAAACTGGCTAATCCATATTCATTCTTCTGAACAAACTCTAATGAAACAGGAGTCATCCCACATTTGCACTTTAAATCATGCTCTCACCATGCTCTCACTGGGAACTATTGATTGCCTTTTGCCAAAAGAGAGAAATTTGCAAAATTAGTAGAAGGATTAAGATGTCTGGGCTACTCTGAGTAAATGGCGACTTGGGTAGGGCAGGGAGGCTTCTGGCCTGGCTAATCAACCCCAGCAGTGAGGGGCTCATCAGTGGTACAGATTAATAACAGACAATATCAAACTACAGACACAAGTGGATATCAACATTGCCTTTCTAGAATATTACTCAGCGTTGCCCAGGGAAAAGGAGGACACAGGAGCTGACATAGTTCGAGAATACTTAGGGCACCAATGAAGACAATCAGAAAAGAAGATTGGGAGACACTGAATGCTCTGGTGAGCGAGGGAGAGATTACTTAACTCTGAAGGAAATGGGCAAGGGAAACCACAAGTATAGCCAACCGTATAGCTGAGTTCTACCTGACCTGTGTAGGCCTCTTAGCTCCTAAGATGGCCAAAGTATAAAAAGTAGTGACAGAACAGGGAAAATTCCCAGTCACAACTAAAGAAGATTTAATTGTCTCTATATTGAAGCTGAAGAAAACCCCTTTGAACATAGCACCTCATAGACCCCCTGCCCATGTTAAATCTATAAAATTCTCTGTAAGGCGATATTGAAAAGAAGATTTTCTCATCTACTAATGCTGGTACAAGAGGATCAAAATGGCTTTATTCCTTAATAGAACACTCCATTGAATATCAGAAGACTTCTTAAGAGTTATGAATGAGGCCCGTGGCACCTCCACCAGAAGTCTGTGGTGATGTCAAGAGACCTAGAAAAAGTATTTGACACAGTAAACTGAATTTATTTATTAGCTCTACTTGAATGCATGGGACTAGGAAAGGAGTGGGCAGAATGGATCTCCCTGTTGTATGTGGAGACGACAGCCAGGCACAGGAAGAACCATATCAATAGCATACATAATTTACAGGGGTATTAGACAGGGATGTTCTCTCTCTCTCTCTCTCTCTCTCCCCTGTGCTCTTTGCACTAGGTATGAAGCCTTTTGCCAAGATCATGAGGAGGGAGAGACGTGATGGGCATGCACTTGTCGGACAGAATACATACAATCTCCTTATATGTCGATGATAATTTTTTTGTTTAAGAGACTTGGAGACTGGCTTGGGGCCTATGGTTCAATAAACAGAGAAGTTTGGAAACATCTCGGAGCTTAATGTAAATTGGTCAAAAGACCTAGAACTTCTTGCTTTCCATAGGTGGGTGTGCAACACAGCAATTATCTGAATGTAACATAACCTGGAACAACATACAGTGAGAGGCAGAAATCTCAGCAAGGCACTGCAAGTGCTCAGAGAGAACATCGAATTTGGTTGTCCCTAGCCATATCTGTCATGGGTGAAATAACCTTAGTCATCTGTCATGGGTGGAATAGCCCTGGTCAAGATGGTCATTTACCCTACTTATCTATTTTTTCATCACACTACTAATATGGGTACCCCAAAAGCTATTCCAAGGAGCTTAATATCCTATTACATAATCTAACAAGGGAGAACGGCAGACATGTAGTTGGTTTTGTACATGTTGTAGTTACTGGTAATGGAGGAAGGACTGGGGCCTCCAAACATCTGCCTGTATTGCCTAATGGCACAATTACTGTGGGTGTTGAGGTAGCTAGATGAGGATAATCTAGAAGAAATATACAGGGCAAGATCAGTTGGGGACCAAAACATACTGATAACAAGATTTGTAAATAGAAAACTGGGGAAACCCAACCATTGCTAGTTAGAATTAAATTTAAATGCAGGGGAAGATGCAGTCAGAATACAGCACATTGACATCCCTCTGCCAGGCCACCGCACGAACAGTTGGTAGTTGTAAAATGACGCTTGGATTGAGACTAGAATAACTACAATAGTAGATTGCTATGAGGTGAGGGAAATGAACATGATGATGACTCTATGAGATCTATGATAATTATATGGATTCCAGGCACACAGTTTCTGACTTTTGCAGCAATCACTAGAACCGTACATGAGAAACGGGGGGAGGGGGGCATACGGCACGAAACCTCAGACACATGAGAGCATGCATCTTCTCTTTACAGCAGGAAATAGTCCTATAATAATTATCTGAATATACTGATCACTTCTCTCTATAACCAAACATAACTTGCAGGAGCCAAGAGAAGACAGAGATACATTCTGGGAAGGCAGCTGAATAATAGCCAATGGAATGTGAATCTGGCAGATGCCCAAACGGTGCCCTAAAGTGTGGCTTTTCAAAATATAGATAGTGCAGCTTTATTTACAAAACGAACATGACTCACAAAAGGATTAACGGTGTACTAAACACAAACACATTAGCATGTATATATCCTCACATAGAATTACATTGCATAGTATTGGGTTGCCCAGTGGTACAGCAGTTTTGGAACGGGGTCACCTGGCATTTAGACTGTACTTTGGACAGGGAAGGCATATTAGCATCGGAGAGTTGCTTGTTGGGTTTGTTACCTCACCCCAGGCTGAAAACAGTAGGAAATATTTTCCTTGTACTGGGTTAAGTAATAGGGAAAAGCACCCACAGCAATTCAGTGGAAGACTATTGAATGCCTATCATTCAATAAATGTTAAAATGCTGAGGAAACGTGGGCTTGAAGCGAAAGCATTGCTACGCATGGAAAAAGGGGAGCAAACTGAGGAGCAATAGCACGCTTGAGTGATGCAAAGGTGCAGGATGAGGGGTGATAACCAATAAAACAGGAGAAATTAGGTAAGAACGAACTACAGAAGGGTTGTGCAAGTCATGTAGAATAAGCTCTATAAAAGACGTTTGACACTAACACTATACCACCTAACATCTTTTTTTAGTTCAAAAAGAAGTTTATTGAGAAAACTCCAAGTAACAATACAAAAAAACATATAAACAGTAAATAATTACATAAATTACACTAAAATTCTGAATCAAAATTATTGGATGTATGAGTCAGTTTACATATCTTGAGAAATAGAAAGATGACAAGGTATGCAAAATAATCGGTGCATTAAAAGAAGGTTGCAATTCATATGTAAATCTTAATGCAAAATGTAGAATAACCAATTAATATAGTATCAACTTGAGGAAAGTCAAGGAGGTTTAGAGACTTCCTGTTGTATTGGATTCGGGGAGAGGGAGCGTTTAGCACTAGCATCAATTAACAATGTGACAGGTAACCATAAAGTCGAGCGTTTCGCTGCCATATGAATAGGGTAAACAAAAGTTGTATCTAGTCTATGATTGTAGCAAACAGCGTACCACCATGCTTGATATGATAATTTGGTAAAATCTTTCCAATTTTTGGTGATTTGTTGTAGAGCAACTGCTAGCAATAAGTCTATTATCTTTGTGTTGGAATCAGACTCCGTCCAAATAGGGGATAAGCTTCCCAAAAATATATGAGAAGTAGATAAAGGATAACTTGAGCTAAAAATTAAATTGATTTGAGTCCAGACCTTTTTCCAAAAATTGTGGACAAGCGGACACGTAAAAAGTAAATGGTATAAATCTGCATGTGGACAGAGGCAAGTCCAGCAAGTGTCTGAGAGATCAGCGTGTCGTGCATTTAGAGAAGCCGGGGATAATAGAAGTCTATTGTATATAAAAAAAAGTGTCTGGGTAGTGTTGGCTGCTCTAGAGGACTTCCTAATTTTAGTCCATATTTTGTTCCACAACGCCGTGGACCAAGAAACTTGTAAATCATGTTCCCATGATAGCTCCACCTTAGTTTTTTCACGAGCTATATCTGACGTATGCAAATAGTTATAAATAACAGAGGCTTTGGGATTGGCACGTAGAAGAGTACGTAAATTGTTGGGTGCAGAGGAAGTATGATCATTGAAAGAGTTTGAGAGTGTGTGTTTGACATAAGATGGCCTGTTTCAGAAGGAGATATTTAGGGAGATAAGATGTAGGTAAGTCAAAAAGTCTACTAGCTTGCGAAAAAGACATAATCCCATCCTGTACATAAAGTTGATGTATCCATATCAAACCTTTTTGCCTCCAGGATTTCCAATACAAAGGCTTGTCATGTACCAAAATCATATTATTATGCCATATTGTAGACCCGGAGAGGGAAGTCCAATCCATATGATCTAACGGAGAGCTGGAGTTCAAAATTTTTGATGTGTTTTTAAGTATTGGAGTAGACATAGATTGTGGCTTACGAGAGAAGGCTAAATATTCTTGAAATGAAAAAGGGGAAATAAAAGAACGTTCCAGTCTAGCCCATAAGGGACAATACAAGCTGGATTCAGCTAGCCATCTTGACGCTTGGCGAAGTAAAAAATATTTGTGATATGTAGGAAAATCAGGAAAATTGACATAAGGACATGCGTGATTTTTTATTACTCCATAGAAAGGAAGATAATATAGAATTAATTTTTGTAAAGAATTTTAGGGGGATAGATACTGGAATATTAGAGATTGTGTAAAGAACTATAGGAGACATCATCATCTTTATGGCAACTAGACGGCCCCACCAAGATAAATATAGAGGGTGCCATCTAGCGGACAAGGAAGATAATCTCTGTATGCACTTATCTATGCAACAGGAAATTGTACCTGAAATAGATGAGGTAAACTGTAAACCTAAATATTTAATTTGCTTAGGGCTCCAAGCGAAACCTGAGACATGGAAATCATCTTTAAAGGTATATTTTGTTAAAGGTAAAATTTCACATTTATCTTTATTTAATTTATATCCAGATATAGCTGCAAAGGAGTCAACCTCTTGTAGGAATGCGGGGAGAGAGGTTTGAGGTTGTGAAATAAATAACAAAACATCATCAGCATAAGCTGCTAATTTGATTTGAGTGTCTTTAAAATCAAATCCATGGATGTCTTTATTTTGATGGATTCTTGAAAGAAACGGTTCTAGAGCTAAGTTGAAAAGGAACGGGGATAGTGGACATCCCTGTCGAACACCTCTACCTAAGTTAAAATAAGAAGATGTACTACCATTTGCACACACTGCTGCTCTTGGATTGGAATATAGAATTGATATTAAAGAAATAATTTTAGGACCAAAACCAAACCACCTAAGTGTATGAAAAAGTTAGGGCCATTGCACTCTATCATACGCTTTTTCAGCGTCTAGGGCTATTGCTGCCAGGGAATGTGAAGCATGGGAGGATTTGGATAAAACGTCAAAAAATAAATGAGTATTGTCTGTAAGAAGACGGCCTTTAACGAAACCAGATTGTTCTCTTCCAATCAAATCAGGCAGAAAAGATTCTAGACGTATGGCCAAGGCTTTTGAAAAAATGTTATAATCAATATTGACTAGAGAGATTGGCCGGTAATTTTTGCAATATTTTAGGTCCTTGCCTTCCTTTGGGATTAGACAAATTAGGGCATCCGAAAAGGAGCCAAGGGATTCACCTGAATGTAAAAAAGAGTCTAAGAGATTATGCAGTTTGGGGATTAGCAAATGAGCAAAATGGGAGAAGAACTCAACAGTGAAACCATCTGGTCCTGGGGCTTTGTCTTTCTGAAGTGTCTGTAATGCGATGAGGAGTTCTTTTTGTGACAGATCAAACTCCAAGGGTTTAAAATCTGGTCGTGTAATAGAAGGTTGTTGAATATCAGAAAAAAATTGAGAAATATGATGTTCTGAGGGAGGGATTTCTAATATGTAAAGAGTTTTATAAAATTGAAGAAATCAATTTAAAATATCAGTGTCTTTAAATGTCAATGCTTGATGTTCATCCATAATGGATTCTATATTGAGTTTGTTATGTTTAACTTTCAAATAATTGGCTAGTACTTTCCCGGCTTTCTTCTGACCTCCATAAAATTTCGCACTGGATTTTAATAAATACGTTGAAGCATTGTCTGTTGATTCCTTATTAAACTGAAATTTGATTTGTATGAGTTCTGATAAGCACGTTTGGGACTTAGAATAGTAATAAGAATGCTCCAATCTCTTTATCTTGTCAAGAAGGGTTTTTGTGTATTCTTTGGATTTTTTACGCTTTTTAGAGACATAGCCAATGATGAAATCTCTGGCTGCTGCCTTGAAAGCATCCCACACCACATGAAAAGGTAAAGTATCAGACTGATTAAATAAAAAGTATTCATTTGAAAAGGAGACAAAAGAGGAGGTAAATGCAGGATCTAAAAGTAAGGCATTATTAAAACGCCATTTCCGAGGTGTGTTAGGTTTTTGCAAAACATCAATTTGAATAGCAATGGGAGCATGGTCGGATATTAGAATGGATCCAATATCCGCCGCCATTAAAGATTGGGAAACATTATGAGAGATAAAAAAAATAATCTATACGTGATTGGGTATGATGGGCCGGGGAATAAAATGTATATTCCCTTAGAGTAGGATTACAGAGTCTCCATGCATCTATTAGTTTATGCTGTTTAATAGTTTGAAGAAAAAGTTTGTGAGGTGCAAAGGAGACCTTTGAATTACGATCTAAAAAAGGATCAAACACTTGGCTGCAATCACCTGTAAGGATAAAATTATCATCGATACAGTGTGTGATTTGTTGAGCCAAGGATGTCCAAAAGGAGGAATCTCTAGCAGTGGGTGCGTATATATTAGGTAAAGAGATCTGAGCATTTCCCATCAACAATTTAGTGAACAACCATCTACCATTATCATCAGAACATTGTGAAAGTAATTTAACAGGAAGCATTTTATGACAAAGAGCCAAGACTCCATTACGTTTACGATCTCCTGGTGAATAAAAGACCTCTCCTACCCAACCCCTCTTTAATTTCATTGACTCTTCTGCTGTTAAATGAGATTCTTGTAAACAAGCTATATCTGCTCCCAATTTAGTGAGGTGTGTTAACACCCTTTGCCTTTTAATAGGTGAATGTAAACCCTTGACATTCCAAGAAATAAGCTTTTAAGAACATAAGACTAACATAAGAGTAAAGAAAGGGCACCAATCATAGCAGACCCATAAATAATGAAAAGCATACAGAGGAGTAAACCAACCACATACAATGTTCATCAAGCAGAATGGAGAGAAAGAGAGAAAAAAATAGAAAAATAGGTATAAATATGATACTAGAGAGACGAAGGAGTGGCAAAAGGAAATAAGCATATGAGAGTTGAAAGAGTAGTATAAACCATTAGATCGTAAGTTACAAAGAGCATTGTAGAAGAAAGAACAAGGAGTACAACATAAAAGGAAACAAAGAAGACAGTAAGAAAAGAAAGGAAAAGAGAAAAGTACAAATAAGTAAAGAAAAAAGGATATTGTGAGAAGAGATGAAGAAAACACAAATGACGTACTTACAAATAATCCAAGACATACGTAAGGTGGGGGGAGATGAGGCCACATGGGACAATGATGCGTCCAGACTCCGAATGGGGAAGCGGGAAGGACAGCAAAACCGACGGGCAGTACAACACAAGGGAGGTACAACAAGGAGACAAATCCTGCAAGGGAGAAAAGGAGATTAATAATCCATCATAACAATGAAACAAAGAAAGAAAACAGCATCTTCAACTGTCTCAAACAGGAAAAAATTGTCAACAATATGAAACAAGTTTCACAAGAGAACACAGGCAAAACTAAAACATGAGCAACTACTTATTATGCGTCAAGGACGTGTCCATAGACTCCGTGTTGCATGAATTGAGAAAGCTCTTCAGTTTTATGGGATCTTCATATGTAGTAGTCTTATTGTTGATAGTCACCTTAAAAAGTCATGGGTGGAAGAGGCCATATCGTGCACCAATGGAACGAAGATGTGGTCTCATTGCCAGAAATTCTCTGCGTCTGTCAGCTGTGGGCTTTGAGTAGTCCTGAGAGAAAAACAGAGGATTACCTGACCAGGTAATGCGGTTGATAGCTCTAGCAGCTGACAGAACCTTGAGCAAATCAGTATACTCTAAAAAATACAAGATAAATCCTCTTGGTTTCCTCATGGTGGAGGAAATCATTGTAGGAGGAGGACCCAGTCTATGAGCCCGTTGGATGTTGAGAAGAGTATCCTGAGGCAAATTGAGAACCTTTGGGAGAAAAGATTTAAAGAAAGTGATGGGATCAGAGCCTTCCGAACTTTCTGGCAGTCCTTAAATGCATAGGTTGTTCCGCCTGTTCCTATGTTCGAGATTTTCAACTTGTTTTTGGAGCGTCGATACTTGAGAGGGAAGGGCCTCCATTTTGATGCTAGAGGAGGATAAAGATTCAATGTTCTGTTCCACAGTGGTGACTCTGTCTTCCAAGCTTGACCATCTGTCAGTTAGAACTTGTAGTTTAGAGTTAGTTTCCTCGACAAATGGACAAAGAGCTCTGATTTCCTCAAGTAATAGGTCTAAAGATACTGAGGAGGGTTGTTTGGGAGGAGAAGGAGGATCTTTTTTCAGACGTTTGCTTGGTGCTTTAGTACTGCCAGAGGAAGCTGTGATGATAGAGGCCATGGCACCTTCAGAAGATGTATTTGTTGAATCCTCCATTGAGATACAATATGGGCGAGACTTAGAACGAGTTGACAGTTTGCGCGTTCGAGGCGATGAATGAGATAAGACTTTAATTAGTTTACCCATGCACTTGAGCAGGGAAGGTGCAGGTATCTTTAAAAAAAAATAAGAAGAAAAAAGAAAAGAACTATTCCTGATGTAGACACCTCTTATGTAGCAATGTTATCTCAAGAGCTTGAAAATTAACGAGGTAAGAGTGCGCCTTTACATTCCCTCACTGATGCAGCATGAGAGCAACTCTGCAGCGCGCAAAAGAACTTCATGCACGTGCCACTTGCTTGTACGTAGTAGCAGAGCGCACAGTGCACGGTCCCCCCATGCGCAACTAAAAGCTAATGAGGTACAGAGAGGGAAGAGACCTGTAAAATCCCATTCAAAGACATTACCACACCTTAAACCAAACCTATGGTAAAATATGTTATGACTGGAATTGTTAGGAGATAGTAACCATATCTTCAGTTTTCAAAAATAATGCTTTCTGGTTTACTGAATCAAGAAAGACCAGAGATGGTAACCGGCTTCCCCCAAAAAATTCATCTTGCTGTGTAATGCTGAGGCTTCACATATTAGTAAGGATTGCCACAGGTAACATCACTCGATAATTTGTATTTCTCAAAGAGTCCAGAAATTGTATTTTTGTGCCTGTTAATGGGCAATGCAATTATCTTCTGGTAGAGTTATTGGGATATTGAGGAATTTAAACTTATATATACGAAGCGCGCGTTGAAAATCCTCACAGTGGAGTGCGCGCTTGAAATCCTTCACAATGCGCATTCTAAAATGGCGGCAGCCCGAGTGACGAAACCGCTCCGACGCGCAAAAGTAAAAAGACGCTGCTTACATGTTGACTCGAAATTTAGAATTGCTTCATCTCATGCAGCTCCATGAAAGCAATTCGGGCAGCCGTTCTGGGTACCTCTGCAGGTGTTATGCAGCGCGTCAGATCCGCCGCCGATACCGCCGTCCCGGGAGAGTCAGGGACCAGCCGCCATTTCCCTCGGGCGCTAGCCACGCCCCCACCACCTAACATCTTAGAACTAGATCTAATATCTCTTTATACATTAAAAATAAAAGATTTATGGAAACCTTAGCACATGATCTTGTTTGAGTTGTTGGCTTTCTTTTCTGCGTAATGATTTACCATTTGGTGGATATTAGAAACGGATGGTTGAATCGGTCTGACATGTTAAAGCTGAGAGTATGTAAATGCACTCCAAATGTTTGACAGCCACTCGAATGCTAAACTGGATTGTAAAATCAATAAACAGTAGTTTGGAAAAAAAATACACAGTTTCCCCTTCGGAGAGGGCACTGCTCTTTTTTTCTTGGTCTCGTTAGAAACATTTCTAAATGTATTCAGAGATGCTAAAACCACATGCCCAGCAGGCACACAACCCATTGCTACGGAGACAACAATGTTGGGAGTGGAACTGTTACTGGCATTTTGAACTGGGCTTCAGGCAAATAAGAGACCCTAGTGAATATAACTATTGCAAATACATGTTCCTATCTAGGATGAACAAAGCCCCTCCTATGCAACAATAATATCCATTACCAACACCACCAATAAGACTACAATCATTACCATCACTAGCACCACCTTACTGCTACCATTCCCACCGTCACCACAATAAGACTGCCGTCATTACCACCACCACCTTTGCCATCACCACCACTGCAACCACCAACTTTACAACTAGTATCAATAGAATTATCACCACCAACACTAATACAACTCCATACTTCTAACTACCATCACCACTACTACTACTAGTGCCACTGCTACCATCACCACTACTCTACACATCATCACAGCTACTACCATCACTGCCCCACTGCTACCACCATCACAACTGTCATCATGATCACAACTAACATTATTGTATTGTACTGTATTGCAGTTTTTATATAGCACTTACTACCGCTATGCGGGGTACTGAAGTGCTTGACTACAAGAGCAGCACACTACACCGTGTAGGGTGTGTGGTTGGAAGAATGTTGTCTTTATTTTGTTCCGATGTGGGGGATGTTTCCATGTTGTGCGCGATGTCCACAGAGGTGTGGTTATCACGTTATAAATCGCAATGCTCAGCAGTATATTGGTTGATGAAGTGAGAGACAGACATGCAGTTTTATGGTTTTCAGTATGCTGATACCTTTGAACATCTCTGCAGATCCTTTATGTTATTTCATATTATATAGTCTGCTTAGCTTGTTACTGCACTGTGTTGTCCAATCTGAGATTTTCTGTATAGTTGTGGTCCTGAGCATGCGTGGCTCAAGGGAAAGAGAAGTGTAGAGCTCTGTTGGGATGGGCATTTTTATTATTTGCTCCTACATCTGAGTGTCAGATACAAAAAAGTGGACAGATTGCATAGAAATCTGGGACCTGCAGTGGTGGACTATATTAAAGTCCTTCTAATTGCCTGGCAATGTGTGACAGATTTCTTCAGATACACCATGCCAGTTCATTTGGAATTTTTTGTGTTTTGGCTGTACAGTGGTGATGATGGACAACCCTCATAGCAGATATATCTTATGTGAACTTAAAAAGTATGAGTTAAAATGTGTTGCTGACAGCTGCATATTATGGTTTTAGTCCTATAACTGTGATCTGTGGTAGTACATAACTATATAATTTGAGGGTGAGCCCTTTCTTTTAGCTTGCCTGCATATCGATAGCAGTTTGCTGTTTGAGTTGTTTCCAATTGAGAATTGTACTTGAGGGTGCAACTGCTTTCTTTGCATGCTGCCCCCTTCATTCTGAACTCAAGCCCTCTTTAAATGCTAATTTCTCAAAAACAGCTAGACAGATTTACACCAAATTACAAAAAGGACGCTTCCTAACTAAATTTCAAACCTTTTGTCAAACTTTTGGTAATTCCATTGAGCTGTTGTTTTCCACATGAGTGAAGCAAAGTTTCCTTTGGGAATTAATATTGGAAATGGCAATTTTGAGACCACCACTTTTTCTTGGACCTGGCTTGACAGATCAGTGAGAATCTTTCCATGAAGGAGCCAAGGTGGATAAACCTTTGTTTTGGAAAGTTTAGTACAGATTTATTTGTCAAAGCTATTAGCTAACAAAGCTCTGATCTAACAATAACCACCCAGAGAACTTTTTCTCCTTTGCAGAGGCTTCTGAACAAGAACAACAACAGAGGAGAAATCCAGAGGAACAAGAAGAAAGAAATTAGGAATTGGAAGACATTCAAACTAGAGATTCATAGTCACCACCAGAATCTATTGTTTGGAAATTTTCTTTATTCCACCTGGTGAAAATATTGCTTTACAAGCACATGACATTTTCTTTGTAAGGCAAGAAGCTGAGCAGGGGAAAATAATAGATTTAAAATATTATTGTAAATTAATGTTATATATGGATTTTAAATGTAGAACAAATGCAAAATGCTCCAGCATTAAGAACACATTTTAAATTTACATACAAATATTGTGAATATATTCAATTAAATGCAAATATTTTTTTCTGAAGCTAAAATTAAAAAGGTCACACCTAAAATATAAAAACAAATGTTATTAAGCATTACTGGTTATTAAAAGTGATATACAGAGTTAATTTAAAATAATTTAATTAGAATTCAATATAAATTAATTTTAACATAATTGTTAACTCAAAAAAGGTTAATAAAGTAGGCTAATTCTAAATTCTCTCTTTGTTCTCTCTTTTTCCATTCTTGTCCTTCATTTTTGCCTCTTTATACTTACTTTTCAATTTTTCGTGAAATTGCTTCCTAAGTTTGTCTTCCGTTCCATGTTTAAGGCAAGCATTTTTATCTTTTTGTTCACTTGCATTTAAAACTTGTTGGAGATATTGCCTTCTCTGTTAAATAATACTTTGCTGATGGATTGGTTTGGTAGCAGTCATTTATGCTTTTCATTTTCTTTAATAAAAATATCAAACTTACAAAAATTATGATTAAAATTTAAAAAAAATGCATTAAATTAAACAGATTTATATCTTGAACTATTTTCAATAATTTAATTTAATATATTTTCCTATGGGGTTGTATTTTAAGTTCCTAACTCTATTTTTTTCAAAAGGGGGGTGTTGGAGTATTAGTGGTTGGCCAAATGTGCTGGTATACTTAAAATTGCTCCATTTTGGCAGTAGCAATTTTGCACTCATAAATTTAGCTACACCACTGTTTCATGGTAGAGACACATAAGTCTTCATTTTTGAGTAACTTTACACTCTGATTTTGTGAATAGCCCAAAGTAGTAAAATTACTCAAACATTTAAGGGTAAAGTTACCAAAGGTAAATGTACACGTGAAGGTTTACCTTTGTGAATAGGACCCTCTTTATTTTTTCTTCTCTGGGCAACTATCCCCCTCCACTCTAAGGAGACTATGGCCACAGGCTCCTTATACACTGTCCAATAGATATTCCTCATCCTACCAATATCTACAGGAAAATATTGTTCTGAAGAGACCGCCCTTTCCCCACCAGTTTCCAGCTGGCAAAGGTATCCCACAGACCAGTGACATGGACCACATTCACTGTCACCCTCAGAAAGTAGTTCCTAGAACTCTCAGGGATCACCTGCTTACCTTCTGGTCCTTCTTCCCAAGAGACACTAGGCCATGTCTCTTGGAAATCACCTCCCTTAACATTACATTAGCTACTGATTTACAGATTGACAGACGATACACTGCCTGTCAGGGAAGCGGACCTCCGAAATTCTGAGAGGCTGCCTTCCATTGAATTAAGAGCCCAGCAGTCATCTCTAATCATTGACAGGCACCACCGTCACAGTGGTGATTTTGAATGTACAAAAGGTTTAGTGGATAGCTGCTTTTGGTTTCAATGGACATTCACCAAACTTTTTAACATTATGTTTCTTTTTGCTTTCAAAAAGAAACTCCCAAAGCAGGAGTATTTTTCAGAAAAACTAAAAAACGAATGACACCCAATCCATGAGAGCTTGCTTCCAGGGCGTGGTAGTCATTATTTTTTGTTTCTGTCCCTAAGTGCTGGATTCTTTACGGTAGTGAGAGACAGGACAGTAGGCGTTACACCGTTCATCCTAAATAGGGTTGGCAGTTTAATGTTGCTCCTCCCACAGACCCTACTCTGTTGTGCCGTCAGCAGAAGCTCTAGATTGGCGTGCCTAACAGGCGATTTGTCAACAGAAAGTTTAAGGTCTGCCCATGTCTATATGAGGTGGGTGGACCTGTGTTTTCCCAGAGAGGGTACTCCATCACATCAGAGTACAATGTCTGCCAAACTCTTGATCGGGTCCTATTTTTTCAACTTTTAATTACTACTCAAGGTCTGTCCCTGATGCCCTGGGAGCCTTTGAAGTCATCTGCAGGAGCTGCTCTAAATGGAAGAATAAGATGGGTCAAAATAGGTTTATTTTAACAGGTCCACTTACAGATTGTTAAGAAGCAGCAGTAAGGCTACACATATAGGCCTGAAGCCATATGTTCCCAGTCAGCCTGTCGTGTAGTTCCTATAAATCTATATAGGAGCTGCACGTTTAGACAACATTAACCAAGGGATTAGTGTCCAGACTGATTCCAGACAACCCCAGAGGATATGTTAGTCTGTAGACCAGCTAGCTCACAGTGCCACTATGAGCCCCACTTACCAAGGAGTGAATAGTTTCTGGTAACTATCGAACATGACAACCCTGACCCCTCAGGGATGGTGGAAACAGTACAGTACTTTTCGCTCAGTCACTCATGCTCACTTTGTCTCAGAAATATACACAGAATAAACTGTGGTTACGTTTTCAATAAGTATTTATTGAACCAGCATCATTCTAGTTTAAAATACGTGTGCTGCAACAACCATGAGACAGAAACAGATATATACAGTTATTAGCACCAGCAGATTAAGAAAAGGTAGAATTCTACCATAGTACTAAAACAATGAATATATCCCGGCATATAGATACATGACAGTAAATATGCGTACTCCTACTATGCCAACCCTTACTAGATGTACCTAAGTGTACCTAGCATGTGAATAGGTGTATAGCCAAGAATCCCCTTAGGATAAAGCCAACCCCATTACCTGATGGGGGAGAGCAAAGGACCCCATCTAGGTCTCGAGATGGACACCCCGCGAGGGATGTCAGACCACTGCGTGCTGGAGTCTATGCATGCAGGGACTTCAGCGTCTCGCGTCAGCATGGAAGTCTTTCTCTTCTGGTTTGCCTAGCGAAGATGTGGTGCTTATATACCCAAAAGGTACCCTCAGCGGTTCTACCTAGATGCGTCATGGTACTGTGGGCATGTCGGCCAAGGATGACTATAGTGATGACCCTGATACAGAGTTATTATGCAGAAGATGGCAATCCTGCTGTGATACTGAGAATCCTCATGCATAATAAAGGAGGCTAGTTTCCAGAGAAAACCACATGACATTTATGCAGCGCCTAACCAGGTAAAAGGTCAGCACCAAACCTGTTATGTAGAACAATGATAGGATAAATGTAGGTGAAAGGTGGTGCAACTACCTAGGCCTATATTGGGGTACATTGGGGTTCATAACACCCACTCCTCATCCGACTGGAAGACAAAGGACTAAATGCTAAAATATGCCTGTTTAAAAAGCATAAAATCATTGCTAAAATCTCAGATAAAAAAATCTTTACAAAAATGAAGTAAATGTTAAAAAAAACTCTCTAAGTCAATATACTGTTAGAATAGCTGAGCACACCGAAAGCCATAGTGCTCAGTGAGAGCAAAAGCGGAAAACAAAAATATATGCTCTTGAATTCCAATTTAGGTTGTTTTAAAAAAAGGCTGAATTGTTTCCAGCACACGGAGAGCCAAATGTTTATGTCTCTTGTGTGTGAGACGCAACATCATGCTGCTTGCCTTCGCAGATGACGGTCCTTGTAACACCTCTTGGATGAAGTCAATGGAGCAAAGGTGATCTTCTCCATTTCCCACTGTCATTGCTGAGGAAGCACTTGATGCCTGTAATCGTGGTACAGAGGCGGTGTCCATTCCAACAGGTACTGAAGCATCCTGTGGTGGCTCTAAGAATGCCAACATCAGGATTGGACTAAGCTGAGGACACTGCACTACATGGGCCTTTAACAGGTCCAGCAGTACATCCACGTCCGGAGGCGCAACCGATGGAAGTGTTAGACAGATGTCCAACACGCATTTGTGTCCACAGAATAAGCAGCGGAGTACAGGCAAGACGAAGTCTACCCAGACTGATCTGAACAATAGAAACCAATGCTCGCTTAGCTCCCGAAGTCGAGGTGTGCCTAGATGGAGTACCATGTATTCACAACAATGCTGCACCTAGAGCGCTTTTTCCATCTCCTTGGAATTGGGGACGTCCATTTTGTAGCCGAAAAATTAAAACCAGGATACCCACTACAAGTAGCAGGATCAGCGAAAGCCCTCCAGAAATGCTTCCCAAAACAGAGTGTATCAAAGATGGAATAACTCCGAAACACGTGTGAAAGGTGCTTAACAGCCCAGAACTTATGTTCTTAAAGAGGTGTACTATCCCACTCGTATCAGACATGTTAAAGATATGATGTACCCTTTCCCCCAAATGGAGCGGGAAGTTAGTTCGGACTAGAGCCTGTATCTCAGCTGTAGACCTTGCAACCTGGAGATCAAAAGCCTCTCGAGCTGAGGTTAAGGCCACCTCCTTCTGTAAAAGTATGGCTTTAAGTCTGCTCAGAGAATCAAACCATACAAGGGAAACATTCAATGAAGGCCATAGCGGTGCCTCCCTGACTCTGTGGGTCAGTGGAAACAATACTTGCTTACAACAAGTAACCCTGGAACATACTGTGACCAGATATGCAATGCCTGGCAGCATACCGCAACAACCTTGATCATTCAACATCAAATAATTCCCGTTTGAGAGTAGTTTGAACACCGGATGAATCACAGCAGCTGGGGATCTTTTCAAGTGACAAGATAGGTTTGCAACCAAAGAGTTGCAATCTCCATGAAGCATAATATCCTGACAAATTAGAGACCCACTTAACAAATTCTCACAGTCTGAACCGCTGAGAAAGACTTCAGTGTCCACATTTCGGCTTCTAAATCTGTAAGGTAATTTCCAAGATCCCCTTCATATCTGCCTACTTGGTGGAACTGTAGACAAAATTGAAATTGGAATGTTGTCACTGGCAATGTTATATGGTCATGGATTAACCATTCTTTCAAAGGTAATTGGTCTAATTTTTCAATGTGCAACATTGTATACTTTGTATCTCTTTGTGCCACTGTTGTCTGCCTTTCCGTTAAATTATAAGCAGAGAACAGAGACGTACTGTTGCTATATCGCCAAGGCACATGACCAGAGCGAAATGATTTTAGCGTCCAGCTTAATAACAGAATTGATCGTAGCTGTGATTGCCCATGTTGAAGATGGACATATCCTGTTCCATAATATCTATTGCAGAAGACATAATACATAATACAGTGAATACATTCTGGATGTGAGTGTGGTCATGCCATGGTCGACCACTGCCAAAGCCATTTCTAGGTTAACCCTATCAATTTCACGCCCAGTGAATACATTCTGGATGTGAGTGTGGTCATGCCATGGTCGACCACTGCCAAAACCTTTTCTAGGTTAACCCTATCAATTTCACGCAACCTCTCCGCAGCTTCTTGTTGAGAGATTTTCCATACTTCGTTGTAAATAGCATATAGGAAGCATTTACTACGTGGTTTTCGGGGACCTAGCAAAAAATCCCTTAGATCCATGTCGTCTGAAAGTAGGACAAGTGTTGCTTCAACTGGGGCAGTGTTGAGGTACTTAGCCAATCTAGGCATAACTTCTCAACACTGTAGGATGTCGCGTTGTTCTTGTTGTACATAGCGTTGGTCAGGCCTATGGATACTAAACCCTTCGGTGGTACCCTTGAATCTTGACTGACACCTATTTGGGTCTATATGCCAACCAACCATCCCTTCCAATTTGGGTCTGATGAATTGTATGAACGATCATGTATAATGTCATCCAGTGTATCCTCACTATGTTGTGTATAGTTTTGCCATCCTTCAAAGTGTGAAAGCGAGGGAATACGAGGTGTGTTCAAGTCCTTGATCTTGGCTCGTCCAAGACAGGAAGTCTGTTGCACTGTATTGTTCAGGAAGATAATCTGTTGTGGTATAAGACATGCTCCAAATAATGCCTCAGTTCGCTGAACTTGCCAATCTTTAGTCCCCCAGACAGATTTTGTGTCTATGGTGTCCCTCCAAAAGTCAAACCCTTGTAAAGACAGCTGGGAAATAAAGGAAGCAGAGTATATCTGTTTCGTGCTAGTAAGCATATTTTTCTTTGCAGGTGTAGGTGCAACCTTGTAATAATATGAGGTCGGGTCTGAAATGTTAAACCCAGAAAAATAAGAAAACTTGTGTGCAAACATTTGTGAACTACCTTTCGGTGGTGTCGGGTAATGTTCCCATTAATGGTAAGTAAACATGTTACGCTTTGTGCAAGTAATGATGACCATAATGTTCCCATTGATGGTAAGTAAACATGTTACGCTTTGTGCAAGAAATGATGACCATAATGTTGGTAGCAATACATGCTATCAAAATCAGAAGTATCATCATACAATTCATTTTTAGAAAATGCAGCAGATTGTTCTAAATCAGGCAACATACTATTCACAGTTTCAAAGTCCCAATAATCAGAGAATGTACTGGAGGTGATGATATCATTCAAAGTAATTTTAAATACATGTGGTATTGTCAAAGGTTCAGTGGGACCAAATACATCACATGAAACCCTATCTCAAACTATTCCTTCTACTACACCTATCCAAAGGACTAGGAAAAGTGGACCAATTGCAATATAAAGCTGTAGCCAGTGATACAAAGTAAGTCTTTTTCAGCCAAAGGTAGATATTATATATTTTTTCTTTGCGGTAAACAGAAGCTGGCAGTGACTCAGGTTCACTTGGATCCAATGAGAAGGTTTCAAAATCAATGAAGTAGCCAGCCGCTGTTCGATCTATCTTTGGTAGCTGAGCAAGTTTTGTTGAACTGGTAGATGACTCGTTATGAGGCATATTCACATATATGTAGGTATTGGGCCTAATTGAAATTTGCCTTTCATTTGTATTTTGTTGTTTTTCAAGTTCGACTGGTACGAGTTCCATTCCATTGATGGCAACTTCGTTACTTCGTACAGTAGAATCTTCAAACACTATTAGTCTTTCTGTCTGAACTTCCTGTATGGTCGCAAGTGGATATCGGCTGCTACCCAGGAGCCCACGCAGCCTGCTATGCAGTATTGGCCACATGGTGTGGTTTGATCAGATCAATGGAGACAAATATTTTTTCTTTTATACAGGCAAGAGGCGGAAGAAGTACCGTTCTTGTCCCTTCGACAGCCAGGACAGGTACAGGTGCTCTGTAAGATAGCCCAAATTCTTCTTTGTCCACAATATTTTCCCTGACCAGGTCCCCGATCTTTGCGACCCAGGCAGGCCTTGCCTAAACAGCTTTCCCTTCCCCAGTGGGAGTATGTTTCACTAGGAAGTTGCTTCGTAGTGCCCAGAATTCATTGAGTTCCTGTAAAACAGCCAAACGATCATTGATGTCAATTGCTTTTTCATCCGCCACTGTGCTGCCAGAATCGATATCGAGTACCCACATTCTCGTCCCAAACAGGACTTCTTATGGAGTACGGCCTCCCAGGGAGCTTCTTGGCATGTTGTTTAGTGCCCTCTGGACCCCGTATAGGTGATAAACCCAACTACCACCGAGCCTAATACCGTTGCTGTTAAGGATTGCTTTAAGTCATGTTTTTTCCTTTCCACACTCAAATTTCCCTTGGGATGATACGGAGAGGAGTACCACAATGCAACACCCAAACTTCCCATGGCTTCCTTGTAAGCCCAAGAGCTGAACGCAGGGCAACAATCAGAATGTAATGTGCAAATTGCATATGTCCCTATGAAGACTCGTAAATCCTTTATAACAGTTTGGGTGTCAGCCGAGCACTGAGGCCGAACCCACAGGAATCTAGAGCATTAATCCACTGCCACCAAGATGTACTTGTAAGCCCAGTCCGACCGTAGGGGCCCGCAGTGATCCAAATAGACACATGCGAGAGGTCTGTCTGATATCAATAACGGTGTCTGTGGTGGCCATGCTCCGGTGGATCCCTTCATCTGCTGACAGATGCTGCACTTACGGACAAAGCCCTTGGTCTGCTTGGTAAGACCTGGCCACCAATAATGTTGTTTCAGAAGTGAAACCGTTGCAGTAATACCTGCGTGTGCTGAGCCCAGACCCTAGTGCGCAGCTAGTATTAAACCTAATCTGCGATCCTTATTTGGTATTACTCTACCCCCCACTCCTGGAATTTGAGCATATGGTATATTTTGTGCATCTGACTTCTAGGAATACTTGAGTGGAAAACCTTTTGGCAAGGCTGAGCTGTTTTTACGTGAAGCAATGACAGCTACCATTATCTGTCCGTCAATTCTTGTGCTAGAACGAGTGATTGCAGCTACTGCAGCAGTTCGCACTGTTGCCTTGGCGGCTTCATCAGCCAATAAATTCCCTTCAACATGCACGCCAACACGCTGATGACTCAGTGTATGAATCACATGAGCCCGTAGGAAGCCTTTTTTCAGCTCTGCCACTCATTCCCAAAGTAATTTATGGTTTATTGTGCAACCTTTTGAATCTTTAAAACCATTCTGGCCCCAGTAGTGTAGATATTCGTTGTAAGACTGGACACAATAAAGTGAATCGCACACTATTAGCATGGGGAATTCTCGATCTGTAGTTTTTAGTGCCAGCTGAGCCGTGCAATCTGCTAGAGACTGTGTCTGCATATTGCTGGGACGGAACTTACCATCCCACATACATCCCTTTACAATCGCACAAGCTGCGCTGTATTGCTGTTTACTTCCTACAGCTGGCTGAGCTGAACTGTCAGTGTAAATTATGTATTCATACTGATCAAGAGGCATTATTTCATTCAGAAGAGGATATTCTTGTTCGTACTGCAGAAATGCTTGTGTTTTTAATGTAGAATCAAATTTCTAGTCTACATCTATTGCAGTGAGAGAATTCGCCCATTGTATCCATTGTGGATGAAGTGCTTTAGCGTTTGAAACGCTTGCTTTAGTAACAGCCTCCAAGGTTCGTACCGGAGTTATGTCAGTCAGTCAGTCAAATTGCTTTATTTTGATAACAAATATCATAAAAGCACCAGACAATCCTTTATAAAAAAATAGAATTTGTGCAAGTAAAAATTATCATAAAAGACATAAATGGTACATAGTGTCTACTCGGCCAGGACATGATAACACATTGTTCCATCACAATAAAAATATTTCATTTTGAATAAAAACAGAAGTTAAAAATATGATTAAAACAATGGTACCCGATATAACATATATAAGTGACATTACATAAAAATTAGTTCGTGCAATATTTTGTCGATCAACTTGTGCTCAGATATATTCTCCATGGGGCCTATGGTATAAAATTAAATCGCCATTCGCAAGGCTTTGTGCCTGACTATCCAGGCACAGCTTAGGAACTTAGCCACTCCGCAAACAAAAAGGGTTCTTGCATCAGATTTCAAGATGCGTAAAGCGACACGATGGTCAAGAGTGCCTAATTGTGTGCAGATTGGTTTTAACCATTTGGACCTTGCTATTTCGTACGCTGGACAGGCAAACATAAGGTGGGCAACACTCTCCTTCGGTGCCCTACAGCAAGGACAGTTTTCTGTTGTCTGTTTTGGGGGGTGCCATTTTGCAGTTAGTTCATGGACCGGAAGTGATCCATGTCTAAATTGGATATAGAGCGCCCTATCTCTTGGTATCTGGATTATATCCAAATATGGTTCAAGGCTTCTACATTGCTTGTGTTGGTAAAATTCTTCCGTTAGCCTTCCCACATTTGGATTACTAAGCTCCCGGGTGTCGATCCAGACCCAATAGATGCGTTTAAGCTCTGCCTTGCTAGGGGGATTTTGGTTATCCCAGGAGTCCTTAAGGCCAAGAGCTATCATTAACTTCCTGACGTTAGTTATCCAATTAACCCCATGGTTAAAATCTAAGCTCATTACTTCAGTAAGTGCTCTGGCAGAATTCGTGAGTTCTGGAGTCCGCATAAGGCGGGCCCAAAAGAGCAGTGGGCGCAATTTAGCAATGTTGCTGAATGATCGCCTACCCATGTCATACATCAAGGGAGTTAGTGGGACATTCCAGGGGAGCAGCACCAGATCCCTCAAGAACTTATGCTCTGATCTACAGATCTCATCAGCGTTGTCAAATCCCCATAGCTCGACTCCATAAAGGACCGAGCTAACTGCCTTTGCGTCATAAACCGTGAGGGCTGGGGCAATTGGCCTGCTTTGCGATGAGCGATGTTCTTTGCCTAGTGCCCCGACCGCACGTTTATGATTCAGGAGCATTTCATCAAGGTGGGACCTCCATTGCATTTTTTTCCGAGAGTCGAATACCAAGACAGTCAAACGTACTGACTCTCTCCAAGTGTGTCCCATCTAAGGTGAGATTGTTTCTGAACGATTTGTGGGGGTTAAATGTCATAAACTAGGTCTTAGAAGTGTTAATGACCAGCCCCCGAGAGTTACAAAAGATTGAAATCTGTTCAGAATCAATGTAGCCCGGCTGGGGTCTTAGAGACCAGTAGTGTGTCATCCGCAAACAGGTGAGTCGGTACCTTATCACCCTCCAGGGCCGGGGCATGAGCTGGAACTTCTTGCAAGAAGCTAACCACCCCATTCACGTATAAGGAGAATAGGGTGGGAGCCATGACACAGCCCTGGCGGACTCCCCTGTTAACTGGAATCCTTTCCGTCAACTGACCTTGGGAACCCCATCTCACCTGTGCATAGTTGCCCTTGTGAAGTCGGATCAGTAAGTTGAGGATTAATGGAGGGATGCCCATATCTCCTAGTATTTGCCACAACCTTTTCCTGGGAACCAGGTCAAAGGCAGTCCTTAGGTCAATAAAAGCAAGATAAAGACTGCCTCTGCCGATCACAACAACTTTCCAATATATCAGGAGCAGCCTGAAGACCTGGTCCACCGTTCCAGTGTTGGCCCTGAATCCCGCCTGATATTGAGAGAGGATATCTTCGTCCTCAGCCCAAGATTGAATCCTCTGTAGCAGGACTCTGCCAACTACCTTCTGAATTGCATCAATCAGACTGATTGGTCTGTAGTTGGCAGGGTCCTCTCTGGCTCCCTTTTTAAAAATCGGGACCACCTCTGCCTCCTTCCAAGATTCTGGTACTGGGCAACCTTTAGAGATGGAATTAATTAAAAGCTGAATGTACCATGCCCAGTTTCGGGGGTCTGCAAGGAACAAGTCTCCTGGGAGGCCTTCAGGTCCAGGGGCTTTGGCGGGGACTATCCTCCTTATGGCAACTTCTACTTCAACCAGCGAAAAAAGTTTGCTGTTGCTACCATCAGCGAGAGTGAGGGAATGATCGAGTGGCCTTTCCTGGCAAACATCATCAGACCCAGAATAGAGTTTCCCAAAGTGATCGTACCAATCTTGGCTTGGGATATGGTTGGGAATTAGATCTGAATCCCTCATATCCGCCCGTCTAACAAGGTTCCAGAAAAGAGTGGTGTCCCTTGCTATGCTAGCGTCCTTCAAATCCTGCCAGAGAGTCTCATCCCATTTCAGCTTTGCTTGAAGCAGAGCCACTCTATACTCTTTTCTTGCGATTTTAATCAAAGGGCAGTCCTTGCTTCTAATTGCTAAGGCTAGTGCCTGCCTCTTGTGCCTACAATCCTTAGTGTACCATGTCTGCTGACTCTTTAATTGCGCACCAGGTTTGTTGTGCTTATTAGGTGCTTGGAAGTATACACCTATCTGTTCAATTGTGCGCAAATGGATTGTCGGAACGTTTACCAGCCCGTCTATGCCTATTGTTGCCTCCTGTAGCTCTAAAGTGTTCTTGCTCAGTACTTGCCTGATTCCAGCTATTTTTTAATCTTGTACAACGACCTTACGCCATTTAAGGAACCTTCTACAATTTGAGGGGACCACCTCTTTGGTCAAGGATAACATTTGGGTGCTCGAAGAAAGACAGGGAAGGACCCATGGGATCTTCATGCTCACACAAAGGGGGTTATGGTCGCTATCAGTGGTAGTGCCCACAACCATGTCTATTATATTTCCCCATAGCCTTACGTCTAATAAGACGTAGTCAATGCGAGAATGGCAGCTAGCTCTATTATAAGTGTTAGCCCCTTAGGCATCTGATGAAGTTCTGCTATTTGCTGCCCTCAGGCCAAACTCCAAGGTAAGTGCATTGAGTTGGATTGCTATCTGCGACCATCTTTTAACAGGAGGTATACTTACTGGGGGAACAGCCCATTTCTGTCATCTTCCTCGACCCCCAACATATCCTCTGAGCTTAGAGGCTCAAAGGTACAATTAAAATCTCCTGCAACCACAACTCTAGAGTGAGACAGGCAACTGGATAAACCTTGTTCCAATAGGGTGACAATAGGTGATGGTTTGCCCCCTATGGTCCCCCTTATGTAAACATTAAACAAGTCGAGAGTTTCTCCCCCCCTGGGTCCCTTAATACTGAGTCTCAAGATGTCAGGACTCGCACTTTGTTGTACGGTATTTCTGCAGCCCAAAGCGATGTTAACCCATATGATCAAACCTCCCGAGGGGCACCCTCTCCCCATGGTGGTAGCTGGTGAGTGAAAACAAGTATAACCTGATTTATATAAAGGAACCAAACTCCAAGTTTCCTGAAAAACACAAATGTCAAAGCCCTCTATCAGTTCGTTCCAGTGGGGCAATGACAATTTGCTGCTGAGCCCTGCAACGTTCCAGGAAATGATCTTTAGCTGTTGGGGTAAATCCGGAGCAAGGATTGTGTCTCTGCTAGGGATGTGTTGGCAGGGTGACACTAGGGCAGGAAGTGAAACACGGAGATCTGGTAGTGTAGAAAGATTAACCTCATGAGCCCTCATAGTATCAATGGAGTGGTGGCTTTGGCCAGTATTTCCCGGGCTAGTTGTCAACGGCTCGGGACCAATACGAGGGATTAAGTTGTTTTGGAGACTGTATTTAGTTATTGGAGGGATAATGTGTAATTCCTGGTGTGGCTGGAATTCGCTTTGCAGTCAATCGATGGCTTCCAAGGGAGTCCCTCCCCTTAGGGCAATCGATAGATGCTTATCATGTGGCCTGGCTACTGATGTTATTGGGAATCGCGTGAACTGTACGGCTGAAGAGCCTGGGGGGCAAGTACCATACTCAAGTACAAGTAGATTTTCGGCCAAATCGGCCTTGGTCAGGGTAAGCTCGATGCAGTCCAAGGATTGGGTAAAGGACGTGCATCTCCGGGCCCTGACAATGTCTTCTCGTATGACTGAGCAGCAGCCCCTAACGTGGCGAATCCAATGTATGGATTTGTTAATTAGGGAGTCTTCATTTTCGTAGCCACCCATTAGGTCTAACTTGGGAACATTGACCATAAAAACTTTTTTCGCCTGCGGAATAGGGGGAGTTACTAAGTAGCTCCTCCGAGGGTGATCTTTTGCAAAGGGACGCGTGACCAGTGGTGAACTAGGAGGTCTAGTGCAGTTTGTAGGGACCTGAGAGGAGACTTGATTCTGGTGGTTTTTAGATGTGTTGGCTTTGAGATAGTCTGCCTGCTTTAGCTTGAAAGTTGGGGGACGTGCTTAAATGTTACTGAGGGGGATAAAGAAGGTCCATTTCCCATTGGGCCTCTTTCTCTATGAGTAGGTGAGCATACCCGGTGGGCCTGTGGACATTGTTCATGCAGGGGGTGTGCAGGCTGCTTGTGGGGTATATCCTTTGAAGATAGGAGTTTGACCGTGATGATAAGTTCTTCGATCATATGTCTCATAGTTCCTATCTCCAGCCTAAGAGAGCTGACAAGGTGAAAAATGTCATGTGACGGTGGGGTTTGCTCTTCAATAACCTCAATTGGAGTTGCAAGAGAAGGTTGGGACATCTCATCCCCAGAGGTTTCGGGCATATCTGCCAAAACTGCAAACATATTTGAGCAGGTAATGGAGGGACCGGTTTCACTCTCATCAATACTAATAGGAAAATTTGAAGGATGGGAAGAAGAGTCGTCATCCACCTGTCCTACTCTAAGCTCCAATGATGTAACTTTACTATGTGTTGATACTCCCTTCCGGGAGGGCTTCCGGAACATTGTGGGAATAATAGTTGAGCGGGGAGGGCTGGCGCTTTTGGGGGGGGATTGGACGTTGGTATGGGTAGCTGTTGGTTCTGCTTCTAGGATGCCTTCACATTCGTTGATAAGGGTGTCTATTCTATCCATCACGCAGTTGTTGGCAGCATGTTTGTGGGCTTTCCTTGCCTTTTTCCCCTTTCCTGCTCCCCCGTTAGGGCCATTTCCCGCCCCTGCTCCCTCCATCGTTTTCCTTTTACCCATGTTTTAGCCCGTGATGATTATGTATAGCTTGTTGCTTACAGTGACCCACGAGATAATTATAGTCCCGATGCCCAAAATCAAATATTAAATTTGCAGAGATTATTCAATAAGTCCAGGGGCCCAGCTCAGAATTTGTGGTCATAAAGTCTTACTGGTATCTTCTTGCAACAAAGAGCATCTACTGGAATTGTTAGCGCTTAGCACAGTACCTTATCGTGTTGCAAGTAGTTCTGCGTCGCTGCTCAGGAGTTGGATGAAAGAGGGGTGGCCCTGCCCTGCCTCTTCCTGGCAATAACGGGCAAGGACGGGCCCGCCCTTGGCCCGGGCTTTGCCCGGGTGCGCCCCGCGCGTTTCCTGCGCCGCGCGCGGAGAGGCAGCGCTTTATGCGTGATGTAAGTTCAGCGCCTCCCCCTCACTAGCGGCACCTGCGGTGAGAGCAATGCACACTGGGACTAGTAATCCCCTGCCGGAATGATTGACGCCACTGAGGTGCTGGCGGTGCTGGCGTGTGTTAGCCCTGGGACTCCTGTCCCACCAGGGCTCAAGAGCAAAGGAGGCAGTTTCCCCAAAGCAGCGGGTCAACAAAAAACAAAGCAGGCTCCCGCACCGGGGGGGGAGAGGCAGCGCTTTGTGCGCGATGTAAGTTCAGCGCCTCCCCCTCACTAGCAGCACCTGCGGTGAGAGCAATGCACACTGGGACTAGTAGTCCCCTGCCGGAATGATGGACGCCACTGAGGTGCTGACGGTGCTGGCGTGTGTTAGCCCTGGGACTCCAGTCCCACCAGGGCTCAAGAGCAAAGGAGGCAGTTTCCCCAAAGCAGCGGGTCAACAAAAGACAAAGCAGGCTCCCGCGCTGCGGGGAGAGAGGCAGCACTTTATGCGCGATGTAAGTTCAGCACCTCCCCCTCACTAGCGGCACCTGCGGTGAGAGCAATGCACACTGGGACTAGTAGTACCCTGCCGGAATGATGGACGCCACTGAGTTGCGGGCGGTGCTGGCATGTGTTAGCCCTGGGACTCCAGTCCCACCAGGGCTCAAGAGCACAGGAGGCAGTTTCCCCAAAGCAGCGGGTCAACAAAAGACAAAGCAGGCTTCCGCGCCACGGAGGGAGAGGCAGCGATTTATGCGCGATGTAAGTTCAGCGCCTCCCCCTCACTAGCGGCACCTGCGGTGAGAGCAATGCACACTGGGACTAGTAGTCCCCTGCCGGAATGATGGACGCCACTGAGGTGCTGGCGGTGCTGGCGTGTGTTAGCCCTGGGACTCCAGTCCCACCAGGGCTCAAGAGCAAAGGAGGCAGTTTCCCCAAAGCAGCGGGTCAACAAAAGACAAAGCAGGCATCCCCGGAGTTATGACAATTATTAGTTTCCCCTGAGCTAGTGCTCTTTCCCTCACTACAGCAGTTTGCACTGCCGTCAGAATTTTTTCAGTGGATGCAAAATGCATCTCAGTGTTCCTGTACAAATGTGATTTGTATGCAATTCGTACCGTTTCACCTTCATTGAAGGTGAGGTAAGTGTACTCTGATTGACCTGCGACCGCGGGGATCATCAAATTTGTGGTTTTTACACGTATATGTGTTTGGATGCTATCATATCAGCTTGTAAGGAACAAGGGAATTTCTGTATGTTTCTGTGTCCAATGTCGAACTGAGAAAACATGTCTTATTAAGTCATAGAAAGGTTTCACCTTTTCTGCGTAATCCAAAATGTATGTTCTGCCAAAATGTAGGAATCTCAAATGGATTGTAAGTTTTGGAGGTTGGAGCAGCGCACATTTCTCTAAAACATTTGCTGCTAGTCTTTTCCCTTCATTTGAAAGCTCATATCCTAAAAATAGGACATTGAGGTGGGCAATTTTCGATTTTTTAAAGTTAAATTTATAGCCCTCTGAGGCAAACCCCAGAATTATGTTGTTCACCCTTGCCAAATGATCCAATAGTTCATCGGATAAATATCATCCGCATAGGACAATGCCGCCTCATCAAAATTTTGAATTAACTTCGATACTCTTGCTGAGAACAACCCGGGGCTATTCTCATACCCTTGAGGCAGTCTACAGAATTGATGATGAGAGCTGAGGGCTTAAAATGCTGTCAAATATCTGCTTTCAGGTGCTATATTTTGGCAAAAGAATCCATTTGAGATATCTAGTGTTGTTTTGTATTTCTTCTGCACAATGTTATTCATTAATGCGGCACTGTGTGCATTCTGTACTGCAAATGTCTTTGTGCTTGTGTTCAAATGCCTGTAGTCTAAAACTAGCGGTATGAATTGTCGGGTTTCATTACGGGAAACAAAGGATTATTTATGGAAGAGGTACAATTGCCTTTTACAACCTGGTATTCAAGTTGATCTAAGATCTCCCTAACTTGTTTTTTCACGTCATGTTTTATAGGGTACTGTCTCTGTGGAGTTGGAGTAGTTTTTACTGGGATTTCATGTTGAGGTGACTCACCACCCTACATGACTGCGGCATAATGCAGGAGCTAGTGCTACTGCTCACTCCTGCGCGTATGAATGCTTTAATGATTCTGGAACGAGGTCGGACAAGGCTGGTAAAATTACTGTTTCTCCTTTTGGGGGCAATCCATAATGAACTCTGGTGGCCAATCTTTTTCAGCCAAAAGGATATCATATCCAAAAGACAGATTCTCCCCCAAGAGAACTTCAACTTTCCTGGGTATGTCCCCCTCCATATGGAGTGTTATTTCATGTACTGATGTGGGACACTTACCCTCGTATCAGGTGTCTCCACCGTGAATTGTTCATTCAACGCCGCTGTCACCAGAAATTCCATCAGAACCTGGTGAGCTATTGTTACTTCTGCTGCGCTGTCTAGCATCGTCAGAGCCCATTCCCTGTTTAGAAGTTGAGTCCTCAGCAGCCTGGGCATTTCTTATTTTAAGGCCAGCTAATTTTGTCTTTTTAAATTGAGGTTTTGATTTTGGTTTATCTTCTTTTTTGATATTATAGTCTGAAGTGCAAAGTGTATCTCTTGGCTTGACTTGCTCTTCTGATCTGTGTTCTGAAAGGAACGAGAGGAACGTGTATCAGTATCCTGATATCTGTCAGGTTTTTTAATGTTATCACGGTTTCTAAGGTTATACCTCCTGTCAGAGGGCTTCTTTTTTGGGACCCACCCCGTGATTGTGATAATTCTGCTTATTTTTCTGTTATTTATTAGTCCATTTCTTTTTAGAAGAATCCGGTGCTAGCTTAGAGTCATCCTTTTCAGGATTACCCATTACTTGTGGTTTCATAGATCTAGCTCCCAAATTATCTCTACCTAATTCAGTGTATGTATCTTCGATAATCTTGGGTAATTCCCGCTCCGGTTGTGCAGGAGTACATTCCCTCAGGCATAGGCGTATAGCCAACACTGCTGCCTCCCCTTTTATGTTTGCTAACATAATTGTGGATACCTGAGAAAAAATGCCTATTATTTTCATCCCTAAGTTCAGAGCTGGTTCTGCTCCATACTCATTTTGTATTTGTCTTAATACCTCTGGTATCATTGCTATTGAAGTGATGCCCTGAGTCCTGGTATAGATGGCAGCGAAAGCTGTGCCCCAAGTGGTACAATCCTCTATCGGGGGAGCTATCCCCATTGGTAAGCAAATTGTCAGTATTCTGTGTTTTTCTTGTGGGCCTATGTGTGGAAATACTGCCTCTAACTGTGCTATTTTCTGTGCTATCCAGAATGGCATTTGCTCATGTTTAGTGGACATTCTTCCCATAACTGCATTCAGTGTTTGTGGGGTGATTTTAGTTGCGGTCCCTTGTAGTTACCTTCTGGAGTAACCCTTGTAGGCTGAATTGTGAGTGTTCTCATAACGAACTGTGTCAGATTTCTGTAAAGTTTTATTATTTCCTTGTGAAGTGGACATAAGTCTGCTATTGGCAGTGTGTCCATTTCTGGATGCGGTGTGTAAGCAGCTAGAACTGCCCAAGTTGCTCCATCTTTGCTGAGCAGACCAAGTCTATCTTTTTCTGTGGTGTGCGGGAGTGCGCCTTTAAACCAATCTATATGGTCTTGGTATGTGAGCGGACCTTCTATGTCCTTGAATGGACAGTACTCTTCTGGTATTTCATCCGAAGTATAAGAATGAAATGTATTTGTACGTGCATCTGCAGGTGGGAATTTAACCTATGAATAGAATACCGCTGTCCTGAATGACTCATGTGCCTCAATCACGAATGTTACGGTCCCTCCTAATGCTGAGAGACCAAAATGTTCTAATTTTGCAGCAAGAGCATTCCTGCAAATTTCTGAGATGTTTATTGCACCTTCCTGCTCAGTTTCCTCCCTAATAGTACTAGCATTGCCATCAGCCGCAGTGTTTGCTGTCTGAGACATTATGGGTGGAAGTTAAAAAGATAAAGGTTATGCAAAATATAGGAATTTATAATCCTTCAAGCTTGAATAAACCTACAGCCAATACATAGGGTATACCTACTCAGCTGTGGCAGATTTCCCTTCCCACCCCAGACGTCTCTGGGTAGTTGTGAGTAGGGGTCTCTGAGAAAGCACGACTGAACTACTCAGATTTTACCGTTAAATAGGAACCAAACCAATGTTGGCGATGCCATGTCGTATAGTTCCTATAAATCTATATAGGATCTGCACGTTTAGACAACAGACCCCCCCCCAGAGAATATGTTAGTCTGTAGACCAGCAAGCTCACAGTGCCACTAAGAGCCCCTCTTACCAAGGAGCGAATAGTTTTGGCAACTATCAAACATGGCAACCCTGACCCCTCAGGGATCGTGGAAACAGTACAGTACTTTTCGCTCAGTCACTGGTGCTGACTTTGTCTCAGAGATATACACTGAATAAACGGTGGGGACATTTTCAATAAGTATTTATTGAACCAGCGTCATTCTACTATAAAATACGTGTGCTGCAACAACCATGAGACACAAACAGATATATACGGTTATAAGCACCAGCAGTGTAAAGAAAATGTAGAATTCTACCACAGTGTTAAAACAATGAATATATGCAGGCATAGATACATGACAGTAAGTATGTGCACTCCTACTATGCCAATCCTAACTAGATGTACCTAAGTGTACCCGGCATGTGTGTGGGTGTATAGCCAAGAATCCCCTTAGGATAGAGCCAACCCCATTACCTATTGTGGGAGAGCGAAGGACCCCATCTTGGTCTCGAGATGGACACCCCGCGAGGGATGTCAGACCACTTCGTGCTGGAGTGTCTGCGTGCAGGGACCTCAGCGTCTCGCGTCAGCGTGTCAGCATGGAAGTCTTTCTCCTCTGGATTTCCCAGTGAAGATATGGTGCTTATATACCCAAAAGGTACACTTAGGGGTTCTACCTAGATGTGTCATGGTACTGTGGGCATGTCGGCCAAGGATGATGATAGTGATGGCCCTTCTACATAATTATTATGCAGAAGACGGTAATCCTGCTGTGATACTGAGAATCCTCATGCATAATAATTGAGGCTAGTTTTTGGAGAAAACCACACGACATTCATGCAGCGACTACCTAAGTAAAAGGTCAGCACCAAACCTGTTATGTAGAACAATGATAGGATAAATGTAGGTAAAATGTTGTGCAACTACCTAAGCCTATATTGGGGTACATTGGGGTTCATAACAAGCCTAGTGGATGGCATAATTCATACTGATGTTCATAGGTAACATTTATCTTCCCTGCCATTGAGGTTTTTCGGCTCCATTGTCTAAGGCCTGACTGGAAAGTTAAATATGTCAGTTGAGAGTTAGCCATTGTTATCATGTTTTATGGGTCAGAACACCTACACTTGAAGCTGGACAGCAGTACCTCAGGGTGCAAAACTATGCTTCAAAAGTATGGATGTGCCATATTGTTATATTTTGCTTAAAAAGAAAAAGAGAATTAATAAAGTCATGCAATTTTTTCCTTGTACAAACAGTTTATTTTACTATGCCCTAATACGAAATGGTAGTAGGTGCGCCTTCAACAGTTGTTAACATTTTTTTTATAATCCTGAATTTGATTCAAAATGGTGCTCCTGTGTTTAGCTAAGAAGCGGTATCCCTGATAAGATCATTTATGTTTCTTTGTCAGTGGTCGAAGGGTATAACATACGACAACTGTAATAAATCATACGGAGTGCATTGGGGTGAAATCCCAGACTGCAGTAAAGAATTGCATTGATGTAAGGTTTGACTTAAGGGAAATCTGGCTGTCAGGACAAAGACAATTGTGCTCTTTCTAATCTTCTGCTGTGAGTGGAGTGTTGATGATTCCAAATTTTATTCTCTTCAGAATTTCCAATGGGTCCAAATCACCGACACTCACCCTATTTTTTGCTGTCATTCTCTAGATTGCGTGGCTTCTGCTGACGTGGACTTTTCTTGGATACATTTATAATAAACACTTTTCTGTTCTGACAGAGATGCATATTTCACAGATTTTAAACCTCAAACATGAACATAACAGGTGCCCTAGTTGAAGTTGTACTTTTGTTAATTCCCAAATGATCTCAAATCTTGGATTGTCGTGAAGCTTTGAATACATCTCAATCACTTGTGTCCTGGCTGTCAGTGCAAATATGGGCCTATGGGCTCAGCGTTTCTCCTGCTTCAAGTGTGTAGATGATAGTTCCAGCTTGTAATCTCTTCAGAACTCTGATGGGTGCCAAATCTCCTAAAAACTACAACCTAATTTCCCCATTTTTTTGTTGCTTAACGGGGGTATGAAAGGAGCATTGGCTGGAACATTAAGTTTCAAGACAGAGACCCATTTTCTTTGCCAATGCTCGTTTTTTATGCGTTTCATGATTTGTGCTGCAAGGTTCTACTGCAATCCGATAAAAACCAGAAGACGATAGGTTCTGCAGCCTATGCAGAATGTAGGGCCTGGCTCTAATAAAAGCCTAGCTTAAGCTATGTAACTTTAACATGTTTCATTTATGCATGTTTCAAGAAAAATAAAGTGCATTATATCCATGGATAAAAGGCACATATGTTTTCCTAATTTTATTTGTGAATGCTTCACACATTGCATACATAACCAATGTGTACTGTCAGGATTTGTTCTTACTCTTTGAAACTTTAGTTTATTTTAGTTCTAAACACGTTTGCTTAACATTTTTCTTCCTACATCCCCCATTGTGCTTGGTGCGCCTTCAGACACTTTAAGCAGCACTTCATCTCCAAATGACATGCAATGTACGTTTGTGTATTTCCATTCAGAACTATTTGCCAGACCAGAACCCTGTGAAAACCCCATGATTAAAATTCACTAAAAACGTATGCATATTTATGTCACCGAGACAGTGCTCAACAAAAATCCTGAAATGCTGGGTCCTTTACAGTTTACAATGCTGTGTAAAGTGATTCCTTTTACCTTCATTCGATGCCAGTTTATCCTATGCGGATAGCCTTAAAATCTGACATAGCTCTTGCTCTGATGGATGTATGTAACCAAAACACACATGACTAAAATGTGCAGATGCATGTTACCTCTGCCTCCCTCACACCTTTGTCTACGGTAGATTCCAAACAGAGGTAAGTAACCCCTTTCCAGGCCTAAGCCTGCATTCCATCCTTCATAACGGTGCAGAACTTCGCAGGTACGCGGTTGCAGGGCTCATGTTTCACACGATCTGATATGGAATATATCAGAGCAAAGCGAGCATTCTGGTGTGCTTCGTCCAGCAGACTATTTATCAGGCGCATTTCAATAAAGCACTCTCTACGGGCCCACAAAAGGACAAAGAAACTTAGCAGCAGAGAACACTAATGTAAGGCAAACACTACCCAACAGCGTTTACTTAACATGAATAAGAAATCATACAACCCCGATTTTATTAATACAAATCAGGCGGGTCATTTATTATTCAGCCGCAGAAACCTGGCCTGAGCATGTGGACTAATGAGTGCTTTAGCTGGGATGAAAAAGATATGGGGTCTCTAAAAGGAGCATGGCCAAAGAAGCGTAACTAAGAGCCAGATGTACGAAGCATTTTACCTGTCGCAAACGGCCCATCAGACAGTTTGCAACCGGTAAAATGCATCTTGCTGTGTACAAAATGCAACTCAGTAACTTGTTACTGAATCCCATTTTGCGTTTGCGATTTGGTATTAGGAAAGGGCATGTTCAGGGCATCCCTTCCTAATGACAAATAGCACTAGTATGTATGAATGTTTTGTAGCCATAATGCGGTTGCAAAACATTCATAATTTACAAACTCGGTAGAGGAGGAGGTAACCCATTCGCAAACAGGAAGGGGCCCCCAAGGGATCCCTTCCCCTTCGTGAATGTGGGTGAAAAATGTTTTTAAGAGCAGGGAGTGGTCCCACAGAAAACTTTTCATTTTTATTTGTGCAATTCAGTCCATTGTCCTTTAAGGAAAATGGGCTGCATTACAAAAAAATATCTCTTTAATCAAAAAGCAATCAGAGACATGAGGGTCTGCTGATCCCAGCAGGTCACCATCACTGTGATTGTAGCAAATTATGACCTACCTCATAAATATTGATGAGGCAGGTCAATTTGCATCCCATTGGGAATCACAAGCAGTGTCTGAGACACTGTTGAACATAGCTGTTTGATATTTCCTAATTGCGAATTGCAAAAATTTGCAATTAGGAAATTGAAAACTGACTTTTTTGTACATCTGGCCCCTGAGAAACATTTTCAAGAGGCATGGCTAAGTGCTTCATTTGTAACAGTGGTAGCCGGTGGAGGCCACCAACACTCATTTTTGGGGACTAGCATTTATTTTTCTCTCCAGACATTTCCAAAAAAGGAAAAACGCACAAAGGGGAAAGAAAGAGAAAGAGAAAGATGGAACAACACAAAGAGAGAAGGCAGGAACCTGCTAGAGTGAGTTAAAAGGCCAGGGAGTGTCTGGTACTCGATATAAGATTAGCATGAGGTGGATTCAATATTCCAAGCCTTGGTATTCAGTGCTGATGCCAGCTTCGCAACAGACCTTTGGGCACCATCAGCACTTATTCTTCTGCAAATGAAGCACTAGCATGGCTTATGTAATCATGGTGTGGCTTAAAACATGTTAACTAAAATTCTGTGCTTTACACAGCATGCCAGCAGACCAGTATTTGGGTATTTGGGTTCCTCTGAAAGAGTTTTATGTCATGGTGCTCAGATATATCTGACAACAACAGACATACACCTAAAACAATCAAGACCTCAATGCCTTGCCAATACTTGTTAGGACGATCAATGAAATGAGTAACAGTAAACATTTAAAAAGAAGAAACCAAGCAAGAGGACTTCATTTCCCATCACTCATTTGCACAGTAAGTGACATCACTGGATTTCACATCATCCTGCTGCACAGGAAGTGACATCACTGATTTCCCACCCATGGCACTCTGCACTCCTCTCCCCTCCCAGGACCTACTTAATGCAGCTGCAGAATGGACATGCAGCAGACATGCACAGCGGGCGCACTGCTGGTGCATCAAAGGCAAGCCCATATGCGCCCATCTGCGCCAGGACCATGCCAAGAGCCAGGAACCCTGGTTCTCCCCTTGCCACCTTTAATCTGCCATGCTTCTCCATGCTCTCAACCCCGGCTGTTGTTCACTGCACTACCTCCACAACGCACCAAAAACACACAAGGAGCATCCACATGTGCCTGCTACAAGTTCCCATGCACTCTCCCATATCCTACATCCACCACTCCCACACTAACGGCACCCAGTACCACACTTGCGCACACTCACACAAATCAGCTACCTGCTCATGTGCTCACTGTCTAAACACCACAAACACAACATGCAAAACTTGCATGCATGCTCCTCTAAACCTGCTTGCTCACCAAATATGCCACAGAGATATCGAACCTACTGCACGACCATGCTCCAGACCGGCCCTTCCTTAAGGAAATCCAACCTCTGCACTGGAAATCACTTCAGCCATCCCGGTCAGCTACAAGATTGCCAGGCAAGACGGTCAGCACAAGCCTGGAGTCACCAACATATTCAAACATACTTCATGTTCAATATATGCATCATGGCCAAATTCCCCCATAGCATAACCCTCGCATAAAGACCATCTGGACCCCGTACTTATTTCTCCAACATCCTCACAGACTTCATTGCACCCCTCATCATGGGTACAAGCACTCCATTCACCTCGGAGACCTTAACAATCACCTGAAAGACTGTGCTGACCCAAACTCCACTGCCTTTCTCAAAAACCTCAGAAACCTTAGCCTCACCCACCACCTTACAAAACACATCCAAACTGACAGGCACTTAAAGGACCCAACTTTCTCCTCGATCAGCAACATCACAGTTGACATGCTAGCAACTATGACCTGGACAGACCATGCTGTCATAATTTTTAGCATACTAATCCTGCATCACCACAGATCTACCACCACTGGAACTGCCTGTCACAGCTGGAAAAGCATCACAGATGAGAAGAAGGTTTCTGCCTTCTCCGTACACTTGCACAAGCACACCAACAACTTAGCGGAAGCTATCATGAACCGCAGCAACTGGACCACTACATGTGCTAACACCCTGGCGCCCTTCAAGTTCAACCCAATGGAAAGAGCCCGACCACAGGCCAGATAGTACACAAAGGCTGTCAAAACACCACTGCAAGCAACTGGAGTGCAAATGGAGATCACGTCAAGACACCATAAATAAAGACATCTTCAAATCAGCTCTATGAGGCTACCACCGGCAGATATGGAACCCGAAGTGCACAACTCTTGAAGATTGCATCAGTGCCGGTACAAACATCAGCAAGGAAATCTTCACCATCATCAAAGATTTCTCCGAACATCCTGCCGCCTCCAGCAACATCACTCCCTCAGAAGCCCTGTGCAACAAGCTCTACGCAATTCTTCTGTAACAAAATCACCTTAAAATACATCAACTCTGACCCTCAACCAGACCCCATCACAAATCAACCTCCCATCACAGCCAAAGAAGGATCCCTGACCTCATGGCCTACCATTACCACCATCGAAATTGCTCCTCCCATGAAGACTATCCACTTGAGGGTTCCATCTGACCCTTGGCCCCACCTCACCTTCACCAAAGGACTCCTACTGATCAGTGATGCATTAACACACATTCCCAATACCTCAATCAACTCAGCCACATTCCTGAACACCTAGAAGCATGCCACCTTCATGCCTCTGCTCAAGAAACCATCAGCTAACCCAGCCACGATTTCCAACTGCAGACCCATCTCCCTCCTACCATACCTAACATAGGTCTTAGAGAAACTAATCAATCAAAGTCTCACCAACCACCTTAGCAACCACCAGATCTTTGGCGCCACATAGTCTGGATTCCGGCCCAACCACAGTACAGAAACAGAACTCATTGCTGTTGCAGATGACATGTGCATGATCCTTGACAGAGGACAATGGCAACCCTCATTCATCTGGACCTCTCTGCAGCATTTGACATGGTCTTAAACCCCATCCTGATCAGCCGTCAGTGCAAGATTGGCATCCAAGGATCTACTCTCCACTGGATCTGTTCCTTCTTAATAGATAGAACACAAGCTGTAAGCCTGGCTCCTTACTCCTTGGAAGCCTGCAAATTCATCTGCAGAGTGACTCAAGGTTCATTGCTCAGCCCCACCCTCTTCAATGCATACATAACCCCTCTGGCCAACATTACCCATGCACACTACATCAATATCCTCTCCTACACCGACAACACGCAACAAGTACACTTCCTCTCAGACAAGGACAGAACAAAAGAAACAAGTTCATCTCCTGCATGACAGAAGTCGTTAACTGGATGAAAGCAAACTGTCTCAAGATCAACATCGACAAGACAGCAGTAGTGATCTTCAGCAAGAACACCTTCCCATGGGACTCCAACCAGTAGCTGGCTGATCTCGGACCCACACCCATGCCAGGAACCTCAGAATAATCATCAACAGCAAACTGGGCATGACCAAACAAGTCAAGGCCATCACTGCATCCTGCTTCCACATCCTGAAGATGATGAGTAAGATAATAAAATAGCTCCCAAGCAACACTTGAAAAACTGTCACTCATGCCCTAGTCACCAGTAGGTTGGACTGCAGGAACACTCTTTATACCGGGGTCACTAAGCAACTCACTAGATGACTACAAACATTCCAGAAATTGGAAGCCAGACTAATCCTCAACCTCTCTCACAGAACTCACATCAACCCACTCCTTATGTAGCTCCACAAGCTTCCAATACACAAAAGTGCTCATTTCAAACTCCTCACACACACATTTAGACACTACACAACTTAGCACCCACCTACAAGAAGTGTCGTATTTTCCACCAACCACCCAAACACCTCCTCTCTGCAGGGCGCCTAGTCGCACACATTCCACGCATTCACAGTACCATATCAGGAGGACTGTGTTCTCTTATATTGCTCCTAAAGTGTGGAATGGCCTCCCACTGCACATTAGAGCCTCCTCCTCCTCTCTTCTTGAATTTTACAAGTATCTGAAGACCTGGCTTTTCACTTAATCAACCTAGCATAGGCAAGGCTAGGCACCCACACCTGTTTAGTACAGAATACCCTCATGGTGATAGTGCACTTTACAAATAAAGATAAGATAATATAAGATAAGAAAACAGTGGTCTTCATAGTGTCTAAATCACTACTCTTTTTCCCTTCACACCACTTTTGTCTGCAGTCTGTCACATTTTAAACACTTAAACCCTTTTTGCTCCCACATTTTCCTGAAATCCTTCTTCTGCATATCACACACATCATATGTTTCCTCTTCAGCACTGTTTTTCACTTGCTACTTCTGCAAGCACTTCCTTTAATCTCCTCCACTTCACCAACCCTTTCGACCCACTCATGTCCAAGCACAACACATTCTTTTCCTTTGGTTCTGTCAATATTTTGACAGCTGTGTACCCTTCACACACTTTTCTCCAATTAAAATTGCCACGTCTGTGACTATTGCTGTGTTTGCTCTAAAGAGAGTCTAAGCATTGGATATGAATGAAATAATGTCTAAATGCATGAATGTAATTTCCAAAGCACACAGCTACTCAGCAGTTCCAGTGCTACATATGCACAGGCAGGTTTGCACACCAGCCTTCAGGTTGAGAAAAAAGAGTTGTTTTTAAGGCCTTTCCTACATGCCAATTCTTGAGGGATAAAGAAGGCTCGGGTCCTAAAACCTCCTGGACTGGACCACTGTAAATACAAGAAAAAAAGAGTATGTCCAGAAGGACTAGTTTACATACTTTAAAAAGGAATGCCCTAGACCATCAATTCTAGGGTTCTTATTGCTTTATTTAGCCTATTTTAAATTATTTAGAATAGCAAAGCAAATAAATATTTTTTCATGTCTCAGAAAAGAAACCTTCCATTTACAGAATACCACACTTACAAAAACACATTTATACACAGTGTTATATTCCACTTAAAAACGAAAAAATTCAAAGACAAAAGTGACAGGTGAAACAAACTTAGACAATCGTGTAAAATAACATTTACATTGAGAGTACAACACCAGTCCTAGTTTTTACATAAGGCACCAAGCGGACGTTAGATTCTTAGCTAGACGTTGTTAATTGTCCTGCCTAGGCCAAGAGGCCGGGGGTTATGTCTTCAAACCAATGTTGCCTACACAAGAGGAAAAAATTATTACTACATTCCTTAAGGCACAATATATACACAATCCCCCGAGCTCACAAGAGCCAACGCGTTTCGAATCCACCCAATTCACGGATTCTCCTCAGGACTTGGACAAGGTTGAAATCTTAAAAGCGGCGCGATGTGCGTCCGCCCTGTGTGTAGAGGAATAATTGAAACCTCTTGCCTGACGGTTGAATTTGCCATATGATGTAACGAAAAATCTTTAGTTAGAAATCCCAGTTGCCACAGAGACTTTTCAAAGTTGTCCTGACGGCTTGACTGTAGTCAGTAATTGGTGCCTCACTGCCAGGGGAATCAATTTCACTCCATGGGGCTGCTCAGGCGACGCCCATCCCGATTCAACACTTCTTTAAACTTAGTCTGGATTAAATTGTTTTAGAACATTCTCCACACACCCGATGTCTGCTACACGCCCGCTTGGTACCTTATGTAAAAACTAGGACTGGTGTTGTACTCTCAATGTAAATGTTATTTCACACGATTGTCTAAGTTTGTTTCACCTGTCACTTTTTTCTTTGATTTTTTTCGTTTTTAAGTGGAATATAACACTGTGTATAATGTGTTTTTGTAAGTGTGGTGTTCTGTAAATGGAAGGTTTCTTTTCTGAGACATGAAAAAATATTTATTTGCTTTGCTATTCTAAATAATTTAAAATAAGCTAAATAAAGCAATAAGAACCCTAGAATTGATGGTCTAGGGCATGGGTACTCACAAACTTTCTCTCGGGGGCCAAATTTACAGTGTGGTTTGTGGCCGAGGGCCGCACCGGTGGGGGCGGGGTCAGTGGGGAGGGGCGGGCTAGAGCAAAAAAAAATAACTATGACCATGAGGTTGAACACAGGCCCCTGCAGCGGACACCTTCGTCCACTGAGCCACCAGACCCGGCATACACACATCTCTCTCTCTCTATCTATCTATCTCTCTCGCTCTGTCTCCTTCCCTCTCTATATCTCTCCCTCCCTCTCTCTCTCTCTGTCTCCCTCTCTCTCTCTCCGTCTCCCTCCCTCTCTCTCCATCTCCCTCCCTCTCTCTCCATCTCCCTCTCTCTCTCTCTTCCTCTCTCTCTCTCTCCCTCCCTCTCTCTCCCTCCCTCTCTCTGTCTCACTCACTCTGTTTGTCTCCCTCCCTCTCTGTCTCCCTCCCTCTCTGTCTCCCTCCCTCTCTGTCTCCCCCTCCCTCTCCCCCTCCCTCCCTCTCTGTCTCCCCCTCCCTCTCTCTCTCTCCCTCCCTCTGTATCCCTCTGTCTGTCTCCCTCCCTCTGTATCCCTCTATCTGTCTCCCTCCCTCTGTCTGTCGCCCTCCTCCCTCTCTGTCTCCCTCTGTCTGTCGCCCTCCTCCCTCTCTGTCTCCCTCTCTCCCTCTGTCTCCCTCTCTCCCTCTGTCTCCCTCTCTCCCTCTGTCTCCCTCCCTCTCTGTCTCCCTCCCTCTCTGTCTCCCTCCCTCTCTGTCTCCCTCTCTCTGTCTCCCTCCCTCTGTCTCCCTCCCTCTCTCTGTCTCCCCCTCTCCCCCTCTCTGTCTCCCCCTCTCTGTCTCCCCCTCTCTGTCTCCCCCTCTCTGTCTCCCTCCCTCCCCCTCTGTCTCCCCCTCTGTCTCCTTCCCTCTCCCCCTCTCTGTCTCCCCCTCTCTGTCTCCTTCCCTCTGTCTCCCTCTGTCTGTCTCCCTCTGTCTGTCTCCCTCTGTCTGTCTCCCTCTCCCTCCCTCTGTCTCCCCCTGACTCCCTCCCTCCCCTGTCTCCCTCCCCTGTCTCCCCCTCTCTGTCTCCCCCTGTCTGTCTCCCCTGTCTGTCTCCCCCTGTCTGTCTCCCCTCTCTGTCTCCCCTGTCTGTCTCCCCCTGTCTGTCTCCCTCTCTCTGTCTCCCTCTCTCTGTCTCCCTCTCCCTCTCTGTCTCCCTCTCCCTCTCTGTCTCCCTCTCCCTCTCTGTCTCCCCCTCTCTGTCTCCCCTTTCCCTCTCTGTCTCCCTCCCTCTGTCTCCCTCCGTCTGTCTCCCTCCCTCTATCTCCCTCCCTCTATCTCCCTCCCTCTGTCTGTCTCCCTCCCTCTCTCTCTCTCTCTGTCTCCCTCCCTCTATCTCCCTCTGTCTCCTCCCTCTGTCTCCCTCCCTCTGTCTCTCTCCCTCTGTCTCCCTCCCTCTGTCTCCCTCTCTCTGTCTCCCTCTCTCTCTGTCTCCCTCTCTCTCTGTCTCCCTCCCTCTGTCTCCCTCCCTCTGTCTGTCTCCCTCTCTCTGTCTGTCTCCCTCTCTCTGTCTCCCTTCCTCTGTCTGTCTGTCTCCCTCGCTCTGTCACGTCACCCCGCGTGTGTGTCAGCCCGGGCTGAGACAGCTTCCCGGCGCACACACAGCCGCACCCGAGTACTTCACAGCCTCAGGTCTTTAAAGACCATTCACTTGTTAATGAGGCTTTGTTGTATTTCACCTCTTCTTAGCGCCCCTGCATTTAGATGCAGGGGCGCTAAAAGAGGTGAAATACAACAAAGCCTCATTAACAAGTGAATGGTTTTTAAAGAATCGCCCGGCCCCTATAGAGCGCTGCTGCAACCGGCGGTGTTTGCTGGCACTTACAAAGAAAAACACAGGTAGGTATCTGCAAGGCCCGCGGGCCGTACTCATGAGTACCCGTGGTCTAGGGCATTCCTTTTTAAAGTACGTAAACTAGTCCTTCTGGACATACTCTTTTTCTTGAATTCTTGAAGGATGACACACAATGATAATGGATACTAATTCCATCCTTTACTTATGAGTACTGTTGGAATTTAGATATCTCAACAGGCAGCAGTGCTGTGGAATGAAGAGTTCTTAAAGAATTGTAGTGTTCCATCCTCACGATCAAATACCTAGGGTAACACTTGTAGAGGGCCTGGTGCATAAAAGTAAGCATTTTAAACAAAATAATTTTTTTAATAGGTAGCCAATAGAGATCCCAGAGATGACTTGAGACCGATACCTTCTTGCACCATCCGAAGTTTCCTAATCCTGCACTCTGGGAGACCAAGATATAGGTCATGAGCATAATCCAGTCTGGATGTTATCAGAGCATGTACAAATGTTCTGTGTACCTCTATAGGTAGCATATCAAGAAATTTCCTAATTGACGTAGTAGGCCAGAACAGGTTCTTATCATCTACATTATCTGGGAGTGATGAGACAATTTGTCATCCATCATAACTTCTAAGTTCTTAGCAGCAGGCGTAGGTTCCAGGGGCAGATCCCTGGTCAATTTTTACTTACTTATGATCTCTGACTTTTCAGAAAACAAGATCTTTGTTTTGTCTGCATTGCATTGCAGGTGACTTTCATGCATCCAATGCAAAATATCTTTCAAACATGCAACAAACATTTGAAACCATAGCTGTAGGAAAGTGGTCAAAGGTGAGGAGCAGCTGAGTGTCATCAGCATATGAGATAGTCACCAGTCAGTGCAATTCAATACATTTAGTTATGAGGGCCATATAGACGTTAAACAAATTGGGGCTGAGAGAAGAGCCCTGTGGCACCACAAAAGAGAACTTCTGGCTGGAGAACGAATGGGGAGCTAGACATATCTCTGTTCTCTTCCTCCTAAAAAGCTTTTGAGCCAGTGCCACGCTGGTCTCACAACACTTAACTCAGCCATATGATGCAATAAGATAGAATTAGTAATGGTATCAAAGTCCATAGAAAGATCAAGCAAAATGTGTGCAGCACTTGTACCTTCGTCCTGCACAAATTTATTGTTTGCATTACCTCAAGAAGGGCAGTTTCAGTGTGAAAGCCCGACTGAAAGCAATGTAGTGGAATGTTGCCTCCAGATACTGAGAGAGCTGAGTATTAACAAACTTTTCCAACATTTTAGCAACGGCAGGCAGCAAAGGGATGGGGCGATTATTAGAAAGGATTGAAGGATCTGCATTCACTTTTTAAGCAGAGGGATAATTTTGCAAGCAAGCAGTAACTTCAGCTGATTCAAAGAAAAGACTAACAAGCTGGGTAAGAAAGGGAGCAATATTTTCCGCAGCTGAGGAAAATTAAAGTGGAGGGCCAGGATCAGTGGGAGAGCCAGACTGACATTGTACCAAGGCCTGCTCAGTTTAAGCCAAGGAGATAGGTCCCAATTTATTGAGAGAGCACACCAACAGTAGGCTTCATACCTACAGTTGCTGCTGAGGAACCTACAACAGAGGGTGAAAACCTTTATGACCCACAGACAAGCACTGTGAGAAGCTCACACTGCCTTCAGTCTAAGTTCCAGAGCATAATCATGCTCTGTCATAAACACCCACCCATAGCCTAAATTTGCCCAGTCCACTGGGAGTGACTCAGTTCACAGTGTGCCCTATGGAAGAGTCAAATGTTGTATGGCTGCAGAGAAGGCTAATCTTGGGGAGGGGCATGTCATGCATTTCTCCTACCTTCCTGTTTCCTGTTGTCTTAGCTCCTTCCCATAACAGCGTAATCAGGACCCATGTCCTATCTGGGTGGTGCTGTAGACAGAGGAGCCACTTCTCTGGACTGCTGCCTATTTCCTATGACACCGTCATCCCTCCTTCACTGTGATAGGTATTTAGCAGAATTGGAGACTTCAGGCATAGTGCGCTTACTCGTGCAATGGCGGTGGGGTTAACCACCCTTACATACTACGATGTTCTGTTTTCCCCCACAAAGGCACAAGACTTGAGTTCTTGGGTTAGGACGTAGCAAGTTTACATCACATGAAACAAGGTGATATAAAAGCTGCACTCCACTGCAACCACTAATATTACACTGCAAATATAGCAAAATACACCGCAAACGTTTACACAAAATTGGACATATACTATTTACATCCCTATTTGGGGCCAGCATAGTACGGAAAGACCAGGTGAGATAAAGTGACACATTAAACATTTCTGACAGTTCCAGATACCGCATAGCACGTTGGTCTATGTTGGGGCTTTGCGTGACTCCCGGCCATGCCCCTACTAATCTTTGGGGTACCCTAGGTAGGGCTAGAAGTGTAGGGCCATCTGAAAGTCAGCCCTTCCTTCCAATCAGCCTCACCCTGAAAGGCTTCTCTCAAAGGAGGTGCACAACTGGGCAACCTAGTGCCTTCAATAATCAGTGCTGTTATTCTGGTACAATGGGCTCTAATGTAGCTAAGATGCGGTGGGTGGGTGGGTGTGGGAATTCGGTCAGCGACCTCCATGTTGCAGCACATCAGGGGACAAAGGGACGGCCACCATGTGCCAGCCTACCTTTAAAGATGGCCTTGCTCTGTCCCTCTCACTTCTCATCATCCCCCACTTCCTTGGGCCCCAAACCCTCCACGGTGGAGCGACTAATGATGCCCACCCGCAAATGGCAATGGGCTTTTTGCCATAGCGCGCTCATTCGTGCAATGGGGTGGGGTTAACCACCCTTACATACTACGTGGTCCTCTCATTCCTCACAAGGGCAACAGACTCAAGTTTTTGTGTTAGGATGTAGCAAGTTTACTTCACATGAAAAAAGTTATATAACAACCACTGCAACCAATGACATTACACTGCAAATATAGCAAAATACACCACAAACGTGAATTGCACATATCCTATTTACATCTCAGCGACTTCCGTGTTGCAGCACATCAGGTGACAAAGAGGCGGCCACCAGGCACCAGCCTACCTTCAAAGGGAGCCTTACTCTGCCCCCTCCCCTCGTCAAATTTACCCCATGACCACTAACGGTCATCCCCCACTTCCTTGAGCCCCCACCCTCCATGGTGGAGCTGCCAATGACACCCACCTGCAAATGGCGATGGGCTTTTAGCGATGCTGTTGCAGAGATGGTGAGGCATCCAAAGTGCTCAGTTCAGCATGCCTGCTGCTTGTTGAAGAGAGGTTTGTTCACATGAACCGCACCCTCAGAGTGGGAGGCCTTTCTATGTGTTAGAAGTTTGGGGCTATTGGATTGCTGTAGACTTGCTGGAGACTCACACTGCATTATTATATGGAGATTGTTTTGAACTTTTTAATGACTTTAATATTTGTTTACTTTTGTCAACCACGGCTACATAAATTGTGACTTTCCTCTGAACGACAGTTACTTAAATGAAGCCTTCTGTGTTGGGCACTATGCGCAATGGCGGGCAGTCACAAGCTAGGTCTACAAAAACAACAAAGTCACCAAAGTCAGTTACAGCAGGTGAAAGCCAGGTTTCTGTGACTGCTACCATGGTAAATTTCATAGAGATGATGGACACCACTATTAATGCACACTGTAGCTCATTATCGTCTCAGTCAAAGTTGAAGTTTATTAGAAATGTTTCAGCTAGAAGCCATAACATACAAACATAAAAATTACAGCCAAGCATAGAATGAGAGAACTATTATCACGATGCTAAAAACAAAAACGGTAAAAATCTAGTACAACGATATTAAGATCCTGATAAAAACAGCAAGGCTATCTGGCAAACATTAATTGCAATACTAATACATCAAAACATTTCACAATCAATTGTGTAGCGATAACCAGCCTGCAGGGCAGGCACTGTATGACATCTCAGTCATTGATGGTAAAACTGTTTTCATGCCCCTGCTAGTGTTTCTGAGCAAAGCAGTGTGGGGACTTTGGAAAGGGGCAATATAACTCTATGTTCAGAAGCTGGGAATCTACCTGAGTGCACACAGATAGTAGTGGATTTACTTAAAATTTGTAGCCCCTTGGCACACGCTGCAGCTCGTTACTTCACGATATGAATGAGGATGCTAACAGCCCCATTATTTGAAATAAATGCTGTCCAGACTGACACAAGTGTGAAGAATGAACTTCTAAGTGATTCAATCACGTAAAATTGTAAGAAAGCTGACTTTGGGAAAAGGGGCTGGAACACAGGGTCTATAGTCCCAATACCGGCAACATCCCCCCACCTTCCCATAGGCGAACGTGCATAAATAAACCACAAGACACTTTGTTTATGGGAAAAACTTGTCGCAGGTTTATTCCATACAAGAGTATGCAATAAGGTGGGTATTCTTACGGGCGATCCATGGGCAGGCAGCCGTCCAACCTATGCTGCCCCTGCCCGCCTGATGAGCCAGCACTGTGGGATGTATGCCCGATCAGCGCTACACCTTTGTTGATCCACCACTGGATCACATGTCCCTTGTTACCATCCTACTCACGCCCCTTTCAGGGCGGAGCGTATCAGGGCAAACCCCCGGTTGGTCAGGCCCCCAACCGCCCGAAGGACTAACGGGGCGCCGTCGCGGTTCTCCAGGACCCTACCCTGAGGATCCTGGTCTTTGGCTCTGGCACCCCTATTGTGCCGCGCAGAGGTACCCTTACTGTACCCGTCTGCCGCAGAGGTACCCTTACTGTACCAGACTGCTTCCAGATCGCCCTGTAACTCCGCCTGCAACGCAAAAGAAAACATTAAAACATTCATTACACTTTGCCCACCAGCCCAGCCGAAGGGTAAGAGGAAGGGAGGGAGACGGCGAGGCTGGCGGAAAAGAGGCCGCTGGGAGGGTCAGAGGGGTATACATACCCTCCCTCCCCCCCTCGGCGTACCGGAAGTGACGCCCACACCCCCTGAACAGCGGGCTCCAGGCGGAAGCCCTCTGCTGCTAGAGCGAGGGGTAGGCTTGTGCCGCAATGGCACTAAAGGGCCGCCCTTTTAGGGGGCCCCTTTGGGGGCGGCGGGCAGCCACATAGTCCCAATACCGGCAACATCCCCCCACCTTCCCATAGGCGAACGTGCATAAATAAACCACAAGACACTTTGTTTATGGGAAAAACTTGTTGCAGGTTTATTCCATACAAGAGTATGCAATAAGGTGGGTTATCTTACGGGCGATCCATGGGCAGGCAGCCGTCCAACCTATGCTGCCCCTGCCCGCCTGATGAGCCAGCACTGTGGGATGTATGCCCGATCAGCGCTACACCTTTGTTGATCCACCACTGGATCACGTGTCCCTTGTTACCATCCTACTCACGCCCCTTTCAGGGCGGAGCGTATCAGGGCAAACCCCGGTTGGTCAGGCCCCCAACTGCCCGAAGGACTAACGAGGTGCCGTCGCGGTTCTCCAGGACCCTACCCTGAGGATCCTGGTCTTTGGCTCTGGCACCCCTATTGTGCCACGCAGAGGTACCCTTACTGTACCCGTCTGCCGCAGAGGTACCCTTACTGTACCAGACTGCTTCCAGATCGCCCTGTAACTCCACCACAGCCCTGGAGGCGGCCACCGTCGCAGCCAGGGCCCCCACCACTGCACCTCCTATTACCTGCAACCTTACTAGCAAAGTAGCCTTTAACCTTAGCCTGAATCAGCTCGTGTCTGTTGAAACCCAGACCCCTCTGGTCTGCGAGCTTACGCCATGAACAGTTCCCTCTTACAGGGATGTTGAACGGCCTTGTCAGACTTAGCTCCGTGCCACCTCTGCAGGGGATCATCTCCACCCATCAGAGCTTCACATTGACCCATGTAGTTGCTGAACTCACCAAACAGCGCATTTTAACATGCGACCGCTCATTTCCAAGCCTCCTGCAAATCTAAGGGAAGAGATCACTCCCTACTGGTGATAGATGAACCCCATCTATATCACAATAGCCCTTGACGTTCGCCTGGGTCAGCTAGTGTCTGAAGAAACCAAAGACTATTCTGGCCTGTAAACCTGTGCCAAGAACTATTCACTCTCCTGCGGGAAAGTTCCTCTGCCTCACATGACCTAGCCCCATGCCAACTCTGGGCGGGACGATTTCCAGCACCAAGGCTCACCTTGCCCCATCTATTTGCTGATCCCACCTAGCTGCCGTCCTTCTAGCACTGTGTGTGCCTGAAACCCCTGTGTCCCCCATCTATGAGACAGCAGCCCCCTTGTTAGGTAACCGCTCCCACCCCCGCCTGCCTGCTTTGGCTATTCGGGCGAGGAGGATTATACTTAACCTTTGCAGTCCCTTTGCTTTCTAAATCATGACGCACAGGAATGTTCATAACTAGCAGTATGTGACAATGAGCAAGGGTGCCCACCTGCCCATGCCATGCATCCCTTATTCCTTATGGGAATTCCGCCAGCTCAGCACCCTCTGGTGAAACCCTCTGGCATACCAGCTAAGAGAATCGGTCTGATTTAATACAGTGCTCACAGAGCGATATGGTGCCTAACATTAAGGATTGACTAAGTCCTACCTAAGCCCCATCCTAGAATATTCCCGGAAAGGGGGACAGGGGCGTTCACACTGCCCACCCTTGGGCAACCCCATAGGGGAAAAATTACCTGCTCCGTTGAATTTTAATCATTGTTGATCACTGGACGTGCCAAATGTTCTTTTACATAGTAGCCTTTTGTGCTCGACACCTTGTTTCCCCATTTCTTGGGAGGGCAGCACACTATGTTAGCTGACAGCGTCACCACCCAGCGAGGCTACCATAGCTAACTTGTCCGGCCTTTGAGCTCAACTGCAGGACATGTCACCTACCCTTGGTTCTGGGGTGCACTTACTTCCCCATTGACCAGACGATTGCACAAACCCCTTTGATTGCTAAACCCTGGTGAACACCTTAATGGTATCAAAGCTGGTTGGAAAGAATATGTCTTGTGCCCACTATTGGAGACACCTTATCCTTTTGTGCAATTACAACTTACGCAGCGCACCCCGCTGGCCTAACTGCCGCCGGATCACAGATGCACAGTACCTACTGTCCATCTCCGACCCTGGATGCTTTAAGCCTGCCAACGCAAACCTTAACTACCCAATTTCACCTGGGCGTACCTCTAAATGAGCCAGGCTCCACACAGCTGTAAGGCCAGAGACACACATGTATTGTGCCTACACAATTCACCCAACAGACAAGTTGGCCCTGACTACCCTGTGTTCTGGTGCCAGATTTGGAAAGAGCCTTGCCTCCACCTGCTGCCCCCTGGGAAACACCCAATGCCCGTGCTCTGGCCGCACGCGGCGATGCCCTCGTGAGCATGGAACCCCTGATCAACTAAGAGTGCCACTCCAACTACCTAAACCTACACCTTGACCATGGGTGGAGTCTAGCTCTCCCCAAACTTCTGCTGGTGTAACCCACAGACGCCTCCTGTTCAGTTCAATTTAGTAATTCATGGCACTGGCGACCACCAGGGCCCACTACTGGGCTGTGTAAATGCGGCCCCGGGTGACCTTAAACAATCGGCTTGGTGTGGATGGGTGCTAACCTTACCTGGCTGACGTACAATCCCTTTGACAATCACTCCTGACAAGATGTGCCACTGCAGGTAAAGAGTTAAACAGCCCGCCTTACTTCCTCTCCCAGTTATCAGAGTAAATTAGTGAAAGATGCACGTTTGAACTGGCCGCTGATACTGTTACTTACGCCTGAAAATGCTCAACTCGGAGCAGCCCGCTAGCAATGGCTTCCATTGAAAGGCGGTGCCAACAAACCTCCAAGCACTTAAGGCGGTACCTCTGAGTAGGGCTCTAATCTAACAGATGCCCCTTGCATTGGATGACCATAGGTGGCTAGGCAGAGACTTTGGCTTATCCCAGAGGCAGTGTAATTTTAATGTGGCAACCGCACTCCCACCGTGGCACACTACAGCAGAGACTCTATACCAGTTCATTTTAATTACCCTTCGTATCGTCCACCCAAGAGAGACGTGGTACCCTCTGCCCCCATTACCCTGTGCTACCAAACCTCATCATGACATCACAGGGATTACAGAACTCACTAGGTCATTCGGGCCACCGTCCTACAGCTCAGTTAGCACAACCCCGTAGTTGCTCAGCTATAGGGGCTCCAGATAATCTCAGGTGTGAGAAAAGTCTTTCTAACGTAGCCAACCGACGGTTTATACGTGTAAGTGACTGGCCCCCAATATGGTATGACCAAACCAAGGTTGAAGCAATAGGAGCGTGAGGCCCTAAGCAACGGGTGTCTTTGTGTACTGGAAACATTACTTAGCCATGCAAAGAACCATGGACATCCCCTAAATGCGAGTCACCAGATCGTCAAAGAAATATTGATGGATTTGAGACCTATGCGCCATCCAAACTACTGCATTAAAATTGGCGTGCATAGTTCTTTGAAAGAAAAGCATTGACTGGCCCGCTCAAAGTCAAAGGACATATCAAACCGCTTTGGTCTACTTTGCTGAGAAGGATGGAGCAATGCCCATTATCGGTATTAGTGAATGAAGGCATTATTCATTCATGTACACCAAAGTGGGGGACCCTGCCCCCAAGTGGTCTTCCCACTTTGTGGCACCCTGGCAGTATAAAGTGGTTTAAGGGTACTTAATACCGCCCCACAATTATTCGGGCCCGCATCACGGACCAAGGTTTACTTGCCCAGTCCTACTACCCTTATTGCCCCCTATAAGGGTTACCAATCTGACTGCACCCAGGAACCCACCCTTGGTGCTGCATCATTATTAGTCAATAATTATTAAAGATGCCATGACAGAGCCGTTTTCCTTGCACGGTGATGTGCACAAGCCCCTCGCGTAGATCGATCCAGAGATGTTATAGGAAATCTATGGATGAAACGACAATGCTGTTTACTCACACATTACCTCTGCATTATTCACAAGAGATACAAGTCCAATACATGTCTAATGAATCGGGCCCGCACCATGGAACATGGTTTCCTTGCCAAGTTCTCCGACCCTTATTGCCCCCTGTAAGGCGTGCCAAGCTGTCTGCCCCCGGGAGTCCAACACTTGGTGTTCCGTCCCAAACTGGACACTTAGGCCCTTGGGCATGGACAGCACTGCCCTACTCACTGCAGACTCAACTCGCAGAATTACTGGAGAGGAAAGAACATGCAACTATCTCTGGGGTGGCACCCAAATTAATGGTCCGTGAAGTCTGCAACTATCCTACACAGAGCACCCCTGCTCTGGTGCGCGCATGCTGTCCGTCGCATAGTCTGCTATGGGCAACGCTATCGGCGATATACCTCACTGCCACAACAGTTGTCTTATTTCGTTTTTTGTGCATAACCTAAATCAGTCTGCCAATCTTATTAGAGCAATGCACCCTAGCAGCGCCCTACTGGCGGCCCAATGGCATTGCCCATAACCGGCCCAGGAAACTGGACGTGAGGGCAAAATAAATGAAAATAAGTTCGTAGAGAAAGCAAAACACAAGTCCGATCTGTTCACAAACACAGACAGAGCAACCGAGTTCACGGCTTAAGCATCAACTCGCGAATGCGCGAGGCGGTCTATGGTAGCTGTAAAATTACGTTTAAGGCCATATAGTCCGACACCACAAGTAAACTTATGCTCGATAGAGAGTCTAAAGTTAAGAGGAGACTGAGTAAGAGGACAAACTATAGAGAAAGTGAATTGATTGTCACTAGCTTACGAGGGCATGACAGCATCTACAAAGCAACAGGGAAGATGGAACTGCGACAGGCAGCGGGACGAGACGCGGTCAAGTACACTAGGGTCAAGTACACTAGGCGGGAAGCAGAGGAGGAGGGGTCCTGCGGCACGACCGGAGGTCAAGACCCGTGACTGACTTGTCAGAGTAACAACATGTAAAGACATAAGAGTCTGAAGAAGTGAATAACATTTCTTTCTGACAATTCAGTTTAGCGCCCCTAGCGAGACAACCACCCAAGTAAACGAACACACGCAAACGACTAGAAACATCACACGAGGGCACTAAGACCAAAGAGCTGTAAAACACCAACATCTGATATTACGGACGTTTATAAAATTACGAGGTTACAGAAACACCCCCTGCTGTTATGCCAACCCTTGCCACCGCCGAAGATGCAGGTGTGGCCCCTGATCCCAAGATGGCGGCAAGAGCAGCAACGCATCAATGTATGGCATCACATTAAGCGAACACCGTACACGAGAAAGGCAAACCCCATCAAATCGTCTTCGCAGCATGACACATTTTGGTGCAGTGGACGGGGCATTTCAAGCGGACCCGAGGGACCGCAGCGGAAACAGAGCCTTGAACCCTGCTAGTGGTTTTCCGCCAAAACACTGAGGAGTGACACTACGCCCAGTGCGTCCCTAAGCGGAGCTCAAGACAAATAAAACTATCTGAATTGGGTGTTTGCCCTGGAGTTGAACACACGTACAGCTCAGACTTCCACTTTGGATCAAATACTCCGCGAGGGAGCACATGGTACCGGGTCCTCCCTTGGGTGGGATCTAGGCTGTAACCGCAAAAAGCCAGCCCAACCCCAGAACATTCGCGCTGCACACCCGGAACCAGCTCCAAACGCGCCCGACAGCCCCGCTCGCCAGGGTGCTGTCACTTAGTCAAGCGTGCAAGCCACAGTAAAGTGGCCCAAGTCGTAAGTTTCAATACGATGACTCCACGTCAGATACAGGCAATAAAACCGGGGGTAACGGCGGCCCACGCGAAGGGGGAAGGTAACTTCATCGCCTCCAACCCTTCCAGAGGATACCCATTAAACCATGATCGCATCTGCCTCAACAAAAGTAGCATATAGCATGTCAGGAACCCTGCAGGCTACAGTAACTCGATGCCACCAGTACCCGTTTTCCGCCTAGCTAGATGGCCCATCACCAATCCGAACAGTGCCACCCCCGCGGGCGCAGAGGCAGGCCCGCGGCCCCTTCCGACGACGCCCGCATCCCCCGTGGCCTTGAATGACTGCCGGGTGTAGCACAAAACTGCTGGATAGCTGAGACAAGCACAAGGTGGCGGCGGCCGTGAGTCCACAGCAGTGCAACCATCCCGCAACAGCACGCAAAACACTCGAGGCCATGCCCGTTCTCCGCCCCAGGTGGCCTCCCTTCCGGGACGGGTATGGACCCACTCGCCCCAGCACCACCCACACCGGCACACCCCGGCACCCCCACGCCGCCAGAATGCCCTACACTCGCTAGCACCACACCGGGTAACCGAGAAGGCTCCGTGCTGCTGGCACGGCGGGCGGAACCCCCACAGCACCCGAAGGTCTGCACCAGTGACTCTCACTCTCCGGTGCCCTCCCGGCCACGCGCCCGTTATTGCTACCGGACCTCGTGGGCTTGGTCCGCCGCAGGCATAGCCGCCAGGCCGGACAACCCCTCCTGGATACAACCAGCCTGCCCAAGCCCCTTGTCCCCGAGGACGCAACGCGGGGCAATTACTGTCGTGTCTGGGGCCCCCGCAGGCCGGTGCACCGTTGCGGACCTCCCATGGGCGACGTCCTCGATCCCAGCAGCACCGAAGAGCCGCCCACATGGTCAAGCCCACACACAGCACTCGCGCGCGGAAAGGCATGCCATGGACCCCTACAGTGCCGTCCCCCCCTGAGAAGTGGGGCGTGGGGGGGTGCCAGGTGGGGGCAAACACGCTCTCCACTAGACTGGGGGAGGAAGGCCCGTGCTGGCAGGGAGCGGGTACCGGTAAATGGGCCGCCCCACATTCAACCAAAACCCCTGAGCCCAAACAGGGCAGGCACGGCTTGTCTCCCGCTCCGTGCCCCCTCGCGCCCCCCCCCCCACTCCACCGGACGGCACAGCGCCGGCCTCCGGCCAGGGAAGGGAGCCGCCATCGGAGCCGACCGATCCCCCTCTCAGAGCAGATCACCGCCAGCCAGGGCTGGCCACGGATCCCCGCAACACTGGAGGGGGCGGGGTGGATCAACACTCACTGCCACTGCAAGCAGCTCCTGCGGACAGATGACGACAGAGGCTGGCGGCAAAGAGGGGCAGTGAGGGGAGCAGCACACGCGCTGTCACCCTCGGGGCCGACACTCCGTATGTGCACCGGCACCTTGCCTGATGTACGCTCCTCCCTCCCACTAGTGTCGGACCCACCCGGTTGCACAGGGTGGCCGTCCGCACGGCGGGCATGGGCGTGGACCGCTGGGTGCGCACCGTGATGCCCGGGGCAGGAGGGAGGCCCCGACGAACCCATCACCCGAACGCGGTCTGTGGCATGGGTGTCCCAACATGAGGCAGGGGTAGGGGGGCTATCCACTTCCCTCTTAGCCTTTTCCCCAGCCCGGCCATGTCCCCGGTGGATCTGCCGGATGACCCGGCCACCCCCCAAGGTATGCCTATTACACAAATTAACGGCACTCTGTTACCCAACGCCAGAAAGATGGAGAGCAGAAGGGAGCTTGCAGATTCAAACTCCCGCCCCGCAACTCGCACCGACTAGGCTAGCTCGGCCATCCCTCCCATGCCCTCGTTAATGCAGGGAGTCTCCCCTGATACTGCCCGGCCCAGACACCCCAAAGCCGACCCGTCGGGGGAGGGTGGGGGGACGGGGGAGTGATTAGACCGCCCCTCGGCCAAGGCCTCGAGGGGGCAGCGGGGCGCTAACCTGGCATCGATGACGACCGAACACGACACCGATCGGACTGAACGACCCCCCGAGACGGCGAGGCTGGCGGAAAAGAGAGACGGCGAGGCTGGCGGAAAAGAGGCCGCTGGGAGGGTCAGAGGGGTATACATACCCTCCCTCCCCCCCTGGGCGTACCGGAAGTGACGCCACACCCCCTGAACAGCGGGCTCCAGGCGGAAGCCCTCTGCTGCTAGAGCGAGGGGTAGGCTTGTTCCGCAATGGCACTAAAGGGCCGCCCTTTTAGGGGGGCCCCCTTTGGGGGCGGCGGGCAGCCACATTGATCATGCTTCCCTTTTTTTGGTAACAGATGCGTCTCAGGCTGCAACAATTGCAGTCAATGAGTAAGGAGGGTCACATTATGCCTGAAAATACTGCATTTGTGCAACTGTATATATAGATGCAACGTTTTTTACAATTTTAGAAGAGATGAAGCAAATGAAACAGCATCAGATAGGCACTGAAGCTCAGGTTAAACAGCACCTAGATAATAAAATTGGCAATCAGATGGCTCTGATACTGGAAAAGGTTGAGAAAATTGTACAACGCTTCTCTGTGAGGATTAACTGCTTAACACATCGGACCAAGCTGCACAGTTTTCGAAAGAATTTGTTTTTCTTCATAATAAGGAAGAAGACACGGTCTAATCTGAGAATTACAGGTGACCCAGACTATAAAGAGGCCAACTCTGGCATCATCTCTTCTATCGAGGCACTGATAAGGGTACGTGTTCTTCGAGAACACACTCTAGGGCATATATACAAGCCCCTATCGCCACGGGAACGTCACTTTTTGTGACGTTCCCGGGGCGGTAGGTGCCTTGCCTTATGTACAAGGCAACGCTGCCTTGTACATAAGGCACCCTTTCACGCTATGTTTAGCGTGAAAGGGGCGTGCAGTGGGTGTTGTGGTGGGCCTTCCACCGTAACACCCCTGGTATTTGACGCTGCCCCCTATGTAGAAGGGTGGCGTACATAAGAGGCAGCGCCAAAATTAAGATCAGGAAAACCCTGGTCTTATAGGTGCGAAACGAGGAGAAATGCATTATTTCTCCTCGTTTTGCTTTTCCATGTGTGCTGCGTTGTGCAGCACACATGGAAAAAGCAAATGCCATGGTTTGTTTATGTACAGAAAGGTGTCCCTTCCTGTACATAAACAAACCTTTTTTAAAAAAATGCCATTTTTGTAACTTTCATGTGTGCTGCATGAAGCAGCACACATGAAAGTTACAAAATGGCAGTTTGGGATTGTTTATGTGCAGGAAGGGACACCTTCCTACACATAACCAATCCTCCCCTGCCCACAGACACCCTTGCACTTGAGTGCAAGGGTTCCTGCGTTGGCGCTAAGTTATTAAACTTAGAGCCATTGCAGGGGAAACACAAGGCTGCACCACATTCTTGTAAATATGGTGCAGCCTTAGTGTTTCTGAAGTGGCGGAGCGTGTCGTTAAGCCCAGGAGGTTAACGACACGCCCCCACTTCTATTGTACATATCTCCCTCTATGTCTTACAATAATGCGTCACCTCGCAAATCGTATCCCATGCCAAATATCCCAGAACAAGTCTGGTGATTATTTCTGACTGTAGGGTTAAAGAGAGAAAAAGGTTTCTCAAGTTCATAATGAGTATTCATTTTGATTTTTTTCAGACAGGCGCAGGGGGGGGTGTAAAAACACATTATCACAATTTCCTGCAGCATCTGCTCAAACGTCTGTGGTGCAGCAAGCCAGATTGGAAGTTGTTAAATGGCAGTTTCATTTGTTTACTGGGCTTAAACAAGCACAGGCGTTTTTTAATGATCTGCGTCACTCGAGTGCATGATGACAATGTTGGTATACTCCTGTCTAGGTGGAGGAATAGGAGACAAACAAGAAGTATGGAGGTACAATACCTCTTGTTCATAAAGCTAGATGGATGCTTATACGGTTCTATTGAGAGAGGGGATGACCTGTCAGAACAGTTGGGTGCTGGTTAAGGGGTTTAAGCATTTAAAAACAGAGAGAAGTATGAACTATTGTCTTCTAAACTTTGATGGAGCAAGAATAAAACAGTTCAGAATTTATCAGATTAATGGAGTTGATTATTCGTATTTTTGATACGTTTCGGGATCTCAGTTTTTTTATCAAATGTTTAGTAAGGGCTCAGAAGTTTTGAGAATTGCACTTTATTTAGGCAATTTACAATTCATATTGCTGAAATGTATTCAGTACTCCGCACTTTTGCACTTCAATATAATGGCTTAGTATGCAGATCACTTACAGTGATTTTTAAAAAAAATTTATGAGAACCTGACCTGTACTGTATTGCATCAATGTTTTGCACGGAAGGGTTGGGTTGGTTTGGAATGGTGTAAAATCAGCACTTTGCAATTAATGGAAACAGGCATGTAGCAAATTAAAACGGATTATTATATTTGTTGAAATGTCACTTAAAAGTCATGGGTGTAGCATTGTATACAAGACAATTAGGCCGAAATAGGAGTATGCCAGTCTTTCAATGCAAGAAGTAATTTTAATATAGGGATATATAGGACATTTTGTCCTCATGGTAATAGATAATATAAAAATATTTCATTTAATGGGACTAGGCCATATAATATGCGTAAATTACGAGCCATTGAAACGTGGGTCCTTGCACATAACCAAGCTAATATTCTTCTGCAGGAGACCCATATCCCAAAATGTAGATTGGGGAATTTTGCCTTGTTTGATAAATGATCTGAATTTCAATGTTTTTGTTCAGCAATTCGTGCCCACAGAGGGTCAGCCATATTTATAGCTAAACGTCTGCAATTTAAAATAAGTTGCTGCCAAAATGATAAGGAAGCCGTTGGGTCTGGGTTTACCGTTCTATTGGGAATGAGTAACAACAAAGGCATGTGTTTATTCTCCTAAAGAAGATAACCTGGGCTCGTTAACTGTCCTTTTCCAAAGACTTACACAATTACAGGGTAAGATAATTATTAGTGCCAATTTTACCTTTCTGAAGCAGCCAGCTTCAGATTGTACGTCACCCAATCGAAGGCAGAATGACATTGAAAAAACAAAGGTTTTGGTTTCATTTCAAAAGATGCTGTATTCAATAGCCCCACTGAGGTCAATTTGTCTGACTAATAAAGAACACACTACACCTGCAGTGAGAAACTTATTGATTTTGTTTTATTATCATCAATTTTTGAGTTTGTGCAACTTTCAGGCTATCCAAACAGCTTTTCAGACCACTCATTGGTAGAATTGATTGCCTAAGGTTTTAAGAATTCAGATTCAGTTAAGAAATGTTTTAGTTTTTTTTAAAATAACAACTACGTAAAAGATAAGACATGGGTATCAGAACTTAACCATGCAATATAAGAGTTTTTTCTAGAATGAAGGTGCAGCCACGTCTGGTACGTCCTTAAGGCATAATTAAGAGCACAAATAATAGCTTTATAGCTGAACAGCATAAAGCTGTAGCAAAGAACATTTGGAAAAGTTGATATTGTAACATTTTAATTATAAATCTGATTTAAATCATGTTTGCTTAGAGAAAAATAAATAAGACCTCAATGAAAGTTATTATAAGGAGGTTTATCTAAGCAATGCAACTTATTTACAAAACACGTAGGAAGTTAGTAAATGTTCAGGGAGGTTTCTGGTATGGCAGACTCCAAGAAGTCTCCTCAAAGAGTCATCAAGACATTATATTACGCAAAAGGAACAACTAGAATTATAGAGAGACATGATATAAATGAGATTGTTTCAGATCATTATAAAAATATTTACAACAAGCATCAGGAAATTGATTTTGAAAATGTTATCAAAGGAGTTTCTACACGGTCTCATAGAACCATTTACATTGAATGAACTGCATTAGGTAATTCTCTCTTGCTCAAATGGGAAAGCTAGTGGAGAATATGTGTTTCCCGTGGAACCTTTTATGACATTTGTGGCAGTTTTAATTAGTCAGTTGCTGAAACTAGCGAATTATGGGGCATATTAGCAAGACCCGCGATAAAATTATCGCCGCTTTAGCGGCAGGAAACTGCCGCTAAAACGGCGATAATGGGCTTGCTAATATGCGTTATAGAATTCCAATAGAGGCCCAGGTTAGATGTGCAGGACATCTAACCTGGGCTTCTATTGGAATTCTATAACGCATATTAGCAAGCCCATTATCGCCGCTTTAGCGGCAGTTTCCTGCCGCTAAAACGGCGATAATTTTATCGCCTGTCTTGCTAATATGCCCCTATGTTTTAGCTGCCGATGATATTTCTCCTTCTTTCGACACAGATAGTGGTTAGATTGTGTTTAAAAAAATGATAAGAATCCCGCAGACGTCAATTCATATTGACTGATTAGCCTACTTAATACAGATTATAAATACTAACTAAGCTGGTAGCAATTATAATAAATAGAGTTGCATATAAGATGATACAAAAAGATCAAAAGTACTTCATTGTGGGCCATCATTTAGATGCTAATACAAATTCTTACTAGAGGCATTAAATACTTTTATTACTAAACAGATTTCAGTAATGGTGCTTTTAGTACATACAGAAAAGTTATTTGAGCTCGTGTACTGGGAGAGTCTTTTTCTTAAAAATGTTTGGCTTTCCCTCCCAGTTCACGAGGGTTTGAAATAATCATTACAGCTGTAGCGAAGGCCAGACTGATTTTAAACTGTTCAGCTATTGACACCCTTAAGGTCAATCATGGAACTAGAAAGGCATTCCCTCTATTTCGGATTGTATTCTATTTTTTATAGAACCACTTGCTATTACGATTAGAAATAATGATGTTACAAATTCTCATATACAGAAAATGGCTAAAATCCCGGTTATGTGTATGCTATAATGCTTTTTGTGAAGCCCAATAATGAAATACAAAAACACATTTTAAAGATTTGTTCTCAGTTTCAAGAGCTGGGAGGATATAATATTAAAAAATCAAATGAATGTTTTATTTTCTATTTGTGCTCCAGGTGCTTTAATCACATATATTTAAGAATCACATAACAATAGATTAAGGCATTAAGCACTATTTCGGCATTTTATCACAATAAATTGAGCTGATCTATATGATTTAATTTACAGACCATTAATCCATGAAGTTAAATCCCTACTATCAAGTTGGAATTCTCTTCCTTTGACAATTTATGGCAAGGTGACTTTGATTAGATTGTTGTTCCTACCATTGTGTAATTCTGTTTTACTGCTGTTCTGTCTTCTAGTTTCTTAAAATAAGTATGATTTTCTCATTTATATGGTGATATAAAAATCTATATTGTTACTCAACATTTTATATCAATTCACAGCACAGAGAGGCTTAGTTTGCCAATGAAAAAGCCTCCTTTTTTGAGAGGTCACCATCACTTTTTGTGGATTAATGCTGCTGGTTTGTTGACTGTGCCCTGAGGTACTGCTAACCAGGCCCCAGTACATGTGCTCTGACCACTAAAACATGTCAAATTTATACACGCATGGCAAGTTAAATGAAACCTATGACTTCAGAGCTACGTGACATCAACTAGTGTGACAAGACAAGCATACCTCAAGGCCTACCATTGTAGCCTTGCTACTGCAGCTTTAAAACTGCATTCAGACCTCTCAAAGTTATCAATTTTGACAGGAGAAAACATCCCTTTAAAATATTAATAACTCACCTCTTATGTAGGCCTTGTACCCCACAAAGTAGGGTGCATAGCATTTAAAAGGAGGGCATATAGAAATTTAAAGTTAACATGTGCTTACAGTGACTACCACTTAAAAACAATAGTAATCAATATTCAATATTAATTCTGCTATCTTTGGCGAGGAACCGGTGAGAAAAATGATTAAACAACTATTATTGCTGAATATTAAGGAGAAGGGACTTTTAGAAAATTATCTTTTTGTTTCTTGAAGCCCCTGGAAGCTAATTTGCATTAGAATCTAATTGTCAATCAGACGATGTATAGCCCAGAGCTTTTCTCACCAAAACCAACAGTTTTACCAGGACCACGTCCAACGCCTTTCTGATTTTGAGAAGCACTTCTCTGATACAGCCTGGGCCTTTGCCCACTGAAGGATTTTGACTCCAACAAAAACTAAGTCCGAAGGTAAAATCTCCAACTGGGATGGAACTGCTTAGTGTATCCGACTGGTGCTCCATCTTCGTTGGCCTGATATTGCACCTATGTCTAGGTCTACTGTGACCATTCACTACCATTGGTGCTTTGTGCTTTTTGATGCTATTTTTACTCAAACATTTAAAAATTCAAATCTCTGGCTCCCCTTATTAGATTTTTATCATTTTGTTTTCATTTCGCTCATTTCATTATTCTCTATTTTTTATAAATTGAAGAAGTATTTTTATTGTGTTGCGTTTTCAACTTTTTAATTGGTCTGTTCTTACTAAATACATTACACATTTTCTATAAGTTAAATCTGTCTGCTCCGTGCCATAGCTAACAAGGGTTAACTCGGGTTTAAATTACTGAAACCTTTTACTGGATATAACAAGGTAGCACCTTTATTAGTTGTTGTGGACCACAATCCAACCCCAACTAATAAACCACTTTCTTACATCTTCTAAATGTAAAAACATACTATTTTGCAATCTTTGTGCAAAAGTTTCCAAAATATCAAAAAATGCATCTTTCACATAAATAGTTGGATAATGAGTTGATGATAGTATTTTTGAATGAACTTAGATATTGACGATATTCTGAGGTTAACAAAAACACCCAAGAAAGGTTGCTATTGGGTTCTACAATGGATTTCTAAACAGTAAAAGCAGTTTCGTACAATGGTTGTACTCCACACAATAATTGTTGGGCTCATTTTAAAGACTGACAAACAATCGATTTGCCTTTTCTAGATTACGTGACAATTTCCATATAACAAATAAATGGGTTTAATAAATAATTACTTTTTAGTCAATGATAAATTGCAAACTTGGCCAACTCTTGAACCACTGATAACATTATTCAAAGAATGCTTGATGTGGTCATACAGTGCAAATTTTCTAGTAAATGGAAAATGCAGGAAAATGTGATTATAACTTCAGCTAAGTGAAACAAAATTAATAAGATTAATTTTACAATTTTAAGAGTGGCCAATTATCTCAAATACAATATTTTGCTAAATGTATAATTTAACATACAGCAATGTTTCTAAGGAAGATAAGCTCTGAATACCCTGGGAATTGTTTCAGATGTGATTCTGGTGAAAAGGGAAATTGGTCCCATAATTTTCTCTGGTGTCCTAAATTAGATTATTTTTGGAATGCTATTTTTGAATTTTGTGAAAACAAGTTATATATTATAATTTGTGTGCCCCCTTACGATTCTACTTAAATATTGATAGTCATTGGGATTAGCATCTATGTTTTATAAATTAATATATGTTTCCATGCCCAATGCCTGATCATTCTTATTGCAAAAATGTAAGACTAAATTAATTCCCACTTTTATAGAATGGCTGGTCCAAATATCTAGAGTAATATAGGAACAACAACTCTATACAGCTTGAGTGGGCGCTGCAAGAACATTTCTATTGTATTAGGAGGTGGATTGGATTTGATATTTTGTATTCTTTCTATGGTTTTTCATACATATGTCTATGTACTTATTTGTCTAACTAATTATTTTTAAATGTAAGTCCTAGGGCTAGTGGGTTGGACAGGCCTATCTTTTTATGTGGGGAGTTCAGGCCTATCTTTTTATGTGCTGACTTCTCTACCCCGACTGCTAAAGTTACTATTAAATTGCAGTTTTGTAAATACCAAAAAAGAGTAAACTTACACAAACGTGTGTTTGTTTGTTTGTTTATTGAGTTTTATATAGCGCTGGCTATACCCGGAGTTATCAGAACGCTTTACATAAGGAACCAACATAGCGAGTTACAAGGTACAATAATTTAAAACATTTTTCATAGCAATTTACAAAGAAATGACAAGTAATAAGAGGCAGAGAAGGACAAGGGGGACAAGAATAGGAGCCTGGGAATAGTTGAGAGGGGAGAAAGGCACCTGAGGGGGGTGGGGTAAGGGCGTCCTGCAAAAAAGAGAAAAACATTTGAGGGTCATCAGAAGGAGTCAGGAGGGAGGAAGGAAGGGAGGGACAAGGGTCAGACAAGATGGCGGGTCCGGATCATGGGAATCGACGGAGACCATCTCCACAAAGAAATGGAGGGATGTACATAAGTCACAAGAGTCAGGGTATCAGAGCGTTTTACATAAGCAAAACAAGTAGCGAGTTATAGGTACGATAAATTAAACAATAAGTTGCACAATCATAACAGAGTGAGTGGAAAAATCGTTGGGGGGTAGAAGGTAGAGGGGGACAAGAGTAGTGTTGTGAGGGAGGGTGAGGAGAGAGGAGGGAACCAGAGGAGGGATGGGGTTTAGGCAGACCAGAAAGAAGGAGAAAAACGATAGAGAATCGTCAGGGGAGACCAGAGGGAAGGGGGAAAGGACTGGGGTCAGGCAAGATGGCGGGTCCGAGTCGTGGGTATCAACGGAGTCCAACAACAAAATGGCGGGATGCCCAAAACTCAAAATTCCATAAGGAAGAACCAGAGCACAGGATTAAAGTGCGAAGAGTCAGAGGGGGGACGCAGCCACGAAACCAAAGGTGGACGGCAGGCTGAAGAAGGCGTGTGTTTTTCGCTCTTGTCTCATTGTTTGCTTCTAGCAGGGCTGCTAAGTTGGGGCTTTGGTCTGCCTGATAAAAAGTCTACAGAAAGCCTAAATAGCCCTAAAATTTTAGCTGTTCCAGCATAAATGATTTTTAGAAGGTGCAATAAAAGCCTCAGGTTGTAAACCAATGGAACCCACAGTGAATGAGGACAAATCTCCTGTGGCATGTCAGCAGAATTACTGACCAATTTGTTACAACAACCATTTGACAACAAAAAGTAGCCTACTTTAAATTTACAAACATCAAGAAATTTAAGAAACAAAATTTGTGACTGCAAAATTGTACCACAATTACAAAATGAGATTTGTTAGGAAGAGAAAAACTGCAGCCCAAACCGCAAGGAGGAAAAAACATTAAGGTGCTGCCAAATTAAATGAAAAAATACTCAACATGCACAAGTCATACGTTTAAAAACAGCCAACAGGGAGGGAAATCCGACCCAGCTCCAACTATTTTCTACTTTTTTAGTAAAGCTGAAGATTTAGGTTCCAGCATAACTGTTTAACTGCCACCAAGGAGGGTAAACATTCACAGGAACCAAATGATAGCTTGCAAGCAATTAGACTTAAACTCTTGTCTAAAATACCAAAAGGTCCCCTGTTGTATTCCTCTCATTTATTTCCATGTTATCTCTGTCTTTCTATGTAATACCTTGGAATGCCTTCTGCTCCCTAGCAACCTGTCCTCTCTGATGCTGTTCTGGAATGTAGGCTACAGGCAGAGAGAGAGCAGTTGCTGTGGAGAGTGGCTGGTGTTTCCAGGGGTCGTTCCTGATATCTGAATAAACTCTCTTTAATCCACCTTCCGTGTCCTGCCTCTTCAAAACTGGCGACGAGAATGGGATGCCCTTGCTAGGAGGAGGATACCTGCTGTGGAGGACGTATCCGTCATTTATGCTCGAGGAAGAATGGACAGTAAGCGACCCCTGGAAAGTCTATTTGGTAAGACATACCGACACTAGAAGTCCATCTAGTGTTTATTCAGCCGCTGGAGACAGGTACAACTTTCCGCTATTATTTTTCAAACTTATAGCTTCAAAGTTTACCTGTGGAAGATATCGTTGGAACTTGTGGAACTGTCACACAATTTTTGTTGCGCTCGTTTCTGGAGGATCGTTTTGTGTCCAGCCAGCCACATACTGAGCCCATAGACACAGGTACCATTTTCAGCGATATACAGCATACAAAAAAAGAGGAGGGCTTACTTCTTGTCCAGCAACCGTAAGAAGGCCCGCGCGCCTTCATCTTTTTTCGCCTGCGGAGATTTTTGAATCCAGCTGCCCCAGAGTTCTTTTGCCGACGCGTTCCCTCTTATTCTCCGCCACCTTGGAGTCAGGCGGACGTCCTGCCGCAGCACAAGTCACGCACGTTACGTGCGTAGAAAACGTGCCACCATTTTGGAACAGTAAAAGGAAAACCTCGGTGATTCGCACACCACTTCGTTTTCAATTGCTACATCCGGGGTTTTGCACCGATTTTGCCAAATTTAACGTGCCGCCATATTGGGAGTATACACTCCGGTTAAGAAGGTACAGATAAATTTAACCTTTCTCTCCTCCATTGAAAGCGTGTCTTGGGGATTGCATACACGTTTTGCACCGGTGACACGCACACCTTTGGTCATTTTACAAGGTTTCCAGCCCTTGAAAGCCATTCTTTGGAGAATCATCTGTGGGATATCAATTTGGTACTGTATTCAAATCCTTTTGCTTTGCGCTTTCAGACACTGATTTTCCAAAGTCAAGTTTATACAGTGTTTTGGACAGTGACAACAATTTATTGGTGAATTTTTGTTTAGTTTTAAACAACTGCTGTACGCAAAGGCACTTATTTTTCTTTTTCTTCTTAATTATGGCAGCACAAGTCATTCCTGCGCCACCTTATTTCCTACAAAGCCCAGGCCAACCTTGCATGGTTTGGGAAGACTGGAAGGAGACATTCGAAACGTATTTAGAAGCCATAGGTGGGGATGTATATGTGTCTAAGAGGAAATTAGCGATTCTTAAACAATTTTTAGGATTAGAGGGTAGGAATGTTTTAAAAACCTTACCCTTGGTGGAAGCTATCAGTGTTGAAGAGAATACTGAAGGTGCGGCTGGCGGCGCAGGTGATAGCAATATTGATGTTTATGAAATTGCTCTGAAGGCCTTAGAAGAAAGTTTTGGGAAAAAAGTTAGTGTAGTGGTAGAAAGACATAAATTCTTTTCACGCACACAGTCTCCAGGCGAGTCCGTAGAGCAATATGTAGCTAATTTAAGAATGCTGGCTGTCACTTGTAAGTTTAGAGATATGAGAGATGAAATAATCAGGGATCAACTAATTAATAGGATGTCTAATCTTAAAATCCAAGAAAAATTACTTGGCATGAAAGATCCATCTTTAGAGAAAACGTTATTAGTGGCTAAAAGAATGGAGGATACCTCCAGATATGTGAAGGAGTTAAGCACGGTCTCTAAGAAAGTTAGTCAAGATGAAATGGTTCATAACATCAAGAAAGGTGTTAAGAGAATTGATGAGAAAGTAACATCGGAAAAGAAACTAGAAACAAATAAATTCAGGCCTAAGTCATGTTTCAGGTGTGGGAGTTCAAGGCACACGGCGGATGCAAATCATTGTCCAGCTATGAGGAGTAGATGTTATAAATGCAGAAGGTTTGGTCATTTTGCCAGATTGTGTAAAAGCTCTGAATCTCCTTTTCCCTCTAAGTCTATCAATCTAATAAAACAGGTTGAACCATCTGAAAGGGAAGATGTTTCATGTGATAGCGATGATGACAATGTAGAAGTGATGGTGATAGAGACCGATCAAGTGCTTAAGTGTGAAGGGGGTAAGCATGATAATTATCGTCCACCCAAATGTGTAATCAAAATTTAAGGGGAAGGATGTACAAGTCTGGGCGGATTCATGTTCCCCATTCACCATTATTGATAAATTCATTTGGGAAGATTTGGGTGGTAATCTAGATGATTTATATCCCACTGATGTCATTCCGGAAGGGTATTGTGGTGACAAATTACCTGTTCTGGGTTATGTTGAAACAGAAATGTGTTTTTTAAACAGGAAAACTACAGCCAAACTGTATATTGTAAACAAAGGTAGATCTCTTTTGGGTTGGAAGGAACAAAGGGCTCTTGATATTGTCTTAGATCCTAATCATCCGCAACAGGTATTATTGACATCATCTATGGACAATACTGCTTGGATTAACAAATTTCCTGAACTGTTTAGGAAACATTTGGGATGTTTAAAAAAATTCAAACACCGTATTATATTGAAGGAGAATGCAGTACCTAAGGTACACAAAGTTAGAAATGTTCCTTTGATGTTAAGAGACAAACTCAAAGTTGAATTGCAGAGACTTTGCAAGGAGGGAGTGATCGAGCCCATTGAGGCATCCGAATGGTTGAGTCCAATTGTTTTGGCTAAGAAACCCAATGGAAATATCAGGATGTGCATAGACTTGAGAGACTTGAATGACAACATCTGGATTGACCGACATCCTCTTCCCCGCATCAGTGAGATGTTAGCAAGTGTAAAAGGGGTGCGTATTTCACTACGTTGGATTTATCCAATGCCTACCACCAGGTGTTGTTGCATGAGGATTCAAGACATGTTACATCTTTCATAACCCCTGAAGGTGCATTTCAGTTTATTCGAATGCCATTTGGTTTGGCATCGGCTTCTGCCGTCTTCCAAAGAGTCATGCAAGCTGTTTTATCTGGTTTGAAAAACGTTTTAGTGTTTCAGGACGACGTTTTGGTGTGGGGGCGTAACAAGGCCATGCATGATGAGATTTTAGAAGTGGTGTTAAAGAAACTATCTGATGCTGGTCTCACTATAGCCTTGGAAAAGTGTAAATTTGGTTTAAAGGAAGTCGAATATTTAGGTCACACGTTAACTTGTGATGGAGTCAAGCCTAAGCGGAGTTTGGTGGAAGCCATAGAAAAGGCACCTGCTCCGTGTGACAAAGATCAACTCAGGTCTTTCCTCGGTCTTGCAGAGTACTATTCAAAATTTGTGCACCATTTTTCTGAGAAAGTACACGATTTACGAAATTTGATGAAAAAGGGTGTCAAATTTGAGTGGTCTAAGAATTGTCAGATTAACTTTGAGGCGATAAAGAAAGATATTGCAAGCGCAGTCACTCTTAAGCCTTTTGACCCTGAAGATCAAACTATCATTTCTACTGATGCAAGCAACCATGGTCTTGGTGCGGTGCTCATTCAGGTACACAAGGGCAATGAGAGAGTGGTAGCTTTCGCTTCCCGCACATTGAAAGGTGCAGAGCCCACTTATTCCACCATCGAGAAGGAGGCCCTGGCGTGTTGGTGGGGTGTGCAATATTTCCGCATTTTTGTGTGGGGAACCAGGTTCCAGTTACGTACGGACCACAAGCCCTTAGTGGATCTTTTCTCCACAAGAGGTGCTGCCAAAGCAACACCTAGGATTGCCAAGTGGTTGTACCGCCTTCAGGAGTATGTCTTTGAAGTAAAATATGTTCCTGGTGCCAAAAATGTGAATGCGGATTGTATATCCAGATTACCTTTGGATAATGTACAAGATGAGGATGATGACGAATGGATGGTAGCGGAGGTGAATGAGGTATGCCGTGCCATCAGTGAAGAAGATTGGAGAAAAGCAGTTTCTGAAGATACAGTGTTTATAAAAATCAAAGAAGTTTTAGGATGTGAACAAGGTTGGAGGTTGCACAAGGAATTGGAGTCTTTTAAGTTAATTTGGTCTGAATTAAATGTGGTGAATGGTTTGCTGAGAAGAGGATGTAGGTTAGTGGTTCCGGGGGCGTTAAGAGAAAGATTATTGAACGTCATGCATGAAGGTCATGGTGGAATGTCTGCCATGAAAAGGAGAATTAGGGAGGATTTCTGGTGGCCTGGGATGGACATCCAAATTGAAAGATATGTTCGTGACTGCATAGCGTGTGCATGTAGTGACAAGACTCACTCTTCTCGAGAGACGACCATCGTTTCTTCACCCTTGCCCAAGGGTCCTTGGGATAAACTTGCCATCGATATTTGTGGACCATTTGATACCTTGAATATGAATGAAAGGTTTGCCATAGTCATGGTCGACTATTTTTCTAAGTGGCCGGAAGTTGCTTTTGTGAGGGAGGTCAAATCCTGTGGTGTCATTTCTTTCTGTGAGGACATTTTTAGGAGAGAAGGTTGTCCTGCCGAGATTGTTACGGATAATGGTCCCCAATTTGTCTCAGAGGAGTTTGAAAGGTTTTTAGTTAAATGGGGTATCAAACATACCAGAACCCCTGTCTATCATCCCAGGGCAAACGGCCTTGTTGAGCGCTTTAATAGGGTTTTGGTAGAGTGTGTTCAACTAGCATGCATGAGTGGCGAGTGTTGGAAGCGACAGGTTAAGGATATGTTATGGTCATATCGCACCACTCCTCATTCTGTGACTAAGGAGACACCTTTTTCATTACTTAAGGGCAGAATACCTTGCTCTGTAGCAGTACCAGCTTGGATGAACAGAGCAGGAAAATGTGACATTGATGTGAAGGATGTAAAATGTAGAGTGGACAAGTACCAGAAAGCTTATTGTCAACGGCACAATAAGAATGTTGTGAAATCCAAATCTCTTTTCATTGAGGGTTTGTCTGTTAGAGTGTTTTTGGGTGACAAGGCAAGAAAAGGTTGTTCGAAATGGTCGTGTCCCAAAAAGGTTGTTCTTGTGAAGGGGAATTGTGTGAAATTGTCTGACGGCAAATGGTGGAACACCAGGAAAGTAACGCCATGCACTAGTACGGAAGTGGCGGCGTCATTAAAGGTTCAGCGGGATGCTGGTGCACACGATTCTGATTCTTGTTTAGGGGATGTGTCCTCTTCTAGAGTCAGAATTGGTTCTGGACGTGTCAGAGTGATGCCAAAAAAATATGATGATTTCATATGTTCATAATGTTAACCTTATTTTGTTAGGAAATTTCTTAAGAGGGGAGATGTGTTGTATTCCTCTCATTTATTTCCATGTTATCTCTGTCTTTCTATGTAATACCTTGGAATGCCTTCTGCTCCCTAGCAACCTGTCCTCTCTGATGCTGTTCTGGAATGTAGGCTACAGGCAGAGAGAGAGCAGTTGCTGTGGAGAGTGGCTGGTGTTTCCAGGGGTCGTTCCTGATATCTGAATAAACTCTCTTTAATCCACCTTCCGTGTCCTGCCTCTTCAAAATCCCCTACATTCAACAGCACAAATCGACGACCAATGTGATAACTAATTCATAATTCACTCGACAACACTCGGGAAAGATCCAGTTAGTGCAGTCAGAGCAAGTGGAAACAGTGTCATCTTTTTCTCTCTATCCTTTTAAGGATCAAGAAGGAAAGCATAATGATCTTTCCACTGATGATCTAAGCATAGAAAATCCACATAGAAAAGTGTGCAATGGCTCATGTTGTTCCATTATAGCAAGAAGTCCTGAGAGAAACACAATAAATTAATTTGATTTTGAAACGAGTATGGGAAATAATTCTAATATTAACATTGATAACTTCATGATTAATGGAATTAGCCAATTAGATACTCCAACAGGTGTCCCATCAGAAAAGCTAATCAAAGCTGACATGAATAAAACAAATGACTCTGATTCCAAGGAGGAATCAACCAATGCATGCTGGACAGCCTTGCTGGATACACCTGAAGTCATGGTAAAGGTCTTAAATTGCCACTCTAACAAATTGGATGATCAAGTAGATCCTTTAACTACATTCACAGTATTTGTCTCTGGCATTCATATCAAACTTGAAAGTCTAAATAATCTTATACACTGGGCAAGGAGTGAAGCTGAAGTAAAACCAAGTACTTGCCAATGTTCCCCGATAATAGACAAATAAACCTCAATTTCAATTGTTATGAATAACAATGAAAATAAAAAATACACCCTCACAACTTTGCTAAAATCTAAATGCCTTATTCACAATCTAAAGACAGATAAAGGACTCAAACCCCATCTCATAAAACAACAGCTGCTGAAATTAAAATTACAGAGTGCTCTATATGGCAAGCCCAGAATAACGGTGTACTACCCAACCTATTTCTCCTCCAGCTAGTGCAAATTAATCACCAGGTCGAGCTACACCCTGTTCTAAATTGTAAAGCCATTCCTGACTTGAAATCTTCAACCTCTTCAGAGACATCAAACCACAAACTGCACCAATTACAGAAGAGTAACTCAAGGAAGAGAGGGGAGAAAATAATAAGCAAGACGGGAATTTAAAATTCAAGTACAGCTAGCTCACTTAACATGCAAAGTTCGATGAAAATCTTTACACTATTCCACAAAAGTGAGGAATCACAGACTAAGGGCTCGATTATGATGTCCGGCAAACTTGAGTTCGCCTAACACTGTCGCAATCTCGGGACTGACCGACCTCCGGTCAGCGGCCCTGACACCTCTATTATGATGTGACTGAACATGGTGCGGTTGTATACTCCCATTTCTCTAAGGAAGCTTGTGTTGCGGCCGTAAACCGGCTGTAACACAAGCTCCCTCAAGGTGCCTGCCACAAGGTGCAGGGATCAAGAGGGCCCTGCTAGGGGCCCCCAAACACACTTTCCGACAGGCTTTCCATGCCAAAAAGCCTGGCATGGAAAGCCTGTCAGAATTTGTGCATTGTAATCTAGACGGAATAAAACTCCATCCATATGGATTACGGGCTGGCCTCCAACTCCAATTGGCAGATGGGCTCATCGGAATCCAGCAGGAATGACCGGCCGGTTTCAATTCTGACTGGCTTTATTGTAATCAGCCTGTCGGAATTGAAATCGACGATCTCGGTCAGAAATCCTCCTACCGAGATCGTAATAGGCCTCAAAGAAATCAAAAATAACAACTCATGCAACACAGAACACCACGGATTCCAGTAAACGCAGGTCTAACGGAAGATAACATCATCATGAGTGGTTCTGACTGCCAACCAAATTTAATACAATCAGAAAAAATATATATCTTGAACCTCATACAAATCAACCAGGTTTTATAGACATCAAGAGAAACAGTGGAACAAATAACCAATGAATGAGCAACATTAATATCGTACAGAATGATGACGAGGCAGTGAGCATGATGACTTACAAAGATAAACAATCTTCTGTAGTCAAGTGCTTCCCAAACTTTTAGAATTGCAACCCAATTTTTAGAACAACAAACATTCACGACCCACCTTGCTTCAATGGACATGAGACGGGGTTGATTTTTCTAATGCAATAGCAGGCATACTTTCAAAATGCTGTAAAATACCAAAATAATATACCCAAACAATGTTTTGTTTTCCTCTCTAACAGCATGGTCACGATTGTTCGAATGTCACAATCTTGACCATGCGCTTCAATATGTCTTTATGTGACTCTGGGCAAGATAGTGATGTGCCCATAAATGTGACAGATGTTGAACTACACTGGAGCTGGAACCCTTTTTAGAGTGGGATGCTGGCCTGCAACATTTATTCACTAAAATCACAAGGCTTATGAAAAATCCTGGTGTTAATAACAGTGATTTTAGCAGATTTGAACAACCCCTTTCTGTGGCAGAGTATGCAACGGCATTGGAGTGCTTTACATGGCCCCCAGATTACGTTGCATTAGGTCAAAATCATTTTATTTTAAGCATCGGAGATTAAGTGATTTGCCCAGATATTCACATAGTTCACTTTAAAAACACACTTTGCACTCAGGGAAAGAAAATGTGACCTCTGTCATTGAATCACTGCAAACAAAATAAATTAAATACAAAATGTGAAGGCATCTATATTTATTGTTCTTTCATGACAGACTAGAAATCAGCTGGCAATCCACCAGTGGGTCGTGACCCACAGTTTGGAAAAACGCTAGTGTATCCATTTATTATATTCCCAAAGACCATGACTCCAATAATATGAGGGGTGTAAGCCCTACCCTCAGGCTAGTTACAGTCATTATTCAACTGGCAATAACATAAACATCCAAGTACAAAACAGACTATCCAGCAAAGCTTGCTCTAGAGCAGGTAAGAGTATGGACTCACAAACCTTGGACACACAACCACTTTGAGGAAAGTGCCGAAGACTCTGCAAAAAAAGCTATTGCTTCCTCCTGAATATCAAAGTATCAACATTGTATCCTAAATCATGATAACATCATTAAACTATTAAAAGTCCTTGAGATCTAGGCCCATCTAAAAGAAAAACACACATAGTTGCCAAGGAGTTTGTTTTTTTAATTTCAAATCGTTTTTATTACATTTTTATAAAACAATAAAAAAAAATACAAGAAGAGAAAAAGGAGCATTTGTGGTGTTGGATATCCCAGTATAGTAACAAGGATTAATGCGAGGGGTAAAGAAATACAAAAGTAAGAAAATCAGAGGGAGGAAGAATGAGAGTAGCAGGGATAGAGAGGAGTTGGTTGACAGAAGTATGCACACTGTCCAAGCAGGAAACACAATCCTAGTCAGAGTAAGTCAGTTACAAACCATAACTTAGCTTGTGCTCACCCTCTGGTAGCTTAGCACAGAGCAGTCAGGCTTAACTTATGAGGCAATGTGTAAAGCATTTGTGCAACACTTCAAACAGTGACACAGTGAAAACACAACAAAAAGACTCCACACCAGGTTAGAAAATTAGATTATATTTGCAGGAGTAAAACAAGACTAGAACTACGACAATTCAATAAGTATAACTGAAGTTATGAATTTTTAAAGAATAAATAAAACTGTGTGCTTAAAAGCTTAAAGCGTCAATCGGGGATATCTGGTCATGCTAAATTGGGGTAAATTCAAAAGTTCAGGCCAACCGTGATGTAGTGTAGGTTGGATACAGGGACTAGCCTTGACCAGCCACAATGTAACATAGATGCAGTCCAACCGCTGGACTGATGCTGAAGCTTCGACCATGAGCCACACAAAGTCAAAGATGCGTCGGAAACTGGAGGTGATGCACCACGCAGTCAGTGATGCAAGGTCCGTGGGCCAGGCAGCAGCAGCCATGCACCGGAGTCGAGGGAGATGCACAAGTTCCGATCAGCACAACATTGTTGATGTGTAGATTCTAGCAGTTGCAGCACTTTACACCCACTTCCAAGGATTGGCATCACTTGGAAGGGCAAGACTTTCAGCAAGCAAAGTCCAGTTGCTGTTACATGTTGATGAAAAGTCTTTGATGTCTGTGAGATTAAGAACAGGGGCAAACCAGCATTCCCTTTGAGTCACTCTGGGTTCAAGTGAGTTGGGTCCAGTCCTTTCTCAGCAGGGCAGAGGGTAGCAGGCAGCAGGGCAGCACAGCAGGAAAGCAGTTCTTGCAGAATAGCAGTCCAGCAGAGTGGCAGCCCTTGTAGCAGCACAGCAGTCCTTCCTCCTGGCAGATTTCTTCACAGGTCCAGTATCGTACTGATTTGGTGGTGTCAGAGATCCATTACTTATACCCAGTTGTGCCTTTGAAGTGGGGGGGACTTCAAAGAGGGGCTTTCAAGTAAACAAAGGTCCTCCCTCCCAGCTCTGTCTCCAGACTCACTCCAGGGGTGTATGTGTAAGGTCAAGACACACCCTATTTAGGTGAAAGTGTCAGCTCCTCTCTCCCATCCTACCCAGGATGACCGATCAGGAAGTGGATGCCAGTCAATCACACTAAGCTCCCTTTGTGTGTGGATGTCTAGAGGGAATGCAGTTGTCACCCACCCCTGACGAGTATTGGAGACAAGTTGTAGGCACACAGGGCTAAGAGCCACTTTCTAAAAGTGGCATTTTTAATAGGGTAATGATAAATTCAACTTTACCAGTAAAGAGGATTTATCATCATCGTTCAGATGAAATGAAACATGACAGATCTACTACTTCTCACTCAAGAATTACAGCTTATAAGTATACCAAGGAATTCCCAATGTTAACCTCTGAGAGGGGTTGGCCTCACAGTAGTGAAAGACGAATTTGGGTGTTTTTCCCTACTAGGACATGCAAAACTTAAATGTACATGTCTTACCTTTTGATTATACAGCACCCTGCCATGTGGGCTACATCGAGCCTACCTGAAAGAGGTTGGGTGGAGGTTGGATGAGCTCTGTTAGGAGGAGTCTGGGTGAAGGCGGACCAAGGCAAGGTCAAGACTGCATTGGGCTCTGACCCAAAATGAGTGGGCAGAGGTAAGATGAAGAAAGTGGCCCGATTAGGGTCACTCGGGTCACTCACGACCACCTCTCAGCCTTCCATACCAAATGAAGAGTCGGTCAGACAGTAGAGAATACAAACCAATAATTTATTCAGGTGCACTCAGAGTGGAGCCCGGTCTGACCAGCCACTTAGGAGATCTTTTATCAGCAAGCATATTATGTACATTTCAGAACCAATGAAGGCACGCCCATAGTTGAATTTTCCAAGCAGATGCAGCAAAACAGTGAAATACAAAAAAATAAGTTTCGATTCTGCAGCTGGGCACACACTATCTAGCCGTCAAGGTCATTCTGCCCGTGCCCGCCACTAGACAAGTGGGAGAAGGCTTCTATCTAAAGGGAAAGATATGCGCTAATAAGAACAGTCTATTCATTAGTGAAGCAATACCCAAACGTGGAGAAATGGAACACAACAGGGGCCTTTTCTCGGAAATGGAGGAGTATAAGTTTTGATTGTAACCCAAAATGGTGCCGATATATAAAATGGTGGCGCGAATGCTAACATACATGAAATAATGCATAGGTATGATTCTTTCTATTCTAACAGACCCTCCTTTTAGCATGAGCTCAACATTTTATAACAATATAGAATATACAAAGCAATAGAACAGAACTCATGAGTAAACTTGACTATGAGCAGTCCATTACCTCGGGTTCAGGGACCGAAACAGTAAGGAGGGAAGATGTTTCAAAAATGCCCTCATCAATATTCATAAGGTCGTCTATATCCTTTTGTAACATAATTGTAGCATTAGTATCATGAATGGATGTCTTCTTTGGAAGTAAAAGAGTGGTGCAATAAGAACAACAGAATGGGAGACATTGAATGAGGATACAGCAAAGTATCAGCACCACAACTAAATAAATTATTTTCTCAAAGATCCAACCCCAATTGCCAAACAATGACCAACTCCAATTTCCACTCTCCATTCCTTTGACATCCTCCAAGATATCTAATGTATGCTTAGTGATATTTTGCTCCATATTCTATATCCCGACTACACATTGGTCCCCGACTACATCGCACACACCACCACTCTTCGCCAAGATGAAGTCAACTGTATATCTAGTACGCTCAGAATAGATCTGCATACTTTCCAATTGAGTGGTGATGTCACGCAAAGCTGCCACTGTGGAGTTAGATAATATCTGCAGCTTACATCCAAAATACTCTCTAACTTTCTCACCCCTAGCCATAGCAGTACCACCAAATGTAATTATGAAGGAGAGAATGTATCCGAAAGTGATCCCATTGCTGTAATTGTTGACTTCCAAATCAGTCACTCCATCACAAAATTCTGCAGCCAATGTTCTTTTTACCCATCTTACACTTGGCTTCTGTACTTACAAGGCACGCCTAAGGGAAGCACCATTCCTAAGTCAACATCATCTGTGCCATTATAAACATTTGAGTAAGTACCATTAGACAGGAAATAAAATCCTGGGTGTGCATAAAGTGGTCCTACATAATCCACTGGAGCATATCTAGTATTCATTCCAAAGGTACTCGGATCCTTAACCTTCACTAAAGACATCGTATTTTTGAACAACACTACCCCAGAACAATTGATGTACAGAAATGCATCAGTACAATTTACTATCAGACAACATGCAGGATAATAACCAGCTTTTCGGGTGACTGTTAAATCTTGGTAGTGCCAGCCAACTAAGGTAACGTTCTGTTCTTTCATATACAAATTATCACAATATGTATTATTGTCACACCCCGGATACCCCTTTCCTCGTGGCTTTCTATAATATAGACAAGGGCCGGAATACCCCATACCAAACTAACCCCTTACCTCTACAGATTGGGATGGGCGGGTATACGTATAATTGACAAGTGACAATGGGTAAGCAGTCCACAAACTTGTGACAGATTCAATAGGATAACAGGCTGTACCCTCTCCAAAAAATCTTTTATGTGTGTCCAAAAAGACATTATTCGGTGCCATTCTTTTCTGTTGAACCTGAGAAGTAATCTTACCCTTGGGACATAATGTAAAATCCTGGTTATGCTCCAAAACCCATGACACCCCACCCAAAGTCAATAGCAACAAAATCACAAGAACTGCACATATGAACTTTTTCTTTGTAGACCAAAAAACATGTGTGTGAACAGGGAAAATCACTGGCTGCTCTTCCTCAGCAACCATTCTACCAAAGGAATACATAACAAATGATGAAATGGGGCAAAATGCAAATGAGATAAATATACAAGTTCCCAGTGTCCGTCAGAGCCTCACTGGTACAGGCTGCTATTGTTCATCAAAACGTTGGTGCTCTTGAGCACCGGCGGTATAGCTTGCTCTGTCCTAAGCTCGTATTCCCATGTCGACCAGGATAATATACCCCCAAGGGGATATTTTTGATCTATCCTGTCCAATGTTCAAACAGTGCACACATCTCTCATCACCCTAAACTAACTCCGTTGGTACTATGACAAAGTACACCCTGACTTACACAGTCCATCCCTAAGTAATCTGACTTCTGCTTTAGTGCACTGTCCCCCAGCCGAGGGGGCAAATTGTACCTAGTGACTCCTGGCACAGAGTGATCAACAAAAAGAGGCTCCTGGATATCCCGTATTTCCAGAGGAACTGCTGCATTCAGCACTTCATCATTTTCCTCATCTGTTCGCGTCCAGGTTAGCCTGGCATCGCTGAAGGGGACAAACCAAGGCACCGTCTCGCACTCGGAGTCCCCTATTCCATCCCGCACCCACTGATCTTAGGGCAGAGGTAGAGGTATTCTGCGACATTGTGTCGCATGAATCCAATTCTACGGCCAGCGACCTTGACTGCGGTGCGCATAGTTAGGAGGACCTGCTCTGGCCCTTTCCAATGCGGCTCCAAACTTTTCTTCAGTTGAAAATTCTTTACAAGGATCTAGTCCCCAGGCTGAATGTTGTGTCTGGGACCCTCGGGCGTAGCTGGCAGGGTTTCCCGGACCTGTTGGTGAATAGAATGCAGACTGTCAGTTCACTGGCAAAGATAGCCATAAGTGCAACAAGCTCAGCGGCTTGAGCCAACTGATAAGGGACCCATAATGTCTCTACTACTGTACGCAGTGTAGTAATAGCATGAGCAGCAGTGGTAGTGCCATCTGGTAATTTAAAACAAGAGCCATCGACATATAGTTCCCCTTGTGGGCCTGATAAGGGAACATCAGTCAAGTCTACCCGTCCTTTCGTCTCTTTCGTCTGGAAGATAAAATCATGTTTGTCGACTTCATCACTCTCAGAAGGGAGGGGCAGTAACATGGCTGGATTCAAAGTGGCACATCTTTTGATCGTAATGTGTTTAACAAACAATGTTAATTCATAGCCAGTCAGACGTGCACTGGTGAGGTGCTGTGTCTTTGTCTTATTCAATTTTTTAAATGTCTTAAAAATAATATAAAATAAATTAAATAATAAATATAATTAATAAAAACATATTTAGAATTATTAAAAAATGTTACAAATTATAAATAAAAAATGTAATATAAAAAACAATTAAACATACATATATAAAAATTATTATATATATATTTACTTAATAATATTGATAAAAAATTATTTTATTAAATTAAAAAAATATTAGAAACATAATAAAAATTATAAATATATATATATATATATATATATATTTTTTTTTTTCAAAAGACGAGTTGCTCCTCCTGGGAACTCCGCCCGTAGTACGGTGGCGCGATCAAGCCGGTAGAGCAATGCCGGCATATATATGAGTCCACAGTTGCAAATAAGCACGCGCTCTCAGATTCCTATTAAAGGTTTTTAGTAAAGTTCAAGGTTACGCGTTTCGGGAGCAAGCTCCCTTGATCACACACTGAACCAAGTGTACACCAAGTGAATACATAGACTCAGTACAGGGAAATGAAATCGACAAAGGACTGCACGATACCCAGCTACCTACGTAAAAGTGGCGGCCATATTGGAGTGACTAAATTTAGATTAAAAGGCACTGTAATAAAAGAAATCATAACAATAATTCCTTAAAGAATAACAGCAGATATGTTATACCAAAAACGGAAATCCATTTCAATACATGGTAAATCAATATCAAATTAAGATAAATAAATAAACATAAATCCACATCATGCTGAAATACAGCTAGCTCGAGACCGGAGGGCATACCGACAGAGCGTGTGAATTGCATTGTTTCTGGTCGCCAAGTGGCAAGAAAATTTCAAGTACCATGCAGTTACAGTAAACCAATACTAACGTCAAGTGACATAGTCATACAAATCCTTATACTGTACAATAGTCAAATATCAAGCGTGACTATAAGTGAAAAAGTAAGAAATTCCCAAGCAGGAAATGGAAAAGCAGAGAGAAAGAGAAAGGATAAATGTTATAAACCATCTTATCTTTAAAACATTAGTGCTCTAGTCGTGGAGACGAAGAAAAGATTAGGAGGCCCGTGAAGTGTCCGCAGAATATCGGTGGGCCCCTTCCTTTCCTCCTGTGTAGAAAAATAGAAAACACAAGAATATAAAAAACACACGATTAAAAATGTGCAAACATTTTTTAACAAATTGCTAGACTGTTCATTAGTTACTTATATTAACCAAGGGGCCCATTACGATGGCGGGCGGAAGCACTACCGCCGTGCTGGCGGATGCAAAAACCACCAGTTACCGCCCGCATGCCGCAGCCCACACGCCCGCCAAATTACGATGTGAAAAGGCAGCCAAACACCGCCGGCAAGTCAGCGACGCCGTCCGCCATCAAAGTGCGCCCGCTCACGTAGCGAGCGCAGCTAATGGAGACACACCGCCAGACGAAATCACGTACCGCCCGGCGTACAAATTACGATGCCGCAAACAAACAGCTCCCACGGCTAAGAGACACCGCACGTGAAAGTGAGGCAGAAACCTGAACGCCGAGCACAGACACCCAGAGCGACCCCCGAGCATGAATCCAGCACTGCAGGCCCTCCCCATGCTATGCCTGATGCACCACCAAGGAGGCAACGCACCGCGAGAGACGCAGGTAGGCACACACACAACAAGGGCACGCAAACAGCGCACACAGTGCAAGTGCGGAAAAAGGAGGACATGGCACCCCCAACACCCCTGCGTGGACAAGACACATCCACCACTGCACCCACAAATGCAACACAGGGCAAATTGCAACATCTCGCAACTATCATGGGCACACCACCTGGGACCAGGAACCAACGACCCCGTCACGGCACCGCAGCACAGCGGCGATGACGCAGCCACACATGCGCACAACTCAGTGCCCAACCATAACGCCATGTCTGCGTTGCACACAAACAACACAGGGACACAACCAAGCACCACACACACCAGCCACACCCAGAACGCACATGACACGTGACAGGCCTGCCACAGTCATGTCCCCAACGCCCAATTCACGGACAACACCCAACGTCACACAACCGACGCCCACATGTCAGTGAAGTCACGCAACATCAGGACACACCCCTGTGTGACAAACATGGCGAAGCACACAGCGGCGGCAACACCACCCAGCAGAACATGGGCCCCGTCGGGAAGAGGTACGCCAGTACCACACAGAAACACCCATACCACCCTGCACCCATGAACCAGACATACAAAACGGAACACCAAAGAGCCCGGGGACCGACAACAGGTGGACCCAAGAATGACACCCACACACAAAACCCAACGCATAGCGGAAACACAGCCTGCCGCCCACACACGGGAGAGCAGACAGCACTGAATGACCTTCCATTCCAACTCCGAAACCACAACCCGACGAAACAAGCCGGAGAATCCAGCCATTGTCCCAAAAAAAGAGCAACACCGGCAGGCAGAGGAAACCGACCACAGGGCAGATAGCGCATATCACCTAAGAACATACAGAACGGGGAAGAAAAAATTATAAAACTCCACCATGCCATTCCCATGCAAGTTATCTGGAAGGAGTCACACACCACTGACCTTGAACATTCAGAGAAGCACGTGGGATGAGGGCCCGTGTCCTCCGCACAAGCTAACAGAACACAAGTCCTGCCCCCTACGACCATCACAGACCTCACAGCAACCTCGTAGCTTGCACACTGCAGACTGCACACACAGCCGGAGCACGCCACCACATCGCCCCGCAGCAAAATGGCACCTACAACACACCTACCCAACTACGCCAGACAGGTCAAGCTGTACAAACACAACCTGATACAGATGTTGGGATGCGAACCCTATCCCTGCTGAACGTAAGTTACCGACTGACTTACCGCATCGCATTGTTCAGCTGCGTCATACCCGTCTTCTACTGTCGGAGGTGTCCCTTCCACCATCCTGTGGAGTTGTGCCTCTCCAACCCGGCATGTCCAAGGGCGGACCTGCTACCACTATTCCACCCTATGGACGCACACGACAGGGTCTGTTCAGCCTATGGGGGCATGACGTATGTGGCGATCATCGGACCCACACTGCAATGGGACCACTGTGCCTCCACACGACGGATCATGGATCACAGCTACATCGAATGTCACCCAGCATGCCCCATCATGCTCCTACAAGGGACAACTTACGAACAACACCGTGACAGCCACCATCCGCTACATTGGCTGGCAAACATGTATACCACCAATGAAATGGAAGCCCTGCAGGAAGCCATCGCATACCTGTCAACCTGTAAATTCGTAGGACCCCGACGCAATCCCCCAAGTGAGCCATGATGTCCGACACTGTACCCATGCTTAGCTTCCGCACGGACTGGCCAGTAACCACTACAACAGCCATACCAAACGACCTGCAACTGATACCACACCATCAACGACACTTCCATGACATCGGATGTGTCCGGGACATGCACACTGTTCCCCATCACATCCAGGAACTCTGCATGTATCGGGGGAGGCAGTGGCATGGGATATGTGTATCGCACCCACATGGACAGAACTGCACGTACAACTATGCCATGACATGGATCCTGCGCCCATGGACATATGCACCGCACAGTGGACAGGAATCGCCCGGCTGGAGTATGTGGAGCTGCACCCCTTCTCCCCCTCCCCGGAAATCCCGTAACAGGACCTTTGCATGGACGACAAGTGCATACAACAACAACACGACCCCAGTGACTGTGACATGTCCATTAGCCACCATATGGCAACAACAAGTGGGACGCTGTTGCATGCACATAAGCCCATGCCCTGATGTCAACTCACACGCACGCGTGCATGAGTAACAACAGCAGCACACCTGTCACATGGAACTGAGATGGACTGTGCCCATGATGCCAAGCGGTCTGGTAGGCTAAATGTATACCGTCTGTGTCAAAGTCCGCAGCACCGCAGCTATTTGCAAATGAACATTAGCACAGCAACGGCCAAGCAGATGTAACTCTGAAGCCCACATCCCACATGCAACAGCTAATCACATGTACCCCTACACCCTTAGCTATGTGTAATCATGCTCAGTATATCCTCCACATGCATTCCGCTGCCAGTAGTGTCCACTATACTGCATCACAGAGGACATAAGTCACAATACATGGTTTGAAGAAAGAAACTGTCTCTGCTGATTCCTTTCACAAGTACGAATGTGAGATGATGAGAGTGTGTGATGTACACGGCAGTCGTGACATGACTATGTAGTCCACTGTCATTGGATGTCAACTCAAATGAGTAGCACAACTGTGGAAGACACACATGTGTCGTGTGAAGCGGGAGTGACGCTTCGCTCAGGTGGGTGGGTGTGACGGGTAGATGCGCACATGCAAAGTTGAAACACGCTGTGTTGGGAGGGGTCCGGAACTGCACATTACCGCTTCCCTGGGCAATGTTAAAGGCCACCTGTCGGGGGGGGGGATGTGAACACGTGTGTGCACAGCAGCCGGGCACAAGAACAATGCGGTATCAGGCGTACACGTCAGCCCACCCTCTGTGGACAAGCTGGATCCTGTTGTGCGCCCGCCAGGCCCTTGACAAGGCACACACAGCCCCTGCCGACCAGGTGTATCCCCAACATTGTCAACCTGCACAGGCAATCCAGGGCACGGGATGGCAGTGGAGCATGGTGGGGGAGAGGACTGGGCGCGCTCCTCCGGGACACATCACGCAGGCAAAACATCCTCAATGTGTAGCATGGCTCAAGTCATATGGAAGTATTGGGGGGACGCACACGTCACGAGCAGGAGTGACGTCACGGAAGGTGGCTCGCACCATCCCACCCATTGCCTACATCTCCACACACGTCACATGCTGTTGCAACAGAGAAGCCAGCGCGTGCGCAAGCACCTCCGAGCCCGCCCCAGTGAGGCAAAAGAGTGAATGTGTGGGTCCATCAGCCCCAGATGGACGCGGCATGGGCCGCTAGGGCAGCTACAGCCTCTGTGTGTCGCAGGTGGTGTATCCGGACTGCGGAGACTGTCATGCATTGTCTATGTTGCCCGGCTCTCGAGTCGGGGCACCACGCAGGTGGACGGCGTCCCGCCACACATCATACCGTGAGACAGACCACTCGTTCAACTGGACCCACACATACACTCCTTGGCCTCTCCGGGGCGAGCTTGGGGCTGCACCTGCATGCGCTAGACCCACAGGTGCAAATGCATATTGGGGGAGCGAGGGGAGGCCATGAGGACAGGGACAAAGACGACTGTATTACTGTCAGTGAGTTCAAGGAATGACCCTGATGTGGACAGGAAAAGAGCGTGCCCCGTGTGTGTTGCAACTAGTCGCTAATCCGATCACCCTCCCATGTCCTGCATGTAAGCCCGCACCTAGCCCCGCCCACCCGCCACATTGAAATTAGCACCAGCACAACATCATTCACATTCGAGGCACTGACTGGGGGTGACAACCATTGGACAAACTTGTGGAGGCCACCCACGCGTACATGTGGGCCCTCCATGATCCATGTCACCTGCGGCAAAGTGATGACATGCGCAATGACGGAAGTGAGGAGAGCTGTCCGCCCCACGCACAGATGGTGCATCAGCTCCACAGACCCAGCAGCGAGTGCAGCAGGGGTCACATGTGCAGGGGCAGCTGTGCCTGGTGTGAAGGCACATTCATATTGACAGCACATCGACCAATGTGTAGTCTGCCCACATCTACAGTCCATTATCATGCGGACATAGAAAATGAACATAGGGCAACACATCTGAGTGGGTGCACCCACTGTGACCAACACTGCGCAATCATCGACGTACTCGCACTGTGCATGGCCCACCACGCAACGGAGGTCACATTCAGTGCCACCATCCCACACACACATCCCTATCACGAGACATGGTGTGTCCAATAGTCAGTACTGAGTTAGCGCCCATCTGGAGGCTCCTGAACAGGAGACACATGCAACCCACTAGGCAGTCGGTGCTGTCACCTACTGGCATTGTGCAGTCAATGTGCAGGCCAGGCCTGCTGGGACTGAGAGGGGCAGCATGGCCCAGCCTGACATTCACACGAGCAACAAGTGCACTGAGACCTGCATTGGCAATTGCAGACGTTGGCCTGCTCCCAGCTGGCCCGGGACGCCTACCTCCATAGTGGAACACGCAGGGTGCAACCGCGAGGGTCATCGGAGTTGGCAGTAATGGCCTGGCCCATGTTGGTGACAGTCCGCTGATGCCATGTGCACCACACAGTATGATGTGCGCACTGCATCTGCAGGTGTGGCCATGATGTGCGTGTGGGTGCAGGTGCACAATGGACGGGGCCACAACATGCCGTGTGCATAGGCAGGGACGGCCAGTGGCCGGCCACCACATGTCTGTTAGCATGTCATCATCTGCACATTGGCATGGGTGCATGGTATACGCATATGCACACGCATGCCATCTCTCACTATGTACATCTGCCACTTGGCACGTGCAAGGTTACGTGTCACATGTGATGTGTATTTGCAAGCACACAGCCGTGTTGGCATGGGGCTGTCAATGTGTACACCTGTCAATGCTTCTGGAGGTGTGATCCGTACAGTGCTGCACATAGGGTGCAGTTGTGACACCAATGACTGTCTCATATCCCCTCGTGCCACAGGTCCCACTTGTCTTGGCCGCTCAGCCTGTGCCCACATCGTCGTTGGTGTGTGCCATACTCATCCAGCCTCGGAAGCAGTGTGATGCACAGCAGCCAGTCATGTTGCCGTGGTGTTGCCGCTTGCCGAATATGCAGTCAGTCCCCATCAGCACGCCTCACAGGTCATTGAGGCCTGGATCCCCATGTGCATGCACATAGCAATGGTTTGTGTCACTGCCCATTGCTATTGGTGGGAGACCTGTGTAAGTGTATTGTGGCTGTGCTGTCCCTGCATGACAGCTGTTCTGTGACTCTAGTTCTTGCTCTGTCATATCAGTTATGTGTATGTGCAAATGCCATGTGGCGTGTTGCTTTGACATGTGTCCACTTCCATCTTTCCTAGGCGGAGACCAAACATTTACCGCCCTTACCAATTGTTGGCGGACATGGAGGATTCTGAGGTCATCCGGAAATTTCGTCTGGACCGACCAACCCTGCATCGACTATGTGCCATGTTGGAACCCCACCTCCGTCCTCGCAGGGTGTATCCGACAGCATTCACCCCACGGCTAAGGTGATGGCTGCACTGCATTTCTTCGCCACTGGGTCATTCCAGCACACAGTGGGCAGTGGAGGTGGGATGTCCCAGCCCATGTTCAGCATGGTGCTGAGGGATGTACTGGCAGCCATGATGCTGTACAGGAACAGGTACATCAGATTCCCCACGGCACGTGAGTTGGCGGCAGTGAAGGGTGCATTCTATGCCCTTGGACGGATCCCACTCGTCGTTGGTGCCATAGACTGCACCCATGTTGGCCTTGTCCCACCACAGGCCACTGAGCAGCTCTTCCGCAACCGGAAGCACACGCACTCCCTGAATGTGCAAGTGGTGTGCCTTGCGGACATGGTCATTTCCCACGTGTGTGCAAAGTTCCCAGGCTCGGCCCATGACGCGCACATCATGCGCAACAGCATATTACCACGACTGATGACCAATCTGCAACAGGACCGTGGCTGGATTGTCGGTGAGTATGTGGAGTTGTGTAGCGTGCTGGCTTAAGGATGCTGTCTACTGTCCTGTTTGAATTGCAACGGTTCTCTGTGTCCCTCACGCCCAGGTGACTCGGCTTACCCGAATGGGCCCTGGCTGCTCAGTCCATTGCGAAATCCTCGGACCCCAGCAGATGACCGCTACAATGAGGCACATGGGAGGACCAGACATGTGGTCGAGCGTACCTTTGGCCTCCTCAAGTCCAGGTTCAGATGCCTGGACCGCACCGAGGAGTGCGCTGGCGTACTCCCCACAGAAGGTGTGCCAGATAGTGGTGGCTTGCTGCATGCTGCACAATCTGGCTATTCGGAGGCAGATCCCCCTAATTGTGGATGATGGAGATCAACCAGGGCCCCAGCCTGCAGACCAGGACAGCTTGAGTGAGGAAGACAGCGGAGAGGAGGAAGCTGTGAATGTCCGTCAGCAGCTCATCGCCCGCTACTTCACTTGACGGTGAGTGTCCATGTACGACGGATGATGTGGCTGTAGTTGTGCAGTTGTCTGTGTGCTGTGTCACGGAGGCCTTATGTTCACTGTGTGCTGTGTGTCAATGGTCCATGTCCAGGTTTGTATGCCACTGACGGTGGCTGTGGCATTGTGCCCTATTGCTCTGTGCGATGTGTGTACATTGCTTGTAGTTGTTGACATGTACTGTGTGATGGGTGTGTGACACACTCATTGAATGTGCTCCTGTTCTGTCTTCCCCCTAGGTCCCTACAGCCCCTCCTGTCCCATCGCCATGCCACACATCCGATGCTTCTCTGCTCAAGGTGGCGGTTGATCATCGTTCAATAAACACAGTGCACAGACAGCAGTTTGTGTAAAAGGTGCATTTATTTTCAACTGTGACATGTCATTGTGTGCAAGGTGATGACATGAGTGTTGCGTGCAGTGACAATGAGCTGTCGGCCATGGCTGCGTGATGCTCAGGGTGTACCCACTAGTTCTATGTCCCTAGTCCAACAGACACATGCCATTCTGATGGTTGTGTGGGGTGGGATCGTAGTCCAAGTCAATGCAGTGGGTGATCAAGGATGGCTGGCTGCCTCACTTGCGTCTGGAGCGTGCGAAGTCCTCCCGGGACATCTGTTTCCACTTCGGACGGCCCCTTCCACGTTTGGGAGGGGGGGTGTGTGGTGGCGACCTGCTGGTGGTGGGTGAGGTGTGCTCACTGGCTGTGGACACAGGGGAAGTGGACACTGCTGCCCGACCCTGCGCCCTAGCAGGAGGTGGCGGAGGTGGTGTCGCTGGCCTTGCCTGTGACCCCACCGCCACCACCAGCTGGCCCATGAGGTCCACGAGTTGGTCCATACGGGACACGAATTGGCCCATATGGGCGTCCATGGACCTCAACACCCCCAGGACCTCCCGCGTGTCGGAAGCAGACCTGGCCCATTGTCCTTGGGCCTCTTCATAGGCCCCAAGTACTCTGGCCATTTGAGGCAGGGCATGGCTCCCAGGGGAGGCTGGCGTTGGCCTGACCCTGCTCCTCCTACCATACTGCTGCCACCGACCTTCCCACTAGCCACATTGCTCACCACGGTCCTCGCTGTGGCTCCCAGGGTGGACCCAGTCGGCCGGACCACCACTTGCGCTGGGGCTGGGGCCAGTGATGACGTGGTGGTGGTCGCGGCGGTGGTGGGGGTTGCGGCAGTGGGAGTGGCCGCAACGACCGTGGGAGTGGCCGCCACAACAGTGGGAGTGGCCGCAACGACAGTGGCAGCAGGGGGCTGTGAGTGGTCATCAGCCCTGGATGATGGGTTGGTGGGTAGGAGGGTGCCTGGGGTGCGGTTGGGCCCTGCCACACCAGATGGGCCTGCTGGGTGGTCCGTGTCCGAAGAGGAGGACAGATCCTCCACATCCGTGAGTCCTTGTTGGGGGCTCGCAGGCTGGCTGTGCTGGCTGCTGTCTCCATCTCCAGCATCCAGCAGTTCGTCACCTGTGGGGGAATGAGATATGTTATTGTGTTGCACCTGACAAAGTATGTGTAGGTTGTCTGACATCCACAGTTCGTGCACAGTCGTGCACAGGTTTCCCGGAGCCGTGTGTGTGGCTGTGCTATTTGTTGTTGTGTGGGCATGCCAATGGGACTGTGTGCTGTGGACATGTGGCATGGGACGGATTGGCAATGCCGATGGGTGTGTTGCTGTGCTCCTACTTTTTGTGGCTCTGGTGTATGCGGACTCCAGACCCATCGTGGAGGTTGGTTTGTACTATGCTCTTGGGGTTCAAATGTAACGCTTAGAAACGCAGATGGCATAATGGGGGTCAGCCCCCTGAAACGCATTTGAGATGAACTATGCTTTGGGGGTTCATATGGAACGCTTAGAAACGCAGATGGCATAATGGGGTCAGCCCCTGAAACGCATTTGAGATGAACTATGCTTTGGGGGTTCATATGGAACGCTTAGAAACGCAGATGGCATAATGGGGTCAGCCCCTGAAACGCATTTGAGATGAACTATGCTTTGGGGGTACATACTGTGAGCCATGGGTGCAGAACGTGACATGTGTTGTGGCAACATGACAGTGCATGGTCTGAGGTGTGTGCATGTCTGACATACCCTGCATATTTGCTGTCTGTTGTGATTTCTGGCCATGTAATTGGACGCATTGTTATGAGTGAGTGATGGTTGTGTGCCACACGACGTATTGCAGATGGTCCAATTCCTTGGTGTGCGTGCTGCCCTGTGCCTTTGCATCAATGCAGTGCTCGGGGGGGTGTGGCCCATGTTATGTGTGTTGTTGCTCACAGTGTGACGTGCGCTTCATTCACTTCTGGCACATGATTTGTCATGGGCATGTTTCTTTGCGTGACTACTGTATGTGGACCAGCTGTTCGGATGACATACCTTTCATGTGACTGGGGCTGACGGATGAGATGGATGGTATGTTGTATGTGCATTGTGTGTCTGTGTGTTTGATGGGTCCAGTGGTGTTCGTGTGCATTTATGTTGTTCCACGCTGTTGCGTCTAGTGTGGTATGTCTTACATGGGCGTAGTTGTGGGATGTGTGGTTGACAGGCAGTAGGGGCTACATGGACAGGACTTCGATGGTGTTGCGGTTGTGTGTGATGGGTTGCACTGTGCCTGCCGTGTGGTTCTGTAATCAGTGTGACTTGTGCATGCAGACGTGGCTCCTTGGGTGTTGCTGTGTCTGTGATGGGTCATGTGGGGTGTGACTCTGTGGTTCATGTCCGTGTGCACATTGTTCACATGGTTGTGACAGGGAGCAGTGCTGCGTGCACCCCGCCCTGTCCAGTTTCCCACCTGCAGGTTGTTTTTGAGCGTGCACTGGACTGGATGCAACATGGTTATGGGCGGGGGGTGCTCCATGTTGCAGGTCTGTGGGGGTGGGGGCGGTGTTATGGGTCGTGGTGATGGCTGGACGCCCACTGACACCGTTTTCCTGGGGCGGGATGTCTACCTGTCGGCTGCCGGTGTGCACTGCAGTGGCTGCTACGTGGGTGTGGGGTGTGGGCCGTGCTCCTCCTTGCTGTGCTGTGGGACTATGGGCCTGGTGGGTGTTGTACTTCAGCTGTCTCCCCTCCCACCCACTGCCTTTGTGTTGCGGCTACTTACCTGTTACTTGTCGGTTAGTGCAGCTACGTCTGCCACATGAGTGTGGGGGGTGCTCCGCCTTGCTGTGCTATAGGACTATGGGCCTGGTGGGTGTTGTACTTCAGCTGTCCCCCCTCCCACCCACTGCACTTTGTGTTGCTGCAACTTACCTGTTACTTGTCGGTTAGTGCAGCTACGGCTGCCACATGGGTGTGGGGGGTGCTCCGCCTTGCTGTGCTGTAGGACTAGGGTCCTGGTGGGTGTTGTACTTCAGCTGTCCCCCCTCCCACCCACTGCCTTTGTGTTGTGGCTACTTACCTGTTACTTGTCGGTTAGTGCAGCTACGGCTGCCACATGGGTGTGGGGGTGCTCGTTGTGGCGCTTCTGGAGTACTAGGGGACCTGTTGGTGGTTACGTGGCTGGCTGGGTGTACACATGCCCCCATGGTTTTGTTAGTTGATATGTTTGGGCTGTGTGTGTGGTGGTGCCTGTTGCATGTGTGAGTGATGTGTTGTGTATTGTGTACTGGACATGGGGGTGTTTGTCCCTCGGAGCTATGGCATGGTGGTAGTGCATGTGTGTACATAGCGGTGTGCTGGTATACATTTGTTTGTATTTACCAGCCTCCACTCCCCCTGGTAATCCGGTGAGGATCTCCGGATGGATGATGACTCGCACCTTCTCCTCCCACGCTTTGAAGGTCTTGTAATGCGCGGGATTCCCTCCGCCAGTCGTGGCAGCCAGCTCTCGATTTTTGCTCTCCTTCTTCTTGACCAGGCGTTTTTCCTGTCGTTCCACCGTTTGTTTATCTCTCCTCTGTTTCTGGGTACGGTCCCGACTGCATTGACCTGGTCTACAATTCTGTTCCACATTCTGTTTCTGGTGGCTAGTGGTGTGTGCTGGACCTGGTTGCCATAGATTTGTGTGTGCACCTTGACGATCTCGTCGACCATGACCGTCAGCTCAGTGGAAGTGAACTTGGGCATTCTGTGTGATGCCATGGTGTTTGTGGTGCTGGTGCGGTGTGTGATGTGTGATGTGCAGGGGGTTTGTGGTGCCGGTGTTTGGTGGTGGTGGTGGTGGTGGGTGTGATGTGTGCGTATCTGTGGTGTGCTGCTGTCCTTGCTGTGTCACTGTGTCCTCTCCTCTCCTCTCTGCTTTGCAATGTTGCAAGGGGTTGTGGTCTGTGGAGGGGCTGCTTTTGTACTTACCTGTTTGGGTGTGTCCTGATGGTCTGTTGTTTTCAGGTGTGTTGTGCCTGGTGTTCTGGGCTTTGTAGTTTATTTGTTTGTCCAGGGGTGGTGTGTATTCGGGATGTGTACTTTGTCTGTGTATTTGTGCGTGGGTTGCTGTGTGGACTTGTTTGCCATGTTGTGTGTGTTTGTTTGAGTCCGCGGCTGTTTCTGTGCAGGGACGTGGCCGCCATGGCTTCTGCCGTGTCCATTTTCTTCGGTGTTGTTTACGCTGGTGGGCGGTGTATTTGTTGTTTTCCGCGCTCATGTCGGTGCGATCGTAATTTCACGTGCGGTGTCTCGACCGTGAGGGCGGGCGGTTTTCTGTTGTCGTGCGTCTTTCCGTCCGTGGCGGGCGGTTTGACTCCAACTCGGGCAAGGGCGGGCGGTGTTTGTGGTTTTTTTCCGCCGCTGGCGGTTTTCGGTTCGGGACATCATGATTGCTGGGTCGGTATTCAGACGGTGTAGGCGGGCGGATTTTTGCCGCTTTCATGGGTGGCGGATTCTTTTACGCCCGGTATCGTAATGGGCCTTCAAGTTACTTTAAATCGCATGCAAAAATTGCTTGTGCAGTCTACTAAAAACCTTTAATAGGAATCTGAGAGCGCGTGCTTATATATATATATATATATATATATATATATATATATATATATATATACATACACCTGTAACATAAATATAAAAATAAAATATATATATTATAAATTAAAATATTAACATAATTATTTATTTTTAAAACAACATTTTACACTACATTAACTAAAACAGTAGGGAAAATGTTGGATATCGTAGAGGATAAAATTACTATTCCCACTCCAGGGAATGCAAAAGTAGGGTAAGTGTTGGATAGCGGAGGGGATAAAATTACGATTCCCACTCCAGCAAATGCAACAGTAGAAAGTGTTGGATAGCGGAGTGGAATAATTTACTATTCCCACTCCAGCAAATGCAACAGTAGGGAAAGTGTTGGATAGCGGAGGGGAATAATTTACTATTCCCACTCCAGGGAGTGCAACAGTAGGGAAAGTGTTGGATAGCGGAGGGTAATAATTTACTATTCTCACTCCAGCAAGTGCAACAGTAGGGAAAGTGTTGGATAGCGGAGGGGAAACATTTACTATTCCCACTCCACGGAGTGCAACAATAGGTAAAGTGTTGGATAGCGGAGGGGATAAAATTACTATTCCCACTCCAGCGAGTGCAACAGTAGGGAAAGTGTTGGATAGCGGAGGGGATAAAATTACTATTCCCACTCCAGGGATTGCAAGAGTAGGGAAAGTGTTGGATAGCGGAGGGGATAAAATTACTATTCCCACTCCAGAGAGTGCAACCGTAGAGAAAGTGTTGGATAGCGGAGGGGCATAATTTACTATTCCCACTCCAACAAGTGCAACAGTAGGGAAAGTGTTGGATAGCGGAGGGGAATAATTTACTATTCCCACTCCAGCAAGTGCAACAGTAGGGAAAGTGTTGGATAGTGGAGGGGAATAATTTACTATTCCCACTCCACGGAGTGCAACAGTAGGGAAAGTGTTGGATAGCGTGAGGGATAAAATTACTATTCCCACTCCAACAAGTGCAACAGTAGAGAAAGTGTTGGATAGCGGAGGGGATAAAATTACTATTCCCACTCCAGCAAGTGCAACAGTACAAAAGTGTTGGATAGCTAAGGGGAATAATTTACTATTGCCACTCCAGCAAGTGCAACAGTAGGGAAAGTGTTGGATAGCAGAGGGGATAAAATTACTATTCCCACTCCAGGGAGTGCAAGAGTAGGGAAAGTGTTGGATAGCGGAGGGGATAAAATTACTATTCCCACTCCAGCAAGTGCAACAGTAGGGAAAGTGTTGGATAGCGGAGGGTAATAATTTACTATTCCCACTCCACGGAGTGCAACAGTAGGGAAAGTGTTCGATAGCGTAGGGGATAAAATTAATATTCCCACTCCAACAAGTGCAACAGTAGGGAAAGTGTTGGATAGCGGAGGGGATAAAATTACTATTCCCACTCCAACAATTGGAACAGTAGGGAAAGTGTTGGATAGCGGAGTGGAGTAATTTACTAATCCCACTCCAGCAAAATAATAAACATTAATTAACAAATACTTAAATAATAAACAATATTTAACCTCCCACCAAATCCCCCTATAAATGACACTACCAATATTGTAAAACATGACACAATTAACATAATTGGTTAACAATTAATTAATTAACTAATAACAATGAACAATCAAATTAAAAACAATTAGTGATAAATTAATTCACACTATTAAGACTATAAAATAGCAATAACTAAATATTATCCACAACCCGCTCCTAAAAAAGACACAATTAACATATTTACCAATTAATTATTAATAATTAATATCCAATTAATAACTAATTAATAACAAAATATGTATCACAATTAACAAAATAAAATAGTAAATACATAAATATTAATTAATAAAATTATTAATTAATTAATTATAATTAAATTACTTCCCACCCTACTCCCCTATAAACCCACAACCCGCTCCTAAAAAAATTACACAATTAACATATTTACTAAGTAATAATTAATAATTAGTAACCAATTAATAACAAATTAGTTAACACAATTAACAATATAAGGGGCCCATTACGATGGCGGGCGGAAGCACTACCGCCGTGCTGGCGGATGCAAAAACCACCAGTTACCGCCGGCACGCAGCAGTCCACACGCCCGCCCAATTACGATGCGAAAAGCAGGCCAAACACCGCCGGCAAGCCAGCAACACCGTCCGCCATCAAAGTGCGCCCGCACACGTAGCGGCGCAGCACAACTGACACACACCGTCCGACGAAACACGTCCCGCCCGGCGCATAAATTACGATGCCGCAAACAAACGGCTCCCACGGCAAAGAGACACCGCACGTGAAAGAGAGGCGGAAACACGGACGCAGAGCACGGACAACGAAGAAGCGGCACCCCGGGCATGAATCCAGCACTGCAGGCCCTTCCCATGCTTCTGCTGATGCACCACCAAGGACGCAACGTACCGCGGAGACGCAGGTAGGCACACACACAACAAGTGCACGCAAACAGCGCACACAGTGCAAGGGCGGATAAAGCGGACAACCCCCCACCAGCGCGTGCCACTACACATCCAACATTGCATCCACATATGACACACAGGCCAAATCCTAACATCGCGGAACACATGTGTACACACCACCTGGGACTAGGAACCAACCACCCCGTCACGGCCCCAAAGCGCCGATGACGCCGCCACACATGCGCACAACGCAGAGGCCAACCGCAGCGCCATGCATGCGTCGCACACAGACACAGGGACACAACCAAGCAGCACACACACCAGCCCCACCCCGAACGCACATGACACGTGACAGGCCTGCCACAGACATGTCCCCAACGCCCAATTCACGGACAACACCCAACGCCACACAACCGACGCACACATGTCAGTTAAGTCACGCAACAGCAGGACACACCCCAGTGTAACAAACATGGCGTAGCACACAGCGGCGGCAACACCAACTAGGAGAAGCAGGGCCCCTTCGGGAAGAGGAACGCCAGTACCACACTGAAAAACCCATACCACCCTGCACATATGAACAAGACACATGAAACGGAACACCAAAGAGCCCGGTGACCGACAACAGGTGGCCCAAGAATTACATCCACACACAAGGCCCAACGCAGAGCGGAAAGGCAGCCTGCCGCCCACACAAGGGAGAGCAGACAGCACTGAATGACCTTCCATTCCAACACCGAAACCACAGCCCTACGACAGAAGCCGGTGAATACAGCCATTGTCCAAGAATAGACCAACACAGGCATGCCGAGGAGACCGACCACACGGCAGATAGCGCATATCACAGAAGCACACAACGGACGGGGAGGAAAGAAGAAAACACTCCCCCATGTCGGCCACATGCAAGTTAATTGGAAGGAGTCACACAGCACCGACCTTGAACTGTCTGAGAAGCATGTGGGAAGAGGGCCTGTGTCCTCCAAACAAGCCAACAGAACACAAGTCCTGTCTCCCCACGACTACACAGAGCTCACAGCAACCCCGGAGCGTGCACATTGCAGACTGCACACACAGCCGGAGCACGCCACCTCTACGAACCGCTGCGAAATGGCAACCGCAACACACCTACCCAACTACGCCGAAGAGCTCAAGCTGTACCAAACCAGCACGATACATACATTGGGATGCGATCTCCTGTCCCTGCTGAACGTAAGTTACCGACTGACTTACCGCATCACATTGTTCAGCTGCGTCATGCCCGTCTTCTACTGTCGGAGGTGTCCCTACCAGCATCCCGTCGAGATATGCCTCTCCAACCCGGCATGTCTGAAGGCGGACCTGCTACCACTACTCCTCCCTCTGGACGCACACGACAGGGCCTGCTCTGCCTATGGGGGCATGGCGTATGTGGCCAACATCGCACGCGCACTGAAATGGAACCACTGTGCCTCCACACGACGGATCATCGAGAACAGCTACATCGAATGTCACCCAGCATGCCCCATCATGGTCCTCCAAGGGACAACCTACGAACAACACCTTGACAGCCACCATCCGCTTCATTGGCTGGCAAACATGTACACCACCAATGACATGGAAGCCCTGCTGGACGGCATCGCATACCTGTCAACCTGTAAATACGTCGGACCACAACGCAGGTTCCCCGAGTGACCTATGAAGTCCAACCCCGCACCCATGCTCAGCTTCCGCACGGACTGGCCAGTCACCACCACAACAGCCATACCAAACGACCGGCAACTGTAACCACACCATCAACGACATCGCCATGACATCGGATATGACCGGGACATGCACACTGTTCCCCATCACATCCAGGAACACCGCATGCATCGTGGGAGGCAGTGGCATGGGCTCTGTGCATCGCACCCACATGGACGGAACTGCACGAACAACCAGGACACGACATGGATCCAGCGCCCATGGACACACACACCGCTCAGTGGACATGAATAGGTCGCCTGGAGTCTGTGGGTGCTGCACCCTCCCACCCCCGCCCCGGGAATCCCATACCAGGACCTTTGCATGGACGACAAGTGCATACAACAACAACACGACCCCAGTGACTGTGACATGTCCAGTAACCACCACAGTGCAACAACAAGTGGCACGCCGCTGCATGCACGCAAGCACATGCCCTGATGTCATCTCACATGCACGCGTGCATGAGGAACAACCGCAGCAAACCTGTCACATGGAACTGAGATGGACTGTGCCCATGATGCCGAGCGGTCTGGTAGGCTACATGTATACCGTCTGTGTCAAAGTCCGCAGCTCCACAGCTATACGTAAATGTACATTAGCACAGCCTTGGCCAAGCAGATGTAACCCCACACCCTATCCCATTTGTAATCATGCTCAGTATATCCTCAACATGTATTCCGCTGCCAGTAGTGTCCACTATACTGCATCACAGAGGACAGAAGACTCAATATAATGTTTGAAACCAGAACTGTCTCCGCTGACTCATTTCACAAGTACGAATGAGAGAGGATGAGAGTATGTGAAGTACACGGCAGTCGTGACATGACCATGTAGTCCACTGGTATTGGATGTCAACGCAAATGAGTAGCACTACTGTGGAAGACACACATGTGTCGTGTGAAGTCGTATGGACGCAGTGCTCAGGTGGGTGGGTGCGACGGGTAGATGCGCACATGCCAAGTTGGAGCACGCCGTGTTGGGAGGGCTCATGAACAGTACACCACCGCTTCCCTGGGCATTGTGAGAGGACACCTGTCGGGGGGAGTGAACACGTGTGTGCACAGCAGCCGGGCACACGTACAAAGCGGTACCAGGCGCACCTCAGCCCACCCTCTGTGGACAAGCTGGATCCTGTTGTGCGCCCGCCATGCCCCTTGACAAGGCACACACAGCCCCAGTCGACCAGGTGTAACCCCAACATAGTCAATCCGCACAGGCGATACAGGGCACGGGATGGCAGTGTAGCATGGTGTGTGAGAGGTCTCCTCGCGCTCCTCCTGGTCATATCACGCAGGCAATAGAACCTCAACGTCCAGCATGGCAAAAAGTCAAATGGAAGTGTAGGGGGACGCACCACAGCACGAGCAGCACTGACGTCACGGGAGGTGGCTCGCACCATCCCATCCATTGCCCATCATACCAACCACGCCACATGCCATTGCGACTAAGTGCAAGCGCGTGCACCACCACCCCTGAGCCCTCCCCAGAGAGGCCAAAGAGTGAATGTGTGGGCCATCAGCCACAGACGGACGCGGCATGGCCGCAAGGGCAGCCACAGCCACTGGGTGTCGCAGGTGGCGGATCCGGAAGGCGAAGACTGTGATGCATAGTCCATGCAGGCCGGGTCTCCATTTGGGGCACCACGCAGGTGGACGGCGTCCCGCCACACATCATACCCTGAGACAGCCCACTCGTGCAACTGGACCCACACATACACTCCTTGCCCTCTCTGGTGCGAGCTTGGGGCTGCCTGTGCAAGCGCTAGCCTCGCAGGTGAGCATGCATATTGGGGGGCGAGGGGAGGACATGAGGGCTGGGGCGAAGATGACTGTATCACTGTCAGTTAGTACAAGGGATGACCCAGATGTGGAAAGGAAGAGACGTGTCCCGTGTGTACTGCAACTAGTCGCCAATCCAACTACCCCCCATGTCCGGAATGTAAGCCCGCACCTAGGCCCGCCCATCCGCCACATCGAACATACCACCAGCACGACAACCTTCCCATTAGAAACACTGACTGGGGGTGGCGACCAGTGAACAATCATGTGTAGCCTACCCACGCGTACATGTGGGCCCTCCATGATCCATGTCACCTGCGGCAAAGACATGACATGCGCAATGAGGGAAGTGAGGAGAGCTGTCCGCCCCACGCGCAGAAGGTGCATCAGCTCCACAGACCCAGCAGCGAGTCCAGCAGGGGTCACATGTGCAGGGGCAGCTGTGCCTGGTGTGAAGGCACATGCATATAGACAGCACATCGACCAATGTGTAGTCTGCCCACATCCACAGTCCATCATCATGCGGACATAGGAATTGAACACAGGGCAACACATCTTAGCTGGTGCACCCACCGTGACCAACAATGCGCAATCATCGACGTACCCGCCCTGTGCATGGCCCCCCACCCAACGGAGGCACATCCAGTGCCACCATCCCACACACACAAGCCTTCCACGGAACATGCTGTGTCCAATGGTCAGTACAGAGTCAGCGCCCATCTGGTGGATCCTGAACAGGAGACACATGCACACACATGCCAGCTCCCACTATGTACGACTACCACCTGGCACGTGCAATGTAACCTCTCACCTGTGACATGTGACTGCAAGCACACAGCCGTCTTGGCATGGGGCTGTCAATGTGGACACCAGTCAATGTTTCGGGAGCTGTGATCCGTACAGTGCTGTACATAGGGTGCAGTGCTGACACCTACTACTGTCTCATATCCCCTCGTGCCACAGGTCCCACTTGTATTGGCCGCTCAGCCCGTGCCCACATCGTCGTCGTCGTGTGCCATACTCATCCAGCCTCGGAAGCAGTACCATGCTCAGCAGACACTCATGTTGCCGTGGCGTTGCCGCTTGACGAATATGCAGTCAGTCCCCATCAGCACGCCCCGCAAGTCATTGGGGCCTAGATCCCCATGTGCATGCACATGGCAGTGGTATGTCTCACTTGCCATTGCCATTGTTGGGAGACCTGTGTAAGTGTATTGTGGCCGTGCCGTCCCAGCTTGACAGCTGGGCTGTGGCCCATGTGCTTGCTCAGTCATGTCAGTGATGTGTATGCGAAATTGCTATGTGCCGTGTTGCTTTGACATGTGTCCTCTGCCATTTAACCCAGGCGGAGACCGAACATTGACCGCCCATACCAATTGCTGGCGGACATGGACGATACAGAGGTAATCAGGAAGTTTCGGCTGGACAGGCCAACTCTGCATCGACTGTGTGCCATGTTAGAGCCCCATCTCCGTCCCCGCAGGGTGTATCCGACTGCTGTCACCCCCACGGCTAAGGTGATGGCCGCCATGCATTTCTTCGCCACTGGGTCATTCCAGCACACAGTGGGCAGTGGAGGAGGGATGTCCCAGCCCATGTTCAGCAAGGTGCTGAGGGATGTACTGGCAGCCATGATGCTGTGCCGGAACAGGTACATCAGATTCCCCAGGGCTCGTGAATTGGCGGCAGTGAAGGGTGCATTCTATGCCCTTGGCAGAATCCCACACGTCGTGGGAGCCATTGACTGCACTCATGTTGGCCTTGTTCCACCACAGGCCACTGAGCACCTGTACCGCAACAGGAAGCACACGCACTCCCTGAATGTGCAAGTGGTGTGCCTTGCGGACATGGTGATCACCCACGTGTGTGCAAAGTTTCCAGGCTCGGCCCATGACGCACACATAATGCGCAACAGCATCTTGCCACGACTGATGGCCAATCTGCAACAGGATCGTGGCTGTATTGTCGGTGAGTATGTGGAGTGGTGTAGCGTGCTGGTTGTGCGATGCTGTCCCCTGTCCAGTTGGAATAGCAACGGTTCTCTGTGTCCCTCACACCGAGGTGACTCTGCGTATCCGAATGGGGCATGGCTGCTCAGTCCATTGAGGAATCCTCGCACCCCAGCAGACGATCGATACAATGAGGCACATGGGAGGACCAGACGTGTGGTCGAGCGTACCTTTGGCCTCCTCAAGTCCAGGTTCAGGTGCCTGGACCGCACCGGGAGTGCACTGGCGTACTCCCCACAGAAGGTGTGCCAGATAGTGGTGGCGTGCTGCATGCTGCACAATCTGGCCATTCGGAAGCAGATCCCCCTCATTGTGGATGACGGAGATCAACCAGGGCCCCAGCCCGCAGACCAGGACAGCTCGAGTGAGGTGGACAGCGGAGAGGAGGAAGCTGGGAATGTGCGCCAGCAGCTCATCGCCCGCTACTTCCCTTGACGGTGAGTGTCCATGTACGACGGATGATGTGTCTGTATCTATGCAGGTGTGTGTGTGCTGTGTCAGGGTGGCCGTATGTTCACTGCGTGCAATGTGTCAACGCTCCATGGCCAGGGTAGTATGCCACTGTTGGTGACTGTGGCATTGTGCCCTATTGCTCTGTGCGATGTGTGTACATTGCTTGTAGTTGTTGACATGTACTGTGTGATGGGTGTGTGACACACTCATTGAATGTGCTCCTGTTCTGTCTCCCACCCCTAGGTCCCTACAGGCCCTCCGGATTCCATTTCCATGCCACGCATCAGGTGCCTTTCCGCCCAAGGTGGCCGTTGTATTCCGTACAATAAAGACACAGGGCACAAACAGCAGTTAGTGAAAAAGGTGCATTTATTACAAACTGTGACATGTGATTGTGTGTAAGGTGATGACAAAAGTGGTGCGTGCAGTGACAATGAGCTGTCGGTCATGGCTGCGTGATGATCAGGGTGTACCCACTGGTTCTATGTCCATAGTCCAACACACACATGCCATCCAGATGGCTGTGTGGAGTGGGATCGTAGAGCAAGTCAATGCAGTGGCTGGTCAAGGAAGGCTGGCGGAAGGCTGGCTGGCTGCCTCACTTGCGACTGGAGCGTGCGAAGTCCTCCCGGGAGATCTGTTTCCTCTTCGGACGGCCCCTTCCACGTTTGGGAGGGGGTGTGTGGTGGCGACCTGCTGGTGGTGGGTGAGGTGTGCTCACTGGCTGTGGACGCAGGGGAAGTGGACACTGCTGCCCGAGCCTGCGCCCTAGCAGGTGGTGGCGGAGGTGGTGTTGCTGGCCTTGCCTGTGACCCCACCGCCACCACCAGCTGGCCCATGAGGTCCACGAGTTGGTCCATACGGGACACGAATTGGCCCATATGGGCGTCCATGGACCTCAGCACCCCCAGCACCTCCCGCGTGTCAGTAGCAGACCTGGCCCATTGTCCTTGGGCCTCTTCATAGGCCCCAAGGACTCTGGCCATTTGAGGCAGGGCATGGCTCCCAGGGGAGGCTGGCGTTTCCCTGACCCTGCTCCTCCTACCAGTCCTGCTGCCACCGGCCTGCCCACTAGCCACATTGCTCACCACGGTCCTCGCTGTGGCTCCCAGGGTGGATCCAGTTGGCCGGGCCACCACCTGCGCTGGGGCTGGTGCCAGCGAAGACGTGGTGGTGGTGGAGGCGGTGGTGGTCGGTGCGGCGATGGTGGCGGTTGCGGCAGTGGTAGTGGCCGCAATGACCGTGGGTGTGGCCGCAACGACAGTGGCAGCAGGGGACTGGGACTGTTCAGCATCCCTGGATGATGGGTTGGTGGGTAGGAGGGGTCCTGGGGAGCGGCTGGGCCCTGCCACGCCAGATGGGCCAGCTTGGTGGTCCGTGTCCGAAGAGGTGGACAGATCCTCCAGATCCGTGTGTCCTCGTTGGGGGCTTGTAGGCTGGCTGTGCTGGCTGCTGTCTCCATCCCCAGCGTCCAGCAGTTCGTCACCTGTGGAGAGAATGAGATTTGTTATTGTGTTGCACCTGGCGAAGTATGTATTAGTCGTCTGACATTGGCATTTCGTGCAATCCCGTACATGGGTTTCCCGGAGGCGAGTGTGTGGCTGTGGCATCTGTAGGTGTGTGTGCTAGGCAATGGGACTGTGTGCTGTGCACATGTGGCATGGGACGGATTGGCCATGCCGATGGGTGTGTTGCTTTGCCCCTACTCATTGTGACTCTGGTGTATGCGGGCTCCTGGCCCATCCTGGGTCTGGTTTGTACTTTGCTTTTGGAGTTCAAATGGAACGCTTAGGAACGCATATGGCAACATGGGGGCCATGCCCCAGATTCGCATTTGGGATGGAATATGCTTTTGGGGTTCAAATGGAACGCTTAGGAACGCATATGGCAACATGGGGGCCATGCCCCAGATTCGCATTTGGGATGGAATATGCTTTTGGGGTTCAAATGGAACGCTTAGGAACGCATATGGCAACATGGGGGCCATGCCCCAGATTCGCATTTGGGAGGGAATATGCTTTTGGGGTTCAAATGGAACGCTTAGGAACGCATATGGCAACATGGGGGCCATGCCCCAGATTCGCATTTGGGAGGGAATATGCTTTTGGGGTTCAAATGGAACGCTTAGGAACGCATATCGCAACATGGGGGCCATGCCCCAGATTCGCATTTGGGAGGGAATATGCTTTTGGGGTTCAAATGGAACGCTTAGGAACGCATATGGCAACATGGGGGCCATGCCCCAGATTCGCATTTGGGAGGGTATATGCTTTTGGGGTACATGCTGTGAGCCATGGGTGCCGAACGTGACATGTGTTGTGGCAGCATGACAGTGCATGGTCTGAGGTGTGTGCATGCCTGACATGCCCTGCATATTTGCTGTCTGTTGTGGTTACTGGACATGGCATTGGACGCATCGTTATGAGTGAGTGATAGTTGTGTGCCAGCCAACGTATTGCAGTTGTCCCATCTCCTTGGTGTGCGTGCTGCCCTGTGCCATGTGCATCACTGCAGTGCTCGGGGGGTGTGGCCCATGTTGTGTGTTGTTGCTCACAGTGTGTCGTGCGCTTAATTGACTTCTGGCACATGGTTGGTCATGGGCATGTGTCTTAGCGTGACTGCTGTATGTGTGGCAGCTGTGCGGATGACATGCCTTTCATGAGACTGGGGCTGACGGATGGGATGGATGGTATGTTGTATGTGCATGGTGTGTCTGTGTGTTTGATGGGTTCAGTGGTGTTCGTGTGCATTTATGTTGTTCCGCTCTGTTGCGTCTAGTGTTGTTTGTCTTACATAGGCGTAGTTGTGGGGTGTGTGGTTGACAGGCAGTAGGGGCTACATGGACAGGACTTCAATGGTGTTTCGGTTGTGTGTGATGAGTTGCACAGTGGCTGCCGTGTGGGACTATATTCAGTGTGGCTTGTGCATGCAGACGTGGCTCCTTGGGTGTTGCTATGTCTGTGATGGGTCATGTGGGGTGTGAGTCTGCTGTTCATGTCCGTGTGCACATTGTTCACTTGTTCGTGACGGTGGGCGGTGCTGCGTGTTCGTGTGCTACGTGACATGTCCCATGTGTTGGTGGTGTTATGGTCCTCATGCCTCCAGTAATCCAGCCCTGTCCAGTTTCCCACCTGCAAGTTGTTCGTGCGTGCACTGTACTGGATGCCACATGGCTCTTAGCGGGGGTGCTCCATGTTGCAGGTCTGTGGGGGTGGGGGGGTGTAGTGGGTCGTGGGGGTGGCTGTACACCCACTGACACCGATTGCTGTGGACCGTGATGTCTGCCTTTCGGCTGTCGTTGTGCACTGCGGTGGCTGACACGTGGGTGTGGGGTGTGGGGATGCTCCTCCTTGCTGTGCTGTGGGACTGGGGCCTGGTGTGTGTTGTACTTGGGCTGTCCACCGTCCCACCCACTGCACTTTGTGTTCCTGCCACTTACCTGTTACTTGTCGGTTGGTGCAGCTGTGCCTGACACATTGGTGTGGGGAGTGCTCCACCTTGCTGGTCTGTGGGAGTGGGGGCCTGGTGGGTGTTGTACTTCAGCTGTCCCCCCTCCGACCCACTGCACTTTGTGTTCCTGCCACTTACCTGTTACTTGTCGGTTGGTGCAGCTGTGCCTGACACATGGGTGTGGGGAGTGCTCCACCTTGCTGGTCTGTGGGAGTGGGGGCCTGGTGGGTGTTGTACTTCAGCTGTCCCCCTCCGACCCACTGCACTTTGTGTTCCTGCCACTTACCTGTTACTTGTCGGTTGGTGCAGCTGTGCCTGACACATGGGTGTGGGGAGTGCTCCACCTTGCTGGTCTGTGGGAGTGGGGGCCTGGTGGGTGTTGTACTTCAGCTGTCCCCCTCCGACCCACTGCACTTTGTGTTCCTGCCACTTACCTGTTACTTGTCGGTTGGTGCAGCTGTGCCTTACACATGGGTGTGGGGAGTGCTCCACCTTGCTGGTCTGTGGGAGTGGGGGCCTGGTGGGTGTTGTACTTCAGCTGTCCCCCTCCGACCCACTGCACTTTGTGTTCCTGCCACTTACCTGTTACTTGTCGGTTAGTGCAGCTGTGGCGGACACATGGGTGTGGTGGGTGCTCGTTGTGGCGCTTCTGGCATATTTGGGGACCTGTTGGTGGTTACGTGGCTGGCTTAGTGTACACATGTCCCCACGCATCTTACAGTTGTTCGGTTTGGGCTGTGTGTGGTAGTGTCTGTTGCATGTGTGTGTGATGTGTTGTGTATTGTGTGCTGGACATGGGGGTGTTTGTCCCTGGGAGCTGTGGCATGGTGGTAGTGCATGTGAGTACATAGCGGTGTGCTGGTATACATTAGTTTGTACTTACCAGCCTCCACTCCCCTGCTAATCCGGCGAGGATCTCCGGATGTATTACGACTCGCACCTTCTCCTCCCACGCTTTGAAGGTCTTAAAGAGCGCGGGATTCCCTCCGCCAGTGACGGCAGCCAGCTCTCTGTTTTTGCCCTCCTTCTTCTTGACCAGGCTCTTTACGTCATTCCAACGTTTGTTTATCTCGGTTCTGTTCCTGGGCAGGGTCCCGACTGCATTGACCTGGTCTACGATCCAGGTCCACATTCTGTTTCTGGTGGCTAGTGGTGTGTGCTGGACCATGTTCCCATAGATTTGTGGGTACACCTTGATGATCTCGTCGACCATGACCGTCAGCTCCATGGGCGTGAACTTGGGCATCCTTTGTGGTGCCATGGTGTTTGTGGTGCTGGTGCGGTGTGTGTTGTGTAATGTGCAGGGGGTTTGTGGTGCCGGTGTTTGGTGGTGGTGGTGGTGGTGGTTGTGATGTGTGCGTTTCTGTGGTGTGCTGCTGTCCTTGCTGTGTCACTGTGTCCTCTCCTCTCCTCTCTGGTTTGCAATGTAGCAAGGGGTTGTGGTCTGTGGGAGTGCTGCTTTTGTACTCACCTATGTGGGTGTGTCCTCATGGTCTGTTGTTTTCAGGTGTGTTGTGTCTGGGGTTCTGGCCTTTGTATTTTTTGTTTGTCCGGGGGGTGTTTTCGGGATGTGTACTGTGCTTGTGTATTTGTGCGTGCCTTGCTGTGTGGACTTGTTGGCCATGTTGTGTGCTATTGGTTTTGTGTGCGGATGGTTTCTGTGCAGGTACGTGGGCGCCATGGCTTCTGCCGTGTCGATTCTCATCGGCGTTGTTTGCGCTGGCGGGCGGTATTTTTGTTGTTTTCCGCGCTCATGGCGGTGCGATCGTAATTTCACGTGCGGTGTGTCGGCCGTGTGGGCGGGCGGTTTTGTGTTGTCGTGCGTGTTTCCGTCCGTGGCGGGCGGTTTGACTCCGACTCGGACGATGGCGGGCGGTATTTTGTATGATTTTTCCGCCGATGGCGGTTTTCAGTTTGTGTACTCATAATGGCGTGGTCGGTGTTCAGGCGGTGTGTGCGGGCGGATTTTTGCCGCTTCCATGCCTGGCGGATTTTTTTACGCCGGGTATCGTAATGTGCCCCTAAATTATTAAAAACATAAATATTAATTAATAAAATTATTAATTAATTAATTATAATTAAATTACTTCCACCCTACTCCCTATAAACCCACAACCCGCTCCTAAAAAAAGGACACAATTAACATATTTATCAAGTAATAATTAATAATTAATATCCAATTAATAACTAATTAATAACAAATTAATTAACACAATTAACAATATAAATTATTAAATACAAAAATATTGATTAATTAAAATTATTAATTAATTAATTATAATTAAATTACTTCCCACTCTAGTCCCCTATAAACCCACAACCCGCTACGGAACTAAAACGCAATATTTAAAAAATAAAAAATTAATAACTTCTAAAAATTATTAATAAATATATTATAATTAAATTACTTCCCGCCCTATTCCCCTATAAACCCACAACCCGCTACGGAACTAAAATACGCAAAAATTAATTATCATATAATTAATTATTTCTAAAAATTTCAAACATACTTTACAAAAATAAGCTATACTTATACAAAATATTCAAATCACATACTTTTAACACATATACTAAAATACAAAACACTAAAATAAATTTCAATATTATTAACAACGATATTTTTACTAACAATATTACTAACTTCGATATTAAGTAAAACGATATTTCTTACCTGCATGTCGATATTCTGGTCGACGATATTCTTGCAGGTCGATATTGTGCCACATCGATATTTAAACATCGATATTCTGGTATATCGATATTTAAACATCGATATAATGTCAGCTTGCCATTTTATACTCAGGGATACAAAGAAAAACAGCATTGTCTTTAACTATTTTTAAAACAACATTTTACACTATATTAACTAAAACAGAAGGGAAAATGTTGGATATCGTAGAGGATAAAATTACTATTCCCACTCCAGGGAATGCAAAAGTAGGGTAAGTGTTCGATAGCGGAGGGGATAAAATTACTATCCCCACTCCAGCGAGTGCAACAGTAGGGAAAGTGTTGGATAGCGGAGGGGATAAAATTACTATTCCCACTCCAGCAAATGCAACAGTAGGAAAGTGTTGGATAGCGGAGGGGAATAATTTACTATTCCCACTCCACCAAATGCAACAGTAGGGAAAGTGTTGGATAGCGGAGGGGAATAATTTACTATTCCCACTGCAGGGAGTGCAACAGTAGGGAAAGTGTTGGATAGCGGAGGGTAATAATTTACTATTCTCACTCCAGCAAGTGCAACAGTAGGGAAAGTGTTGGATAGCGGAGGGGATAAAATTACTATTCCCACTCCAGAGACTGCAACAGTAGAGAAAGTGTTGGATAGCGGAGGGGAATAATTTACTATACCCACTACAACAAGTGCAACAGTAGGGAAAGTGTTGGATAGCGGAGGGGAATAATTTACTATTCTCACTCCAGCAAGTGCAACAGTAGGGAAAGTGTTGGATAGTGGAGGTGAATAATGTACTATTCCCACTCCATGGAGTGCAACAGTAGGGAAAGTGTTGGATAGCGTAGGGGATAAAATTACTATTCCCACTCCAACAAGTGCAACAGTAGAGAAAGTGTTGGATAGCGGAGGGGATAAAATTACTATTCCCACTCCAGCAAGTGCAACAGTACAAAAGTGTTGGATAGCGGAGGGGAATAATTTACTATTCCCACTCCAGCAAGTGCAACAGTAGGGAAAGTGTTGGATAGCGGAGGGGATAAAATTACTATTCCCACTCCAGCAAGTGCAACAGTAGGGAAAGTGTTGGATAGCGGAGGGTAACAATTTACTATTCCCACTCCACGGAGTGCAACAGTAGGGAAAGTGTTCGATAGCGTAGGGGATAAAATTAATATTCCCACTCCAACAAGTGCAACAGTAGGGAAAGTGTTGGATAGCGGAGGGGATAAAATTACTATTCCCACTCCAACAATTGCAACAGTAGGGAAAGTGTTGGATAGCGGAGTGGAATAATTTACTAATCCCACTCCAGCAAAATAATGAACATTAATTAACAAATACTTAAATAATAAACAATATTTAACCTCCCACCAAATCCCCCTATAAATGACACTACCAATATTGTAAAACATGACACAATTAACATAATTGCTTAACAATTAATTAATTAACTAATAACAATGAACAATCAAATTAAAAACAATTAGTGATAAATTAATTCACACTATTAAGACTATAAAATAGCAATAACTAAATATTATCCACAACCCGCTCCTAAAAAGACACAATTAACATATTTACCAATTAATTATTAATAATTAATATCCAATTAATAACTAATTAATAACAAATTATTTAACACAATTAACAAAATAAAATAGTAAATACATAAATATTAATTAATAAAATTATTAATTAATTAATTATAATTAAATTACTTCCCACCCTACTCCCCTATAAACCCACAACCCGCTCCTAAAATAATTACACAATTAACATATTTAGTAAGTAATAATTAATAATTAGTAACCAATTAATAACAAATTAATTAACACAATTAACAATATAAATTATTTTTAAAAAAAATATTAATTAATAAAATTATTAATTAATTAATTATAATTAAATTACTTCCCACCCTACTGCCCTATAAACCCACAACCCGCTCCTAAAAAAATGACACATTTAACATATTTACCAATTAATAATTAATAATTAATATCCAATTAATAACAAATTAATTAACACAATTAACAATATAAATTATTAAATACAAAAATATTGATTAATTAAAATTATTAATTAATTAATTAATTATAATTAAATTACTTCCCACTCTAGTCCCCTATAAACCCACAACCCGCTACGGAACTAAAACGCAATATTTAAATAAAAAAAAATTAATAACTTCTAAAAATTATTAATAAATATATTATAATTAAATTACTTCCCGCCCTATTCCCCTATAAACCCACAACACGCTACGGAACTAAAATACGCAAAAATTAATTATCATATAATTAATTATTTCTAAAAATTTCAAACATACTTTACAAAAATAAGCTATACTTATACAAAATATTCAAATCCCATACTTTTAACACATATACTAAAATACAGAACACTAAAATAAATTTCAATATTATTAACAACGATATTTTTACTAACAATATTACTAACTTCGATATTAAGTAAAACGATATTTCTTACCTGCATGTCGATATTCTGGTCGACGATATTCTTGCAGGTCGATATTGTGCCACATCGATATTTAAACATCGATATTCTGGTATATTGATATTTAAACATCGATATTATGTCAGCTTGTCATTTTATACTCAGGGATACAAAGCAAAACAGCATTGTCTTTAACTATTTTTAAAACAACATTTTACACTACATTAACTAAAACAGTAGGGAAAATGTTGGATATCATAGAGGATAAAATTACTATTTCCACTCCAGGGAATGCAAAAGTAGGGTAAGTGTTCGATAGCGGAGGGGATAAAATTACTATCCCCACTCCAGCGAGTGCAACAGTAGGGAAAGTGTTGGATAGCGGAGGGGATAAAATTACTATTCCCACTCCAGCAAATGCAACAGTAGGAAAGTGTTGGATAGCGGAGGGGAATAATTTACTATTCCCACTCCAGCAAATGCAACAGTAGGGAAAGTGTTGGATAGCGGAGGGGAATAATTTACTATTCCCACTCCAGGGAGTGCAACAGTAGGGAAAGTGTTGGATTGCGGAGGGTAATAATTTACTATTCTCACTCCAGCAAGTGCAACAGTAGGGAAAGTGTTGGATAGCGGAGGGGATAAAATTACTATTCCCACTCCAGAGAGTGCAACAGTAGAGAAAGTGTTGGATAGCGGAGGTGAATAATTTACTATTCCCACTCCAACAAGTGCAACAGTAGGGAAAGTGTTGGATAGCGGAGGGAATAATTTACTATTCTCACTCCAGCAAGTGCAACAGTAGGGAAAGTGTTGGATAGTGGAGGGGAATAATGTACTATTCCCACTCCACGGAGTGCAACAGTAGGGAAAGTGTTGGATAGCGTAGGGGATAAAATTACTATTCCCACTCCAACAAGTGCAACAGTAGAGAAAGTGTTGGATAGCGGAGGGGATAAAATTACTATTCCCACTCCAGCAAGTGCAACAGTACAAAAGTGTTGGATAGCGGAGGGGAATAATTTACTATTCCCACTCCAGCAAGTGCAACAGTAGGGAAAGTGTTGGATAGCGGAGGGTTTAAAATTACTATTCCCACTCCAGGGAGTGCAAGAGTAGGGAAAGTGTTGGATAGCGGAGGGGATAAAATTACTATTCCCACTCCAGCAAGTGCAACAGTAGGGAAAGTGTTGGATAGCGGAGGGTAATAATTTACTATTCCCACTCCACGGAGTGCAACAGTAGGGAAAGTGTTGGATAGCGTAGGGGATAAAATTACTATTCCCACTCCAACAAGTGCAACAGTAGGGAAAGTGTTGGATAGCGGAGGGGATAAAATTACTATTCCCACTCCAACAATTGCAACAGTAGGGAAAGTGTTGGATAGCGGAGTGGAATAATTTACTATTCCCACTCCAGCAAAATAATAAACATTAATTAACAAATACTTAAATAATAAACAATAATTAACCTCCCACCAAATCCCCTATAAATGACACTACCAATATTGTAAAACATGACACAATTAACGTAATTGCTTAATAATTAATTAATTAACTAATAACAATGAACAATCAAATTAAAAACAATTAGTAATAAATTAATTCACACTATTATGACTATAAAATAGCAATAACTAAATATTATCCACAACCCGCTCCTAAAAAAGACACAATTTACATATTTACCAATTAATTATTAATAATTAATATCCAATTAATAATTAATCAAAAATAAATTATTTAACACAAGTAACAATATAAAATAATAAATACACAAATATTAATTAATAAAAATTATTAATCAATTATTTATAATTAAATTACTTCCCACCCTACTCCCCTATAAACCCACAACTCGCTCCTGAAAAAATAAAACAATTAACATATTTACCAATTAATTATTAATAATTAATATCCAATTAATAACTAATTAATAACAAATTATTTAACACAATTAACAAAATAAAATAGTAAATACATAAATATTAATTAATAAAATTATTAATTAATTAATTATAATTAAATTACTTCCCACCCTACTCCCCTATAAACCCACAACTCGCTCCTAAAAAAATGATACAATTAACATATTTACTAAGTAATAATTAATAATTAGTAACCAATTAATAACAAATTAATTAACACAATTAACAATATAAGGGGCCCATTACGATACCCGGCGTAAATAAATCCGCCAGGCATGGAAGCGGCAAAATTCCGCCCGCATACACCGTCTGAACACCGACCACGCCATTACGATAACACAAACCGAAATCCGCCATCGGCGGAAAAATCACACAAAATACCGCCCGCCATCGTCCGAGTCGGAGTCAAACCGCCCGCCACGGACGGAAACACGCACGACAACACAAAACCGCCCGCCCTCACGGCCGACACACCGCACGTGAAATTACGATCGCACCGCCATGAGCGCGGGAAAACCACAAATATACCGCCCGCCAGCGCAAACAACGCCGATGCCAATCGACACGGCAGAAACCATGGCGCCCACGTCCCTGCACAGAAACCATCCGCTCACAAAACCAATAGCACATAACATGGCCAATAAGTCCACACAGCAAGGCACGCACAAATACACAAGCACAGTACACATCCCGAAAACACCCCCTGGACAAACAAAAACTACAAAGGCCAGAACCCCAGACACAACACACCTGAAAACAACAGACCATGAGGACACACCCACATAGGTAAGTACAAAAGCAGAACTCCCACAGACCACAACCCCTTGCAACATTGCAAACCAGAGAGGAGAGGAGAGGACACAGTGACACAGCAAGGACAGCAGCACACCACAGAAACGCACACATCACAACCACCACCACCACCACCACCACCAAACACCGGCACCACAAACCCCCAGCACATTACACAACACACACCGCACCAGCACCACAAACACCATGGCACCACAAAGAATGCCCAAGTTCACGCCCATTGAGTTGACGGTCATGGTCGACGAGATCATCAAGGTGCACCCACAAATCTATGGGAACATGGTCCAACACACACCACTAGCCACCAGAAACAGAATGTGGAACCGGATCGTAGACCAGGTCAATGCAGTCGGGACCCTGCCCAGGAACAGAGTCGAAATTAACAAACGGTGGAATGACGTCAAGAGCCTGGTCAAGAAGAAGGAGGGCAAAAACAGAGAGCTGGCTGCCGTCACTGGCGGAGGGAATCCCGCGCTCTTCAAGACCTTCAAAGCGTGGGAGGAGAAGGTGCGAGTCATCATCCATCCCGAGATCCTCGCCGGATTAGCAGGGGGAGTGGAGGCTGGTAAGTACAAACTAATGTATACCAGCACACCGCTATGTACACACATGCACTACCACCATGCCACAGCTCCCAGGGACAAACACCCCCATGTCCAGCACACAATACACAACACATCACACACACATGCAACAGACACCACCACACACAGCCCAAACAGAACAACTGTAAGATGCGTGGAGACATGTGTACACTCAGCCAGCCACGTAACCACCAACAGGTCCCCAAATATGCCAGAAGCGCCACAACGAGCACCCACCACACCCATGTGTCCGCCATAGCTGCACTAACCGACAAGTAACAGTTAAGTGGCAGGAACACAAAGTGCAGTGGGTGGGAGGGTGGACAGCCCAAGTACAAAACACACCAGGCCCCTAGTCCCACAGTACAGCAAGGAGGAGCATCCCCCACACCCCACAGCCACGTGTCAGCCACCGCAGTGCACAACGACAGCCGAAAGGTAGACATCACGGTCCACAGCAATCGGTGTCAGTGGGTGTCCAGCCACCACTACGACCCACAACACCCCCCACCCCCACAGACCTGCAACATGGAGCACCCCCGCTTAGAACCATGTGGCATCCAGTACAGTGCACGCCCGAACAACCTGCAGGTGGGAAACTGGACAGGGCTGGATTACTGGAGGCATGAGGACCGTAACACGACCAACACATGGGACATGTCACGTAGCAGACGAACACGCAGCACCGCCCAGCGTCACGAACAAGTGAACAATGTGCACACGGACATGAACCACAGACTCACACCCCACATGACCCATCACAAACACAGCAACACCCAAGGAGCCACGTCTGCATGCACAAGCCACACTGAATATAGTACCACACGGCAGCCACTGTGCAACCCATCACACACAACCGAAACACCATTGAAGTCCTGTCCATGTAGCCCCTACTGCCTGTCAACCACACACCCCACAACTACGCCTATGTAAGACAAACAACACTAGACGCAACAGAGCGGAACAACATAAATGCACACGAACACCACTGAACCCATCAAACACACAGACACACCATGCACATACAACATACCATCCATCCCATCCGTCAGCCCCAGTCTCATGAAAGGCATGTCATCCGCACAGCTGCCACACATACAGCAGTCACGCTAAGACACATGCCCATGACCAACCATGTGCCAGAAGTCAATGAAGCGCACGACACACTGTGAGCAACAACACACAACATGGGCCCCCCCCACGAGCACTGCAGTGATGCACATGGCACAGGGCAGCACGCACACCAAGGAGATGGGACAACTGCAATACGTTGGCTGGCACACAACCAACACTCACTCATAACGATGCGTCCAATGCCATGTCCAGTAATCACAACAGACAGCAAATATGCAGGCCATGTCAAGCATGCACACACCTCAAACCATGCACTGTCATGCTGCCACAACACATGTCACGTTCGGCACCCATGGCTTACAGCATGTACCCCAAAAGCATATCCCCTCCCAAATGCGAATCTGGGGCATGGCCCCAATGTTGCCATATGCGTTCCTAAGCGTTCCATTTGAACCCCAAAAGCATATTCCCTCCCAAATGCGAATCTGGGGCATGGCCCCCATGTTGCCATATGTGTTCCTAAGCGTTCCATTTGAACCCCAAAAGCATATTCCCTCCCAAATGCGAATCTGGGGCATGGCCCCCATGTTGCCATATGCGTTCCTAAGCGTTCCATATGAACCCCAAAAGCAAAGTACAAACCAGACCCAGGATGGGCCAGGAGCCCGCATACACCAGAGTCACAATGAGTAGGGGCACAGCAACACACCCATCGGCATGGCCAATCCGTCCCATGCCACATGTGCACAGCACACAGTCCCATTGCCTAGCACACACAACTACAGATGCCACAGCCACACACTCGCCTCCGGGAAACCCATGTACGAGATTGCACGAACTGCCAATGTCAGACGACAAATACATACTTCGCCAGGTGCAACACAATAACAAATCTCATTCTCTCCACAGGTGACGAACTGCCGGATGCTGGGGATGGAGACAGCAGCCAGCACAGCCAGCCCACAAGCCCCCAACGAGGACACACGGATCTGGAGGATCTGTCCTCCTCTTCGGACACGGACCACCAAGCAGGCCCATCTGGTGTGGCAGGGCCCAGCCGCTCCCCAGGACCCCTCCTACCCACCAACCCATCATCCAGGGATGCTGAACAGTCCCAGCCCCCTGCTGCCACTGTCGTTGCGGCCACACCCACGGTCATTGCGGCCACTACCACTGCCGCAACCGCCACCATCGCCGCACCGACCACCACCGCCACCACCACCACCACGTCTTCGCTGGCACCAGCCCCAGCGCAGGTGGTGGCCCGGCCGACTGGATCCACCCTGGGAGCCACAGCGAGGACCGTGGTGTGCAATGTGGCTAGTGGGCAGGCCGGTGGCAGCAGGACTGGTAGGAGGAGCAGGGTCAGGGAAACGCCAGCCTCCCCTGGGAGCCATGCCCTGCCTCAAATGGCCAGAGTCCTTGGGGCCTATGAGGAGGCCCAAGAACAATGGGTCAGGTCTGCTACAGACACGCGGGAGGTGCTGGGGGTGCTGAGGTCCATGGACGCCCGTATGGGCCAACTCGTGGACCTCATGGGCCAGCTGGTGGTGGCGGTGAGGACACGGCCAGGGATAGCAGCTCCCCTCCGCCACCACCTGCCGGGGCGCAGGGTCGAGCAGCAGTGTCCAGTTCCCCTGCGTCCACAGCCAGTGAGCACACCTCAACCACCAGCATGTCGCAAGCAGGCACCCCCTCGCAAACGTGGAAGGGGCCGTCCGAAGAGGAAACAGATCTCCCGGGAGGACTTCGCACGCTCCAGTCGCAAGTGAGGCAGCCAGCCAGCCTTCCGCCAGCCTTCCTTGACCAGCCACTGCATTGACTTGCTCTACGATCCCACTCCACACAGCCATCTGGATGGCATGTGTGTGTTGGACTATGGACATAGAACCAGTGGGTACACCCTGAGCATCACGCAGCCATGACCGACAGCTCATTGTCACTGCACGCACCACTTTTGTCATCACCTTACACACAATCACATGTCACAGTTTGGAATAAATGCACCTTTTACACTAACTGCTGTTTGTGCCCTGTGTTTTATTTGTACGGAATACAACGGCCACCTTGGGCGGAAAAGCACCTGATGCGTGGCATGGCAATGGAATCCGGAGGGCCTGTAGGGACCTAGGGGTGGGAGACAGAACAGGAGCACATTCAATGAGTGTGTCACACACCCATCACACAGTACATGTCAACAACTACAAGCAATGTACACACATCGCACAGAGCAATAGGGCACAATGCCACAGTCACCAACAGTGGCATACTACCCTGGCCATGGAGCGTTGACACACTGCACGCAGTGAACATACGGCCACCCTGACACAGCACACACACACCTGCACAGATACATACACATCAGCCGTCGTACATGGACACTCACCGTCAAGTGAAGTAGCGGGCGATGAGCTGCTGGCGCACATTCCCAGCTTCCTCCTCTACGCTGTCCTCCTCACTCGAGCTGTCCTGGTCTGCGGGCTGGGGCCCTGGTTGATCTCCGTCATCCACAATGAGGGGGATCTGCTTACGAATGGCCAGATTGTGCAGCATGCAGCACGCCACCACTATCCGGCACACCTTCTGTGGGGAGTACGCCAGTGCACCCCCGGTGCGGTCCAGGCACCTGAACCTGGACTTGAGGAGGCCAAAGGTACGCTCGACCACACGTCTGGTCCTCCCATGTGCCTCATTGTATCGATCGTCTGCTGGGGTGCGAGGATTCCTCAATGGACTGAGCAGCCATGCCCCATTCGGATACGCAGAGTCACCTGGGTGTGAGGGACACAGAGAACCGTTGCTATTCCAACTGGACAGGGGACAGCATCGCACAACCAGCACGCTACACCACTCCACATACTCACCGACAATACAGCCACGATCCTGTTGCAGATTGGCCATCAGTCGTGGCAAGATGCTGTTGCGCATTATGTGTGCGTCATGTGCCGAGCCTGGAAACTTGGCACACACGTGGGTGATCACCATGTCCGCAAGGCACACCACTTGCACATTCAGGGAGTGCGTGTGCTTCCTGTTGCGGTACAGGTGCTCAGTGGCCTGTGGTGGAACAAGGCCAACATGTGTGCAGTCAATGGCTCCCACGACGTGTGGGATTCTGCCAAGGGCATAGAATGCACCCTTCACTGCCGCCAATTCACGAGCCCTGGGGAATCTGATGTACCTGTTTCGGTACAGCATCATGGCTGCCAGTACATCCCTCAGCACCTTGCTGAACATGGGCTGGGACATCCCTCCTCCACTGCCCACTGTGTGCTGGAATGACCCAGTGGCGAAGAAATGCATGGCGGCCATCACCTTAGCCGTGGGGGTGACAGCAGTCGGATACACCCTGCGGGGATGGAGATGGGGCTCTAACATGGCACACAGTCGATGCAGGGTTGGCCTGTCCAGCCGAAACTTCCTGATAACCTCTGTATCGTCCATGTCCGCCAGCAATTGGTATGGGTGGTCAATGTTCGGTCTCCGCCTGGGGGAAATGGCAGAGGGCACATGACAAAGCAACACGACACATAGCAATTTCGCATACACATCACTGACATGACTGAGCAAGCACATGAGCCACAGCCCAGCTGTCAAGCTGGGACGGCACGGCCACAATACACTTACACAGGTCTCCCAACAATGGCAATGGCTAGTGATACAAACCACTGCCATGTGCATGCACATGGGGATCTAGGCCCCAATGACTTGCGGGGCGTGCTGATGGGGACTGACTGCATATTCGTCAAGCGGCAACGCCACGACAACATGAGTGTCTGCTGAGCATGGAACTGCTTCCGAGGCTGGATGAGTATGGCACACGACGACGACGATGTGGGCACGGGCTGAGCGGCCAATACAAGTGGGACCTGTGGCATGAGGGGATATGAGACAGTAGTAGGTGTCAGCACTGCACCCTATGTACAGCACTGTATGGATCACACCTCCCGAAACATTGACAGGTGTCCACATTGACAGCCCCATGCCAAGACGGCTGTGTGCTTGCAGTCACACGTCACAGGTGAGAGGTTACATTGCACGTGCCAGGTGGCAGACGTACATAGTGGGAGCTGGCATGTGTGTGCATGTGTCTCCTGTTCAGGATCCACCAGATGGGCGCTGACTCTGTACTGACCATTGGACACAGCATGTTCCGTGGAAGGCTTGTGTGTGTGGGATGGTGGCACTGGATGTGCCTCCGTTGGGTGGGGGCCATGCACAGGGCGGGTACGTCGATGATTGCGCATAGTTGGTCACGGTGGGTGCACCAACTAAGATGTGTTGCCCTGTGTTCAATTCCTATGTCCGCATGATGATGGACTGTGGATGTGGGCAGACTACACATTGGTCGATGTGCTGTCTATATGCATGTGCCTTCACACCAGGCACCGCTGCCCCTGCACATGTGACCCCTGCTGGACTCGCTGCTGGGTCTGTGGAGCTGATGCACCTTCTGTGCGTGGGGCGGACAGCTCTCCTCACTTCCCTCATTGCGCATGTCATGTCTTTGCCGCAGGTGACATGGATCATGGAGGGCCCACATGTACGCGTGGGTAGGCTACACATGATTGTTCACTGGTCGCCACCCCAGTCAGTGTTTCGAATGGGAAGGTTGTCGTGCTGGTGGTATGTTCGATGTGGCGGATGGGCGAGCCTAGGTGCGGGCTTACATTCCGGACATGGGGGGGTAGTTGGATTGGCGACTAGTTGCAGTACACACGGGACACGTCTCTTCCTTTCCACATCTGGGTCATCCCTTGTACTAACTGACAGTGATACGGTCATCTTCGCCCCAGCCCTCATGTCCTCCCCTCGCCCCCCCCAATATGCATGCTCACCTGCGAGGCTAGCGCTTGCACAGGCAGCCCCAAGCTCGCACCAGAGAGGGCAAGGAGTGTATGTGTGGGTCCAGTTGCACGAGTGGGCTGTCTCAGGGTATGATGTGTGGCGGGACGCCGTCCACCTGCGTGGTGCCCCAAATGGAGACCCGGCCTGCATGGACTATGCATCACAGTCTTCGCCTTCCGGATCCGCCACCTGCGACACCCAGTGGCTGTGGCTGCCCTTGCGGCCAGGCCGCGTCCGTCTGTGACTGGTGGCCCACACATTCACTCTTTGGCCTCTCTGGGGAGGGCTCGGGGGTGGTGGCGCACGCGCTTGCACTTAGTCGCAATGGCATGTGGCGTGGTTGGTATGATGGGCAATGGATGGGATGGTGCGAGCCACCTCCCGTGACGTCAGTGCTGCTCGTGCTGTGGTGCGTCCCCCCTACACTTCCATTTGACTTTTTGCCATGCTAGTTGTTGAGGTTCTATTGCCTGCGTGATATGACCAGGAGGAGCGCGAGGAGACCTCTCACACACCATGCTCCACTGCCATCCCGTGCCCTGTATCGCCTGTGCGGATTGACTATGTTGGGGTTACACCTGGTCGACTGGGGCTGTGTGTGCCTTGTCAAGGGGCATGGCGGGCGCACAACAGGATCCTGCTTGTCCACAGAGGGTGGGCTGAGGTGCGCCTGGTACCGCTATGTACGTGTGCCCGGCTGCTGTGCACACACGTGTTCACTCCCCCCCGACAGGTGTCCTCTCACTATGCCCAGGGAAGCGGTGGTGTACTGTTCATGACCCCTCCCAACACGGCGTGCTCCAACCTGGCATGTGCGCATCTACCCGTCACACCCACCCACCTGTGCACTGCGTCCATACGACTTCACACGGCACATGTGTGTCTTCCACAGTTGTGCTACTCATTTGCGTTGACATCCAATACCAGTGGACTACATGGTCATGTCACGACTGCCGTGTACTTCACATACTCTCATCCTCTCTCATTCGTACATGTGAAATGAGTCAGCGGAGACAGTTTTGGTTTCAAACATTATATTGAGTCTTCTGTCCTCTGTGATGCAGTATAGTGGACACTACTGGCAGCGGAATACATGTTGAGGATATACTGAGCATGATTGCAAATGGGATAGGGTGTGGGGTTACATGTGATTGGCTGTTGCATGTGAGATGTGGGCTTCAGAGTGACATCTGCTTGGCCAAGGCTGTGCTAATGTACATTTGCGTATAGCTGCGGAGCTGCGGACTTTGACACAGACGGTATACATGTAGCCTACCAGACCGCTTGGCATCATGGGCACAGTCCATCTCAGTTCCATGTGACAGGTTTGCTGCGGTTGTTCCTCATGCACGCGTGCATGTGAGATGACGTCAGGGCATGTGCTTGCGTGCATGCAGCGGCGTGCCACTTGTTGTTGCACTGTGGTGGATACTGGACATGTCACAGTCACTGGGGTCGTGTTGTTGTTGTATGCACTTGACGTCCATGCAAAGGTCCTGGTATGGGGTTCCCGGGGCGGGGGTGGGAGGGGTGCAGCACCCACAGACTCCAGGCGACCTATTCATGTCCACTGAGCGGTGTGTGTGTCCATGGGCGCTGGATCCATGTCGTGTCCTGGTTGTTCGTGCAGTTCCGTCCATGTGGGTGCGATACACAGAGCCCATGCCACTGCCTCCCACGATGCATGCGGTGTTCCTGGATGTGATGGGGAACAGTGTGCATGTCCCGGTCATATCCGATGTCATGGCGATGTCGTTGATGGTGTGGTTACAGTTGCCGGTCGTTTGGCATGGCTGTTGTGGTGGTGACTGGCCAGTCCGTGCGGAAGCTAAGCATGGGTGCGGGGTTGGACATCAAAGGTCACTCGGGGAACCTGCGTTGTGGTCCGACGTATTTACAGGTTGTCAGGTATGCGATGCCGTCCAGCAGGGCTTCCATGTCATTGGTGGTGTACATGTTTGCCAGCCAATGTAGCGGATGGTGGCTGTCAAGGTGTTGTTCGTAAGTTGTCCCTTGGAGGAGCATGATGGGGCATGCTGGGTGACATTCGATGTAGCTGTTCTCGATGATCCGTCGTGTGGAGGCACAGTGGTCCCATTTCAGTGCGGGTGCGATGTTGGCCACATACGCCATGCCCCCATAGGCAGAGCAGGCCCTGTCGTGTGCGTCCAGAGGGAGGAGTAGTGGTAGCAGGTCCGCCTTCAGACATGCCGGGTTGGAGAGGCATATCTCGACGGGATGCTGGTAGGGACACCTCCGACAGTAGAAGACGGGCATGACGCAGCTGAACAATGTGATGCGGTAAGTCAGTCGGTAACTTACGTTCAGCAGGGACAGGAGATCGCATCTCAATGTATGGAACAGGTTGGTTTTGTACAGCTTGAGCTGTTCGGCGTAGTTGGGTAGGTGTGTTGCGGTTGCCATTTCCCAGCGGTGCGTTGTGGTGGCGTGCTCCGTCTGTGTGTGCAGTCTGCAATGTGCACGCTCCGAGGTTGCTGTGAGCTCTGTGTAGTCGTAGGGAGACAGGACTTGTGTTCTGTTTGCTTGTTTGGAGGACACGGGCCCTCTTCCCACATGCTTCTCAGACAGTTCAAGGTCAGTGATGTGTGACTCCTTCCAATTAACTTGCATGTGGCCGACATGGGGGAGTGTTTTCTTCTTTCTTCCCCGTCCGTTGTGTGCTTCTGTGATATGCGCTATCTGCCCTGTGGTCGGTCTCCTCGGCATGCCTGTGTTGGTCTATTCTTGGACAATGGCTGTATTCACCGGCTTCTGTCGTAGGGCTGTGGTTTCGGTGTTGGAATGGAAGGTCATTCAGTGCTGTCTGCTCTCCCTTGTGTGGGCGGCAGGCTGCCTTTCCGCTCTGCGTTGGGCCTTGTGTGTGAATGTTATTCTTGGGCCACCTGTTGTCGGTCCCCGTGCTCTTTGGTGTTCCGTTTTATATGTCTTGTTCATATGTGCAGGGTGGTATGGGTTTTTCAGTGTGGTACTGGCGTTCCTCTTCCCGTAAGGGCCCTGCTTCTCCTAGTTGGTGTTGCCGCCGCTGTGTGCTACGCCATGTTTGTTACACTGGGGTGTGTCCTGCTGTTGCGTGACTTCACTGACATGTGTGCGTCGGTTGTGTGGCGTTGGGTGTTGTCCGTGAATTGGGCGTTGGGGACATGTCTGTGGCAGGCCTGTCACGTGTCATGTGCGTTCGGGGTGGGGCTGATGTGTGTGCTGCTTGGTTGTGTCCCTGTGTCTGTGTGCGACGCATGCATGGCGCTGCGGTTGGCCTCTGCGTTGTGCGCATGTGTGGCGGCGTCATCGCTGCTTTGGGGCCGTGACGGGGTGGTTTGTTCCTAGTCCCAGGTGGTGTGTACACATGTGTTCCGCGATGTTACGATTTGGCCTGTGTGTCATATGTGGATGCAATGGTGGATGTGTAGTGTACACGCGCTGGTGGGGGGTTGTCCGCTTTTTCCGCCCTTGCACTGTGTGCGCTGTTTGCGTGCACTTGTTGTGTGTGTGCCTACCTGCGTCTCCGCGGTACGTTGCGTCCTTGGTGGTGCATCAGCAGAAGCATGGGAAGGGCCTGCAGTGCTGGATTCATGCTCGGGGTGCCGCTTCTTCGTTGTCCGTGCTCTGCGTCCGTGTTACCGCCTCTCTTTCACGTGCGGTGTCTCTTAGCCGTGGGAGCCGTTTGTTTGCGGCATCGTAATTTATACGCCGGGCGGGACGTGTTTCGTCGGACGGTGTGTGTCAGTTGGGCTGCGCCGCTACGTGTACGGGCGCTCTTTGATGGCGGACGGTGTTGCTGGCTTGCCGGCGGTGTTTGGCCTACTTTTCGCATCGTAATTGGACGGGCGTGTGGACTGCTGCGTGCCGGCGGTAACTGGTGGATTTTGCATCCGCTAGCATGGCGGTTGTGCTTCCGCCCGCCATCGTAATGAGCCCCTAAATGATTAAATACATAAATATATAATTAAGGGGCCCATTAGGATGGCGGGCGGAAGCTCCACCGCCGTGCTGGCGGATGCAAAAAGCACCAGTTACCGTCCGCCCGCCGCAGCCCACACGCCCGCCCAATTAGGATGTGAAAATACAGCCAAACACCGCCCGTAAGCCAGCGACGCCGTCCGCCATCAAAGTGCGCCCGTTCACGTAGCGGCGCGGCCCAATGGAGACACACCGCCCGACGAAATCACGTACCGCCCGGCGTACAAATTACGATGACACAACCAAACAGTTCCCCCGGCTAAGAGACACCGCACGTGAAAGCAAGGCGGAAAACCGAACGCACAGTACGGATAGCAAAGAGGCGGACCCCCGAGCATGAATCCAGCACTGCAGGCCCTCCCCATGCTCTACCTGATGCAGCACCCAGGAGTCAACGCACCGCGGCGACGCAGGTAGGCAGACACACAACAAGGGCACGCAAACACCGCACACAGTGCAAGGGCGGGAAAACTGTATATGGCCCCCCCGACACCCCTGCGTGGACACGACACATCCACCACTGCACCCACACATGCGCACAACGCAGAGGCCAACGGCAGCGCAATGTATGCGCCGCACACAAACAACACAGGGTCACAACCAAACACCACACACACCAGCACCACCCAGAACGCACATGTCACGTGACAGCCCTGCCACAGTCATGTCCCCAACCGGCAATTCACTGTTGCCAACCTGACGTCACACAAGTGACCCGAACATGTCAGTGATGTCACGCCAAATTAGGACACACCCCTGTGTGCAAAACATGGCGAAGCACACAGCGGCGGCAACATCACCCAGCAGAATATGGACCCCGTCGGCAAAAGGTACGCCAGTACCACACAGAAACACCGATACCACCCTGCACCCAATACCAAGACATGCAATACGTAACATCAAAGATCCCGGGGGACAGACAACAGGTGGCTCCAAGCATAACACAAGGCCCAACGTATAGCGGAAACGCAGCCTGCCGCCCACACACGGGAGAGGAGACAGCACTGAATGACCTTCCATTCCCACTCTGAAACCACATCCCGACTAAACAAGCCGGAGAAAACAGTCATCGTACCAAAAAAAGCCCAACACAGGCATGCAGAGGGAAGCGGCCACAGGGCAGATAGCGCATAACACCAAAGAACATTCAGAACGGAAAAAAGAAATGATAACACTCCCCCATGTGGTTCACATGCAAGTTATCTGGAAGGAGTCAGACACCACTAACCTTGACCATTCAGAGAAGCATGTGGGATGAGGGCCCGTGTCCTCCGCACAAGCTAACATAACACAAGTCCTGCCTCCCTACGACCATTACAGAATTCCCAGCAACGTCGGAGGTTGCACTCTGCAGACTGCACAGACAGCCGGAGCACGCCATCACATCGCCCTGCAGCAAAATGGCACTTGCACCACACCTACCCAACTACGCCGGACAGATTAAGCTGTACAAACATAACCTGATACAGATATTGGGATGTGACAATCTGGCCTTGCTGAACGTAAGTTACCGACTAACTTACCGCATCGCATTGTTCAGCTGCGTCATCCCCGTCTTCTACTGTCGGAGGTGTCCCTTCCACTATCCTGTGGATTTATGTCTCTCCAACCCGGCATGTCCAAGGGCGGACCTGCTACAACTATTCAACCCCCTGGACGTCCACGACAGGGTCTGTTCAGCTTATGGGGGCATGGCGTATGTGGCTACTATCGGACCCACACTGCAATGGGACCACTGTGCCTCCACACGACGGATTATGGATCACAGTTACATCGAATGTCATCCAACATGTCCCATCATGCTCCTACAAGGGACAACTCACGACCAACACCTTGACAGCCACCATCCGCTACATTGGATGGCATCCATGTTTACCACCAATGCCATGGAAGCCCTGCTGGAAGGTATCGCATACCTGACAACCTGTCAATTCGTCGGCCCCCGACGCTATACCCCCAATTGAACAATGATGTCCCACACCGTACCCATGCTTGGCTTCCGCACGGACTGGGCAGTTACCAGTACAACAACTATACCATACAACCTGCAACTGACACCACACCATCAACTACACTGCCATGACATCGTATATTTCCGGGACATGCACTCTGTTCCTCATCACATCCAGTAACTCTGCATGAACAGGGGGAGGCAGAGGCATGGGATTTGTGTATGGCAACCACATGGACAGAACTGCACGTACAACCATGCCATAATATGGATCCTGCGCCCATGAACACATGCACCGGTCAGTGGACAGTAAACGTCAGGCTGTAGTATGTGAGAGCCGTCACCTCACCTCCCTCTGAACTTCCGTGCCAGGACCTTTGCATGGACAACAAGTGCATCCACCAACAACATGACCCCAGTGACTGTGACATGTCCAGTAGCCACCACATCGCAACAACAAGTGGGACGCCGTTGCATGCACGTAAGCCCATGCCCTGATGTCACCTCCACGCACGTGTGTATGAGTAACTATAGCAGCAAACCTGTAACATGGAACTGAGATGCACTGTGCCCATGATGACAAGCGGACTGGTAGGCTAAATGTATACTGTCTGTGTCAAAGTCAGCAGCACCTCAGTAAGTAGCAAATGTACATTAGCACAGCAACGGCTAAGCAGTCGTAACTCTGAAGCCCACATCCCACAGTCAACAACTAATCACATGTACCCCTACACCCTATGCTATGTGTAATCATGCTGAGTATATCCTCCACATGCATTTCGCTGCCAGTAGTGTCCACTATACTGCATCACAGAGGACATAAGTCCCAATACACGGCTTGAAGCAAAAATGTGTCTCTGCCGATTCATTTCACAAGTACGAATGAGAGAGGATGAGAGTGTGTGAAGTACACGGCAGTCGTGAGATGACCATGTAGTCCACTGTCATTGGATGTCAACGCAAATGAGTAGCACAACTGTGGAAGACACACATGTGTTATGTGAAGCGGGAGTTACGTATGGCTCAGGTGGGTGGGTGTGACGGGTAGGTGCGCACATGCAATGTTGAAACACGCTGTGTTGGGAGGATTCAGGAACAGTACATTGGCGCTCCCCTGGGAATTTGTAAAGACCACCTGTCTGGGGATGAATGTGAACTCGTGTGTGCACAACAGGCGGGCACACGATCAATGCTGCATCAAGTGTAGACGTCAGCCCACCCTCCGTGGACATGCTGGATACTGCTGTGCGTCCGCCAGGCCCTTGCCAAGGCACCCACATCCCCTGTCGACCAGGTGTATCCCCAACATTGTCCACCTGCACAGGCAATCCAGGACACGGGATGGCAGTGGAGCATGGTGGGTGAGAGGTCATGGCGCGTTCCTCCTGGTCACATCACGCAGGCAACACATCCTCAATGTGTAGTATGGCACAAGTCAAATGGAAGTAGTGGGGGGACGCACACATCACGAGCAGGAGTGACGTCACGGAAGGTGGCTCGCACCATCCCACCCATTGCCTAGATTCCCACACACGTTACATGCCATTGCAACAGAGAAGCCAGCGCGTGCACAAGCAGCCCCAAGCTCGCCCCAGAGAGGCCAAAGAGTGAATGTGTGGGTCCATGAGCACCAGTTGGACGCGGCCTGGCCCGCTAGGGCAGCTACAGCCTCTGTGTGTTGCAGGTGGTGTATCCGGACTGCGGAGCCTGTCATGCATTGTCAATGTTGCCCGGGTCTCGAGTCGGGGCACCACGCAGGTGGACGGCGTCCCGCCACTTATTATACCGTGAGACAGACCACTTGTTCAACTGGACCCACACATACACTCCTTGGCCTCTCTGGGGCGAGCTTGGAGCTGCTTGTGCATGCGCTAGCATCTCAGGTGCAAATGCATATTGGGGTGAGCGAGGGGAGGCCATGAGGACAGTGTAAAAGATGACTGTTTGACTCTCAGTTAGTTTAAGGAATGACCCTGATGTGGTCAGAAAAAGACGTGTCTCGTGTGTATTGCAACTAGTAGATAAGCCGATGACCATCCCATGTCTTGCATGTAGCCCCGCACCTAGCCCCGCCCACTCGACACATCAAAATGAGTACCAGCACCACATTCTTCCCATTCGAAGCACTGACTGGGGGTGACAACCATTGGACAGTCTTGTGTAGTCCACCCACGCGTACATGTGGGCCCTCCATGATCCATGTCACCTGCGGCAAAGTGATGTCATGGGCAATGACGGTAGTGAGCAGAGCTGTCTGCCCCACGCACAGATGGTGCATCAGCTCAACAGACCCAGCACTGAGTGCAGCAGGGGTCACATGTGCAGGGGCAGCTGTGCCTGGTGTGAAGGCACATGCATATAGACAGCACATCGACCAATGTGTAGTCTGCCCACATCTACTGTCCATTGTCAGGCGGACCTAGAAAAAGATCACAAGGCAACACATCTGTGTGGGTGTACCCACTGTGACCAACACTGCGCAACCATCAACGTACTCGCCCTGTGCATGGCCCACCCCGCAACGGAGGTCACATTCAGTGCCACTATCTCACACACACATCCCAATCACGAGGCATGGTGTGTCCAATCGACAGGACTGAGTTAGCGCCCATCCGGAGGGTCCTGAACAGGAGACACATGTAACCCACTAGGCAGTCTGTGTTGTCACCTACTGGCATTGTGCAGTCAATGTGCAGGCCAGGCCTGCTGGGACTGAGAAGGGCAGCATGGCCCCAGCCTGACATTCACACGACCAACAAGTGCACTGAGACCGGCATTGCCAATTGTCTGGGTCACTGGATGTCTGACATGAAGTTGCCATGTACCACCACTCGGGAGGGACAGACAGGTCAAAGCGCCCGAGAGCTCACATACCCATGCCACCTGCAGTCAGCATGGTGAGCAGTGCATGTTTGAACACCACAGGCTCTGACTCATAGTGCTGCGGATCAACGACATGTGTGTCCCCCACATGCACTCCCACACACACTGCAGTTGTCTCTCACACACAAATTCCGCAAGGTATAGCCATGTGCAGTGTGCGTGGAGCTCGGAATCCAGGATCTCCAGCTCCTCGCTGGTGAGTGGACCTGGACATGTCCTCAGCGTCATCGACGTGTAGGTGGAGAGGTGGCAGCAGCAGGTGTTGTCGAGGGGTGCCAGGCTGCAGTTCCAGGTAGCTGTGGTTATGCCTGTCCCACTCACACACACATATAACCCCCTGGGGCAGTTTCAGTGGGTCCAAGCTGCTGCAATTCGTGTACCATGTCTGGCAGCTTCAATTGCAGACGTTGGCCTGCTCCCAGCTGGCCCGGGACGCCTACCTCCATAGTGGAACACGCAGGGTGCAACCGCGAGGGTCATTGGAGTTGGCCGTAAGGGCCTGGACCATGGCGGGTACAGTCCGCTGATGCCATGTGCACCACACAGTATAATGTGCGCACTGCATCTGCAGGTGTGGCCATGATTTGTGTGTGGGTGCAGGTCCACAATGGACGGGGCCACAACATGCTGTGTGCATAGGCAGGGACGGCCAGTGGCCAGCCTCCACATGTCTGTTGGAATATCACCATGTACACATTGGCATGGGTGCATGGGATATGCATATGCACACACATGCCATCTTTCACTATGTACATCTGCCACTTGGCACGTGCAACGTTACGTGTCACTTGTGATGTGTATTTGCAAGCACACAGCCGTGTTGGCATGGGGCTGTCAATGTGTACACCTGTCAATGTTCCTGGAGGTGTGATCCGTACAGTGCTGTACATAGGGTGCAGTAGTGACATCAATGACTGTCTCATATCCCCTCGTGCCACAGGTCCCACTTGTTTTGGCCGCTCAGCCTGTGTCCATAGCGTTGTTGGTGTGTGCCATACTCACCCAGCCTCGGAAGCAGTGTGATGCACAGCAGCTAGTCATGTTGCCGTGGTGTTGCCGCTTGCCGAATATGCAGTCTGTTACCATCAGCATGCCTTACAAGTGATTGAGGCCTACATCCCCATGTGCATGCACATAGCAGTGGTGTGTGTCACTGCCCATTGCTATTGGTAGGGGACTTGTGTAAGTGTATTGTGGCTGTGCTGTCCCTACTTGTCAGCTGTTCTGTGATTCAATTGCTTGCTCAGTCATTTTTGTTTTGTGTATGTGAATATGCCATGTGGCGTGTTGCTTTGACATGTGTCCACTTCCATCTTTCCTAGGCGGATACCAAACATTCATCGCCCCTACCAATTGCTGTCAGACATGGAGGATGTGGAGGTCATCCGTAAATATCGTCTGGACCGACCCACCCTGCATCGTCTATGTGCCTTGTTGGAACCCCACCTCCGTCCTCGCAGGGTGTATCCAACAGCATTCACCCCCACGGCTAAGGTGATGGCTGCACTGCATTTCTTCGCCACTGGGTCATTCCAACACACAGTGGGCAGTGGAGGTGGGATGTCCCAGCCCATGTTCAGCATGGTGCTCAGGGATGTACTGTCAGCTATGATGCTGTACAGGAACAGATACATCCGATTCCCCAGGGCTCGTGAATTGGCGGCAGTGAAGGGTGCTTTCTATGCCCTTGGACGGATCCCCCACGTCGTTGGTGCAATAGATTGCACCCATGTTGGCCTTGTTGCACCACAGGCCACTGAGCACCTCTACCGCAACCGAAAGCACACGCACTCCCTGAATGTGCAAGTGGTGTGCCTTGCGGACATGGTGATTTCACACGTGTGTGCGAAGTTCCCAGGATCGGCCCATGACGCGCACATCATGCGCAACAGCATCCTACCACGTCTGATGACCAATCTGCAACCGGACCGTGGCTGGATTGTCGGTGAGTATGTGGAGTAGTGTAGCGTGCTGGCTGTGCGATGCTGTCTTGTGTCCAGTTGGAATTGCAACGGTTCTCTGTGTCCCTCACACCCAGGTGACTCTGCTTACCCGAATGGGCCCTGGCTGCTCAGCCCATTGCGACGTCCTGGGAGCCCAGCTGATGTCCGCTACAATGAGGCACATGGGAGGACCAGACGTGTGGTTGAGCGGACCTTTGGCCTCCTCAAGTCCAGGTTCAGATGCCTGGACCGCACCGGGGGTGCACTGGCGTACTCCCCACAGAAGGTGTGCCAGATAATAGTGGCTTGCTGCATGCTGCACAATCTGGCTATTCGCAAGCAGATCCCCCTAATTGTGGATGACGGAGATCAACCAGGGCCCCAGCCTGCAGACCAGGACAGCTCGAGTGAAGAGGACAGTGGAGAGGAGGAAGCTGTGAATGTGCGTCAGCAGCTCATCGCCCGCTACTTCACTTGACGGTGAGTGTCCATGTACGACGGCTGATGTAGCTGTAGTTGTGCAGGTGTATGTGTGCTCTGTCACGGGGGCCTTTTGTTCACTGAGTGCTGTGTGTCAATGGTCCATGTCCAGGTTGGTATGCCACTGACAGTGGCTGTAGCATTGTGCCCTGTTGCTCTGTGAGATGTGTGTACATTGCTTGTAGTTGGTGACAAGTACTGTGTGATGAGTGTGTGACACACTCATTGAATGTACTCTTGTTCTGTTTTTCACCCCTAGGTCCCTACAGCCTCTCCTGTCCCATCGACATACCACACAGCAGATGCATTTCTGCTCATGGTGGCGAATGCACATCGTTGAATAAACCCAGGACACATAAAGCAGATTGTGATCAAGGTGTATTTATTTACAGCGGTGACATGTGATTGTGTGCAAGGTGATGACAAATGTGGTGCATGCTGTGACAATGAGTTGACGGTCATGGCTGCGTGATGGTCAAGGTGTACCCATGTAGTTCTATGTCCACAGTCCAACAGACACATGCCATTCACATGGCAGTGTGGGGTAGGATCGTAGTACAAGTCAATGCAGTAGGTGGTCAAGGTGGCTGGCTGACTCACTGGCGTTTGGTGCGTGCGAAGTCCTCTCTGGACACCTGTTTCCTCTTCGGACGGCCCCTTCCACGTTTGGTAGGGGGGTGTGTTGATGTGCCGCTGGTGGTGGCTGAGGAGTGCTCACTCGCTGTGGACGCAGGGGAACGCGATGCTGCACGACCCTGCGCCACAGCAGGTGGTGGCGGAGGTGGTGTTGCTGGCCTTGCTTGTGCCCTCACCACCACCACCAGCTGGCCCATGAGGTCCACAAGTTGGTCCATACGGGTCACGAATTGGCCCATATGGGCGTCCATGGACCTCAACACCCCAAGGACCTCCCGCGTGTCGGAAGCCGACCTGGCCCATTGTCCTTGGGCCTCTTCATAGGCCCCAAGGACTCTGGCGATTTGCGGCAGGCCTTGGCTCCCAGGCTCAGATGGCGTTGGCCTGGCCCTGCTCCTCCTACCAGTACTGCTGCCACCGACCTGCCCACTAGCCACATTGCTCACCACGGTCCTCGGTCTGGCTCCCAGGGTGGAGCCCGACGGCCGTGCCACCCCTTGCGCAGGGGCTGTGGCCAGGGATGGCGTGGTGGTGGTGGTTGCGGCGGGGGTGGTGGTTGCGGCGGGGGTGGTGGTTGCGGCGGTGGTGGTGATTGCGGCGGTGGTGGTGGCCGCAACGAGCGTGGCAGCAGGGGTCTGTGACTGGTCAGCAGCCCTGGGTGATGTGTTGGTGGGTAGGAGGGGCCCTGGGGAGCGGGTGTGCCCTGCCACTCCAGATGGGCCTGCTGGGTGGTCCGTGTCCGGAGAGGTGTCCAGCTCCTCTACATCCGTGAGTCCGGGTCGGGGGCTTGCGGACTGGCTGTGCTGGCTGCTGTCTCCCTCTCCAGCATCCAGCAGTTCGGCACCTGTGGGGAGAATGAGATGGGTCATTGTGTTGCACCTAGCAAAGTATGTATTGGTTGTCTGACATTCACAGTTCGTGCACTGTCGTGCACAGGTTTCCCAGAGGCGTGTGTGTGGATGTACGATGTGTGTATGCGTGGGCTAGGCAATGGAACTGTGTGATGTGGACATGTGGCATGGGACGGATTAGCAATGCCGATGGATGTGTGTTGCTCTGCTCCTACATTTTGTGGCTCGGGTGTATGCGGGCTCCAGGACCATCGACGGTGTTGGGTTGAACGATGGTTTTGCGGGACAGATGGAACGCTTAGAAACGCTGATGTCAAAAGGCGGTACAGCCCCCTAAACGCTTTTGGGTTGAAATATGCTTTTGGGGTTCAAATGGAATGCTTAGAAACACTGATGCCAAAAGGGGGTACAGCCCCCTAAACGCTTTTGGGTTGAAATATGCTTTTGGGGTACATACTGTGAGTAATGGGTGCAGAACGTGACATGTGTTCTGGCAACATGACAGTGCATAGACAAAGGTGTGTGTCTGTCTCACATGCCCGGCATATCTGCTTACTGTTATCATTCATGGACATTACATTGGTAGCATTGTTGTGAGTTCGTGCTTGTTGTGTGCCACACGACGTATTGCAGATGGGCCAATTCCTTTGTGTGCGTGCTGCCCTCGTACATGTGCATCAATGCTGTGCTCTTGGGGTGTTGACTATATTATGTGTGTTGTTACTCGCAGTGTGACGTGGGCTTCAGTCACTGCAGGCACATGATTTGTCATGGGCAGGTATCTTTGCATGACTACTGTATGAGGGCCAGCTGTTCGGATGACATACCTTTCATGACACTGGGGCTGAGAGATGAGATGGATGATATGTTGAATGTGCATTGTGTGCCTGTGTGTTTCATGGGTCCAGTGGTGTTTGTGTGCAATATTGTGGTTCCAAGCTGTTACTTCTAGTACGGTCTGTCTTACATGGGCGTTGTTGTACGATGTGTGGGTGACAGGCAGTAAGGACTACATGGACAAGACTTCGATGGTGTTGCTGATGTGTGTGATGGGTGGCACAGTGCCTGCCGTGTGGGTCTGTACTCCAGTGGAACTTGTGCATGCAGACGTGGCTCCTTAGGTGTTGCTGTATCTGTGATGGGTCCTGTGGGGTATGACTCTGTAATACATGTCCGTGTGCGCATTGGTCTCATGATTGTGACTGGGAGCAGTGCTGCGTGTTCCTCTGCTACGTGACATGTCCCATGTGTCAGTCGTAGTACAGTCCTCATGCCTACAGACGCACCGCCCTGTACAGTTTCCCACCTACAGGTTGATTTTTGAGTGCGCAATGCAATGGATGCCACATGGTACTGGGAGGGTGGGGTGCTCCACCTTGCTGGTCTGTGGGAGTGGGGGCCTGGTGGGTGTTGTACTTCAGCTGTCCCCCCTCCGACCCACTGACTATGTGTTCCGGCTACTTACCTGTTAGTTGTCGGTTACTGCAGCTGTGCCTGACACATGGGTGTGGGGTGTGCTCCACCTTGCTGGTCTGTGGGAGTGGGGGCCTGGTGGGTGTTTTACTTCAGCTGTCCCCCCTCCGACCCACTGTATTTGTGTTCCGGCTACTTACCTGTTACTTGTCGGTTGGTGCAGCTATGGCTGACACATGGGTGTGGGTGTGGTGCTCCTTCTGGCGCTTCTGGAGTACAAGGGGACCTGGTGGGAGTTGCGGTGCTGGCTGACTGTACACATGCCCCCATGGTTTTGTTAGTTGGTAGCTTTGGGCTGAGTGTGTGTGAGTGTCTGTTGCATGTGTGGGTGATGTCTTGTGTATTGTGTACTGGACATGGGGGTGTTTGTCCCTCGGAGCTATGGCATGGTGGTAGTGCATGTGATTACATAGCGGTGTGCTGGTATACGTTTGTTTGTACTTACCAGCCTCCACTCCCCTGGTAATCCGGTGAGGATCTCCGGATGTATGATGACTCGCACCTTCTCCTCCCACGCCTTGAAGGTCTTGTATAGCGCGGGATTACCTCCGCCAGTCCTGGCAGCCAGCTCACGATTCTTGGACTCCTTCTTCTTGACCACGCTTTTCAGGTCGTTCCACCTTTTGTTAATTTCGCCTCTGTTGCGTGGCACGTTCCCGACTGCATTGACCTGGTCTACGATCCTGCTCCACAACCGGTTTCTGGTGGATAGTGGTGTTTGTTGGACCTGGTTCCCATAGATTTGTGGGTGCACCTTGACGATCTCGTCGACCATGACCGTCAGCTCGGTGGAAGTGAACTTGGGCATTCTGTGTGGTGCCATGGTGTGTGTTTTGGTGTTTGTGGTGCTGGTGCGGTATGTGGTGTGTGATGTGCAGGGGGTTTGTGTGGCCGGTGTTTGGTGGTGGTGGTGGTGATGGGTGTGATAGGTGCGTGTCTGTGGTGTGCTGCTGTCCTTTCTGTCTCGCTGTGTTGTGTGCTTTCGTCCTCAGTTTGTAATGTTGCAGGGGGTTGTGGTCTGTGAAGGGGCTGGTTTTGTACTTACCTATGTGGGTGTGTCATGATGGTCTGTTGTTTTCAGGTGTGTTGTGGCTGGTGTTCTGGGATTTGTAGTTGATTTGTTTGTCCAGGGGGGTGTTTCCGGGATGTGTACTGTGTTTGGGTATTTGTGCGTGGGTTGCTGTGTGGACTTGTTGGCCATGTTGTGTGTGTTTGTTTTTGTCTGCGGATGATTTCTGTGCATGGACGTGGCCGCCAGTGCTTCCGCCGTGTCCATTTTCGTCACTGTTGTTTGCGCTGGCGGGCGGTGTATTTGTGTATTTTCCGCGCTCATGTCGGTGCGATCCTAATTTCACGGGCGGTGTCTAGGTCGTCAGGGCGGGCGGTTTTGGGTTGTCGTGCGTCTTTCCGTCCGTGGCGGGCGGATGGACTTAGACTCGGACATGGGCGGGCGGTATTTTTTGTTTATTTTCCGCCTCCGGCGGTTTTCGGTTCGAGGCATCGTAATTGCTCGGTCGGTATTCAGACGGTGTAGGCGGGCGGATTTTTAACACTGTGGTAGATGGCGGATTTTTTACCGTCCGACATCGTAATGGACACCTACATTACTTCCCACCCTACTCCCCTATAAACCCACAACCCGCTCCTAAAAAAATGACACAATTAACATATTTACCAATTAATAATTAATATCCAATTAATAACTAATTAATAACAAATTAATTAACACAATTAACAATATAAATTATTAAATACCAAAATATTGATTAATTAAAATTATTAATTAATTAATTAATTATAATTAAATTACTTCCCACTCTATTCCCCTATAAACCCACAACCCGCTACGGAACTAAAACGCAATATTTAATTTTTTTTTAATTAATAACTTCTAAAAATTATTAATAAATATATTATAATTAAATTACTTCCCGCCCTATTCCCCTATAAACCCACAACCCGCTACGGAACTAAAATACGCAAAAATTAATGATCATCAAATCAATTATTTCTAAAAATTTCAAACATACATTACAAAAATAAGCTATACTTATACAAAATATTTAAATCACATACTTTTAACACATAGACTAAAATACAGAACACTAAAATAAATTTCAATATTATTAACAACGATATTTTTACTAACGATATTACTAACTTCGATATTAAGTAAAACAATATTTCTTACCTGCATGTCGATATTCTGGTCGACGATATTCTTGCAGGTCGATATTGTGCCACATCGATATTTAAACATCGATATTCTGGTATATCGATATTTAAACATCGATATTATGTCTGCTTGCCATTTTATACTCAGGGATACAAAGCAAAACAGCATTGTCTTTAACTTTAATCGAAACCGGCGGTATATGCAGCAGTCCCACTTCTGTATCACCAGTCGCCCACAAAGTGGATGGTATGTCAGCAAATTCAGCAGGAAGAGGGAGAGACAGGCACTGTCTAGTACTCACATTTGGGCCCATCATCATATAAACACCTTCCGGGGAACAATAGGTAGTAGCATGCAATTTCTTCAACAAATCTAAACCCATCAGATTTTCACCTCAATTAGATGTTAACAAAAATGGAGAATCTACAGTGAAAGCACCAATAGTCAATGCAAGGGGTCTTGAAATGGGGCTCACAACCGGTACACCACAAAAACCTACCAAAACATTATTATGGCCAGACAGAGCCGCCCCAGGGACCATATTTTGAGAAACAGAACTTTTTGTTGCACCTTTGTCCACCAAAAATTCCTTAGCCGAACCTTGCAGTTCCGCTGTTACATAAGGACCACGCTGATCTACAGGTATCGAAACTTGTCCCTCACTCTGTTGCTGGCTGTACTAGCTGTAAGACATTCCTTTTGCTTCCTCCACATCATAGTCATCATGATAGTACTGTCCATCACGAGGGTCGTCAAAATAATTATTATCCGAATGACCCTGAGAGGCTGTAGTACTCTGAGCCCTATCAGCCCCACCAGCTCCACGACCTCGTCCACGAGAACCTCGTCCTCTGGCAACCGCTACCTTCTGCAAAAACACGGAGCACTCGCTACGCCAGTGACCCTCTTCCTTACAATACGCACACTGATTCAGCCCCAGAGGCACTGTATTCGGCTGCCTACCAGTACGTGGAAGCTGTCGGGCAGGACCATCACGTCCTCTGCCATTCCCTCGAAAAGCCTGTTGCAACAACACCTTTGTCTTTAAATCTTTATGCTTTTTCTCTGACCTTTCTTTCTCCTCATTATCTCGATGCTCATAATATTGATCCATATTCAGAATAACGGAAGGGGAAGAGGTGGGCCAGGTACTCTCAGAAGCCTGCAATCGAGTCGCAATTTCAGGAAGCAAATTAGAGACAAATCTATTAATGAACAACCGAACACCTCCCTCAACAGACAAGTCCTGACCACTGTAATCCAAAAATGTATTTTCAAACCGAGTGAATTGTCTACAAGCCGACAATTTATCCCAATTCACCTTTCTTGGCCGAATAAGAGAATGCAGATAAGTAATAATGCGGCCTGGCAACGCCAAAATTTCTGCTCGGGGCTTATCACCTGGAATTCTCTCCTGGTGCCATGCCTTAATTTGATCCCAAGTACCACCCAACTCCGGAACATGATCTTAAGTATGGACCTGCCTCCAAATATCAACCGGAACAAGAAGACCAAAAACATTTCAATATCAGCGAGAGTCATTACCGTCTAGGAAGCAGCTTCAGTCAATTCTTTATAATACGCAGTAGGATTTTTCCTAGGATCGGGAAAATGAGTCTTAAGGGACAAAACTTCACTTCTTTTCCACAGAGTATAAACCCATTGTTCCTGAAACCTGGCCGCCACTGCAGCTCGAGTAACATTACTATATTGGTCCGTTAACTCCGGTATCTCGGGGTGATATATGGGATGAACCTCTCTCATCGGAAACTGGGACACTGTAGTAGGGCTCTAATCATGTAACCTGCCCCTATAGGCGACCAATGTGATAATGTTACTAAAAACTTGACCTGGGTCCATACCATTTGTATACACACGATCTTTAATATCAAATAAAATTTGCGGCACAGCATTCCCAAAGTGTTGCTCCCAAAGACCAATTAATGTAGAGGACATATGCTTAAGAGCATGCTGTAGAAAAAAGGCTTGTAATCTTTCATCACATCCCAGACATCCACACTGTAAATGGGGTTACGACCCCACTGCGCGGCCTGATTACCCACAACCATCTTCTCTTCATCTCCCACCGCAGACCGTACAAAAGGACCCATACGCTCATGAAATCTTGGTAAGTCTCTATCCTCCAACCCACGAACTGGTGTCTCAGTGCTTACAAATATCGGGGAATGAAGGACCAGAGAAGGAGAAGCAACAAAAGTAACAGGCACAATTGTCGCTGGCAGGTGCGTCGCAGGAGTAAGAGCTGGGGACAGGGATGCTGAGACAATAGGTGTGGCAGGAGAACTAACAGTCACCATTGCCACAGACGGAAAAGAAGCAGAAGAAAGAGGAGGAGGAGGAACCAAAGCCACAGACGTTGAAACGACAGCAGTATGCACAGGAACAGACAGAATGGCTGTAACAGGCGGCTGCGATGGCACAGGGACAGTGGGATATATCCTTTGCAGAGCATATGAGGCGGGGGCCGAGTAACAGTTCTTCCACAAAAGTATCAGTCTCCTCCTGAACCAAATACGATTTATCAATATGCAATCGGAACCTCCTATCTTCACATTCAACTCCCTTTTCCTGTTTTTCTCTATCATATGCTACAGCTTTCTGAGTCAGTGTCTGCATTTTCCCTTTCCGGGCCTCTTTCTCAGACTTCAATTGTCTCTGCCTAGCTGCCTTCTGCCACGTCCTATGAGAAACAAACATAGACTGTCTACTTCGCCTCTTAAATAACTGTTCCTATAAATACCCAATCTTTTGTTCATTGAAAGTCCCAGTTAACAGCCACTGCAACTCGGCATTGTCCCTCGCATATTTGTGCCATAATGTGCTAACCACAATACGGCCAAGACTATGCTTCACATACATATCAAAATTTGGCATGCCTTCTGGAGGCACCGGCTGAGCTTCTTCCAATCGACCATCTGCAGAGCAACACAAAGAAATCAGTTTGCTAAATCCAGGCATTTTCAAATGAAAACACGTTCACTATTTATGCCTGGCAAAGCAATTGCAAATGCTTTTATCCCAAAGACGGTCTTCAGACCGTATCCAGTGCAAACCAAAATGGTACCATATCCACTAAGAAACCAAAACAAACTCACCTGACATATGCAGGTTAAAACAAATTAATTCTCTGCTGCCGACTCTTCGGACCAAACGCTCAGATCCAAGGGTTTCGCCATTTAGGACTCCAGTCGGGATGACCACTGGGCGAGGCACCGTCCGGCAGGACGGAAGGGGCAGCTGTGAGCAATCAATGCTCCTCATACAGGAATCCCTGAACCGTCAGTCCGACCCAACGATGACCTCGACCTCCCCCCGTCCACAGAAGAGAATGGGTCACTCACCCGAAGGAGTCCCTTTTCGGGTGCCAACTGAAGGAAGTGGCCCGATTAGGGTCACCTGGGGCACTCACGACCACCTCTCAGCCTTCCATACCAAATGAAGAGTCGGTCAGACAGTAGAGAATTCAAACCAATATCTGTTTATTCAGGTGCACTCAGAGTGGAGCCCGGTCTGCCCAGCCGTTTAGGAGTGCTGCAGAGGGACTGACATCAGCAAGCATAGAGATATATTATGTACATTTCAGAACCAATGAAGGCATGCCCATAGTGGAATTTTCCAAGCAGATGCAGCAAAACAGTGAAATAAAAAAAATAAGTTTCGATTCTGCAGCCGGGCACACACTATCTAGCCGTCAAGGTCATTCTGCCCGTGCTCGCCACTAGACAAGTGGGAGAAGGCTTCTTTCTAAAGGGAAAGGTATGTGCTAATAAAAACAGTCTATTCATTAGTGATGCAATACCCAACCGTGGAGAAATGGAACACAACAGGGGCCTTTTCTCGGAAATGGCGGAGTATAAGTTTCGATTGTAACCCAAAATGGTGCTGACATATAAAATGGTGCTGCGAATGCTAACATACATGAAATAATGCATAGGTATGATTCTTTCTATTCTAACAAAGATTATGGGCCACATGCATCAAGCATCAGTTTTGCGAATCGTAAATAGCAATTTTTAAGTAATTGCTATTTACGAATCGCAAAATTGGATGCATAAAAAAAATCGCAAAAATTTAGCGATTCAGTATAAATCGCAATCACAATTAGCGATACCGCCATTACCGAATCTCTTTTAGCGAATCCGCAATTACCGAATCGCAAATAGTGATTTACCCATATTGCTGCATTTGGATGACATCACAACCAGGAAGTGAATCTGGGATTGCTCACACCTGTTCACAGAGAGAGTCAGAGGAGGAGGCAGACTGGTGGAGCTGAGCAGAAACAAGCTTTCTTGAGAGCAGAGACTGTGGGAAAACAACAGCATGGCTCCAAAAACAGGGGAAAAGAAAGGTGAAGGGTGCAAAAGAAAGCTTAAATTCAGTGACAAAGAACTGGAAATCCTCTTTGAGGAAATGGTGCTGAGACACGATAAGCTTTTTGGAAAGCTGTCACTGCAGGTTGCAGAGTCAGTAAAAAGGAAAATTTGGCTGGGAATCCAATCTAAGGTTAATGCAGTGGGTGTGACACAGCGCTCAATATCCGACCTGCGCAAGCGCTGGTATGACCTGCGCAGCCGAGCAAAAGAAAGGGTGGCTAAAAGACTTGCAGAGGCCAAAAAAACTGGAGGGGGACCACCTGCGGAACGTGCCAACACACCCTTGGAGGACATGGTCGAATCTACACTGCAGCCAGAAGCAGTTGTCGGCATTACCCAGATAGACACCTCGGAAAAGGCTGGTACCTCATAAGGTAAGACCAATGCAAATGAACTAGTATTCTGCAATCTAACTAAAATAGCCCCCAATGTAGATCATGCGTAGTGTAGCAAATATGAGTCCAGTCCACATTTTACTTGCAACACTCAAATGCATTATGGTGGTAGTATACAGAAAAACATTAGGGAAAGGCAAGGAGGGATCAAAACAGCTTCAGTGCATCAGAGTACAGCAATAAAGTGACTCAAATAGACTTTGTTTGTTACAAAATAACTTTATAAGACAATGTCATGCGCTTTGCCACATACATAAACAGAAAAAAATACTGAACTTGCACTGTTTAAAATCACAGATGCAGTTGCGAAGGAGAGTGATGTGGGTGATGTCCCTGACACACCGGAACCTGATGCACAGTCTGAAGAGGATACAGAAGTCCCAGCATCATCACCCATACCTGCACCTACTCGACGCAGGAGAATAGTTCCACCACTGCCAGAATTGGACAGTGAGGAGGAGAGCCAACCTGACACTCCAACACAACAGGCTGGCCATACACCCACAACAACACCAACAGAGGTCCCAATGCGGCGTAGGGCCGTACAGTTCCGCTGGCGAAGGGCCAGGGCACTCATGACAGCTGCAGGAGACAATGGAGCTGCTGCCTGGAGCGGGTTGGAGAGTAAGATGCTCAAGGTGCAGCGTCTGCAATGTAAAAACATGAGAATAATGCAGGGTCAACTAGGAATAATGGCAACCAACATAGGGGACATACGTGACTGCCTGAAAGAGCTCACCACTGCTGTTGTGGGAGGACAAAGGGCTAGCAATGAGAACTTTGCAAATGTCACAAAAGCAATGCATGACTTGTGCATGGCCATACAGGATGACCATGCTGCCCATTGTAGGAGGCATCACAATTTGATGGTGCGCCTAGACGGTTATACCAGGGCCATCAATAGACTGAACACTACAACAGATCAGCTGTCCCGTCGTGCTGTCGGGATGCAAGTAGAGATGAGCCATTGCTGCGGGGATGTGGCCAGGGGCCTCATCCAGGTAACCAATGCGGTGGAACAACTACAGACTGCTGCAGTTGGTGGCAACAACGTTCTGGGAGGGGGGAGAGTGAGGAGGCCTCCAGCCTCAGTAACCTACTGGCACCAATTACTAATCCCAGGAGGCACAGTACTCGGAGCAACACTGGCACAGAAGGCTCCACAAGGGATGTAGCAGAGCCAACTGAGAGGCCCCCGGGAGTGCGTGGCCGCAAAAAGTGAATACCTGGACACTTGGAAATCTGGTGAGGTAACCAGCAGCATGAACATTGTATGTACTGAAAGTTAAGTGCCATTGCAATGTCATTTCTTCATTTTTTTTAAAACTACTTGTCTGCACCTGCTATGTGTGCATTAACACTACCACATTTTGTAACAATAAACAGTTGAGCATGTAGTGTGTTGTCTTGTCATTACCCACCTTAAAAGAAATGTTGGGTGATTTCGGCACGTCTCTGTCTCCCCTCTGCTGCACTTGGACCGCATGCCGCTTGTGGTGGTTGTCTTGGCTGGTTGTCTTCCTCAGGCTCGCTGTCAGAGTGTTCCAGGGGTATGCCTCTATTAGTGGCTATGTTGTGCAACATGGCACATGTGGTGACAATTTTGCAGAAAGTATCTGGCCTGTACTGCAATGCATAACCAGTTTTGTGGAGGTAGCGGAACCTAGATTTGAGTAAACCAAATGTCCTCTCAATCACGTTGCGCGTGGAGATATGTGCCTCATTATATCGCTGCTCACTTGGAGTACTAGGATTTAGGCATGGCGTCAGGATGTAAGAGCGCACAGCGTATGCGCTATCACCTACAGGATGTAAAAAGAAAATACATTACTCACTGCTATGTGTCACCATGGCGGACAGGTCTGCAAGACAGTATGACACCTGTTTACCAAGCAAATATCCTTCTCCAAATTCACCCGCAAGGAGACGTCTGTGTATGCCACTATGTCTGAAGATGTATGAGTCATGTGTACTGCCAGGGTAACTAGCCACTATGTCTGTGATTATGGTTTTTGAATTGCAGATGACTTGTATGTTCAATGAATGGTATGATTTTTGGTTCCTGTAAATGTACTCATTCACTGAGGGGGGACAAATGGCTACATGTGTCCCATCAATGCAACCAATTACGTGGGGAAAATGGGCTACCTGATAGAAATCAAATTTTGTTTGCTGCAATTCCTGTGGTGTTGTGGGGAACCTTATGTGGTGGTGTATCCTCTGCAACATGGCATCAAGGAATGAGTTAAACAAGCGCGATAGGGCACTTTGAGAGACACCTCCAGCAGCAGCAATTACTCCCTAGAAGCTACCTGACGCTAGGAGGTGCAGAGAACATAGGACCTGCACATGAGTGGGGATGGCATGTGTCCTGCGAGTCTGACGCTGCAGTAGTTGATCTAATTCAGCTATGAGCTCATAGATTATGTCTGCATTCAGCCTATATTTATCATATATCTCTTCCTCTGTCTGCCCTAGCAAAGTAACGCGCACTCTGAAAATGCGCTCCTGTATCCTCCTTCTTCTTCTTCTCTGTGCTGCTGCTTGTAGCCTCATCCTCCTCACCATCACGTAGAGCGCTGCCATTGTTGTAATTTGGCAGCACTTAAGTTAAGCATTAGCCGAAGACATCCTGTATTCAGAGGCTAAATTGTCCGTTTTGTGGAATCCATTTTGTATTTCTGGCAGCCATTTTGGTTGCCATGTGCTGCCATGTGCTCGCCATGTGCTCTGTCCTACCTTCCTGTTAACTGCTCTTGAAATCTGCCTAGAGACGAGTTATATTTAGCCTTTTTGCTTTGCACATGCTCAGTTGAGCTCGCAGCTGTCCATGCAGCTGTTCCGAGTTTATAAATGTCAGGATGTGTCTACTAGAAGTAGAAACTGTTAGCTCCACCCACTTGTCGACTGTGCATTTCTTGTATGACCTTATATGTACCTAAAACCAGCATTTGTGTTTGTACCGCCTTCATTTGAGCCCCTGTGTGGGTATAAAAGGACCAAGGTCCTTCCATTCAGTGTGCTACTTCATGCATTACCGAAGGGTGCTGTGTGAATGTAGCTCCACCTCATGAGGTTTAATAAACTCTGTCTTTTCTATTCCAGTTTCTGTGCCAACTTCTTCCTATTGGTCTGAGGACTCTGTGCAAGGAAGGGAGAACCCCTAAGCACTGGTAGGCCTTGTTGAGGCTCACCACTACAAATTGGCGCTTCCAACGTGGGGCTCATCGGCGACTCGGATGCCCGAAGGACTGGTCGAGACGAAGGATTGGAATCTCGCTTTTGGACGCGATCGCTGCCTGAGGAGACCCGAGTCTTGGCACCCATGGCGTTTTTCCTTTCTTTCTGATCTGACCATCCCGGCGGCGCCGGTCCTCGACTGAGATCTCTTCTGTTGATTCGCCGTGCAGTGACCATTTGGTCGATTTGAGAACTTGGCAGTTGGAACCTGGACACCATTTGATTGGTAAGAGCCGTTTTGCGGCACTTGCTGTTGGTTTGATGCCTTTGATTGGTAAGGTAGTTTAGTAACACTTACTGTGGCTTTGTTTGTATGATTGGCCAATTTTGGAATCTGTTTTGTAATTATATATGTATTGCAATACATATAGGCAGGTAATGAGGAGATTTTTCTCTAACTTTGAAAACTTGAACGGCACACATTGTGTTAAGTGTCACTTGGAGTATAATATTATATATGCTATAATATTTTTGGCATGCCTGCTTCTAGCACACTTCGTAGAAAGTGTTGCTGTTTTGGAGGTACCAATATGGATTTAGTAAGTACTCAGCTGACTCCCCTCAGAGGGGATACCTAAATAGGTTTAGGTATAGTAAAAAGATATTTCTTTCTTGGTGACTAAGTACCCCATGGAACTAAATATGTACATAAAACGGATCCTGATCTGTGCACTTAGTAACATTCATAAGTGGTGATATGCAGAGCGCTTTTTGAGTGTTCTACCAGCCAAAACTGGCGAATTTGGTGTATTTTGGCTTCTTGAACATGGAGCAGTCTTTTGGGCTGTTTTGGTGCAGACTTTTGGACTACTTTTGAGAGCTCTTCTTGTAAATATGACTTACAATTAGTATTTACAAATAGTTTGGTTTTGCGTACAGTCTGTAGGCTGTCTCTTGTTTTTGCCCTAAGTGTTGATTTGTGGGTTAATTGTTTTTTTTGTTGTATGTGGTTCTGGACTGACATGCTTGAAAGTACTTGTTTCAGTAAAGTAGACTATGTTTTTTGTGTAAGAATGGCTAGCCTTAAGCGCGCTGTGTTGTGTGTTATGAGTGTATGACCCCCTTCTGAAAATGTCTGGAATGAGCTAAATTTGGTTTTTGTTGTCATTCTGTTATGCAAATGTCATTTAAAAAACTACATTTTTTTAAATTCAGGGAATGAATAATGTAATATATGCTAAATAGCTGCACGCTACCATTAAAATTGATAAAGTAAGAAACTATAGATATGTGCAAATTGCCACACTGGTACAGATAAATCAGAATTTACATTCAATAGGAATAAAATAGGCCTCATAGAAAGGTAGGAAAAAACGAATTTGTGTGCTTTCACACAATTAGGACTAAAATGAAAAATGTTACAGTATTATCCTTATATATTAATATTGAAAGGCATTCACATCATCTGAGTGAATTGGTTGTTGCTGAAATAAACACCACATTACAGAACGATAGATTTGTGCTGGCTTGAAAGGCGTGAGATGTTGACGCCTGCTGGTCAGAACACAGCTGTGTCAACAACACATGGCTATTCTTGGTCCCAAGCCATAAGGAAACTGCCGAGTCAACTAGATTTTAAGTTAGTGCAAACATGGTTTGAAAACGTGCATTAAAAACTGCTGATTTTATAAGTCAGAAAAGACAGTTTCATTATTTTGGATAACAGAGAAAAGATTAAAAGGGATTTCCTTTCTTAATGCCTTTTTAACAAGCACATCTGTGGTTCTGATGTTAAATGATTACTGTCCTTTAAAAGTGACGCAGACTTTTCATGTTTCAGTAAGGCTTTTGTGCTTTGCATTATAAATAAATACATTTAAAGGTGATAGGAAAGGAATGAGGCTTGCTTTTCATATGTGGAACCATCAAAAGGGTTTGTGATCATTATTAAAAAAAAAAAAAAAGGAGAATTTTGATTATATGAAGAAAAAAAAATGTTTATTAAAAATAATTGCCCTAAAATTGTTTTTGATCTTTTGTAATGTCTGATAATCATACTGTGAATAATATATAGCTCCTAGCATCAAAGTTGGATTTAAGTAGCACTTTACCATGATGTGGGGAGTGCAATGTGAAATTTCACTTTATCCAGGCATATAAAAACGTTTTTTTAAGGGTGTACCTTATACATTTCTGATCCCCCATCTCTGGGATATCTAGAGGACACCCTGGGGATCCCTAATATGCCGCAATATTGTAGGTTATTCATTTTTAAGTGCCCCTACCACCAAAGTCGAAATTGGGACAAATTCACTATTTAAAAGTAGTTCTGCCAAGCAGAGCAGCTTTCACACTGCTCTTAGGCTTCAGTAAATGCACACATTTAAGTATAACACAAATAGCTGACCTCTAACCTGCTAGAATGCACACCATACACTGCACACAGATAGAGACAAGTATTGAAAAAAAAAAAAAAACACAGCAGAAGTTAGATCCTACCTTTAAAATTATTAGGCGGACAGGACTGCCTTTCAGCTGTGATTCTCCAGAGTTGCTTTGAATTGCAAAGACCGCATGGAAAGCCTTGCACAAAAATGGACAGCTGGTGAAAGGGTTAAAGGTCGGAGTTCTGCATTTAGCTACCTAGCAGGGCTAAGGGGAAGGTTTGCTTGGACATTTCGACCTCCGAACAGTTTTTGAAAGAAGAGATGACAGCGCAGAGAGAGGAAGAAAAGCTTTGCTTCCTATTTTTGGCAAACGCAAGTTTTGCGCAGTCATATGAAAAGAAGGAAAAGCAGTGACGTATGTGGGCCCTGAGTAGAGCATAGCTCTGCCATGTATATAAAAATAATGGTTTTAGTTTAAAGATTACTGTGCAAGGGCTGAGATAAGGAGGCAATGGATTTTAGTTTGCATTCATGCGCCCTCATGTTAATCTAGCACCATTGCTGAAGGAATTGGTAATTGGTTATTAACGCTTTCTAAAGTTAACTCAATGTGCTTGTGTTAGGCTGAATCAGAAAATAGCCACTTTCTAAGATATCTCCTACAAGTTTGTTTGTGCCCAGTTGCCACAAATAGGGGTAGATAGTGTTGCCAGAAGGTAAACCTGTTTTCAGGTTTTCCTACTGTCAAAATGGGGGAAGGAGGTTAGCTCCTGGGCAAATTAAGGGTAGGCAAATTTATGTTTTCTCTCTTCTTTTTCTCACTCTCTCATGAGTCTGTCTAAGCTGTCTAGGAAATGGCCATGAGACATTTAATTGGCTATTCAGTAATACTGTTTTAAAATTGTTAGAATTAATAAAATGATGAAAAATATACTATGTTACTGCCCATCCTGTATGAAAGAATGAGTAGAACAGATTGATGTTCCCTTATTTGATCTTTAAAGGGAACTGTATAGTGGGGGTTTCTGTTCAAAAATCTCAGGTGGCAATACCATTATTGTTTATGTTATTCTCATGTTCTATACAGTTTTGCAAGGGCATTGCTAGTCTTTTATTAGCTAGTCTGTGTAATTGAGCTGACAGCCCTTATTAGAGCTGGAGATAGGGTTTTTTCCTTTTGAAAATGATGTTGCATAGTCCGGATCGTGAAAAGTAGAATGCAGGAAAGACGCCCATGTGATCCTTAGCAAACATTTTGAAGGAAAATATTGTTTTATAGGAGTTTGTTTGTCACAACATGTTCTGCTGGAGAAATTTATGTACCCACTATCTTGAGTTTTTAAAAAAGTTATTTATGAAATAAGAATCCCTGTTAAATTAGCAGTTTTAGATTTTTCCGCTGCGCCTATAACATGAAAGCATGGTCCTAGGCATAAAATGTAGGTGTCTTTACGTAAGAGAAAGTATTTTAGAAGTGTCTGCAGTCCTGTACAAGTAATGCAAGGTTCATAAGTAGAAGTGTAGGAAAAGTTCCTTTTTCTTGAGGTTCTTCAGATGAATAATATAGGAATGCACAAATGTAAGGATTTGGAGTATGTCTGTATTGTTTTTCTTTTTTCCTCAGAATTTAGTAAATGAACACAGACTTCCTTGGTTGCTTGGGATTGGGTGACGTATTACTCTTGTCAGTTCACCAAAAAGTTCCTTTTATACTTGCCAATAGGTCTAGGGTGTTTTTTTTTATTCTCAGATAGATGAAGTGGTTCTTGGGTGCCTTGCTAATGAATGGGGCATCCCAAGACTAAGGAAGTATTCTGAGACTATCCTCTCTGTTGATAGATTATTTTTGTGCCTTGTCTAAAGACCTTTTGTTCTGCCCACCAATAGATATTTGCTGCCCTACAACCATTGCCAGAGGGGCCCGGACATCAGATCCAGCCTGGGAGTCAGCACCAGTCCAGCTTGGAGTCAAGATAAAGGGAACCAGCACAGGCGTTGCTGGCAACTAGGACCTCAGTGAAGGCCGGAAGCACTGGGACGTGAAGTGTGTACCCCTGCCACTGTCTTGGGCGAAAGACGGGGTCACAAATCAGGATGAAGAAATCTTTCTGTGGATCCAGTTTTTGATGCCCAGCTGAGAGAGTCACAGACCGATAAGGACGGCAAGGAGGCTTTTGCTTGAGGTGACCCCCTTTGAAACAAGGGTTGCTTCAGGCCTTGAGTCCTGGTCCCAAAGTGAATGCAAGTCTGCGCCTCTGTTTGTTGATCAAGGGATGCCTGAGCATACTGGCTACACTCTGTGGCCCCAACAAAAGAGCAGTGCGCCAGCGGAGCAATACAGGAGTTAAGGAAGGACTTGAGTTTAGGGTACAGGTGCTGTGCCCTTGGTGCCTGTTAGATTAAAGTGAAGAAAACTGATGCACTGCCTGAGACACTGGACAGGATCGTTGAAAGACTTTTTCTTCTCAAACTGGGCCGTGATTCTTGAAGTTGCGAGTTGTGCAGCTCCACCGTGGGAACAACAAGAGCCTGCCTGTGAGGCTCAAACGGACACAGGGAGAAGACTCCCCTCTGGCTGGTTGTACAGCGGCTACAATTTCCCAAGGACTCTTTTTTTTTGTTAGTAATGTACCCCTTTGATCGTCCCATTTTTGAGGGGGATCAGCCCTGCATTAGTGTAGTGACACCCGCCTTGGCCCATGGTGAAGAAATCAACGGCTGCCCAGGGAGAAGAGCTCCAACGATTGTTTTCAACAAGTTTTTAGAAAGATCAATCATTACTGTTGCTGAAATGAATAACAAAAGAATCATTTGTGCTGTAGGGTTTGTTGTTGCTATGGTGGCTATGGCAGCAATTACGTGGTACATCGAGAAGGTGGCTCCTGTTCGACAGCTTTTTGTTGCCACTACGCCAGTACCAGTGGAACACCACTACTTTACTCTTCCCTACCGTGAGCAGAAGCATCGACAATCCTATCTAAACAATACCTTTATCCAGATGTTGCACCATACTCACAATGCTACAAATACTACCAACTGTTGGGTGTGTGGGATGATACCTGCACATCAAAAGAAAGGAGGAACACCTTTTATTCCTCTTCCATTTTCTCACAATGGTTCTTGTCAAGCTTGGTATGCGCTTTTGTTTGCATCTGGAAAGCCTTCAGTAGGTGGGATTATTTTTCAACTTAATAAAGTGTGTTATCAAAATAAAGAAGGTTATCCACAAGCCAAAGGGACTAAATGGGAATGGGAAGAGTATCAACCGGACAATATTTCAACACCATATGTCTTCACAAATGTGAGAATAAAGAAGAACATTGGACCTTTTGTGATTTCTGTGACAAAAGCTAAAGCAGATTTGTGTATTTGTAGCGTTGGAAGAATTCCAGTGGGGAGGAGCGAGTGTACTGTAATCCTGACCATTGAAGGTGCCAATGACAGCACTTTCACAGCCTCGCATAATACGTATTTTGTGTGTGGAAATAACGGATATTATCAATTACCTGTTGGGTGGTCAGGAATCTGCTATGTATCTTTTCTGTTGCCCCCTGTGTTTCTGGCACCTGCATTGTATCACCGTGATTTTAAACTGTACAATGATATTTCCAAAAACAGAAATAAGAGGACAATAAGTATGGACGAAGTTGACCAAACCGACACTACCCTACAACAATATGTTGATTTCAACTTGGGCTTATTTTTCTTTGTGGGTGCTGCATTAAACAGCAGAAAGATCAGGCGATTAACTCGTGTTGTGGAAGCTGTTACCAATCAGACAGCTATGGCACTTGGGAACATTACAGAGGAACTACAGATTGCAAGGATTGTAGCACTCCAGAATAGGATGGTGCTAAACGTGATTTTGGCTGATCGAGGTGGTGCATGTCGCATCATCGGTAGCAGCTGTTGCGTATTCATACCGGATCACTCACCTTCAGTATATGGCGCAATATCAGAACTGCATAAGATTGCTGCAGAAATTCATCCAGAGACTGGTACTTGGACTTTTACTGGATGGTTTTGGACTCTTGTTTCTGCTTGGGGCTGGAAGCTACTGACTATCCTGTGTGTAATGATTATGATACTTTTTACATGCTGTGTATGTATCCAATGTGGTCCAATGCTTTGCTCCATTTGCATCTCTGCTTGTATACCTGCCAAAGGGAACGTTGCTGAAACAAAGGCCCAACAAATGTTGAATAAAGAGGTGGCCGAAATAATGTTAATAGATGTACGGGATGAATATTTAGATTACCCCAGATAAACGAATGTCTTCAGCTAATGCTGAAAGGGTCGTCTGTTGTAATTTGGCAGCACTTAAGTTAAGCATTAGCCGAAGACATCCTGTATTCAGAGGCTAAATTGTCCGCTTTGTGGAATCCATTTTGTATTTCTGGCAGCCATTTTGGTTGCCATGTGCTGCCATGTGCTCGCCATGTGCTCTGTCCTACCTTCCTGTTAACTGCTCTTGAAATCTGCCTAGAGACGAGTTATATTTAGCCTTTTTGCTTTGCACATGCTCAGTTGAGCTCGCAGCTGTCCATGCAGCTGTTCCGAGTTTATAAATGTCAGGATGTGTCTACTAGAAGTAGAAACTGTTAGCTCCACCCACTTGTCGACTGTGCATTTCTTGTATGACCTTATATGTACCTAAAACCAGCATTTGTGTTTGTACCGCCTTCATTTGAGCCCCTGTGTGGGTATAAAAGGACCAAGGTCCTTCCATTCAGTGTGCTACTTCATGCATTACCGAAGGGTGCTGTGTGAATGTAGCTCCACCTCATGAGGTTTAATAAACTCTGTCTTTTCTATTCCAGTTTCTGTGCCAACTTCTTCCTATTGGTCTGAGGACTCTGTGCAAGGAAGGGAGAACCCCTAAGCACTGGTAGGCCTTGTTGAGGCTCACCACTACACCATTGTGAAACATTCTGATGCCTTCTGGGACTGTTTAAGTAGTTTGCTGATGATTAGCACCTGATTTGTCCACTTTGAAATGGTTACCACCTGATTGAATTTGTTCTTATTTAAGAAATGCTAATTGCGATTTTTCACAGATTCGCTATTTGCAATTTTTTGTTGCATAGGTTTTGCGATTTCCAATTTGCGATTACCTATTACAGAATCGCTAATTCAGATTCGGTATTTAGGTAATTACAAAATTTTGCGATTTTAAGGATGATTCTGTGAATATGCTTCATGCATTGCATTAGGCTATTTTGCGATCGCAAACGGCCTTTTTTTGCGAATCGCAACGTTTGCGATCGCAAAATAGCTTGACCCTCCTTTTAGCAGTGGTGAGGCTGAATCTAACAATTCGAGAAGTTCAATAGCCTGTCTACTGGGTTACACCTCAACCCGTCAAACACAAAGGTATACATAGGGTTGTATCTAAACCATTACAGAGTTAAGTGTCATTCACAGCAACAGTGTGACATAAAGCAGTATCAGTGCAAGTGCCAATTCAAGTTCTTCAAGGACCTTCGACCAGCGCATGCCTACTCAGTTTTGCCACTAATTCTTACATGGCCTAATATGTCTCAATTACAAACTCCATACTTAATCTGAAATTGTGAGTCAGTTTCTGTCATTGTTTTATGGCCTAGGAAGGCTCCAGACAGTGAAAGTGTGACTTCACATTATGGGGACATTCACCATGTTGCCTAATAACACGGCAGAGTCACTGTTCACCTACAACAAGCTGTTGAGAAAGAACTAGAAACACTGTTGAAGCATGACATCATTGTGCGCTCCACCGGTCCTACACCATGGGTTTTACCCATAGTGGTGGTGCCAAAAAAGGACAGTGGAGGTGCAGTGCGCATCTGTGTTGATGTGCCCCAGACCAACAAAGCAATGAACAAAGAAAGACAACCTGGTCCACACATAGCAGAAATGATCATGCAATTGCCAAATTCTTCTCCCTTCTGATGTGAACAAAGGATACCATCAACTCGAGTTAGAAGAGAATTGTAGGCACATCACTACTTTTTCGACTCATGCTGGTTTGTTCAGATACAAAAATTGAGTTTTGGAGTGTCATCAGCTGCCGAAATATTTAAGGATGTTTTATGTCGGATAATTCAACCTGTCACACGTGCTTTTAATTACAGTGATGACATACTGGTATTTGGAGCAACACAAAAGGAGAATGACAAGGCTCTGCCACTTACTTGCTGATGAAGGTCTCACTCTGAACGTAGCAAAGTGTGAGTTTCACAAGACAAAACTTAAATTCTTTGGACATATACTCTCTGAAGGGGGAATATCTCCTGACCCAGATAAAGTCCTAGATCTGTCAGCTATTTGTCCTCCCCAAGATGTCACCATGCTCCAAACCTTCTTAGACATGGTCAGTTATTGCTCAAGATACATTTGTGACTTTGCTACTGTTAGTGCCCCATTGAGAGACTTGACAAAATGAAATGTTCCTTTCCAGTGGTCTGCTGAATGTGATCTAAGCTTCAAAAGAATAAAACATGCGATTGAGAATGCAACGTAGATGGCCTATTTTGACCCCGAGTTACATACTGAGATCACAGTAGATGTGAGCCTGGTGGGGCTGAGGGCAATCCTTGCTCAACAAAATGGTCATCTGAATGCACTGAGACACATTGTGGCCAATGCCAGTCGAAGCCTGTCTGACACAGAACGTGCCTATTCTTTGTCAGAGAAGGAAATTCTGGCTACAGTGTGGACCTGCAAACATTTTCATGTGTTTCTGTACAGAAAACGTTTCACTATCATTACAGACCACCAAGCGCTGCTAACTTTTTTTGGAAACCCAAAAGCCAAGATGCCCCTTCACATTGAGAGTCGGGAGTTATGACTGCAAGAGTATGAATATGCAATTGTACATAAGCCAGGTAAAGATCAAAACCCTGCTGATTACTTTTCATGAGTACTGCTACATCATCACAGTTCAATATCCAAAATGTTTGAGGAGTACATTATCTTCATTGTGAGGTCCAGCACGCCAGTAGCTCTATCCATTGAACAGATTATTGCTGCTACTTATTCTGATAAGAACATGCTTATCCTCAAAGACATAATTTCAACGCAGTCCTGGAGAAAGAGTGCTCGTTCTTTTGCGGACGATGTTGAAATTCAAAAATTCAAAAATGTACAGAATGAACTGTCTGTTACCAAGGAAGGTGTTATATTGAGAGGCTTAAGAGTCTCTTATACCTGAGAGCCTATGGCAGCTAGTCAATGACCAAGTGGGGCTCCCATGACTAGATGAGTGAATTGAGAGGGAACAAAAAGAGTGCCATCTTTGCAACTTCCTTCCCCCAAAGTGACACAGCATCCATTGACAATGTCTGACCTTACTGCACAAGCTTGGGAAAGATTTGCAGTTAATTTTTTTCAGCCCTTGTGACACGGACATCATCTCATGGTAGTCATTGATGAGTATGCACGCTTTCGTTTAGTAGAGGAGTTATCACCAACAGCACATGACAAGGTAATCGAGAAGCTGGATGACATCTTTGCAGCCTGGGGTATCCCTGCCATTCTCAAATTTGACAATAGTCCTCCATTCAATTACAAAGAATTCAAGGAGTTTCTAGTAAGATTTAGGGCCTGATTTAGATTTTGGTCGGACTACTGTTGTCACTCCGCTGCAGAGTATTCAAGTACTCTATCAACCTGACAGAATCCCGCCTGCCCTATTTAGGTGTTTGCAGGCTGACTCTGAGTCCGTATCAACAGAGTGTTTACTGTTAAATACACGGCTCACCGCTATCGATGCAGCGGACTCCTCTGCTGGCGAATAGTACTCCATCGCCGTCAATACGCACTGTTGCGCCAAGCCTATTTAGATTTCACAGTTGTGCTGGCAGTGTTCTAGTGGCGGTTTGCCAACTAAGTTATGTTATGTTAAAAAAAATTGTAAAGCGCACGGACACCAGATTGGTTTCATGGCGCTACATAGAGAGGTGCCGGGACCCAGGGGAATTAATCGTAGGCTTGTCTGAACAACCAAATTTTAAGGAGCTTCCTAAAGCTCAGGAGGTCAGTGCAGGAGCGGATTTCAACAGGGAGGGCATTCCAGTATCTAGGAGCTAAAACAGCGAACCTGGCGCCACCCAGTCGCTTCAGTTTAAAAGAGGGAGTAGACAGAAGGTACTTATGCACTGAGTGCAAGTTGCGCAGAGGTGCGTACTTTTGGATAAGCTTATCCAAGAATTTGGGGCTACTTCCATTGAGGGACTTGAAGATAAGGCAGTATACCTTAAAGGCACAGCGCTGTGAGATAGGGAGCCAATGCAGCTTCCTCATGAGGGGGGTGACATGTTGGTGCCTGGGTTGCTGGAAAATCAGTCTTGCTGCCTGTTTCTGTACAAGTTGTAGTCGTTTGGCTAAGTACAGAGGGATGCCAAAATAGAGGGAATTGACGTAGTCAATATGGGACATCACCATAGCAAGGACCACCTGGATCAGAGCTTCCTGCGTGTAAACACTGGACTATTCCTGTGGCTTTTGGATGTATGCTAGCATCACACAACTGATTATTTTTACCTGTACACCACTCTATAAAACACACTCCATTTCCGACCATGATCCAGTGCAGTCCAGCACAGCAGAACTTTGTACCTGAGTACTTTTTCACTGAAGTCAGAATTTTTCTTTTGTTGCTCTCTGTTTCTTGTTCATTTACTCATTTTTCTTTATTACCCTGTGGGTTATTTAATTCATTTAAGTTTATTATCTCAGAATGGAGGGGATGAGGGAGGGAGAATTTTCAGTCAGGTAGATGAAATTATTCAGGTAGAGCCTCAATTGTTTAAATCTCAAGTTCAAAATACAACCATGGGCCATATGTATCAAAATCCGAATTTGCGATTCTCAAATAGCGATTAATAGCAAATCGCATTTTGAGAATCGCAAAACCCGATGTACATAAAAGATCGCAAATATTTAGCGAGTCTCAAAAATTCGCAGAAAATGCGAATACCTATTTTGCGATCCCTTCAATTGCGAAATCGCAATTAAGGAATCGCAAATAAAGAATCGCAAATTAGCGAATCGGCAATTCAGGTGCAGCATGATGACATCACAACCAGGAAGTGGGACTACCCATGCTGCACCTGATTGCCAGAAGCTGAGTGAGAGGCTGGGAGGAGAGCTGAGACACTTGTGCACTGCATCTGAGTGAAGGAGACATGGACACACAGGAGAAGGAGAGGCAGCAGGAGGAGAATGCCAAGAAAAGGAAACATAAGTTCAGTGAAAGGGAGCAGGAGGTGCTCATACAAGAAATGGTGGTGAGCCATGATCTGATCCACAAAAAATACTCCCCTTATATCCTAACCGTGTAAATTGGTTATTGAATACAAACAGATACTGAATAACCAATGGTGGAATATCCCTAAATGAAGCTAATGATTTTGCACCACTCTAAACAGGCAAAGGAGGCAACTCCTTTTGTTTTATATTCCCTCACACACCCTAGTGGTGTCATGCTTCATCATCGGGACACCCCGACGCCTATAAGCCGGGGTGGGCTCGACCATATTGCAGGGAGCTCTTGAAAAATGTTTGGCCAGGGGGTTAAAGATTAAAAATCCACTGGCAGATCCCGGTTTCCCTTTATTCTTGGATCTGTCAGGGATATTAAAATAGAGAAGAATAGGGTCATTGGGATATTGTGGTCCTAGGACCCTAAAGCCAACATGTTTCAGTCCAATTATTGCCCAAAACGTGGTGCAGGACTTTCTTCAGGGTGATAACATTGTCCCCCCTGGGAAGATAGTAATAAGGGAATTTCCCTATACTAATTATAAAAAAGGGCAGAAAGCTGCTCCTTTATTTGTCACAACCTTAGGTTTCGTTAGATCACTCCATCTGTAAGGAGATAAAGATAACGACAAAACAAAAAACACACCATTGTTTTTAGCATGTATACAGTATCCAAAATCACATATAGTGAAGAGTGATGTCACCCTCTGTGCCAATTATGCCTGAGGGTGATAAGACAGAGCAACAAGCATGCTAATACCGTATGCGTAACGTATGCTCATTCGTAGGTCTATATCACACTCTAAAATGTGTGCATAATTGTGTTGTGGCGGCTGATTGTCGCATACTAACAGTATCCAAAACATTTGTGTACATTGAATATTTGTGAAAAGAACGAATCATTCACTCTCATTCATACCGCTATAAAAGTTGCCGTAAAACTACATACAGGACACATAAAATTCCCTGTCTTACCCCATATAGGGAGAGGCTAGACTTCACGTGGAACTTCACATAGAAATGGGGTAGCCCTGTAGTCAGACACTGATGCCGTAAAAATAGGTCGAAAAGTTCACAGTCAATATTTCAAATTTTCAAATGGTGTGATTGAAGGTGGGAGATAAAATAAAATAAACAAAGTCATGCGGTAGAAGAAACCTCCTTATTCGAGATGCATGCACTCATACCTGTTTCTGGCGTTTTTCCCGTTTATTTACTCACGTCCTCAAGGGTCCTGCCCTGTGGTGTGCCCTGTCGGTGTGGGTCCCTGCGGCTTGTAGCAACCGGGAGCCTACACTAGCTGTTTCTTAAAGGAACGCTATGATAGGCGCGCCTACTTCCGGGGTCACGTCTAGGGTCTGTCCTGACCACCCCTTGAACTCTGGGTAATGTAGTTCACAAATGCTCAGAGGGGAAGTACTAAAAAAGACACATAAACATGCTAAGTATGGAAACCCGTTGCATGTGCAATTATTTTGTAGAACCCTTTATACTGATACATGACCAGTATAATGTTTAAATTATATTCACACTGTTGAGAAACAAGGGGTCCCATTAGAATCGAATGCTTCTTCCGAGGCGCGTGCGGATTACGTCACGCCCACCCTGTGAATTATGGGCTTCTTGCATGGCGCGTGCGAAATACATCACGCATACCCTGTGAATTGTGGGAACTATAGTTCCCACGTTATACTGATATTTAAACAATTTTGCCATGGTGTTGTAGCGTGCCTGCAATGCACTATAATGTATTTTATAATATGTTGTCAAACAACGATTAGTGTGAAGTTAGCGCTTGTGATAACTTACACGCCAGATGTTTAATGTGAATATCAATGTAGATTAACCATATTGCAGGAAAATTATATATTCTCAATAAATTTAGTAAAGTTGTTATTGTATATCAGCACAGTGGAAAATCTATAATCAAGTTCATCCCATATATTTATCAACAACCCATATACTCAGTAGGGTGTGTCAGTGTTGGTGTCACAGACAGGGGGTTATCAACCCTACTAAGGCAAAGTGAGTATCAGCTGCCACCATGTGTTATGATTCATCTATTCTTGTTTAGTTGGTGCCAGGGAATGGAATCATTCAATCCATGGATGTATGTTTTTAATCGATACACCCAACGTTGCTCCCTCTCCATAAGTCTTCTGGTTAAATCGCCTTCTCCTTTGACTTTTTCAATTACTGTCCACCACAAATCCTTGTCAGTGTGTTTCATCTCCACATAATGGGATGTTAATCTTGCCGCTGTGATTGACCTTCTGATGGTGCTTCTATGTTCGCTTATGCGCACCTTTATTTTTCTCCCTGTCATGCCAATGTACATGAGTTGGCATGGGCATTTAATCATGTATATAACCTTTTCACTGTTACAATTCGTATGGATCCGTTGTTCCCATGCGTGATGCATACCCAGGTCAATTTCCTTTGTATGTACCGTGAACGGGCATACAACACATGACCCACATGGATAATGGCCGGTGACTGGAGATTGATTACAGAGTGTCAATTGGTGAGTTATTTTTGATCTCTGCAGGTCCGTGTGTATCAAGGAATCTCTAAGGCTTTTGTTTCTTCGGAATGAAAACATAGGTTTTTCATATTTAAGTTTGTTAGATATAAGGATTTCCCACTTTTTGTTGATGATTTTCTTAATCTCGATCCAGGGCGTCAGTGGTCAGTGTATTTATGGTTTTCTTTAACCGTGTGGTGGGATCCTTGTTGATTTTCTTGTAGTATTTTGTATCGGCCAGGAGGTTCATACAGGCGGTTCTGTAAGCCGTGGTGCTCTGAATGACAGTAGCCCCGCCTTTATCCACTGGCTTGATAGTGATGTCAGTTCTTGTGCCCAGGGTTTTCAATGCGTCTCTCTCTTTCTTGTTTAAATTATCATAGACGCCTCTTTTAGTTGGTAATTCTTCAATCTCCTTCGATACACTCTCTTCAAAGGCAATCACCTCTAGGGGCATTAATGATGTTGGTGGAAAGAAATTTGATTTCAGACGTAAGGTTGTGTGGGTTTCATCCTCCATTGGCGCCTCTTTTTCCATGAAAAATGTTTTTATACGTATTTTCCTGAAGAATTCGCTTAATTCGCATCGTATCTGGAATTTATCCAAATATGCTGTGGGAACAAAACCAAGTCCCTTGTTAAGGACAGCGACTTCTTCTGTACTCAGGATGTGGTCTGTCAAGTTAACCACTAGTCCCTGGTTGCACTCGTTCCTGCTTGTGGGCCTTTGGTCATACTCCGAGTGTTCACTGAGGTGTTGCTGTCCTCCCATTGTACTTGTTTGTTCATATTGTTTCTTCTGCCGCGTCTCCCTCTTCTTCCACCCTGTCCTAAAAAACGGTTCTGTTTATAGTTGGGTTGGAAGAACGGTGCCGGATGGTATTGTGGAGGTCCATGGAATTGTGGTGGTCCATGGAATGGGACTGGCCCGTATGGGCTGGGCCATGGATACATCTGAGATGGTTGGTATCCCTGATTGAAGTTTCCTCTTCTTGGTTTCCTTGATCTACCTCTCCAGCTTTTGTTAGAGCCGTCACTTGACCAATCCTCATGTTCCGACTCTGAGTTGCTTGAGTCCCCTTGGTATGAGGATCCGGATTCTGAATTATCCTGGCTTTTATAGTCGTCTCTTATATAGGGGTATACTTTTTCATGAGAAAATTTCTTAAGATCTTTTTGTAACTTGTTGACTTTGCTCTGCATCAGAAAGTCTTTATGTTCCCCAATCTCTTTGTTGACCTCCTCTAGTTTTTTCTTATAGAGTGTGATTTTTATTTCCGTCATAAGAGCGTCTTCGCTGGTCTTGATTTTAACCAGGATAGCTTCTGAAAGGCGTTTTGCAGTATTTATAATGAGGAACAACCAATCGCGCGTGCATCGCCACGCGATTAGTGACCACTCTCTTTTGAACAATGGATCGTCTAAGAAGATCCCGGGGGCGTTGGTTACTAAAAGGCCTTTTGGTGCCGCATTACCACGCAGATATTCCGTTAAGATGGCCCGATGAAGTAGGATCTTCATCTGGGCACGTTTCAATTCCTTTAGTTCATTCCAATTCTGTGCTTGGTTAAGACTCTGGTTGATATTTGTGTCTGGGAATAATGATGGGCCAGCCAAAATGGCAGACGCCATTTCATCCGTGTACCCTATCCCAAGGGTCTCAGATGTTGTCAATGTTCCTGGCATGCTCATGATGAAAGGTTTAGATAAAATTGGGTAAAAAGCGGTGAGTGAACACTTCCAAATTTCCACAGTTATTCAAGCAAAGTTTTGTTGAGTTTCAAATTTATAAACACACTTTTTTTGGGGGTGCCCCACAGCTGTGCGCTGCACAAAACGTAATACACTAATGTAGCGAAAGAGGATCCTCTCACTATTTGAAGGGCCGAGAGAAACTCTGAAAGAGGAGTACACCCTCCCGTTTTATAACACTGATCCACAAAAAATACTCCCCTTATATCCTAACCGTGTAAATCGGTTATTGAATACAAACAGATACTGAATAACCAATGGTGGAATATCCCTAAATGAAGCTAATGATTTTGCACCACTCTAAAGTGGCAAAGGAGGCAACTCCTTTTGTTTTATATTCCCTCACACACCCTAGTGGTGTCATGCTTCATCATCGGGACACCCCGACGCCTATAAGTTGGGGTGGGCTCGACCATATTGCAGGGAGCTCTTGAAGAAATGTTTGGCCAGGGGGTTAAAGATTAAAAATCCACTGGCAGATCCTGGTTTCCCTTTATTCTTGGATCTGTCAGGGATATTAAAATAGAGAAGAATAGGGTCATTGGGATATTGTGGTCCCAGGACTCTAAAGCCAACATGTTTCAGTCCAATTATTGCCCAAAACGTGGTGCAGGACTTTCTTCAGGGCGATAACGTTGTCCCCCTGGGAAGATAGTAATAAGGGAATTTCCCTATACTAATTATAAAAAGGGCAGAAAGCTGCTCCTTTATTTGTCACAACCTTAGGTTTCGTTAGATCACTCCATCTGTAAGGAGATAAAGATAACGACAAAACAAAAAACACACCATTGTTTTTAGCATGTATACAGTATCCAAAATCACATATAGTGAAAAGTGATGTCACCCTCTGTGCCAATTATGCCCGTCGGTGATAAGACACAGCAACAAGCATGCTAATACCGTATGCGTAACGTATGCTCATTCGTAGGTCTATATCACACTCTAAAATGTGTGCATAATTGTGTCGTGGCGGCTGATTGTCGCATACTAACAGTATCCAAAACATTTGTGTACATTGAATATTTGTGAAAAGAACGAATCATTCACTCTCGTTCATACCGCTATAAAAGTTGCCGTAAAACTACATACAGGACACATAAAATTCCGTGTCTTACCCCATATAGGGAGAGGCTAGACTTCACGTGGAACCTCACATAGAAATGGGGTAGCCCTGTAGTCAGACACTGAGCCATGATCTCCTGTTTGGCAAGCAATCACTACGTGTGCCAGAGGTACGCAAAAGGAAAATCTGGGCAGACATACAGGAGAAGGTGAATGCCATCGGCGTGACCCACCGCACCGTAGAGGACCTCAGGAAAAGGTGGTATGATATGCGCAAAATATCCAAAGAAAAGGTGGCTACAAGGCTGGCTGAGGCAAGGAAGACTGCTGGTGGGACGTCCACTGCTACTGATTCTATGCCTTTGGAGGAGTTGGTGGAGGGCACCCTGCAGCCGGAGAGTGTCAGTGGCCTGGCTGACCTGGACAGCTCCGAACCCCGAAACACCAGGCAAGGTAAGAAGCATGCTAAAACTCCCCTGATACATCACCACATCACTCACACACCCAGGAAAGACCCAGGCACCAAACATGAATGCAACTCCAGTGCATGCACACAAGCACACCCAGTAATGCATCATGGGAGATGTAGTCACATGCACCAAACAGTGGAGCAGTGACACCTAGCAAGGAACAAACAGAATGAGTAAATCAGGAAAGGCAAAAAACATACAGATAGGACCCATGTAACTTGAAACTGAGAAATGTATTGCATTACCAATGCAAGGCAGGACACCCAATTAATGTGTGCATTTACATTTACAGCACCACCAGGAACACAGGAATCAATGGCAGGAGGGAAGGATGCATCCCACACCGAAGAACAGTCAGGGCAAGAGGAGCAGGAGGAAGGCATCCCAATAATCCCTGTAATACGCAGGCAGTGCATCATAGTACCGCCACTAACATCACTGGAGGCAGATCCACTGGACACAAGTGGAGAAGAGCAGCAAATCCAGGGCCAGTGTGCTACACAGCATACAGCACAGTCCCCTGTCTGTCCCAGTCCAGGAAGTTCATCCAGGCGCAGGTCACGTCCGTCCACCAGCACAGCAGCCGCAGGCGAAAGCACAGTGTTTGCAGGGCTTGAGGGCAACATGCTACAGGTACAGCGCCTGCAAGCAAAGGCAATAAAATCAATACAGCGCACAACAACAACATGACCCAAATGAGGGAGGGCTTCATGGGCATGAATGGTGCACTGGAAACACTGTGCTCAGAGATGCGGAGAGACCGGGCAGCCAGGCGCAGGGAGAGACAGCACCTCCACACCCGCCTGGACTTGTACACAAAGGCGGTAAACCGCCTGTCCACTGCCACATCAGTGCTGGCACGTCACTGTGTCAGCATGCAGCATGAGATGGCACACTGCTGCCAGGATGTAGCCAAGGGCCTGGTGCAGGTCACACATGCCGTGGACCAGCTGCGTGCAGCAGCCACATGTGGCACAGGATCCCACAGCTCACTGGAGGATGAGGAGCAATCCAGCAGGAGCAGCATCACTCCACCCATCCCATAGGACAGACATCGCAGTGCGCATCAGGGGAGACCAGCCGATGCCTCAGGGGAGGGCAGTGGGCACCCTGAGCGAGGGGCGACAAGCCGTGCACGCAGACGCTGAAGTGCTATGAGTGGCACATGGCATTGGGTGAGGAAACCCATTGCTTCTTGACTCATGTTTGGGAGACAGATTTTCACGGTGTGATGAACATGTGCAAGCAATTTGGACTCACATAGTGTGCCCCCCAGGCTGTGTGACGGATATTGTCCTGCACTGAAGGCAATTAAAACACAGTTTTGCACCAATCTGTAGCATTGTGTCATCATTACTCACCTAGAAATAGTTCTGTGTGATCTCATCTCGCCTCTGGCGGCCAGACGCTACACCAACCCCACCGGCTGGTTTGCATCGTGGAGCTGGACCCTCCTTATCTGATGAGTCTGAATCTGTTAGCTCCACTGGGATGCCTTTCCTGGTGGCGATGTTGTGTAGCATGGCACACTCGACCACGATTTTGCAACATGTCTCGGGGCTGTACTGTAGTGCACCTCCACTCTTATGTAGGCAGCGGAAACGGCTGTTGAGGATTCCGAAGGTCCTCTCAATGGCACAGCGGGTGGCTCTGTGGGCACTGTTGTACCTCCGCTCCCCAGCAGTGGCTGGACTCAGGTATGGAGTCATGATGTAGTCACGTAGAGCATACACACTGTCACCTGCAGGGAGACAAGAATCAGGTTAAACACTGCCCTGCCACTTCTGTGCTTTACTGGTGTGTCCCTGAAAGCAATGCATTTACCTAGCAGGTAGCCCTCACCAAACTCCCCATCTGTGAGACGTCAGTGGATTCCACTGTGGCGAAACATGAATGAGTTGTGGGTGCTGCCAGGATTTTTCGCAACTATATCAGTGATTATATGTTTGGCATTGCACACTACCTGTATGTTCAGGGAATGATAGGACTTGCGATTCCTGAACACACACTCATTCTGTGAGGGGGGAAATAGCGACATGGGTCCCATCTATGCAGCCAATAACGTGTGGGAATTGGGCTATCTGATAGAACTCCTGCTTGGTCTGATCTAGTGCCTGTTGTGTGCTGGGGAATTGGATGTGGTGATGCATCCTCTGCACCATTGCATCAAGGAAAGCACGGAAGAAGTGCGAAAGTGCACTCTGCGAGACCCCTCCTTCTCTGGCTATCACCCCCTGAAAACTCCCAGATGCCAGTAGGTGCAGTGAGCACAAAACCTGTACATGGGTGGGGATGGTGTGTGTCCTGCGTGTGGGGTGTTCTAGTATGGGTTTGAGTTCCTCTATTAGGTCCAGGATGCTGTCTTCATCCAGCCTGTGGTTCACACAGATCTCCTCCACAGTCCGCTGGAACAGGGTGATGCGCGCTCTGAAGATCCTTTCCTGGCGTCTCCTCCTCTGTGCAGCAGCTCTGATATGCAGCCTCCTGGCTATCAAGTACAGCCCAGCCATTGTGGATCACCCCTGTGGCATTGTGGGCCTCTTTAAATAGGTTGCATCTGGTTAACACCTGCTCATACTTGGTGGTAATTGCGATGTGCAAAATTGCGAATTTCGTACATTCGCAAATTGCGATTTTTTCATGCATCTCATTTTGCGAATTCGCAATTTGCGACACGTTAATTGCGATTATCGCAATTCACGTGTCGCAGATTACGAATTCACAGAATTATTAGCAGATTCTATGCCTCGCAAAATTGCTAATCGCTAATTTTGCGATTAGCATTTTTGCGCCCTGGTAAGCTGTTATACATAGGGATTCTCTGTTTTGCGATCGCAAACACAGTTTTTTTGCGATTCGCAGTGTTTGCGATCGCAAAACAGCTTCATACATATGGCCCCATATCTCAGAAAAGGCAAACGTGGGCCAGAATAGTTGACAGAGTGAATGCTGTAGCAAATACCCTGTGCAGGAGGAAATTAGAAAGAGGTGAGATGACTTGCGGGGGAGTGTGTGTTCCGTGGCCTCCAAGCATCACCTGGAGGCCCTGAGGACCAGTGGTGATTCTCCCAGCCCCCCGTTACAACTTTTTCCCTGGGAGGAGAAGGTCTTGCGCATCCTACAACCTGAGGGCATGACAGTAATCCCTGGTGGAGTGGATACTGGTAAGTAACACTGTGCAATGTGTCACTAAACCTAAATGTCCTGTTTGCTTCAAAGTTAGCTATTGCTAATGTGCTTTGCAGTAGTGGCTCCTCGTGGGAGTGCTGCGGGGCGGTAGGGCAGGGGAGGGGCAGGGTGGGGGGTAGTAAATTCCGGCTTACGGCCGAATGGAGTTAAGTAAATAAATAAATAAATAAAACAAATTACATTGCGCTCCCTGCATCGCCATCGGTGATACAGCGCATGCAATGTAATTCGTTTTATTTCGTTTTATTTATTTATTTATTTACTTAACTCCATTCGGCCGTAAGCCGGAGTTTACTACCCCCCACCCTGCTCCTCCCCCGCCACGCCCTACCGCTCCGCAGCACTCCCACGAGGAGCCGCTACTGGTGTTTTGCAAATTTGTTTACATACAAGCCTAAATATATAAGCAAAACCTTGCTTGGATTATTTGTTTGACTGTATTGTGTTGTATGTATGATAACAGGTTTCAATCTCCATTACATTTCACATGATGTTATGGTGCGTGTATACCAAATAACAAATACTACAAAATGTGTTTCATATAGTAAATGCCTGCTCTCTTTTTACTGCAGATTTTCACTAGAGTACAATTTTGCAAGTGTTGCAAATGTATCATTGAAATAACTACAACTACAGGATGTCTTGTTCCTGTTTTGTGAAAATCATATTGCAATGTAATTTTGCTCAATCTCCATTTTCAATCATTTTTTCACATATGGCAAAGTGTCATTTATTGATCAATCTATATTTACTGCTTTCTTTTGAAAATTCATTGTGTTGAAGGTTTGTATGTTGTCCTTTTCTTGTCATGCAATTGAATTGATGTCATTAGTTGTAAGCCTGGGCGGAGTTCTGCAAGCAGGCGAAGTTGCTTGTCCCGCGCATTCGCGTGATGTCTCCACCATACGGCAAATCGGATTGCGTATTCGGCGAGAAATATTGCTCGAACTGGACCACGCGGTCAAGCATGGGCACGCCCATCTTGTTTTCTTCACTGTTATGGTACTGATTCAGATTTATTATCTTTCCCTCGGTCTTCTTAAGTGTATATTTTGCGTTTTTGTTTTACTTTTTGTGTGTTTTTTTAGTGAGCTTTGTACTATTTTTCTCTATTACTTGCTTTCTAATCTTTTTAAGTCTTTCCTTCTTCTCCCTTAATTTTTTTATTCTTTCTACATTTTCTTTTCTGCTTCCACCCAGCATCATGGGGGAGAATGTTTGCATTGTCAGCATTCCGTCCATCATTTGTTTGCTGTAACACTTTTCGCCCTAAGTGGGATGGGTATGCCCAGACGTGGGTCCCTTGCTCACTGTGCCACTGGATTCAAGCTAGCCTGGCTGATGAAGGGTGATGCCCTGAAACAGGTCCCAAGATGCTTGTTTCCGGTCCAGGGAGGACCTGGCTTGGCAGTTCGGGCTGGACTGTTCCCATGGGGCACAGGGTCAAGACTGATTTGCATATGGCTGGGTCCAAACTGGGGTGGCGTAGTGGGCAAAAGAACAATGGATTTAACCCAGATCTTTTGACTGGGGGAGAATGTTTGCATTGTCAGCATTCCGTCCATCATTTGTTTGCTTTAACACTTTTCGCCCTAAGAGGGATGGGTATGCCCAGACGTGGGTCCCTTGCTCACTGTGCCACTGGATTCAAGCTAGCCTGGCTGAAGAAGGGTGACATACCCTGAAACCGGTCCCAGGATGCTTGTTGCCGGTCCAGGGAGGACCTGGCCTGGCAGTTCGGTCTGGACTGTTCCCATGGGGCACAGGGTAAAGACTGATTTGCATATGGCTGGGTCCAAACTGGGGTGGCGTAGTGGGCAAAAGAACGATGGATTCAACCCAGATCTTTTGACTGGGGGAGAATGTTTGCATTGTCAGCATTCCGTCCATCATTTGTTTGCTGTAACACTTTTCGCCCTAAGTGGGATGGATATGCCCAGACGTGGGTCCCTTGCTCACTGTGCCACTGGATTCAAGCTAGCCTGGCTGAAGAAGGGTGACATACCCTGAAACCGGTCCCAGGATGCTTGTTTCCGGTCCAGGGAGGACCTGGCCTGGCATTTCGGTCTGGACTGTTCCCATGGGGCACAGGGTCAAGACTGATTTGCATATGGCTGGGTCCAAACTGGGGTGGCGTAGTGGGCAAAAGAACGATGGATTTAACCCAGATCTTTTGACTGGGGGAGAATGTTTGCATTGTCAGCATTCCGTCCATCATTTGTTTGCTGTAACACCCACCCAGCATCATGGCAGAGAACTGTGCTACTCAAAAGGCAGCAAAGAAGAGCTGCCTTCCTTGCCGAAGGCAGCGTCCGGAAGGGTTGCAGCCCTTGTTGCAGGCCTTGTTTTACCTTGTGGAGGTGGCAGTACAGTTTTTTTATTTGCAGCGCCACCTCCCCTCCACCCTGGGAGCAGGCGGCAGGCCTGGGTCTGGCTACGAGATCCGGGAGAGCCAGGAGCGGTGGGCGAGGGTGCGCTGGGCCTAGAAAACAAAGAACACATGCAGGCCCGTGGCAAAAGCAGTACACTCGCTGCATACACCTAATGGCCACCAGCCACATGGTCACAGAACAAGAAGCATGAGGCCTAGAACAAAGAAAGTTTGGAGGCCTATTGAAAAAGCATACTGGCTGCCTACACGAAATGGCCACCAGCCACATGGTCACAACAAGAAACTGAAGACCTAGAACAAAAACGCATGCAGTCCTATGGCAAAAGGACACTAGCTGCCTACAAAAAATGGCTGCCAGCCACATGGTCACTATAAGAAGCAGGAGGCCTAGAACAAAGAACGCTTGCAGGCCTATTGAAAAAGCACACTGGCTGCCTACACAAAATGGCCACACAACAAGAAGCTGAAGGCCTAGAACAAAGAACTATGGGGGCGCCCGGAAGGGGTGCAGCCCCGGGCCTTGTTTTACAAAGAATGCATGCAGGCCTGTTGCAAAAGCACACTGGCTGCCTATACAAAATGGCCACATGGTCACAACAAGAAGGTAGTTTCCTAGAACAAATAACGCATGCAGGCCTATGGCAAATGCACACTGGCTGCAATCATAAATTGGCCGCCAGCCACATGGTCACTCACAGCAAGTCACAATCAACAACAAGAGGCAGGAGGCCAGTAAAACAAACAGCACATGCAGGCCTAGGGACAGTCCACTGACTATACAAAATGGCCCCTAACCAGTGGTCACATGGCATCTGGAAGAAAGGCAGATGTTAGCCTATGGCAAACACACAAACACACACACTGGCCAGACAAAGAAAGCATGTAAAATAGAGAAAACATAATTACTTCAGCAATTCCAAAAACGAAAATTATTGGGCTAAAAAAATGTTCACATCAAAGGCATTACCCCACCTAGTCCTATACACTGTTTGCATGAAAAAAACATGGAATACCACAAAAAAGCACATTTCGTATTTCAATCCAAATCCATCCATGGCCTTATTGCTGTAAACACCACAGAAACTGTTGTTTCGTGCACCCATGACTAGCACTGGGCCTTCTGGCTGGAAGGCCAATTGACGGACTAGGCCACATATCGAATTCAATCACAATTTTAAATGTATTAAAAAACAGGAAGAAAATGTAGTAAACTGTGAAACATTTTTCCTTTACAAAAGAAGAAAAATGAAATGCAAAGAAATCACTAGGCAACTACTGAAATAACAGGCCACCCACCACAATAAATTTTAAAAATCCATTAAAAGTACAAATAAATCCACGTGCATAGCCCCAATAAGAATAAACAACACCAGTTTTTCAACGTACTTGTGAAATCTCAAATTCAAAGTCCTGAAATCCAATAGGATATGCAGCAGGCACAAAGAGTGATCCTTACAGCTCAAAATCCAAATGAAAAGTGACCAGAGATGGACAACATACTGGGAGAAGCCTGATGGACAGGAACAGGAAGTTGGAGACCCTGGGGCATTTCCTTCCAGTTGAAAAAAAGTAAAACAACAAAAAAAGACTCCTCGCACAAAAAAAACACTGGCAAATGTTAATTCGAGTAGGTTTTTAACTCCAAATCATCATATGGGAAGAATTCGATGCTGCTCAAGGACAAATTCTTCCCTAGATTACAGCTGCTGTAGATCCTGCATGTTCAGGATCACGTACAGCAGAAAACATCAGCCAGAAGTAGCTGCACACCCGAATGACATGTTGGCGTCTGCAAAATCTAGCGGGAGCATGTGGCTGGCTAGCAAATCTTGTGACACCTGCGAATGGCCCTAAAAATCTCGTGGGCGATTACGAGCGCCCAACAGGTCACTCCTGCGCCCACTAAATTACATTTCGAGCACGTGGACCCAAAAAAAACCCTTCGCTTTAACTGTAACTCCGCGTTCTCTGCGAAAGGAGTGGGGTTTAAAACCCGGGCTTAATTAGTTGCACACATCTAAGTTTGTTGAGCTAAACTTTTTAAGGTAGGTAAATTTGTATTCTCAATATAAGCGTTATATGTGAACAATTTACTCTGTATTGTTAATATGGTGAATTATGCTAAACATCCTTCTTAGTTGTGTAAATGTCTGTTCTTTGACCTGCTAGGCATTGGAATGGATAGTCTCACATTTCTCCTCTCTAATGTTTTGTGTTGAGTGATTGGTACATTTCATATATAGTTAGCAAATGTTTTTTTACAATTCAGGACATCTTCTTACCTGTTTGTTTGAAGTTGTTTTGTATGAAAATTTAAACTGTTAGTGTAAATAATTAAAAGACCACTAAAAGGTGAAATCATGATATTGATTTCCTTTTTCCTTTTAGGTTACTATGGGGCAGATCTACAAGAAAGTGCCGCAGCGTGGCGCTGCAAGCCCTTTGGCTGCGCCACGCTGCGGCACTTTCAGAGCACAGGAATGCGACATATTTACAAGAATATGTCGCATTCCTGTGCTCTCCCCTGCGCTGGCGCACAAACAGCTGCCAAGCGCCGGCGCAGGCACCCTTGCACCATGGTGCAAGGATGCCTGCGCCATGGGGAGATTGTTTCTGTGCAGGAAGGGGCACCTTTCTGCACAAAAACAATCAGTACAGGCTTTTCCTCTTTCAATGCGTGCTGCAGAATGCAGCACGCATTGAAGAGAAAAACGAGGAGAAATGAAAACATTTCTCCTCGGTGCGCCTCGCTACGCCACCTCTAGGGTGGCGTAGCTTTCAGACGCATCTCCAGAGTTACGATTTCTCGTAATTCTGGAGATGTGTCTTGTTCCATGGGTGTTGCGTGGGAACACCCACAGCAACACACCATGGAACGCCCCTTCACCGCAAAGTGCTGCGTGTGAAGGGACGGTATTTACAAGGAGAGGAAAAGTCACGCATGGTGGCTTTCCTCTCCTTGTAAATATCGAGACCCCTGCGCCACCAGTACGTCACGAAAAGTGACGTACTGGTGGCGCAGGGGGCTTGTAAATCTGCCCCTAAATGTTTTGCTTAAAACACTATGGGGTCGATTCCGATTCGGGCCGGAAAAAGCACCGACCGACTCAAAGCCGGAATTTATTCCGACCGACACGTACCTGTGGCACCCGACACGCCAAGTACGATGCAAAGCGTGCAAAATCCGACCGACACGTACCGAACCCAAGCCGAACGACCGAGCCGCACGGAAAACAGCAATCCGGCCGGAAAAACACGCGAATCGAACCGACCGACACGCACCCGGAACAAATCCGACCGAAACGTACACGCGAACTCCAAACCGCAAAGTACGATGCAAAGCGCGAAACCCACGACCGAGTCGGACGGAGGACAAGCCGTACGACCGACACGCATACAAAACCGAGCCGAAGTAACACAAAACACCGCGACCGACGCGTACGCAGCATAGAAAACTGCACAAACACAGCGTGAACAAAGCGGAGAACACCGTACGAGACAAATGCAGGGTCCGACTCGGTCACAAGAACGTTTCCAACATGCACAGACAGTACAAAGGAAAAATTACACAAAAAAGGCCAAACAAGCAATTACAAAGCCAATAAATACTGGGGGGTGGGGACAGAGAACAAAGACACACCCACAACTCCACCCATATAAAGGACACAAATCCCAACCATGATCCTCTGCAAATGCCATTCTACTGCCAGCACCCAACAGACAGCAACCACACACCCACAGCTCATCCCTCACACAAGCCACACACCATCAGCACACCAACAAATACCTACCTCACATACACCCAGCAAAACACACACCCTCACCTGCACACCAACACACACATCACTCACCATCACCACCCATCACCATGCCCCCAAGAAGAATCACAAGTTCCTAGATTGTGAATTGGAAGTCCTGGTAGACGAGATCCTCAGGGTAGAGCCACAGCTGTTTGGCACACTGGTCCAACAGATCCCCATCTCCCAGAAAACCAAGATGTGGGCGAGGATCATCAACAGGGTGAAGACCGACATCCAGAACAGGTGGTATGACGTGCGCAGGAGGGTCCGGGAGCTGCTCAAGAAAGACTACCTCCTGAGCCAATACACCGGCAGTGGCCCTCCTGCCAAGCCAGTATACCTCAGGCCCTGGGAGGAGAAGGTGCGGGCCATCCTTCCGCCAGTGAGCGTCTATGGACTAGAGAACATCCCAGAGCCTGGTGAGTACACAACAAATGTACACAATATTCTGCCACAATACACACACACATCACTGTCAAGGTGAGATTCAAACCATGCACTCATAGCAATTACACAGCAACCAGAACAGAATCATCCCAAAATGTGTATGTCAGTCAGATAAACACAACACATGCCATCTCAAAGTTACATTTAACCGTGCCATCACATGTACAAACACAACTACAACTACAGCTAGGCAGTGGCACAATTAGAACTAACAAACACATCCAGACATGTAGCCACCACTACAACACCAACACACAGTGAAGACCACTGAAAGAAAGGAATTCTGTGTATGCTGGCCAAGTCAGTGTAGCCAATAGCATCATGGGAGTCGTAGTCACACATGTGCCCCCACAACTGTCCCATCAACACCACCATGAACCATGCGCCACATCACAGGGAGTGGAGAAGGACTCACAAGATGGCTGACACTGGCTACTGCTGTGGGGAGCACAAGGCCCTGCTGGCAGCTGTGCACCAACAAACAGCAGGACACCACTGACTGACATCATGAGAGACAACTTCCACTCCCTGCAATGGAAGCACGTTCCATGGTGGGCTATCTGGCTGGCTGGGTGGGAAGGAGGACTTGCAGCACTGACCATAGTCACAAGCACCTCCCCTCACACCCCCCTCAACACAAACTCCACAGAACCCACCTGGTAGAATGCAATGCCTCCCATCCTAACTGAAGATCCCACAAAGAACCACCACCCTGGGTTATGTTGTGTGAAGCACAGGGACACTCTTGGGACTTTTAGCCAAACAACTGCCAGGACAACACTCCCAGCCATCCTGTCAGCACAGCCAGCCCACCCCACAAGGAAGCAGAGTCAAAAGGAAGGAAGCATGGGCATGCTGGGAAGGGGGTGGAGGCAATAGCATGATGGGAGTAGTAGGCACAGATATTGCTCAGCCTCACAACTGGCCCATCAACACCACCCTGAACCATGCTCACATCACAGGGAGTGGATAAGGACACACAAGATGGCTGACACTGGCTACTGCTGTGGGGAGCACAAGGGCATGCTGGGAACTGCACACCAACCAACAGCAGGACACCACTGTCAGCCATCTTGCCATTGCCCTCACACCCACACACACTGAACTCCCCACAAAAGCAAGTAAGTATGGGAATGCTGGGAAGTGGGGGTGGAGGCAATAGCATGATGGGAGTCACAGACATAGCTCACCCCCACAACTGTCCCATCAACACCACCCTGAACCATGCTCACATCACAGGGAGTGGAGAAGGACTCACAAGATGGCTGACACTGGCTACTGCTGTGGGGAGCACAAGGCCCTGCTGGCAACTGTGCACCAACAAACAGCAGGACACCACTGACTGACATCCTGAGAGACAACTTCCACTCCCTGCAATGGAAGCACGTTCCATGGTGGGATATCTGGCTGGCTGGGTGGGAAGGAGGACTTGCAGCACTGACCATAGTCACAAGCACCTCCCCTCACACCCCCTCAACACAAACTCCACAGAACCCACCTGGTAGAATGCAATGCCTCCCATCCTAACTGAAGATCCCACAAAGAACCACCACCCTGGGTTATGTTGTGTGAAGCACAGGGACACTCTTGGGATTTTTAGCCAAACAACTGCCAGGACAACACTCCCAGCCATCCTGTCAGCACAGCCAGCCCAGCCCACAGGGAAGCAGAGTCAAAAGGAAGGAAGCATGGGCATGCTGGGAAGGGGGTGGAGGCAATAGCATGATGGGAGTAGTAGGCACAGATATTGCTCAGCCTCACAACTGGCCCATCAACACCACCCTGAACCATGCTCACATCACAGGGAGTGGATAAGGACACACAAGATGGCTGACACTGGCTACTGCTGTGGGGAGCACAAGGGCAATCTGGGAACTGCACACCAACCAACAGCAGGACACCACTGTCAGCCATCTTGCCATTGCCCTCACACCCACACACACTGAACTCCCCACAAAAGCAAGTAAGTATGGGAATGCTGGGAAGTGGGGTGGAGGCAATAGCATGATGGGAGTCACAGTCACAGACATAGCTCACCCCCACAACTGTCCCATCAACACCACCCTGAACCATGCTCACATCACAGGGAGTGGAGAAGGACTCACAAGATGGCTGACACTGGCTACTGCTGTGGGGAGCACAAGGCCCTGCTGGCAACTGTGCACCAACAAACAGCAGGACACCAATGACTGACATCCTGAGAGACAACTTCCACTCCCTGCAATGCAAGCACAGTCCATGGTGGGATAACTGACTGGCTGGGTGGGAAGGAGGGCCGGCTGTCAACCAAATATAACCAATGCAGACCATGTTCACACCCCAACAAATACATAGAAATGCCCAAATAATGCAGGACAATGTGCCACACCAATATCAACCCCTGACTGTGACGACTTAGGACAATGCAATGTACAGGCCCGCACCCAGAGGCACAGTCACAACTGTCAGGTGTGTCAACCATTGATGCCTGCAGAAACATAACATACATTGTGTGTGTCTCCCAAAAACAGGTGATGATGGGGACACAGCAGCAGACGCTGAGGAGTCCCAGTCCCAGGCTCAAGAGGATGCGGAGCTCACTGGTGTTGTACAGCCTCTGCCCTCCTCAGACGAAGAAGACCAACCTGGCATATCCGGTGCAAGTCTACATGCAGCACCAGCAGGACCACCAGCTGCAGCACCAGCAGGACCACCAGCTGCAGCACCAGCAGGACCACCAGCTGCAGCACCAGCAGGACCACCAGCTGCACCCCCTGCACCCACCCCTCCAACGACTGTCACCACAAATACCATCCCTGCCGACATGGACAGAACAAGGAGCAACACCAGCACAGGGACCCTGGACCAACATGGGGCCATGGACACCACCACCACCACCAACCCCCAAGGTGGACCAGGGTCATCTGTGCGTGCCACTGCACATGTTGGCAGGGGTTGTGGGAGGGGTGGGAGACAGAGGTCGCTGCTTGCAGAGGTTGCTGGTGTGCATGATGACCCATGCGTACCAGTCCAGCACCGGAGATCTCAGCCAGGTAGTGGGGCTCCTCAGAGACATGAAACAGCAGCAGGCTGCCCATCATGCCCGCTTGGACTCTCACATGTCCCGCGTGGAGTCACACATGTCCCGCGTGGACTCACACATGTCCCGCGAGGAGTCCAAGTGGGATGCACTGCATGAGATGACGGCGGTGCACAGGGACATTTTACAATGCCTCCGCCAGATGAACAGCAACCAGTCCACACCTCCCTGTGTGCCAACAACATCTGGTGCTGAACAAACTGCAACTGCCACAGGGAGGGAGGATGACTCTGGCGGAGAGTCCCCTGCACCGCAGCAGCCTGTACTTGAGGGGCCCCCCCCAAAGAAGAGGGGTCGTCCGAGGAGGGGCAAGTGAGAGGCCGATGGCCAAGCGCAACTCCCAGGAAGCCTGAACCTGTTCTGGATGTTCACCTTTGTGCACAGACTGTTCACCCTGTGGACACAGTTGACCAAACGAATCTGAAAGTACCCTGTGAAGGACAGAAATGACACACAGTCAAAAGCAATGGAGAACAGGACAGAACAGCAAAACTCATGCACAATACATGTTACAAGATACCCACCCAGAACCAAGTTAGCATGTCAACACTGTTGGGGAGTACAGACCACCTGTAAGCACACATCGCTACACACATCCAGTCAAGTAGCCCATGGACACACTCCAACAGCACCAGAGCACCACCTACACATATCATGCCAACTCACATCATTGACATGACACCTCAGGATACTCACATTCAGCTAAAGAAGTTGGTGATGAGCTGTGTGCGGACATCACCCTCATCATCATCATCATCATCATCACTGGCATCGTGGTCCAGGCCAGGATCCTCCACAGGTGGCGGATGGTGGTCATTGTCATCCTGGATGAGAGGCAACTCCTTCTGCACTGCCAGGTTGTGGAGCATGCAGCAGACGATGATAATCTTGCACACTTTCACAGGGGCATATGGGAGGGACCCTCCGGTCTTGTCCAGGCAGCGGAAGCGGCTCTTCAGGAGACCAAATGTCCGCTCAATCACTCTCCTGGTCCGACCATGTGCCTCATTGTAGCGCATCTGGGCTGGTGTCACAGGGTTCCTGAGGGGTGTCAGCAACCACGGCATGTTGGGGTATCCCGAGTCACCTACGGACAGACAAGTGCACATTAGATGACTTGGAAAAGTGGGCGGAATACTACAGATCAGATCACACACAATGGCACAAAGTCAGTACACACCGACAAGCCAGGCACGCTGGTTCTGCATCTGTGCCATCATCCTGGGGATGCGACTACTCCTCATCACAAAGGCATCGTGTGCTGAACCAGGGAAACAGGCACACACGTGTGTGATGGTCATATCTGCAAGACACACCACCAGTGCATTGACCGAGTGGTAGTGCTTGCGGTTACGGTAGGCCTGCTCCTGGGCCTGTGGTGGTACCAAAGCCACATGTGTCCCATCAATGGAGCCAATGACATGCGGCATCCTCCCCAGGGCATAGAAGTCACTCTTCACGTCAGTGAGTCGTCGCAGTCTAGGGAAATAGATGTACCGGTTCAGGAATAGCAACATTGCCACCAAAACATCGCGGAGAACACGGCTCAACATGGTCTGTGACATCCCACCAGCAGTCGCCACAGTATGTTGGAAGGTACCGGTGGCAAAGAAGTGTAGGGCTGCCATCACCTTCATCTTGGGGGTCAGCGCTGTAGGATACGGCCGGCCAGGCTGCAAATGTGGGGCCAACTGCACTGCCAAATCCTCAATCAGCTGCCTGGTGAAGCGGTACCGTCGGATGCTGTCCCGTTCCACCATCGTTGCCAGGTCTGGGAATGGTCGATGGATTGCAGGAGCCCTGCAGTGCAGAGTAGAAGTAAGCAAGATTGTCAGTCAGCCCACATATGCGGCATTGAACACACTCAATATCCCAACATACATCATTATGAGGCACAACTACATGAAGTGTGCAGTTCCGTAAGGACATGTATGGTACATACATGGCCAACATCTGTCATCACGGTCCAACAAGTGGCATCAACAAGTCCCAGGTAGGCCCATTGGATATCATGAGGCCGTGTCACAGTTCCCATCTCCTGCTGCCGTGTCAGAATCACCCCCCACAGTGACATGTGACGACAGATGTGCCCCAGGCATCACAGCTCAACGACAGGTACATTCCCAGGGACCCTGTATTGCCACATGGACACTGGCATTACATGGAGTATCATGTATACACCACAGCAAAACAACTATGACCCCCACAGGTAGTGGTCCCACTTGCCACTGCAGGACAGACATGGACGTCTGTGACACACACACGCACAACATCAAAGTCCATGCACACACAACGTGGATGTGGAGACTGTCTCCCATTGTGCACATGAAATCAGAGACATTGTAAACACTACATGCACACAGACTGTGGAGGACCATCACTATTGTGCCACTGGGACACCCTGGCTCAAACATACCGTCCCACATGGGACTCACGGGGTATGTGACATGACATACACATACACCACCGTGAAATGTGACCATGGCACATGCACAGATATGAACAGTTGCACATCACAGTGGTCATGTACACGTAACACCCAGGATCCTGTCCCCATGAACACGTGCACAGCCTGGGGGTGGCTGTCCCCAGGTGAAACCCACAGGACAACATGTACACCAACATACACACAATAGGAAATGCAGCCTTACATGCCTTATCATACAGTTTGGACAGGCTGTCGTGTTGTAGGTGTGCCCCTCACTCCTGGGAGCTATCTGTGGCTGGCATATGTCCATCTGAGACAGGCATGGTGACATATGCCAGTCACTTGTACAGGGATGCGTTGAACAGCAATGGACCGATCGGTGCCCCCGGCCGGCCCATTGCATTCAATGTGTGCGGGTACGCGTTGTACCCCTGTACGTGTTGTAACACAATGGACCGATCGGTGCCCCTGGCCGGCCCATTGCATTCAATGTGTGCGGGTACGCGTTGTACCCCTGTACGCGTTGTACCGCAATGGACCGATCGGTGCCCCTGGCCGGCCCATTGCATTCAATGTGTGCGGGTACGCGTTGTACCCCTGTACGCGTTGTAATGCAATGGACCGATCGGTGCCCCGGCCGGCCCATTGCATTCAATGTGTGCGGGTACGCGTTGTACCCCTGTACGCGTTGATCAGCAATGCACCGATCGGTGCCCCGGCTGGCCCATTGCATTCAATGTGTGCGGGTACGCGTTGTACCCCTGTACGGCGTTGTAACGCAATGGACCGATCGGTGCCCCGGCCGGCCCATTGCATTCAATGTGTGCAGGTACGCGTTGTACCCCTGTACGCGTTGTAACGCAATGGACCGATCGGTGCCCCGGCCGGCCCATTGCATTCAATGTGTGCGGGTGCGCGTTGTACCCCTGTACGCGTTGTACCGCAATGGACCGATCGGTGCCCCGGCCGGCCCATTGCATTCAATGTGTGCGGGTACGCGTTGTACCCCTATGCAGCGTTGTAACGCAATGGACCGATCGGTGCCCCGGCCGGCCCATTGCATTCAATGTGTCGGGTACGCATTGTACCTCTGTACGCGTTGATCAGCAATGGACCGATCGGTGCCCCCGGCCGGCCCATTGCATTCAATGTGTGCGGGTACGCGTTGTACCCCTGTACGCGTTGTAACGCAATGGACCGATCGGTGCCCCCGGCTGGACCATTGCATTCAATGTGTGCGGGTACGCGTTGTACCCCTGTACGCGTTGTAACGCAATGGACCGATCGGTGCCCCCAGCCGGACCATTGCATTCAATGTGTGCGGGTACGCGTTGTACCCCTGTACGCGTTGTAACGCAATGGACCGATCGGTGCGCACCCATTGACAATGGCCTTGCCTGGCAACGGACGCGTTTTCGAAATTCGAACGAGTCGGTTGCTGGAAATTCAGTTGGTCACCCACAACAATGTTGCAAAATCATGTATGTCATGAAGTTGAAGATTTGAAGGATGCTGTGGGCGTGTATTGGTGCTGCTATTCCATGGATTGGCCAGATTCAGAAGATGCAAACGACTTGGACCTATCACTTTGGACACAAGGGACAGTATCTGCCTCTCCAGCACATATATATTGCTGGCTGTTCCCCTGAGAGCTCACTTGCCTGCACTACATGCTCCAGGACGACATCTGCCACTGCACTGCTGCTGTCTCTGCCCCTCTGGACCCTGCAATGGCACGTACTGTGGAGAGAGCCCCAGCCTTCAGCCTTGAGGAGAACCAGGCCATGCTGGACAGCCTACTTCCACAGTACAGCAAGCTGTATGGGACACCAGGGGAGCAGGTGAGTGTTCTGTGCACTGCCTTTCTGAATGTGCATTTTGTCTGACTAGCAAGGCTGAAAGTCTGCACGCCACTGGCTAGCAGGCTCACTGATTAGTGGTCACCCCCATAGTGTGTAGTGACATGCACTGGACAGGTATGGTGCAGTGACAGTGCATTTGAACAAGGTTTTACTTCCCATGCAATGATACCATGTAGTGACGTCTGGCAAACTGTCCATGGGCAGCGTTGCACTGCCTGTGTACATCATGTGCCCCTGTGAATGAGACATGTATATACAACTGTGTCATGCACGGATATGTTGCATGTGTAGTAATGGCCTTTTCACGTTGTCATCCTGACAGGTTAATGCCCATCGGAAGCAGGAGATCTGGAAGGACATCGTCCGGGCTGTCCGGTCCGTGGGGGTCTACAAGCGCCGGATCCGCAACTGCCAGAAGAGGTGGCAGGACCTTCGGGGCTGGACCCGGAGGATTGCACGGTCCAGCTGAAGCTGTCGCCTCCTCGCAGGAGGGGCGGAACACGGACCCTGACCCCCACATGCTCCAGATCCTGGCGGTGGTGTTTCCAGACCTGGATGGGCAGCTGAAGGCCAGACAGCAGCAAGGAGGGGTGAGTCAAAGACTGCTCTGTGAACTCTGTATTACATGCTATGTGCCCTCCTCTGGCCTGGTTCAACTGCCACAGTACAGCAGTCATGTTGTCCAGGAGCCATGTCCCTCTATTGTGCACTGCCCACTCCTCATCTGATACCCAGGTGTGGCCCTTACATTCAGGGAATTGTGTCACTTGGGACTGTGTCCTTGCAGTTTGCTTCACTAAAGGTGGGGGACAGCATCTGTTTCCCTAACTCTGTTGTGGGCATCATGGGTGGGTCCATTGTTCACACAACGCCTGTGTTTGGACATGTAATCTGCGTGTTGCTTTGATATGCGGTCCACTTGCTGAGCTGAGCCACCACATGTGCCTGGGGTATGTGGCACACACCCATGCAGCGGGTGGGAACAATGTTTGAGCCCCAGGAGTGTGCAGATTACGTGTGTCACACATACATAGCCAGCTATCCACTGTCCAGGGCTCATCCCTCATTCATGTGGGGCAGGACAGTCATGCCTACTCCAGGCCATGCAATGCACTCTGTACTCCCACTCCCGTGTATCAGCTGACACATTGTGCGCAGTGATTTGACCCCTCAGGTGTCTGCCTCTGTGTCAGTGTGCTGTGGATTTGTTGCCAGGACTGCTGGGGTGTTTCTCGGTAGGGGCTCAGCATGCCACTGGAGATGTGACCATAGGAGTTGATACTTGTGTGTCACATAGGTGTTTGATCAGCTGCCCGTGCAGACTGGGGTATGCGAATGTGAAGTTCAGGCAGCTGTTCCCCATTCACAGCAGATTGTGAGGGGCTCAGGTTCAGAGGGTAGTGTCACAGGTCTCCCATATGTCCAATCGTTATGACCTGGACAGATGAGGGTTAAGATGATGTGTTGTGTGGGGGATGTACATGTGCACTTGTGCAGCTCCAGGACTTGCATTCCCCATGACCTACTATTGTGACACAGTGCAGAGTGTTGTTGTCTGGCTGCCAAGTCATACATCACTGAGACAGTGATGTATGACTTAGCAGTCATGCCTCCGCCATGGCATGTGTCTACTTATTGGTGATCCTGCAGGGGAGTGACATGTGCTACATGCACACCATTGTGGTGATGGCTATCAGGACATGGGTGCATCATGGTGTCTGTCGCTGGTATGCATCACATGCATATCCTATTTGACTCTGGGTGTCCCTTTCATCCGGAAACCTGTACTGACTCAGTGGCAAGAGTTGTGATGTGTGCATGTCCACATGCTACACCGTGTCCTCTGCACTGTCCAACTACTGTGTAGTTGGTGCATGTTTCCACACTGGGGTGTTGCTATCCAACAGACACCAGACAGATGGGTGCAAGGCCATGTGGGATGTGAGTGCCATGGTTGGCATCAGACTGACAATTGGCTTCTCCTGTTCAGTTAGGGCACTTTTAGCAATGTACAACTAATGATGCCAGGGCTTGCTCTGTAATGTGCTGTGCTCACAGTGGTGTGTGCGTTTGGTGCAGGTGACTGATGTCTGTCTGTTTCCCCATTGTTTGCAGATACATCCACGGCCACGGAAGGGGACAGCTCCACGGATCAGGAGGAGCCGGAGAGCCAGACTGGGTCAGCAGCCGAGGAGTGGTCGGAGGGACCCAGTGGCACGGAGGGCGAGGGGAGCCACACCGAGGAGTCCTCAGCACCATCCACCTCAGCTGAGGACCAGAGCAACTCGGAGGATGACTCCCTTATGGAGGCGGGTGTCAGCAGCCACCACACCCCAGCTAGTGTTGCTGTCCCCGCCACCACCAGCACCACCACCGCCCTCCCATCGGCTCCCATTCCCCAGGTCCGTGGAGGCTCCCATGTTCGGGAGCGTGTCTCCTTTGGGCCAGGCACCGCACCCCCTGCCCCTGTGTCCCCTGCTGCCCTGAGTGAGGAGTCTGTGTACCTCCTTCGCCAGCTCCATGTAGGGCAGACAGCCATGCTGAGTGTCCTCCATGCGCACACCGCTCTGTTGACTCAGCTGGTGTCGTTCATGGAGGGCATCTCATCGGGCATGTCTGACCTACATAGGGGCAATAGGTCCATGGACTCCTCCCTGACGGCAGCAGTGTCCCTCCTCAGACAGTCCCTCACCCCTCCTGCCTCTGCTCCATCCACACTCCCCAGCACCTTACCCATCCCAAGCACACACACACCGGCACAGGCACACACCAGCACACACACATCCAGCACACAGACACACACGCCACAAACAAAACGCACACGCACGCACAGTCAGGGGACTGAAACCAGACTCACAGGGGATGGGTCCCTGGAACACACACACGCATCCACGAGCACTGCGCAGTCCTCAGTTGCCTCTCCCTCCAAAACACCCTCCCTTGCCTCCCTTGCCTCACCTGCAACCCCAAAGACCCAGCGGCTCTTCCTCAGTGACCTCGGCCTCTTCCCCTCCGACAAGCTGATACAGCATTCAGGGGGAAGAGGAAGCCCACCCACACGGAGCAGAGTGCCCCTCGCCCCCGGACACCCTCCCCCAGGTGCAGACAGACTGAGGCCCCCACCCGCAAGTACCCCGGAGTCGTAAGAGCAAGACCCCGCCGCCGCCCTGCAGCTCAGGCACCAGGTCTCCTTCCTCCATCCCTCAGGCCCCCACTCCACAGGTGCCCCCACCACACCCTGCCCCAGGTTCCCCCACCCACAGATATACCATCCCCAAGAGGATCCGGCCTTCTCCCCCTGCCACTTGCTCTCCCGGCACCACACCCCCGCTGCGCTTGTCTGTGCCACTGATGTGGTGAGGGTGTCCTCCCCTCTGTCCAGCCCACCTTGCCTGTTCCCCATTCTCCTCCCCTGGTGGTAGGCACTGCAGTGGAGTCCACTACCACCCTGTCTGACTTGGGCACTGCAGTGGCGGACCTGTCCACTCCATCTGCAGGGTCCACTGCAGTCGTGCCGGCACCCACAACATCTGATTCATGCCCCCAGTTGTGCCGGCACACACCATGTCAGACACCTCCACTGCAGTTGTCAGTGGCTCTCCAGCACCCCCACCCCTTCCCTGCTTCCTCCTGGTGAGCCCTGATCCTGTCCCTGCGGTGCCTGGCCTGCCCCCCGGTTGCCCCTCCTAGTGGATTGTCCCTGGTTTTGTGCAGGCATGCGTAGGGTGACATCTGCCACTGTCACCCTGTTTGGACTTTGACAATGGACTGGCCATTGGCCTTTGTGTTTTTTCTGGACTTTGTTTTTATTACACACATATGCTGAATAAAGCAACTTTCTGTTCTCTAGTGCTTATGCTTCTGATGTACATGTTGTTGATGATGCTAACCATGCCCTTGCTGCAGTGATGGTGATATTTGGTCTCATGATAATGAAGTGTTACTGTGCAGGAACCCATGTGGTCCAGGGGGAATGTGTCCTATCCTGTGGTGTATCCATGTCATCCAAAGCAGCATCTGAGGGTGTCATGTATTCAGTATTTGGCAATGGGATTTCCTACTTAGATTAGCTATTTCTCATCAGTGGCTTCCACCCCTGCACATCTGTTGTGCCTGCCATTGTTCAATTCGTCTACTTCCCTGACCGTGTGGCCATCTCCACTGGACATGCAGGTTTGGGCATCAATGGGGAAGGACTCATCTGTGTTGTCAGTGCAACATTGCTATACAAGTGTGTTGGATCTGTGCTGATGATTACGTTGGCACTTCCATGACCAGGCTGATGTGACGGGAGCCCTCATTTGGTGCTAATTGTTGATTGTGTGACCAAGTGCTCAGCTGACATGATGGGGCCCTACTGAGGCAACATATGGCACAGCTTTCCTCACACAGGAGTGGAGTCCCCTCATGGCAGTGTGTACTCCTGTGACATTGCCTGCGCCCAAGGTGTGTGTTGTATGTGCATGTCTGTGTGTTCACTTCCGTTTAGCTGTGCATGCTGTGATCCCTAGTGTTGTACCTGTTTGTGATGCTTGCTGAGTTGACCTATGTTCCCCCAAAGTCTTCTCCCTGGGTTCTCTGTGATGTGGGTGCATGGCACATTACTGGTCATCAGGGTGTCACCCATAGGTGTGTTTGCTGTCAGGGCTGAGTTTGTGTGCAGACACAGATGGGTCACAGTCAGGTTTCCCCTTGGCACTTGTTGTTTGCCCCTGTCATGTGATTTCCAGTTTGTGTTATCTTTCAGTGATTGTGACACGTTGTGTGTGTGACTGCTGGCACTCCTCAGGGTCCGGGCTGCAATGTTGGTTGTTGTCTATGTGTGTTCTTTGTGGGTGACCTTGGCTTCTTCATTGGTGTGTGACTGTGGCTGGGATCCCATTGGTTGGTGTGGTATTGCCGTCATGTCCATGTACAGCGTAGTGTGCAGTGTGTAAGACATTCAGGAGTCTTGTTGAGTGGCCATGTGTGATGTGTTTCTGCACCTTGGTTCCCACCCACCACCCTGGAATAGTCATGGGTGCATGTGCAATGTCACCAGTGCATGTGTGCTTCACTGCTGCACATTGTTGGAGGTCGAGGGGTGTGGTGTTGAGTGTGTGCAGATGAGAGTTGTTGCCCGGCTAGGCCCCTGCCTCCATGTTGGCCTTGGCTTACTGGCCATGCTGATTGATTTGTGCTTGTGTAGGTGTGATGGTAGTTTGTTGCTCAGGACACATGACTGTGGTTCACAGTGTGAACGACATTTAGCTTTGTCATCACAGTGGGATTGTAATGCAGCCCAGGGTCACCACATTGTGGGGGCCCTGGGGGTGAGTGCTGTGGTGTGTCTGTGTCTTGCTGTGTCAGTTGCTGTTCCTACGTGCCTGTGTGACATGTGTGATTTGTGCTCCCTCTCATCTGACAATGCCTGCTTGCCCACATAGGGGATTTGGATCCATGAGTTACCTTTGTGTGGCACTGTATGCACATCTGTATGATTGGTATTCAGGTCTCCTCACGTGTTGTGTGTTTGCTTGGGGACACTGGCACCCCCCCTCACCTGTTGTGTATGATGTGCAGTGTGGGTCTGCCTGTTTGTGTTTGTGCATCTGCACCACTGCATTGGCATATCTTGGGTGTGCCATTGGCTGTATGTAGTTTGGTGGCTTTCCCCTGCTGTCCCTGGGACTCCTAGGTCATCGGTCAGCACAATGATCATGGTTTGTGTGTCCCATTGCTGCCATGGTATGGTATCTGTTCACCTCACATCTACAGTCTCCACAGGGTATCTGCATTTGTGTGCCCATTGGTGCAAATATGTGGGTCTGCATTCTGATGGTCACTTCTGTCATTGTGTCATTGATGAATGTTGACAGTGTCAGCCCCCATGGGTGTTGTTTGTCTGCACATGGCCAAAGGTATGTCTTATTTGCACTGCAGTATTTGGCTCCCCCAATTTATGTTGCAATGGGACACATGCACTACTTTGCCACTGATGTGTTTTTTGTTCTGTGACCAGGAAAAATCCATGCAGTTTGGCAGTTGCAGCTCTTTCTTTGTCAACACTTACCTTTTGGTCACTGTGATGATGGGGGTTTGGACCCCATTGCCACAATGTTCAAAATGTGCTTCAGCTATGGACCCCACACTTACCTTTTGGACACTGTGGTGATGGGGCGTTAGACCCCATTGCCACAATGTTCAAAATGTGCTTCAGCTATGGACCCCACACTTACCTTTTGGTCACTGTGATGATGGGGGTTTGGACCCCATTGCCACAATGGTCATGGCCTGCTTGCATTGTGGGGGCCACACACATATATGTGTGGCACATGTGCTAGGGGGTCACATTGTATGTTCAAAGTCATGTTCAGTGTTGTAGGCATTTGACACAGTCTACACACGCTTGTCATGGTGTTGGGGGATGTCTTTTTCTTGCATTCCCTAGGTTGTGGTGTGCTGGTTGTGTCATGCATTGTCCATCCTATGAGTGGGGGTGGTGTTGGTGGTAGGCATCCAGCCCCCCATGGGTGGAGGTGGTAGTAGTGACAGGCATCCAGCCCCCCTGGGTAAGGGTGGTAGTAGTGGTAGGCATCTGGCACCCCCCTGGCTAAGGGGGGTAGTAGTGGTAGGCATCCAGCCCCCTGGGTAAGGGTGGTAGTGGTGGTGGGCATCTGGCACCCCCTGGCTAAGGGTGGTAGTAGTGGTAGGCATCCAGCCCCCCCTGGGTGAGGGTGGTAGTAGTGGTAGGCATCCAGCCCCCCCTGGCTAAGGGTGGTAGTAGTGGTAGGCATCTGTCACCCCCATGGCTAAGGGTGTTAGTGGTGGTGGGCATCTGGCACCACCCTGGCTAAGGGTGGTAGTAGTGGTAGGCATCCAGCCCCCCTGGGTGAGGGTGGTAGTAGTGGTAGGCATCTGGCACCCCTGGCTAAGGGTGGTAGTGGTGGTAGGCATCTGGCACCCCCTGGCTAAGGGTGGTAGTAGTGGCAGGCATCCAGCCCCCCTGGGTAAGGGTGGTAGTGGTGGTAGGCATCTGGCACCCCCTGGCTAAGGGTGGTAGTAGTGGTAGGCATCTGGTACCCCCTGGGTGAGGGTGGTAGTAGTGGAAGGCATCCAGCCCCCCCTGGCTAAGGGTGGTAGTAGTGGTAGGCATCTGGCACCCCCATGGCTAAGGGTGGTAGTGGTGGTAGGCATCTGGCACCACCCTGGCTATGGGTGGTAGTGGTGGTTGGCATCCAGCCCCCCTGGCTTAGGGTGGTAGTAGTGGTAGGCATCTGGCACCCCCTTGGCTAGGGGTGGTAGTAGTGGTAGGCATCCAGCCCCCCCTGGGTAAGGGTGGTAGTAGTGGTAGGCATCTGGCACCCCCCTGGCTAAGGGTGGTAGTAGTGGTAGGCATCCAACCCCCCCTGGGTAAGTGTGGTAGTGGTGGTAGGCATCTGGCACCCCCTGGCTAAGGGTGGTAGTAGTGGTAGGCATCTGGCACCCCCTGGGTGAGGGTGGTAGTAGTGGTAGGCATCCAGCCCCCCCTGGCTAAGGGTGGTAGTGGTGGTAGGCATCTGGCACCCCCTGGCTAAGGGTGGTTGTAGTGGTAGGCATCTGGCACCCCCCTGGCTAAGGGTGGTAGTGGTGGTTGGCATCCAGCCCCCCTGGCTAAGGGTGGTAGTAGTGGTAGGCATCTGGCAACCCCCTGGCTAGGGGTGGTAGTAGTGGTAGGCATCCAGCCCCCCCTGGGTAAGGGTGGTAGTAGTGGTAGGCATCCAGCCCCCCCTGGGTAAGGGTGGTAGTAGTGGTAGGCATCTGGCACCCCCCTGGCTAAGGGTGGTAGTAGTGGTAGGCATCCAGCCCCCCCTGGGTAGGGGTGGTGGTGCGCATTCAGGCCCCTGTGTGCATATGTGGCATTGGTGATGGGCATCCCACCCCTATGGTGCTGCTGCTGCTGGTGTAAGTAAATTCTGCATCCCTCTGTGTGTGTGTGTGATGTGTCGTGTACGTGTTGTATGTGTTTTGTGGTTGGTGTCTGACTTACCTTCTGCGCCGTACGCGTCCGTGCCTGTTCCGGTAGTAAATGTAGAATATTGGTATGATCGGGACGAAGGGATTCATGGTTGGTTCGTGTTGTTCGTCCTTCTCGTTGCTTCGCGTCGTCCTCGTCGCTTCGCGTCGTCCTCGTCGCTGGCGTGTTCGTCTCGTAGCCGTGGATTGTGTTGTGGCGCGAATCGGAGCTTATGTGCGCCTCTCCCGGATGCTTTGACGTGCCGTGCGTAGCGACGGGTTCGGCGCGTACGGGAAGCGCATCGTACTTGTTCGGCCGGACGGAGCTGCATTTTCCCTTCCGTGCGACTCGATTCGGCGTTTCCGGATTCGCCTCGGTCGGAGAACAGGACCTGGATTGGGTGAGTACGACTCGGCCGGATTCTGTGCTGTTGTGCGCATCGTACTTACTCGTTCGGTCTGCTGTACGGATCGGTCGGGAAACAGGCATTCGCATGGCTTTTTTCCCGACCGAATGGTATTGGGTTCACCTCCGACCGAGATCGGAATCGGCCCCTTTGTATGTGTAATCCACAATTTTGCAGTGTATACATTTTTTGACATTCATAATAGGTCCAACAGCCACGGTACGTGGCCAAACATCTGGCATTGAAGAAACCTCCACTCCAGCCCAGGCTCAAGCCTTCAGGGATGACTCCACTCCGGATAGTCCAGATGAAGAGGAGCTTCCTGTTCCATCTGGTCTGTCTAGGCAGACGGCTCAAGTGAGTCTTACTCGGCCAAAACCTACACCACCCAACCCAGCTGTTACAACACCTCAGCTCACGGATGCCTCCACTTCCTGTGTCCAAACCAACACCATGCCGATCTTGTGCCCACCAGTCCTGGTTGTTGTTGAGACACTACCACCTACCAGTCAGCCAGGAACCAGTGGGATAGGGCACACTGGGTTAAGGTCACAGGGTAGTGGGGATAGGGGTGGTGTGAGGGAACTTGTAGGCCAGCAAAGTGAGGCCACTAGGTTAACTGTCACCCAGGCCACCATCAACCAAGTCTTGGGATATCTCCATTAGTCCCAAGACATGATGGGCCAGGTCCTTACAGAGCTCTGGGAGATGAAGCAGTTGCAGAGGGAGCTCATTGTTCAGATGGAGAATCCCAACTCCAATGTGGGCTCCCTGATTGGGGTGCTGCATGATATATTCAAAAATATGTGCAGGGCTTTTAAAGCACCATCTTCCCCTTCCTGTGGTCCAACAACATCTGGGCCAACTACATCTGCCTCAGTCACACACAGAAAGGAAGGCCCTGCCACAAGAGAAAACACCTGTAGCTACCTCAGTCCCTGCAACTGAGGATCCATCAGCCACCCGCAGGAGCATGCGTTCATCTGGGTCACCAGGAGAGGACGGCAATACCACCCCCAAGAGACGTAGAACCTAATTTCCTCCAGTGTGTGGCTACAATTCACTCTGTGGACTATTTTCTGGACACATTTACCTTTCTGATGCAAGTTGTATTTTGGACATTGGATTTCAAACAGTTTTGTCTCTTCAATAATGTTTCATTCACCATGACTAACTTTTCCTTTTTTTTGTTTGTTTTTTGTTTTCATCCTGTTCTAGTTCATTTGGTTTTGTTTAATAAAAGCAAGACTAACAAATTCAAAGACTGGTGGTGTACTCCTTTTCTGTATTTATGCATTTTTTCCTTCCATCATATATTTTAAAATGTAAACAATCAAATGATTGTATTTTTTTTTAAACATTTATTTATTGGCATTTCCAATGTTATTATCGGCAGTTAGCAAATTACATATATAACCTTCTCAGCTGTTCAGTGCATTTGTTTCCTTCTTTTTCCAGTTACATTTCACAGCTTTTATTCATGACATGGACTCAGTGCTCTACGTCCTTTTGGTTCAGCTATTTTCATTTAACACCACCTAACAATACAATTTTGTCCTCCCAGGAGTTGTTGTACCCAGTTGTATTCAATATCATGTTTACTCACTGCTTGTTCACCTTAGGTCCATGGCCAGGAGTTTCCAGATTAGACGTAAGCCTGCTACAATCACATCTCAGAACGTTATAACATTGTATTTTTTATGAATGGATAGCAATTAGGTAATGTTTCTCACAATGTTCTACCATGACAACAAAATACAAATACCAAAAACTCATCAACCAGTATTTTATTATATTTGAAAAAGATTGGTCAGTCAACGTAAACATAACAAATCATATATCACATAAAAATTCTGTGCTATTTTTACAATTCCAGCTCCACACCTTGCCACCATGGAAGAAGGGGATATAATCAAAACAATCAGATTGAATAGGCAAAATATTATTGAATTATGTCATCAGCTAGAGCCAGATATTTTACCTCACAATAGGAATTGCACAACAATAACACCAATAGTCAAAAATCCTGGAAGTACTCAATTTGGTGGCCACAGGATCATTCCAATACACTGTTGAAGTATCCCGGGGAATGCCACAACCTTTTTTAAATGGTGTGCTACAAGAAGTTAGTTCTACAATGATGAGACACATCAACAGTTTGAGGGGCATATTAGCAAGACCGGCGATAAAATTATCGCCGTTTTAGCGGCAGGAAACTGCCGCTAAAACGGCGATAATGGGCTTGCTAATATGCGTTATAGAAATTCAATAGAAGCCCAGGTTAGATGTCCTGCACATCTAACCTGGGCTTCTATGGAATTCTATAACGCATATTAGCAAGCCCATTATCGCCGTTTTAGCGGCAGTTTCCTGCCGCTAAAACGGCGATAATTTTATCGCCGGTCTTGCTAATATGCCCCTAAGTTTTTTTTTCAAATGAGCACAAGGTCATATTTTCATCTCAAAATTAAGGGAAGGCTGTGTTCATGTGCCATCATGATCATCAGGATGCAGATAGTAGGGGCTGACAATGAGCAGTGCTCAGTAAGATTTGTGGGCCAGGCTAAGGCTGAGTCACAGAGGTGAACAACTGAAGCACTGAGATATTGGACTCTGAGAAAAAATTCCTTGCCAACTCAAAATTGGAGTTGTGAACAGAACGATGCTTCTGAATAGCTTTAAATCGATGAAAAATGAAATGGAGTATTATTATTTACACAAACAGTTTAAATTTCACAGGCTCTCAGTCACCCACACAAATATATCCCCTTCACAAACACACATGTTCATACATCCCCAAAGAGCACGCTCTCACTGACACACATAGCAGCCCTTTCACAGTGCCCTTAGTCTTGGTATTTAGTTCAAACCATGGTATCTGGCACTAAGGACATTAGGCTTCAATTCAATGTAACTGGGCGTGGGGGTGTCTGGTTCTAATGTGCAAGTTATTTAGCTTTTAGTATTTCACCATGATATTCACTGATGAGAAGTAGCTTGTGATTGATGTAGTAAAATTGTGTTACATCAATACAGACAAACAACAATTCACATAATAATTCTTTTTTCTTTCATTTCTTTCTCCATGCAGGTCAACGCCAATCAGAAAAAGGAGATATGGAAGGCCATCGCCAAGAAGGTGCAGCATTCACTGTTGCAAGAGATGGGAGGAACTATGACGCTAGATCAAGAAATCATTAGAAATCCAGCTCGGCAAGTCTTCTGAATGTGGGAAGCATGTGCACCGCACCCTGACCCCCCTAATAGCCCACATACTTGCGGTGGTCTATCCAGGCTTTGATGGTGTAAGAGCTTGGGCCCACTTAAACATTTATCTCCAGACCGAGGGTCTTAGTAGCATGATTGAGAGGTAAAGGGAGAAAACATTCACAGTTGTATCGCAAAATAGTATAACCACTGTGGGCACACAATAATCCACTCTACAACTTAATCTGAGTTTAGTAGGGTTTAATTAAAAATTATGAAGCAAATTGATCTAGAGCAGACTCAACATTATCATGTACAAATACAGAACGACCAAAATAAGTCCAAATCTCTTGAAGAGGTTTACCCTATATAATACAAAGCAGACAAACTAACTCTATGATGACAATGCAAATGATCAGGAAAAAGAAAATGAGTATTACACTGCATCAAATGGTTCTCCATGGCAAGCATGAGCAAACTATCTCTCCCTACACACTCTTAAGGGGGAAAACCCTAAACTTAAAAGCATTTAGTAAAGGTGAAATTAGAAAGGTGTCAGTGGTCGGAGTTTTCAGTATAAGGCACTCCCACCATGTGTCATGTAGCATAAAGATTCACAAGCAGACGCATAGATCTGCATCCAGTGAAGTCCTAAGATGTTTGTCTGTCCATCACTAAGTTACAGCATAAATATCAATTGTATTCAAGGTAGAAAATCCCACGTGACTTTTGCTAGTTCATTTCCATGGCTCTGGCACAACTGGATGCTTGCACCACCTTCCCCACATCGATAAGTTGCAACTTCACTAGTCCTTGGCCATTCTTCTCCTCCTCCATGAGAACTCGTCTCTTTGCTTGTTACTGCGCTTCTCCTTGCCAAACTTTGTCTTCTCCTACCTTGCTATCTAATTAAAACAAGCCCCTTCTATGCTAACTGATGGGGCCACACCTGCAGTGGAAACAAAAATACCAGCAAATACATTCAACGTTGAAGGTTAAATACGAGTTACGATAGACTTTAAATGTGAGCTTGAACTAAACATGTTCCTCCAGGCCCACTCTAGTCAACTTAGCAGTGCACAGGGTTACAGAATACATGCACATTTCTACACACATAATAAATACAGATTCTTAGTACAAGAGTAAATTGCAAAGGATTATGAAGATGTCATTCTAAATGTACCTGCATGGAAATAATTCTTGTTACACATATAAATGTTTAAACATTAGTCTATGCATTCACAATCTATTTCATTAACCTCAAAATAGAACGCAATTCATGTTAGCTTCTCCTGTCACATTAATATTTAAATGTTACATAGACCTTTGTTAGTCACGTTCTATACACATAATTCTTCATGTGAAGTACTTTAAATATGCAATACTCCATGTCCTTAATAGCATTAATCACACAGAATATATTTGATTGCTGACTACGCATGATTGTGATGCACTCCTACAGTTTTTCAGAATGGAATCAAAATTACACTTTTCCAATGGGCAGTTGAGAGCCCAATAGAAGCATCAAGGGCTAAATTCTAGTGTGAGTTCTACATGTTGAATAACTCATTTTTGTTACAGCAGCTAATTTTGCCATCAACATTGAGGTTGACATATGTCTAATGCAGAAGAAGAGTTCTTGAAGGTGTAAGTTTTGCACAAGGTGTATGATGATGTGTTTTGTGTATGAATTTGTGGAAAAGGATACCACCTGATTTCTGTTCACTACCAAGCGACTGGTTTCAGCAGACACATGTCTGTCTAAACAAAAAATACACATGAGTTTGTTTAATTTTACAAGGGACAGTTGTACCAAACAGGCCACTAGTCTTTACTGTATCAGGTGTCGTGCTCCTTCACTATTGTGAATGATGTAAGGTTAGCCCTATTACAGGTGACATAGCATAACATGCAATCATGATAAGGTGGATGTTCCATACGTCATATTGGTAAGTTGGTTTTATACACAAAAAAGAGTGAGCAAGTGAGCCAAAATGTCTAGTAACATCAGATTAAATGGCTACATTTTAGATTAAAAATATGTGATTTGATTACAAAATACTATTTCATTCATGTTTAAAGGGACAGATTTGCAGTCCTTCACAGGTGTGCATTTAAGCAAGTGTGTTTTTTAGAAAATATTTGTGAGAGGCATACAATTTGTGGAACAACACTGACAGGAATGTGTACACTGTGGTGACAGAGTAACACATACCCAAAATCTTTTTTTATGTCCTTTGTTATGTCCAGATGATAAATCAATGATGGAGAAAAATGGAATACTTAAAGTCAGAATTTTTCATCACATATATGTAGGAGTATCCAATCTGGAAAACTCAAAATCAGGTCCAACTCATGACACCAAGGAGTAATATGTTTAGGCTTTCCTTTTTTCAGTTTCTATTTTTGGTAAATTCTGGTGGGGTTTTTTCAGTGTTTTCAAGTGATTTCAATACCTTAAAAAAACAGTGGTTATCAGCGGTTACAGATTTTCGCGCCATTAAAAACAACAGAAACAGTGTTTTTCCGGTGTTTATGGAAAGTTTTGCTTTTATTATAGCTTGCTTTCTGCACTGATTGTGCATGGTATATAGACAGTGTACGTACAGTGTATATGAGGTCCAAATACATTTTTGCAAATCAAAATTATTGCAGTACACCATACAATACTTCTTCAGTGAGTCTTTGGTCATGTGCGCTCGCTCTTTCCTTCCCATGTAAACCTTTTTCTGTGAAAAGGCCCTCTTAACATGGGCATTGAGATGGGCAACGCCAAAACAGCCAGTACACAATTTGCTATCTCTGGCCACTGATGTACCTTTCCATGTCAATACTGGTGCTCTTAAAGATTGCGATTCTCTGGGAAGGTTCTGTAACATTTGCGTTAAACTGGGCGCTTATGCCCTCAGAGTTATTGAAGCGGTCAAAAATGAAGAAGCACTTTTGAAACTACGGAGAAAATTCGCCTTTATGGAAGGGATCTAGAACTTGTAAGAGTACCACAGTGAGGTTTCATTGACTTCAAATGCCATGGTTGGTGAAGGGACATTGCTATGCATCATTGTAAGCCATTTCTCATATATTGTAAAATAAAAGTTCCTGAATTGCTCTTCAACGTTGCTTTGCTTACCAAGTGGCAAGCACTCTAACATGGAACATTTTGCAGTTCCAAAGTCACTAAGCGTGTCGCCTAACCTACTCTCAAGGAGATGTTTCACATATACACCAATTATGCTGAACACTTGGCAGACAAGGGTGTTTTCAGACTCTAGTTTTTTTTATTATGAACACTACAGCAGTTATGTTTTCCTGTAAAAATCTAAGAATGCAGTACAGTGTACTTTTTTCACATCACTATCAATATGAGACCAAAGATCCTCACATTACTTGCCTTTGGCATCATCACTCAACAAAAATTCTGTAAACGGTTGCCACATGGATAATATAGCATTCACAGCCCTTTGGACTGATAACCATCAGCTAAGTGACACAGTTGGGATGACTCTTTCTTTGATGCCACACAAAGCTAGAAATATTTGCGTTTTAGTTCCCCCGCATAACAAAACAGTGCACCAGTATGGACTAAAAAGTTAATAGAATTCTTCATTAACTCTGAAGATTGTAAAGATGCTTTCAGCATACCATCTAACAAGTGGCAAGGATCTCTCACAGGGAAGCATTTCAGCTCAGGTATCGATTTTGCCAGGTCATCACACAACTTTTTCATGTACGTAGCTGAATCACTGCAAATACAAACAATATCACTCCAATCTTTGTTGAACTTGGAAAGAACCTTATAGCAGCAGCATTCCAAGTGACACTGCGTTCCATGTTTTCCAATAGTCTGGTGTCATGTTTTCACCACTATCCCATATGCTTGGTGATAGCACTCTTTTCACATATACTTGTCACTATACCTTGCATTGAATGTTTAAAGTCTGAGGTGTTGGCAATTCACCAATCAATACTGACTCACTATAAACTGGGGGCTGATGTATCAAGGGTTTTTACCCATTTTCTGTGGGTAAATGTGATGGCACATATTGGGAAAGATTCTTATGAAACCAGCCATTTTACCTATCGGTGAAAGACTCAAAAGCAGCCAAAATATCAAATATGATTTTGCTATTTCCTAATTCTCTACAGTTTATAAAATAATTGAACAAGACCTATAACATGCTTCTTAACCTGGCATCTTTAGACCAAAGACGACAAAACCGAAAAAAGCAAAAGGAAGAAGAAACAATATTTTAGTGACATCCTTAAACAACAAAACTCAAGCAGAATAATGTTAGCCCAGTCTTTCTTGCTGCTAGCTTGTATAACAAAGTTATATTATATTGGCTCCTTCGGGAAGAAAAAAAATGACTCTTTCACTCTTCTTTTCCTTTCTTTGAATGGCATTTATTTTGTGGTTGTACAGGTGTTTTTTCAGTGTTTATATGTTTACACTGGTGAGGGCTATTTCCCTTTCGGTGGGGTTTTATCAGTTATTATAGGTTTAAACCTAAAACCGGACAGCCTAAATATGTTTCATTTATTTTTACATTTGAATCTTTGAAGTAAAAATGATATATGAATCACTATATGTAATATTTACTGTGATGTTGTACCAATTTATGCCTAAAGTGAAAGCCAGCATATTTTGTAAAACAATTTCACAATGGTAAAACAAATTTCTAATAACTGCGATTTTTAGGATTCAAATGTGAAAACGTTTTTGCTCTGCAGTGAAGTGGATTAGAAATGTATCAAGTCCTACCTATTTTCCTATGCTGTAGACATCATTTGTCAATCTACCAAAAAATATTTTTCTTAATTTCTTCAACAGCATAAGTATTGACATAGTGCATGATACATTGATAAGCAACTTCAGTACAGAATCCATATAAAAAAAATAATTTGAAATGTAGTTTAGTTACTTGAAGTAAGTGTTACCATTGTGAAATGCCCTAACAAAGGAACCTGCATTTCACTTTATGAAAATATTGGTACAACATTGCAGTTTTTGTTGACACACATTGTCTCATATTTTACTTTTTGTGAAAGAAAATAATGCAGATTTTTGGGCCTTGTAAACACACTTTACAAAGGTATTTTTTATTTATATCCTTTTTAGTTACATAAGTTCACTATTCTAAAAACAAAGCCCAACCATTCAGGGCTCCTGAACCTGGCCAAGCAGGAGTAGACTTCCCGGGCCCTTGGCAGAGGTGCAGCTAGGGGATGGAGCCCAGTTCGGGAGCACCCTCACGGGGGCCAGCCGGGGTCCCTGGGCCTGGCCAGAGATCCCGGGCTTGGACGCGCAGGGGATGCCTCCCCGGGCCCGCGGGACCCCATCCAGGGCACCTTGCCACGTGGCAGGCCCCAGGACAGAGCCCAGGATGGGGAGGGGGCCCACCACAGGGGCCTCGGGGGCCCTGTTCAGGGCTCCTCAAGCCAGTCAAGAAGGGGGAGACAATCTCAGGCCCCAACAGTACCCCGTCCTGGGCCCTTTGCGGAGTGGCAGGCCGGGGGACGGAGCCAGGGCTGGGAGCGACCATCTTGGTGACCGCCAGGGCCCCTGGGCCTAGCCAGAGATCCTAGGCCCAAACACACAGGTGAGGCTCGAGGATGGAGTCCAGGATGGGGAGGGGGCCCACCCCAGGGCCCCTGCCCCAGGGCCCTTGGGGGCCCTGTTCAGGGCTCCTGAACCCAGTCAAGCAGGGGAAGACTTCCAGGGCCCAACGGAACCCCGTCCTGGGCACTTGGCAGAGCGGCAGGTTGGGGGATGGAGCTCAGGGAGGGAGAACTCGCCCCAGGGCCCGCCGAGGCCCAGGATCCCAGGCCCGGACACACAGGGGTGGCCTCTCCAGGCCCGCGGGACCCTGTCCCGGGCACTTTGCCACGGGGCAGGCCCAAGGATGGAGCCCAGGATGGGGCTCCTAAATCCAGCTGTGCAGGTGAAGAATAGCCGTCCCGGCTGTACCCCGTTCTGGGCCTTTGGCGGAGCAAAAGATGGGGGATGGACAGCAGAGCCCCTGGGCAAGGGTCTGAGTGCCTGGATGCACAGGTGAGGCCTGCCTGGGCCCGATGGACCCCATCCTGGGCACTTTGCCATGCGGTGGGCCGGAGGACGGAGCCCAGGACTGGTGGGGGTTGCCCGGTCCTGGCCTTTTGGTTTGGCTATACCCAGACATGAAGTTTGTTGCACTGTTTTGATCAAGAAAATCATTTGATGTGGTATGAGGCATGCTCTAAATAAAGCCTCTGTTCCCTGAACCTGCCAATCTTTTGTCCCCCAGATAGACTTTGTGTCTATCGTGTCTTTACAAAAGTCAAAACCCTGTATAGACAGTTGGGAAATAAAGAAAGCAGAGTATATCAGCTTGGTGTTTGTTAGAATATTTTTCTTTGCAGGTGTAAGTGCAAGCCTATAATAATATGAGGCAGGATTCTGATGTTTCGAAACCTGAAAAATAAGCAAACTTCTGTGCAAACATTTTTTAACTACCTTTTGGTGGTGTTGGGCAATGTTCCTATTGTGTGTAATTATAAACAACACGTGGGATACTAGCTTTATGTAAAAAATGGTGGCCATAATGCTGGTAACAGAAAATGTCGCCAAAATTACTTGTACCATCATACAATTCATCATTCAAAAATGCAGCTGATTGCTCTAAATCCTAAAGCAAATTATGCACAGTTTCAATGTCCCAATCATCAGACAAAGTACTAGAGGTGATGATGTCATTTAAATAAATTTTGAACAAATAAGGAATTATCAAAGGTTCAGTAGGACTATATACATCATACAATATCCTGTCACATACATTCTTTCAGGAACTGAAGCTGCTGTAATGTTTGCCGGGGACAAGTCTCTTAGTTCATGGTGCGATGATGCATGTGGTTTAAGAATCAAGTTCACAAGTTGTACTGCAGAGCATTCTGGGAGAAAACATCCATCCAGAAGTAGGAAAAAGACAGTTACTATACCAATCCAAAGTACCAGGAAAAGTAATCCAATTGTAATTCATAGATGTATCCAGGGAACAATGAAATAAGTCTCTTTCAGCCAAAGATAGAAAGCATAAACTCAAAGCTTGAAAGGGAGAGGAGGTGTTGGGACCTCATGTTGACTTGGATCCGTCATAATGCATGAAATAGCCAGACGTCGTCTGGACTATTCTTGGCAGCTCAGCAGGTTTTGTAGAACTGGGAGATGACTCGATCTGTGGCATGTTGACATTGACATCGTCAATTTTTTTAATTGAAATTTCGGTACTTGTTGATTGTACAGTTGCAGTTGTTTCAATAAGGAGAAGCATCATTTCATTGTCGTTCACAGCTTCTCTTTGGAAAGTGGAGTCTTCAGTCTTCAGTCGTCATTAAAGCTTCCATCTGAACTTCATGTACAGTAATGAGAGGAGTGCGGCGGCTACCTAGGAGCCCACATAGCCTACTGTTGAGAATCGGCCACATAGTGTGGTTTGATCAGATCAATTGAGACAAACCTTTTGTCTCGGTGGCCAGCAAGATGCAGAAGAAGGACAGTTTTGGTTCCTTCAACAGCTAGGACAGGTGCAGACGCTCTGTAAGATGGCGAAAATTATTTTTTTGTCCACAATTTTCTCTCTGACCAGGTCTCCAATATCGTGACCCAGGCAGGTCTTGCTGTTACCGTTTTCACTTCCCCAGTGGTGGTGAATTTTAGTTGGACGTTGCTTTCTAAAGCTCGGTATCCCCTAAGGTCATGTAAAACATCAAAACGATCATTGAGGTCAAATGGTGTTTCAGCCGCCACTGTGCTAACACTATCGAGGTCGGGAACCCATATCCTTCACACCAAACAGGAGCTTACCCCAAACAGGAGCTCATAAGGTGTACGACCCCCCAGGGATTTTCTTGGCTGGATTTTCTTGGCTGGGCTGTTAAGTGTCCTCTGGACCCCAAATAGGTAATTGACCCAACTGCCGCCCGAACCTAATACCCTTGCTGTTAAGGATTGCTTTCAATCACGGTTTTTCCTCTCAACAACCAAATTTCCCTCAGGATGATAGGGGGAGGAGTGCCACAAGGTCACACCCAAAATTCCCATGGCTACTTTGTAAGCCCGAGAACTAAATGCCGGGCCCTGGTCAGAATATAGTATGTATATGCCGATAAAGACTCACAAATCCTTTATAACAGTTCGAGCGTCAGCTGAACGCTGGGGCCAAACCCACAGGAATCTAGAGCATGAATCTATTGCCACCAAGATGTACTTGTAAGCCCGTCTGATTGTAAGGGGCTACAGTGATCCAAATAGACACAGTAAAATGAATCACACACTATGAGTGTGGGGAATTCATGACCTGTATTTTGTAGTGCCAGTATTAGGGCTTTCAGTTCAGCCAGCTGCACCTTACAGTATCCTAGAGACTGTGTTTGTGTTTTTCTAGGAAGAAACTTTTCATCCTGCATTCGCCCTTTTACAATTGCGCATGCCACAGAATATTGCTCTTTCGTACCTACGGTCGGCTGGGCAGATCCATCAGTATAAATGATACGTTCATATCTATCTAGAGGCATTATTTCATTGTGCAGAGGATACTCTATTTTGTACTGCAGGAATGCTTGCATTTGTAATGTAGGATAACTCTGTAATCTACATCTGTTGCAGTGAGGGAGTTAGCCCATTGAATCCATCATGGATACAATGCTTTAGCATTCGAAATGCTTGCCTTCATAACGGCCTCTAGAGTAGGTACCGGGGTCACAATAATTATGTGTTTCCCCTGCGCTAGTGCTCGCTCTATCACTACAGAAGTCTGTACTGCTGTGAGTATTTTTTCTGTTGGTGCAAAGCACATTTCAGCATTAGTGTACAAATGTGATTTGTACGGAATAGGTACTGTATCACCTTCATTAAAAGTAATGTAGGTGTACCTGGTTGGTCCACCGACTACGTGGATTACCAGGTTAGTCGTGTTGACACATGTGTGTAAATGTTCAGAAGCTATCATGTCAGCTTGTACAGAACATAAGATATCAGTATGTTCCTGTGTCCAATGGTGCACTGAAAAATCAGAACTAATTAACTCGTAGAACAGTTTCACCCTTTCTGCGTAATCCAAAATGAACATTGTTAGACCTGGCACCATTGGCGTGGGTCTCCCTTCCATTTTTTGCTGTTGCCTCCTGTGTTTTGCTATGTTTTTGCTGGTCTAGATGCTTTGGGCACTTTGCCACTGCTATTCAGTGCCAAAGTGCAAGTGCTCCCTATTGTAAGTTGTTGTATGGATTAGTGATTCCACGATTGGATTATTTTATTTACTTGTCAGACCCTAGTACAGTGCACCGTGGGTGCCCAGGGCCTGTAAATCAAATGCTGCTGGTGGGCTTGCAGCACTGGTTGTGCCACCCACAGAAGCAGCTTGTAAACTATGGCTCAGGATTGCCATTGCAGAGCCTGTGTGCAGTCTGGGACTGCCATGTCGACTTGGCAAGTGCACCCACTTGCCAGTCCCCAAACCTTCCCTTTTATACATGTTAGTCACCCCGAAGGTAGGCCCTAGGGCAGGGTGCATTGTATGTGAAAGGTAGGACATGCCCTGATGTGTGTGGCATGTCCTAATAGTGAATTACAGCCAATTTCGTTTTTCACTATTGCAAGGCTATCTGTTCCCATAGGCCAGAATGGGCAGTTTGGTTAGAACATCTTATAATCCTTAACTGACCCTAGGAACAAGTTAGAAAACCGAATTTGGTATGCCTGAACTCAGAATGTTAAAATACATCTTTTAGTGTAGGTGATTTTTACATTCTGTGTTTGAAAATGCTACTTTTAGAAAGTAGGTATTTTCTTGCCTAACCATCCAGCTGCCTCTGCTAAGGTTGTGTATTCACTGTCTGGTTTGTGAGTGACAGGGGACTGGAGAGGGTCTTGGCTCCAGCAGTCTGATGGGTCAGGGCTGGGCTGAATAGGACCCACATAGAATAGAGAGTAGGGGGCGGGGACTTCCTTTCACTCCCCTGAGATCTCATAGAATATAGAGTAGGGGGAGGAGATTTCCTTTCAGCTACCTGGGCCAGGTCTGCTCTCAAACAATGCTGTCTCCACCTCCTGCCAGGAAGCTGCACAGAACTGGTTTTGGTCAGGCACAGACACTCTCTGCCTTCAGAGACTACCCCTGGGCTGTGTGCTGTTTGGGGGTTGGTCTGCAGTGGTTGCTTCATTGCCAAAGAAAGGAGAAAAGGACTGAGTGTGCTTTCATCATCTTGAAGAAGATCTCCAAGGGCTTGAACATTGAGCTTGCCTCCTGCCTGAAGTCTCAGGGATACAACACTTCACTACCAGCTCCCCCCCTGAATTCCCTTGCTGGGAATTGAAGTGCCTGCTGTTGTGTTGGGCCTTCTGAGAGACTGTGTGTCGCTGGAAGCTGGAAGTGCGACGCAACAAGGAGAAGCGTGTCGCTGCTGCAGCAGTTGCCGTCGCATCGCCGAAGAAGCGTGCCGCCGCCGCAGCTGTTCGCCGTCGCATCACCGACGAAGCACGTCGCATTCGCGGAAAAGCGAGTCGCCACCGCAGAGGTTGCCGGCGCATCACCGGAGAAGCGTGTCGCAGGGCCTGTCGCGGCTCAGAAGTTACCGAGTTCGCCTCACGGCCGTCGGGCGTGCACGCATCGCATCCAACATTGTCGTATCGCATCAAAGACGCCATTTTGTTGCATCGCACCGGATCGTTGCATCGTATCGAGGCGCCATCTTGTCGCATTGTAACCGGAGCGCGGTAAGAACCCGAAGCATCACCTCCCCACACGGTAAAGAACCTGACGCATCACCTCCTCTCCGGTAAGGAACCGACTCATCACCTCCCCTGTGCTGCAGTAAGGAACTGACACATCACCTCCCCCGAAGCAAGGAACCAACGCATCACCGTTCTTGCATGTAAGGAACCGACGCATCACCTTCCCTGCGACCCTTTTGTTTGTTTTGCGTTTCGCATCCAAGGTACATTGAGAGTAAAGTGTCGCATTTACAATCTAAAGTGAACTAAGCTATTTCTACCATTCTAAAGTCTTATTTTTGAATACTGTATTGTGGATTTTTGTCGTTTGGGTCTTGTGTTAAGTCTATATAAAGATTACTTATTTTTCTAAACCTGTGTGGTGTCCATCTGTAGTGTTTTCACTATATTACTGTATGTGTTCACAAATGCTTTACACACTGCCTCTGAGATAAGCCTGCCTGCTCGTGCCAAGCTACCAAGGGGGTGAGCAGGGGTTATTTTAGGAGTGTAGCCCCTTACCCTGACTAGACGCAAGGGTCCCTATTTGGTCAAAGGTACCTACCTCTGCCAACTAGAGACCCCCAAATCTAACATTGGTGGTCAGCGGTGAGGATTTGGACTTGCATTTGTGACTCATATACAGTGATTGGTGTACACTACAAGTGAGTGCAGACCAAACGCAACCACATACATTTTGGTAGATTGTTTTTTCTGGGATTTCTATTTTTGCCAAGAACTGCCAACTTTTGACACCATGAGCAAAGCAGCATCCATCGCATCTATGGATTTAGATTTTGAGGAAGAAAAGCTAGAAACCTACACTGTGAAACAGCTGAAGTGCTTCTGCAGGAGATTTAAAGTTGCTACTCCAGGCATCACCAAAAAGGATGAGTACCAAAAGGTGCTGAGGGCCTGGGTGGAGGCAAGAAATACCCCTGAGCATGTGGAAGAGCATGAGGAGGGGGCTGAAGAGGCAGAGGGGCAGCTAGATGGGCCATTGGGTCCAGTGGGGGAGGAAAGCACCTTCCCCAACAGGTAGCAGTGTTTCTTCCAAGGGCCTGTCCCCAGGAGAGCTGGAGGACAGGGAGAGAAGTAGGGTGCATGAAATAGAGTTAACCAAGCTCAAGATGGGTGGTCAGTTGGAATTGGAAAAGAAGAAATTGGACCTAGAGGAAAAGAGGATGCAGTTGGAGCATGAGAGAATTTTGAGGAAGTTGGAATTGAAAGCCAGGAGCTTAGAGATTACTCCCTTTGGTGGCAGCACACAGTCCATGCCTGTTGAAGCACGAGTGTATATACCTAAAGATGTGGTGAAAGAATTTTATAAAAATTATGATATTGGTCAGTGGTTCAAGGCCTATGAGGTAGCTATGTCCTCCCATCGGGTCCCTGAGAAGGATTGGGGAGCGTGGTTGTGGGGGTGGTTCCTTAGTGAGGGGCGGGATACCTTGTTAGACTTGCCCTCTGAAGTCCACAATTCTTATGGTCATATGAAAGAAGCATTGATGTCCAGGTATGGGTTGACTCCTGAACTATATAGGCAGAGGTTTAGAAATTGTAAAAAGTTGGAGTCAAGTACTTGGGTGGAATATGTAACTTTTTTTTGCAGAGCATTGGATGGTTGGGTGAAGGGTAGCAAAGTGAATGATTTTGAAGCGCTCTTTGATTTGATTGCATGGGAGCACTTGTCAGGAAATTGTTTTCCAGAGCTACGCCAGCACCTTATTGTTAGTAGGCTGAGTAACCCTAGGAAGCTTGCTGAGGAGGCGGACCGCTGGGTGAGCACCCGGGTCCACAAGGGTCACGTGGGAGACTCCGTCAAAGGTGGGCAGGGTCCCCATCAGAGGAGTGGGGTGGACAAGGGTAAACAGAGGGAGTTCCAGAAAGGGCCCCAAAGTAATCCCCAAGGGAACCAAGGGAAAGGTTCCCAGCCTCCCCCTGAAAAGAAGTCAGGGCCCCCGACAGATAAGCCTGTTCACAGGGGGCCCAAGACCTGTTTCAAGTGTGGTCAAGTGGGCCACTGCACCTATGATTCAAGATGTCCCATGTATGGGAAAACAGCACCCACTGGTGCACCACCCCGGCAGATCGCTAGTGTAGCCCTGGCGGAGGAGTTGGGTGCCCAAGGTGGGTGGGGTCCCGCAGAGATGTTCTTAGTCTCTTTAGGAGACTGTGAGGTGGTCCCCAAGACCCAGCTGCCTGATAACACTAAAAGGTACAGGCAGTGGGTGACCATCAATGGCCAAAGGGTGGAGGCTCTGAGAGACACCGGAGCCAGTGTGACAGCTGTCAGTTGTCGGCTGGTGTCTGAAGAGCGGGTAATCCCCAATGCATTTTGCCCAGTTGTTGCCGCTGACAACACAGAGAGCCACTGCAAGGTGGCTCAGGTTCCCTTTGAGTGGGGGGGTCTCAGGTAGTCTTCAAGTAGCTGTGAGGCCAGCCATGCCTGTTGACTGTGTGTTGGGCAATGACTTGGAGAGCTCCCCTTGGGCTAAGGTGGAGCGTGATGCACATTTAGAGATGTTGGGCTGGCCGGATTGGGCGTGTGTGACCACCAGGTCTATGTCAGCCAGTAAGGGTGTTCAAGAGGACCTGGAGCCTGAAAGAGTGGCCCAGGTGCCTGCCTTAAAGAGAAGAGGCGGGGGGTGCGGGAAACTGGCCCCATGGTTTCCACGGTCCAGGAGGAGGCAGACCTTGAGGGGGATGCCCTGGAACCTACAGGGGAACAGGTGGCTGAACTGGGGGACCTGCCTGAGCTGACCCATTGGCAGCAGGACGGAGGCCCCTCCAGGGAAGAGTTCTGTGAGGAGCAGAACAAGTGCCCTTCTCTTGTGGGTTTGCGGCAATAGGCCACAAACCAGGCAGCAGGTGATCAGTCTGGATCACATTGGATCTACTGGGAGAATGGTCTCCTGCATAGCGAGCCTAAGGTTGCTGAGCCTGGGTCAGCCCGTGTGCTGGTGGTACCCCAGCGTTTCAGAGCCTTCCTACTGGGTTTGGCTCATGATGTACCTTAGCAGGACATCTGGGGCAGGACAAGACCTTTGAGAGGCTTGTCACCCACTTTTATTGGCCCCAGATGCGCAAGAGTTCAGACACTCATTGCAGGACTTGTCAGACTTGCCAGGCAAGTGGGAACAGTGGGAGGAAGCACAAGGCTCCTCTCCAGCCATTCCCTGTGGTCAGCACTCTTTTGAACGGGTGTGCATTGACATTGTGGGGCCTCTGGATTCCAAGACAGCCATGGGCAACAGGTTCATCCTGGTCTTGGTGGACCATGCCACCCGGTACCCGGAAGCCATCCCTCTCTGGACTGTGACGCCCCCGTGGTGGGACGTGCGTTGATGGGGATTTTCTCCTGTGTGGGGTTCCCCAGAGAGGTGGTGTCAGACCGTGGTACAAACTTAATTTCCAAGTATATGAAGTCCCTGTGGCAGGAGTGCGGTGTGACATACAAGTTCACCACTCCTTACCACCTCAAAGGTAATGGGCTGGTTGAGAGATTCAATCGGACCCTGAAAGGCATGATTATGGGTCTGGAAGAACCCATGAGGCGTAAGTGGGACGTCCTCTTGCCATGCCTTCTCTTTGCTTACCGAGAGGTGCCACAGAAGTCCCTAGGTTTCAGCCCCTTTGAACTGCTGTATGGTCACCCGGTAAGAGGCCTCTGAGTTTGGTAAAGGAAGGCTGGGAGAAAGCTCCCAGGAAACCTCCCCAGGATGTATATAGCTACATGCTGGCCTTCAGAATCCTTGCCTGAAACGCCTGAAACGCCGGGTTAACCCGGCGTTTCAGGCAACTCGCTCAGGTGAATCTGGAAGTCAGCCAGGAGGAGATGAAGTGGTGGTACGATCAGAATGCCACTCTGATTGAGCTTCAGACTGGTCAGAAAGTGTGGGTCATGGCCCCAGTGGAGCCCTGCTCCCTCCAGGATAAGTGGACCGGACCATTTGAGGTGGTGGGGCGAAAGAGTGATGTCACCTACTTGGTGAACTTGCGGTCTCCTAGGAACCCCTTGCGGGTCCTGCATGTCAACCGCCTTAAGCCCCACTTAGAGAGGTCCGAAGTGGGCATGCTCCTAGTGACAGATGATGGAATGGAGAAGGAGACTGAGCCTCTTCCTGACCTCCTGTCTGTGACAGAGCAAGATGGGTCAGTGGATGGTGTAAACCTCTCTTCCACCCTGACCTCTGAGCAGCAGGATGACTGTCGCCAACTGTTGGGACAGTTTCCTGACCTGTTCTCCCTGACCCCTAGTGTCACTGAGTGGTGCGTCCATGATGTGGACACTGGGGACAGTCCTCCTGTTAAGAACAAGACGTACAGAGTGACTGACAGGGTGAGAGCTTGCATCAAGGAGGAGGTCTCCAAGATGTTCGCATTGGGGGTGATTGAGTCTTCTAACAGCCCTTGGGCCAGCCCAGTGGTCTTGGTCCCAAAGGCTGCCGCACCTGGTGCCACACCCAAACTCCGGTTCTGTGTGTACTACCGAGGACTCACTTCAGTCACCAGGACTGACGCACACCCCATCCCCAGAGCTGATGAGCTCATTGATCAGTTAGGGGCTGCCCGGTACCTCAACACGTTTGATTTAACGTCTGGGTACTGGCAGATCGCCTTAACTGATGGGGCAAAAGAGAGGTCAGCATTCTCCACACCAGATGGGCACTACCAATTCCGGGTTATGCCCTTTGGGATGAAGAATGCCCCTGCCACCTTTTAGTGGTTGGTCAACCAGGTGTTGGCTGGACTGGAGGATTTCAGTGCCGCCTACCTGGATGACATTGCAGTGTTCAGCGCCAGTTGGAACATCTGCACCACCTCTGGGAAGTGTTGATGGCACTGCGGAGGGAAGGCCTCACGATCAAGGTGAGTAAGTGCCAGATCGGGCAGGGTTCTGTGGTATATTTGGGACACCAGGTTGGGAGTGGCCAGGTGGCGCCCCTACAGCCCAAAATTGATACCATCCTGGCTTGGGAGCCCCCCAAGACCCAGACAGAGGTGAGAGCCTTTTTAGGACTCACTGGGTATTACAGGAGGTTTGTCAAGGGGTATGGCAGCATAGTTGCACCCTTGACAGAGCTGACTTCCAGGAAGCAGCCCAAGAAAATGAACTGGACTGACACCTGTCAGAAAGCTTTTGATGCCCTGAAGACTGCAATGTGCACGGCGCCCGTGCTCCTGGCACCCAACTTCTTGAAAGAGTTCATTGTTCAAACAGATGCTTCAGAACATGGTGTAGGGGCTGTTCTTGCACAGATGAATGAGGAGGGCCTAGACCAACCTGTAGCCTTCATCAGTAGGAGGTTACTTCCACGGGAACACAGGTGGAGTGCGATTGAGCGTGAGGCATATGCTGTGGTCTGGGCACTGAAGAAGTTGAGACCATACTTGTTTGGGACTCACTTCCGGGTTCAGACAGACCACAGGCCCCTCAGATGGTTGATGCAGATGAGGGGTGAGAATCCAAAGCTGTTGAGGTGGTCCATTTCCCTACAGGGGATGGACTTCACGGTGGAACACCGCCCTGGTACAGAACACCCCAATGTTGATGGTCTGTCCATATTTTTCCGCCTTAGTGAAGAGAACTCCCAAAAGGTAGGGTAGTTCTCCCCACATTTCAGCTGGAGGGGACACGTGTTAGACCTGGCACCATTGGCATGGGTCTCCCTTCCATTTTTTGCTCTTGCCTCCTGTGTTTTGCTATGTTTTGCCGGTCTATATGCTTTGGGCACTTTGCCACTGCTATTCAGTGCCAAAGTGCAAGTGCTCCCTATTGTAAGTTGTTGTATCGGTTAGTGATTCCATGATTGGATTATTTGATTTACTGTCAGACCCTAGTACAGTGCACCGTGTGTGCCCAGTGCCTGTAAATCAAATGCTGCTGGTGGGCTTGCAGCACTGGTTGTGCCACCCACAGAAGCAGCTTGTAAACTATGGCTCAGGCCTACCATTGCAGAGCCTGAGTGCAGTCTGGGACTGCCATGTCGACTTGGCAAGTGCACCCACTTGTAAGTCCCCAAACCTTCCCTTTTCTACATGTTAGTCACCCCTAAGTTAGGCCCTTGGGCAGGGTGCATTGTATGTGAAAGGTAGGACATGCCCTGATGTGTGTGGCATGTCCTAATAGTGAATTACAGCCAATTTCGTTTTCCACTATTGCAAGGCTATCTGTTCCCATAGGCCAGAATGGGCAGTTTGGTTATAACATCTTATAATCCTTAACTGACCCTAGGAACAAGATAGAAAACCGAATTTGGTATGCCTGAACTCAGAATGTTAATGTTAATGTTAGTGTAGGTGATTTTTACATTCTGTGTTTGAAAATACTACTTTTAGAAAGTAGGTATTTTCTTGCCTAACCATCCAGCTGCCTCTGCTAAGGTTGTGCATTCACTGTCTGGTTGTGCATTCACTGTCTGGTTTGTGAGTGACAGGGGACTGGAGAGGGTCTTGGCTCCAGCAGTCTGATGGGTCAGGGCTGGGCTGAATAGGACCCACATAGAATAGAGAGTAGGGGGCGGGGATTTCCTTTCACTCCCCTGAGACCTCATAGAATAGAGAGTAGGGGGAGGAGATTTCCTTTTAGCTACCTGGGCCAGGTCTGCTTTCAAACAATGCTGTCTCCACCTCCTGCCAGGAAGCTGCACAGAACTGGTTTTGGTCAGGCACAGACACTCACTGCCTTCAGAGAACAAACACTTTTGAGTATAAATATTGGGGACGAGACCCCAGAACTTTAGATTACTTCTGGGAATCAAGATGAACCTTTGCTGAGAAGAAGAACCAGGAAGCTGAAGGAGGAGACTACCCCTGGGCTGTGTGCTGTTTGGGGGTTGGCCTGCAGTGGTTGCTTCATTGCCAAAGAAAGGAGAAAAGGACTGAGTGTGCTTTCATCATCTTGAAGAAGATCTCCAAGGGCTTGAACATTGAGCTTGCCTCCTGCCTGAAGTCTCAGGGATACAAGAGTTCACTACCAGCTCCCCCCCTGAATTCCCTTGCTGGGAATTGAAGTGCCTGCTGTTGTGTTGGGCCTTCTGAGAGACTGCGTGTCGCTGGGAGCTGGAAGCGCGACGCAACAAGGAGAAGCGTGTTGCCGCCGCAGCAGTTGCCATCGCATCGCGAAGAAGTGTGACACCGCCGCAGCTGTTCGCCCTCGCATCACCGATAAAGCGCGTTGCATCCCCGGAGAAGCGTGTCGCCGCCGCAGAGGTTGCCGGCGCATCACCGGAGAAGCGTGTCTCAGGGCCTGTCGCAGCTCAGAAGTTACTGAGTTCGCCGCACGGCCGTCGGGCGTGCACGCATCGCATCCAACGTTGTTGCATCGCATCAAAGACGCCATTTTGTCGCATCGCACCGGATTGTCGCATCGCATTGAGGCGCCATCTTGTCGCATCGTAACTGGAGCGTGGTAAGAACCCGACGCATCACCTCCCCATGCGGTAAACAACCCGACGCATCACCTCCTCTCCGGTAAGGAACCGATGCATCACCTCCCCTGCGCTGCAGTAAGGAACCGACGCATCACCTCCCCCGAAGCAAGGAACCGACGCATCACCGTTCTTGCGTGTAAGGAACGACGCATCACCTTCCCTGCGACCCTTTTGTTTGTTTTGTGTTTCGCATCCAAGGTACATTGAGAGTAAAGTGTCGCATTTACAATCTAAAGTGATCTAAGCTATTTCTACCATTCTAAAGTCTTATTTTTGAATACTGTATTGTGGATTTTTGTCGTTTGGGTCTTGTGTTAAGTCTATATAAAGATTACTTATTTTTCTAAACCTGTGTGGTGTCCATCTGTAGTGTTTTCACTATATTAATGTATGTGTTCACAAATGCTTTACACACTGCCTCTGAGATAAGCCTGCCTGCTCGTGCCAAGCTACCAAGGGGCTGAGCAGGGGTTATTTTAGGAGTGTAGCCCCTTACCCTGACTAGACGCAAGGGTCCCTATTTGGTCAAAGGTACCTGCCTCTGCCAACTAGAGACCCTCAAATCTAGCAAACGTCCTGCCAAAACTGAAGAATTCTAAAATGGATTGCAGTCTTTTCAGAGTTGTTGGAGGTTGGAGCAGTGCACATGTTTCTAAAAATTGTGCCGCCAGGCTTTTGCCTTCTCTTGACAACTTGTACCCTAGAAATAGGACACTGGGGTGGGCAATTTTTGATTTTTGAAATTCAATTTGTAACCCAAGTGCGCAAACCCAAGTATTATGTGGTTCACTCTGGCCAAGTGTTCCATTAATTCATCCTCCATCCGATAGATGTCATCTACATAGGACAATGTCTCCTCATCAAAATTTTAAAGTAACTTTGTTACCCTGGCTGAAAACAACCTGGGGCTGTCCTTAAACCCCTGGGGTAATCGACAAATTTGGCATTGAGAGCCTAGCTCCTAGAATGCTGTCAAATATTTGCTCCCAGGTGCTATATTTTGGCAGAACAATCCATGTGATATTTCTAGTTTCCTTTGTATTTTGTCTGCACAATGTTATTCATTAGTGCGGCACTGTGTGCATTCTGTACTGCAAATATGCGTGTGAACGTGTTTAAATGTCTATAATCTAAGACTAGAGGATCTGACAATTCGGGTTTCATTGCTGGAAACAAGGGATTATTCATAGGTGAGGTGTAATTTTCTATCACACCCTGGAATTCAAGTTGATCTTGTGTCTCCCTGACTTGTTTCTATGCCTCATGCTTTATTGGGTATTGTCTCTGTCGTTGAGGAATTGATTTTAATGGGATTTTGTGATGAAGTGACTCATCATCCCACCCAACATGACTGCGGTAAAGTGCAGGAGCTAACGCTAACGCCCACTCCTGTGCAGATGAATTTGTAACTGATTTTGGTACGAGGTCAGAGAAAGCAGGTAAAATGACTTCTTCTCCCATTGGACAATCCATCACGAACTCAGGTGGCCAATCTTTTTCGGACAAAAGAAGATCGTAACCATAGGTCAGGTTCTCCCTAAAGAGAGCCTTAACATTCCTGGGTATGTCCCCCTCCATTTGGAGCGTTATTACAAATAAATGATGTGGGACACTTACCCTTGTATCAGGTGTTTCCACCGTGATATGCTCACTCAGCGCTACTACCCCCAGAAAGTCCATCAGGTTCTGGTGAGCTATGGTGACTTCTGCCGCGCTGTCCAGCAGTGTCGCTGCCCATTCCCCGTTTAGAAGCAGAGACTTCTGTAGCCTGGGCATTTCTAATTTTAATCCCAGCTCCCTTCTTCTTTTTAAATTGAGGTTTTGAAGTCTTTTGTTTGTCTTCTTGTTTAATGATGTAATCCGAAGTGTAATGTGTCTCCCTTTTCGGCTTGACTCACTCTCCCAATCTGCACTGTGAACATTCGTCTCTCTCCGAATGCTTTCCAGATGTCTCCTGAAAGGAATGAGATGAACGTGTATCAGTATCCTGATACCAATCAGGCTTTTTAATATTGTCACGGTTTTCCAAATTGTATTTTTGGTCGGTGTGTTCCTGTTGAGGAGACCCACCCCGTGACTGTGTTTTGTTTTGTTTGTTTTTTTGTTTATTATCTCATTTTTTCTTTGAAGAATCATGTGCTTGCTTAGAGTTATCTCTTTCAGAACTACTCTTAACTGTTGGTTTCCCAGGTTTGGCTCCCAGATTGTCTCTGCCTTGAGAGGCATATGTAACTTCGATAATCTTAGGTAAATCGCGCTCCTGCTGTGCGGGAGTGAATTCCCTCAAGCATTAACGTATAGCCACCGCTGCTGTCTCCCCTTTTAAGTAACTCAACATAATGGTAGATACCTGGGAAAAATTGCCCATCAGTTTCATTCCCAGATCTAAGGCAAGCTCTGCCCCGTACTCATTCTGCATCAGTTCAGTACATCTGGTATGACTGCTATTGAAGAGGTACCATGTGTTCTGGAGTACACTGCAGTGAAGATTGTACCTCAAGTGGCACAGTCTTCTAACTGGGGAGCCATCCCCATCGGCAAGCAAATTGTCAGTATTCTGTGTTTTTCCTGTGGGCTGTAAACTGCTTCAAGCTGTGCTGTTTTTTGTGATATCCAGAACAGGATTTGCATCTGGCTGATGGGAACCTTTCCCATAATGGTGTTAAGTATTTGCGGGCTAATACCTGTGGTAGCCATGTATGGTTGTGTAGCCTGAGCAGCCCCCACAGGTTGGACGGTCAATGTTGAAATAAAACATTGAATTGCACTGGTGTGGATATACATATATATCCACACCAGTGCAAATCAATGTTTTGTTTCACAGTCGCCCAGTCTCTTGGACAATTCATGGTGCTTTACCATTCAGCATTCACAAACAAAGAAAGAGTCACAATAACATTGTTCACCTTCACATCAAATGTACATGGAGTTCTGCATCGGTGTTCAAGCCCCAAGGTATCTCTGTTCCCATTTATATAACCCATTTTGACTCAGTTTTTCTCAATACTAGCTCCTGGTTACCTCCTCTGGATGATTTGTAGATTTTTTGGATGCCATAATATCTCATTTGCGATATGTCACCCTCATGATTCTCCCAAATATGCTTTGCCATGGCATAAGTGAAATCCCTGTTGGTGATTGGTCTAATATGTTGTAAAATGCATACTTTTAATTTGTTCACTGTGCTACCTATATATTTCATACCACATATACATTCCAGAACCTAGATCACAAAAGTGGTTTCACATGTGATTCTTCCCTTGATTAGTTCCATCTTGCCATTTTGTAGTAGGAATGATGGTTTTTTTTGTCCAAAGCTACAGGCTTTGCATTTCGAACACCACCAGAAACCTTTCTGATATTTCAATAACCAATTCGAGTCATCTCCCTTCAAATTACTCATAAACGTATGGTTAAAAGATCACCCAGGGATGCCGTTTTTTATATGTAATCTGAGGATGTTCTAGTAGTATTTCATTGAAATCTTTGTCCATTTTTACCAATTTTCAATTTAGGGATTAGATTGATTACCACATGACTTGAAGCATTAAAATCCATGATACATCTTATGCTGCCCTTTTCTTTCGCAGTTTTTTCCTTTTTGGCTTTGTGGATCAAGAGCTCAGATCTTTTTCGTTGCCATAATCTTTTCTTTGCAACCTCCAAAACCGACACTGGATACCCTCGGCTGATAAATCATCGATACATATCCTCCAATTGTATGGGGAATTCCTGATCCTCTGAGCAATTCCTCCTTGCTTGTAGGAATTCGCCAAATGGTATACTCCATTTTAGAGTACGAGGATGTCTGCTATTTGTATGTAATAAACTATTTGTACTTGTCGGTTTCCTATATATCTTAGTGCAGATCATTCCCTCTCTCCGCTCTCTGTGAAGACCTTCTGTATCCTGCTGGTAGGCCCGGCCTTGCTGTACAGGCTCTGCAGACCTGATTCACACCTCAGTGAATCCTGCTGTGCTGCTTGAATGAGTATAGGCGGCACAGCAGGAGAGTCTAAACAAATGTACTTCTGTCCCCAGTTTCTGAGAGGGCCGGTTGAAATGTGAGCCTGCACAACACTATGATGAATGTGCAGGTTTACCCGACTTTCCCTTAAAAATCAGTACTTTTTTATTTTAGGAGAAAGTGTTGGAATGCCAGGACAGTTCTTCAAAAACCGGGACTGCCTGGGCAAATCCAGGACGTCTGGTCACCCTGCTTCTTGGACACTCTGGTGCTGACCCAAGGGTCCGCCTCCTCAGCAAGCTTCCTGGGGTCAGTCAGCTTGCTATCTACCAGGTGTTGGCACAGCTCGGTAAAACATATTGAGCATGTGCTCCCTCAGAATCAGGTAGTACAGTCCAGTGTAATCATCTACCTTGGTGCCTCACCCAGCCTTTCAGTGCCTTGCTAGAGCAATCTAGGAAGTCCACTAAGGTCTGGTTTGGGAGTGTGTGGCTGTTCCTGAATCTCTGCCTGTATCTCTCAGGGGTCAGCCCAAATGTATTGAGAAGAATGGCCTTCATAGGGGCATATTTAGTCTGGTATTCTACGTCTAATGTCAGGAGTGTGTCCCTCCCCACCGTGGGCATGCACCTCCACAAGCTACCCCAAAGTACTCCTCTGGGACTTTACGTTACCTTAGAGCCACTTCATAAGCTGAGAACCACTTATCTATGTCATCGCCCACCACATAACTAGGCACTTGGGTATGCAAACTTTCCCCTCTCCATTGGGCACTGCTGGTATGTTGTCACCATTACTGCTGGCCTCCACTTGCATGGCTCTATTGTCCAGCTCTCTGATACTTAGCTTATGGGCCATTCGCTTTTCTTCCATGGCTAGTCTCTTTTTCTCCAAACCTCTTTCTTTCTCCAATTTCAATTTAGAGAGCTCCAAATTGAGCTTTCATTCTTTTCTCCTGTCCTCCAACTCTTCTAAGGATAGGCCCCTGGAAGACGCACTGCTCCCTGCACGGGGAGGGATTTCCAATTCTGGGAGTTGGTTACCCCCCTCCTCAACAGACTGTCTTCCACGGTTCTCCTGTTAGTCTTGCTCCAATTCCTCTTCATCATCTGTTGAGGTCTGGTGCACATCTGCCCATGTCCTTAAGGCCTTTTAGAGCTCTGCCTACTTAGTGCTTCTCTTAGTGAGCCGCCCTCTCTCCTGACAAACTCCTTAAGCTGGGCTGATTTGTAGCTCTCCAGGTTGCCCAGCTTAAACTCCATCTTTTGCAGGTGAGGTCACAGACACAACAATCAGGTAGGGTTAGAGTAAAATTGGAAAAAGCATATAGGCCAATCAGTGAGAATTTACTCGAATTGGAATTAGATATGGGATGGTAGTGTACACCAATTTACTGTCTGACACTGCACAAACACAAGACCTATCCCACCGCTGCCACCAATGTTAGAAATTGGGTTCCTGATTGACTGGGAAGTGAGCCCTGGCCAAGCAGTAATACTAGTCAGGGTAAGGCACCAGCAAACCACAAATTAATCTGTGCTCATCCTCTGGTAGCTTGGCACAGAGCAGTGAGGCTCAACCTCAAGACAATATATAAAGTATTTGTGCAACGCTTCAAACACTAAAAACTGTGAAAACACCACATAAAAAAATTCCACAACAGTTTAGAAAAATGAATTTGATTTTAATAAATAAAACAAGACCAAAATGACAACAATCCAATCAGGAAAACCGAAATATTGAATATCAAAGTTTTAAGTTAAAATAGTGGCTAAAAGCATAAAGAACTAACAAGGGATATCTGGTCACGCCAGACCGGAACAAAGTCACAAATTCAGGCCAACCATGATTGAGCATGGGCTGGCTACAGGGACCAGGTTAAATCCTGGTTGCAGAGCGTTGCGTGGATCCGATGCAAAGAAGTGTTGCACAGTCGAAGTGATTTATGAGTCCAAAGCTGTAGCGAGGCTGCGGTGCGAGGTTCTGTTGCGGCGTCATCGAGGATCCCATCGACAGAGGAATGCAATGCAAAGTCTGGGCATCGAGGATGCAGCGCACAGCTGAGGTGATGCATCAGTTCCAAAGAGCTGCTAGGCTGTGATGCGGAGGTCAGCATTGAACTGTTGTTGAAGAGGGATGCAAGAACCTGGGTCGGAGTTGTGCTGCACCTATGGCAATGCATCGGTTCTGAAGACTGTGTGGGTGATGAACAGGGTCCAATCTATGCAGCAGCGACAATCCATTGGTTCTGCTCGTGGATGCGCCACTTAGCTGAGTAGATGTGTCGGTTTGTCTTGAAGATGCACCGCTCTGAAGAGAAGATGCAGTGGTTCTGCTGGTAAGCACCTTAGGCCCACTTCCAGGGGTCCAGGACTGAGGTGGCACCACTTGGCAGGGTAGACTGAGGCTTCCGATCAGGAGGCCATCCAACTAGCCCTGGGAGTCACTCGGGGCTCTGGGTTCAAAAGATTCAGGTCCAGTGCTTCTCACCCAGTCCAAGAGGTCAGCAGGTCAGCACAGAAGGGCAGCAGTTCTTCTAGAGCAGCAGTCCAGTAGAGAGGCAGTCCTTTAGCAGCACAGCAGTCTTTCTTCCTGGCAGAGTATCCACAGGTCCAGAAGTGTACTGAAGTGGCGGTGTCTGAGGTCCAGCACTTATACCCAGTGGTTCATTTGAAGTTGTGGAGGCTTCAAAGACAGGCCTTTGAAGTGCACAGAGGCCCTGCCCTGCCTGTCTTGGCTCCAGACTCACTACAGGGGGGTATGTAACCCTTTGTGTGGGGACAGGACACAGCCTTTTCAGGTGTAAGTGAGGCTGGGTGCTGCTCCACCCTCCCATCCTGCCATGATGGCTTATCAAGTCACACCTAATCTCCCATTGTATGTGGCTGTCTAGGGAGGAATGCATAACGACCAGCTGTCACCCACCCCAGACATGTGATCAGAGGCAGGCAGCAGGCAGCAAATGGCTAAAGTAAGGAAATGCCAACTTTCCAAAGTGGCATTTTCAGAATTGCAATTCAAAATCCGACTTCACCATAAGTTTGGATTTTGAATTGTGATTCTAGAGACATCAAACTTAAAGCAGTTATATCTTCCAATTTGGAAATTACTCTCAAAAAATGCAATAAGGTGATTCCAATGTTATCCTATGGAAAAGATAGGCCTTGCTGTAGTGAAAAATGAATTTGGTAGTTTTTCACTACCAGGACATGTAAAACTTAAACGCACGTCCTACCATTTAAATGCATTGCACCCTGCCCTATGAGTTGTCTAGGGCATACCTTAGGGGTGACTGATATGCAGCGCTTAATTTGTGAAATTTTAAATGCAGGTGCTCACAGTTTTTTTTTAGGAGACGACACCCACTTACTCCGGCACCGCTGAAAGCAAGATGTAATACTGGATCTGAATTTCAGCCAGCAAGCCTTCCTCCAGTAAGGGTTTGATAGGAGGTTTCTCCCAACCAGCACCTTGAGACATTTTTCAAAAACAGTGAAATTGAGAAGTGCTTTTAAAGCACAATTTTGGCATTAATTTGCTAAAATTACTAATACACTGAAAGGGAATACATGAAATTTTCCAGTGCTCTATGTGGCAATTTTGGGAAAGAAAAATGCTAGGGTATATGCTGGTCCCTGTCAAGACTGATTTGCTGGGTCCAAACTGGGGTGGTGTGGTGAGCAAAAGAAGGATGGATTTAACCCAGATCCCTGTGACTGGGTGTGAATGTTTGCATTGTCCAGTATTCCGTCCATCAATTGTTTCTTTTGCATATGTCGCCCTAAGTGGGAAGGGTATGCCCAGACGTGGGTTCCGTGCTCACTACACCACTGGATTCAAGCTAGCCTGGCTGATGAAGGGTGATGCCCTGAAACAGGTCCCAAGATGCTTGTTTCCGGTCCAGGGAGGACCTGGCTTGGCAGTTCGGGCTGGACTGTTCCCACAAGGAACAGGGTCAAGACTGATTTGCATATAGCTGGGTCCAAACTGCGGTGGTGTGGTGAGCAAAAGAATGATGAATTTAACCCAGATCCCTGTGACTGGGGGGTGAATGTTTGCATTGTCCAGCATTCCGTCCATCAATTGTTTCTTTTGCATATGTCACCCTAAGTGGGAAGGGTATGCCCAGACGTGGGTTCCGTGATCACTACACCACTGGATTCAAGCTAGCCTGGCTGATGAAGGGTGATGCCCTGAAACCGGTCCCAGGATGCTTGTTTCCGGTCCAGGGAGGACCAGGCTTGGCAGTTCGGGCTGGACTGTTCCCACAAGGAACAGGGTCAAGACTGATTTGCATACAGCTGGGTCCAAACTGGGGTGGTGTGGTGAGCAAAAGAATGACGGATTTAACCCAGATCCCTGTGACTGGGGGTGAATGTCTGCATTGTCCAGCATTCCGTCCATCAATTGTTTCTTTTGCATATGTCGCCCTAAGTGGGTAGGGTATGCCCAGACGTAGGTTCCGTGCTCACTACACCACTGGATTCAAGCTATCCTGGCTGATGAAGGGTGATGCCCTGAAACCGGTCCCAGGATGCTTGTTTCCAGTCCAGGGAGGACCTGGCTTGGCAGTTCGGGCTGGACTGTTCCCACAAGGAACAGGGTCAAGAATGATTTGCATACAGATGGGTCCAAACTGGGGTGGTGTGGTGAGCAAAAGAATGATGGATTTAACCCAGATCCCTGTGACTGGGGGTGAATGTCTGCATTGTCCAGCATTCCGTCCATCAATTGTTTCTTTTGCATATGTCGCCCTAAGTGGGAAGGGTATGCCCAGATGTGGGTTCCGTGCTCACTACACCACTGGATTCACGCTAGCCTGGCTGATGAAGGGTGATGCCCTGAAACCGGTCCCAGGATGCTTGTTTCCGGTGCAGGGAGGACCTGGCTTGGCAGTTCGGGCTGGACTGTTCCCACAAGGAACAGGGTCAAAACTGATTTGCATATAGCTGGGTCCAAACTGGGATGGTGTGGTGAGCAAAAGAATGATGAATTTAACCCAGATCCCTGTGACTGGGAGTGAATGTTTGCATTGTCCAGCATTCTGTCCATCAATTGTTTCTTTTGCATATGTCACCCTAAGTGGGAAGGGTATGCCCAGACGTGGGTTCCGTGCTCACTACACCACTGGATTCAAGCTAGCCTGGCTGATGAAGGGTGATGCCCTGAAACTGGTCCCAGGATGCTTGTTTCCGGTCCAGGGAGGACCTGGCTTGGCAGTTCGGGCTGGACTGTTCCCACGAGGAACAGGGTCAAGACTGATTTGCATATAGCTGGGTCCAAACTGGGATGGTGTGGTGAGTGTGAGGATTGGCCTGGCATATGCTGTCCACTAATTATAGTGGGCACCTTGCACCAGTCCAAATCGACTCTTATGGTAGGTAGGTTAAAGACAACCTTATTGAAAGCTATCCTAGTGGTAGCTGTGGAGAGCAGCCTTCAGGCTAAGTCTTGAAGGAATGTAAAGCAGCTTGTTTTACCAGTCTATAATCTCTTGAGTGACCAAATGAAAGAGCACCACACCAGGTATATATTCAAAATATATGTATTTATTACTAAACACACCCCTCTAGTCTCTTTATGAGGCTAGAGTTCGAAGTACATAGGTTATAAGATCTTAAATCACAGTAATAGCACAAATACACGTTTGGGCCCTAGGGGCGTACCAAACCATATACCAATAAAGTGGTATGCGAACCACGACTGAACTAGACACTAGGCCTAGAGCCTCTAGAAGTGCTTGGACCACAAGGAACCACCCAAGGTAGTGACACAGGGGACCCACGGGAGACGCGTGCAGAGTAAATACACAACCGCGATACGCCGTTAACTTCTATGGAGAAAGTCGGGATCGGGAAAATAGAGGAAAGGGACACTTTAAAGAGGACTAGGACAAAACCCTTTGAGATCTAGGACTTTGAAGAGTCTCTACCCACGGGAGCACCGGAGTACTCGTGTTACCTCACCCAGGGAAGCCGGGTGCATAGGTGCCTTTCGGGGTCGGGTTTCGTCGTCGTTTCTTATGGCGATCTGCTGCAAAGTGCTGCTGGCGACCAGGAGAAAAGTGTCCGGGTGGATCCAAGAGTGGATCGGAGTTCTGAAGAACCTGAAAGCAGAGGGGACAGAGTCTGGGTCACTAGCCAGTGACCAGGAGGGCGATGGACAGATGCCCACCGATGTCGAGTGCTTCAAGTTCGTTGACGGTCGTCTTGACTCTTCAGCCACGAGGTCCGGGAGGCGTTGTCGGTGACCAGGAGCAGGATTCGGGCTGTTGCTCGATGTCTGTCGAGTGCAGAGGTGTCGGCGACCAGATTGGACCCAACAGGCCTTGGCAACGGCAAGTCTCGAGTAAGATGTAGATCGTCGATGATGCAGACCAGCAAGGTCTGGGGAACTCACCCAGCAAGGGTAAGTGAGGGCAGGCCTGGAGCAACCAGACTGCCAAGTAAAGAAAAGATTGGCCTTCGGTAGGGGCTACTAGCCAACGGGCTAGCGACCGCGAAGGAGCCTCGTGACGCCGCACGTGGAGCTGGCTTACAGGACACTCGTGGAGTGGGGGCCAGTGATCTTCGGTGCAGGTGGTGCTGGAGGCTAGGGCTACTCGGAGCCCAAAGCACGACTTCTTGGGAGACCCAGAAGATGGTGCACTTGCAAGTGTGCTCGGTGTCCAGGGGTCACGGTCTCAAGTCACCCACGATAGCCACGGGCCTCAGCTTTGCTGGGGACTCAGGGTAGCCTCGGGGAAGTCTGAGAATCCACCTCTGGTGATGCGATGACTTCGGCGTCCGACAGGAGCTTCAGTAATGCGAACCGGACAGATGCTTCTTTGGTGCCTGCCAAGCAGGGAGTCACTCCTTGACCCCAAGGGAGATTCTTCAGTCCTCTAATCGTGAGTAGAGCATCGAAGGTCCAGGATTCTGTTTCAGAGTTTCGTCCAGGTATAATCTAAAGTCCTAAGGACTGGGTTCCTACCTTTATTCCAAAAATAGGGGATGGACTACTCTGTGGCCCCACCTATGGGTGGGTCAGGGCAGAGGGTGGCTACACCCTTTCCCTTTGTCCAGTTCGCGCCAAAGCAGGGGCTGCAAGCCCCTGATCCGGTTTGAACTGGGGTATGCACAGGGACACCAAATGTGCCCCCAGTGCAGGACTTCAAAGCACCCGAAAGTGCTCCCGCCCAGCCCCAATACACATTGTCCTGTCTGGGGAGGTGGTCACACCTCCCTGGGACAGGAAACCTATTGTCCAGGCCTCCCCTGCCGGAGTTTCGTCCAGCAGCAGGAGGCCAGACTCGTGTCTGTGGCAGCAGCATCCATTTTGTGATGCCAGGGCTCTGGAAAGAAGTTACCGGACTCGTCAGAGTTAACATGCCTTTCCCTCTAGAAGGGTGGAATGCTACCCCGCCGCCAGGATTGGCGGGGGTAGTATTCCAAGATGTTTGACACCAAACACGACATGTTTAGGTGCAGCCATTCCATAGTTAGCATTTTACCGCGAGGATATAATGCGTTTAAGAGTATATGGTCAGGCTGCACTACAAACAGCATCAGAGATGGTCTCCGACCGCTGTAGAGGGGCCCTGCTCATGCAGGGCACCCTCTCACATAGGAACCATGCACTCTGCCTTTAGGATTGATAAGGCCTGCCTTAGGAGTGACTTATAGGTTTATATGTGTGTATGCTTTTAGTGATATAGGTAACCTATACCACAGCAAGGGGTGCATGCACCACCTTACCCAGGCTGCAGTAGCAGACCTGTGGTGTCAGTTTGGATGGCCTACCAGGGGTGGCATAATACATGCTGCAGCCCCTGGCAGGCCTCTGAGGTACCTATGCCCTTGGTACATAGTATACCATATACTAGGGACTTACAAGGGCACTCCAGATCCCAATCAGTGATGTGCCTAAGGCACATGGAGACCCTTTTAAAGAGGAAACAGCTAGGCTGGGGTTCTGAATAGCAGGGCCCCAGCCAGACTAATGTCGAAAACCAGTGAAGTATCAGCAAAAAGTGGGGGTACCCCTGTGAAGCAGATCCTACTCTCCTACAGTGAGCAAAAGAATGATGGATTTAACCCAGATCCCTGTGACTGGGGGTGAATGTTTGCATTGTCCAGCATTCTGTCCATCAATTGTTTCTTTTGCATATGTCGCCCTAAGTGGGAATGGTATGCCCAGACGTGGGTTCCGTGCTCACTACACCACTGGATTCAAGCTAGCCTGGCTGAGGAAGGGTGATGCCCTGAAACCGGTCCCAGGATGCTTATTTCCGGTCCAGGGAGGACCTGGCTTGGCAGTTTGGGCTGGACTGTTCCCACAAGGAACAGGGACAAGACTGATTTGCTAATAGCTGGGTCCAAACTGGGGTGGTGTGGTGAGCAAAAGAATGATGGATTTAAACCCAGATCCCTGTGACAGGGGGTAAATGTTTGCATTGTCCAGCATTCCGTCCATCAATTGTTTCTTTTGCATATGTCACCCTAAGTGGGAAGGGTATGACCAGACGTGGGTTCCGTGCTCACTACACCACTGGATTCAAGGTAGCCTGGCTGATGAAGGGTGATGCCCTGAAAAAGGTCCCAGGATGCTTGTTTCCGGTCCAGGGAGGACCTGGCTTGGCAATTCGGGCTGGACTGTTCCCACCAAGGAACAGGGTCAAGACTGATTTGCGTATAGCTGGGTCCAAACTGGTGCGGTAAGCAAAAGAATGATGGATTTAACCCAGATCCCTGTGACTGGGGGTGAATGTTTGCATTGTCCAGCATTCCGTCCATCAATTGTTTCTTTTGCATATGTTGCCCTAAGTGGGAAGGGTATGCCCAGATGTGGGTTCCGTGCTCACTACACCACTGGATTCAAGCTAGCCTGGCTGATGAAGGGTGATGCGCTGAAACCAGTCCTAGGATGCTTGTTTCCGTTCAAGGGAGGACCTGGCTTCGCAGTTCGGGCTGGACTGTTCCCACAAGGAACAGGGTCAAGACTGATTTGCATATAGCTGGGTCCAAACTGGGGTGGTGTGGTGAGCAAAAGAATGATGGATTTAACCCAGATCCCTGTGACTGGGGGTGAATGTTTGCATTGTCCAGCATTCCATCCATCAATTGTTTCTTTTGCATATGTCACCCTAAGTGGGAAGGGTATGCCCAGACGTGGGTTCCGTGCTCACTACACCACTGGATTCAAGCTAGCCTGGGTGATGCCCTGAAAAAGGTCCTAGGATGCTTGTTTCCGGTCCAGGGAGGACCTGGCTTGGCAGTTCGGGCTGGACTGTTCCCACAAAGGAACAGGGTCATGACTGATTTGCGTATAGCTGGGTCCATACTGGTGTGGTGTGGTGAGCAATAGAATGATGGATTTAACCCAGATTCCTGTGACTGGGGGTGAATGTTTGCATTGTCCAGCATTCAGTCCATCAATTGTTTCTTTTGCATATGTCACCCTAAGTGGGAAGGGTATGCCCAGACGTGGGTTCCATGCTCACTACACCACTGGATTCAAGCTAGCCTGGCTGATGAAGGGTGATGCCCTGAAACCGGTCCCAGGATGCTTGTTTCGAGTCCAGGGAGGACCTGGCTTGACAGTTCGGGCTGGACTGTTCCCATAAGGAACAGGGTCAAGACTGATTTGCGTATAGCTGGGTCTAAAATGGGGTGGTGTGGTGAGCAAAAGAATGATGGATTTAACCCAGATCCCTGTGACTGGGGGTGAATGTTTGCATTGTCCAGCATTCCGCCCATCAATTGTTTCTTTTTCATATGTCGCCCTAAGTGGGAAGGGTATGCCCAGACGTGGGTTCCGTGCTCACTACACCACTGGATTCAAGCAGCCTGGCTGATGAAGGGTGATGCCCTGAAACCGGTCCCAGGATGCTTGTTTTCGGTCCAGGGAGGACCTGGCTTGGCAGTTCGGGCTGGACTGTTCCCACAAGGAACAGGGTCAAGACTGATTTGCATATAGCTGGGTCCAAACTGGGGTGGTGTGGTGAGCAAAAGAATGATGGATTTAACCCAGATCCCTGTGACTGGGGGTGAATGTTTGCATTGTCCAGCATTCCGTCCATCAATTGTTTCTTTTGCATATGTCGCCCTAAGTGGGAAGGGTATGCCCAGACGTGGGTTCCTTGCTCACTACACCACTGGATTCAAGCTAGCCTGGCTGATGAAGGGTGATGCCCTGAAACCAGTCCCAGGATGCTCGTTTCCGGTCCACGGAGGACCTGGCTTGGCAGTTCGGGCTGGAATGTTCCCACAAGGAACAGGGTCAAGACTGATTTGCATATAGCTGGGTCCTAACTGGGGTGGTGTGGTGAGCAAAAGAATGATGGATTTAACCCAGATCCCTGTGACTGGGGGTGAATGTTTGCATTGTCCAGCATTCCGTCCATCAATTGTTTCTTTTGCATAGGTCCCTGTATCATAGCGGTCAGCCTGAATTTGCGACTTTTACCTGGTCTAGCCCAACTAGATGACGGCGGGTGGAGCTTTGTACTTTTAGATGCAATACCTACCTTAAATCGTTAAAATTGCACATCTCCGGTTCTACTAATCAGATTTTTGTCCTTTTGGTGTCAAATAATTTATTAAATTTTACTCTCTACTTTTACTAAAATTACTTTCTAAATTGGTGTGGGATTTTTCTTATGTTGTATTTTCACTTTATTACTGTGTGTGTGCTGAATAAATATGTTACACATTGCCTCTAAGTTAAGCCTGACTGCTTTTGTGCCAGGATATCAGGGGGTTAAGCACAGATTAATTTAGTAACTTCTAAGGTTCACCTTGACAGGGATTGTGACTGTTGCTTCAGAAGGGCTAACACCCTCCCCGTCAATCAACAACCCAATTTCTCACAAGCCATTTAACTTTCCTCTTGTACATGCACTGCACCAAGATTTGGTTGTGGCTGTGGTCAGTCCTACCAGGGAAAGTAGAACACTCTCTTTTACAAAGTAGAGCAAAACTTCAGAGAGACCGGGAGAAGGGACAGGATAGAAAGAAGGCACTGCTGAGAAGAGAATGGCCAAGGAGGTGGAGTGGATAAAAGAAGGCAATACTGAGAGAAAAGCAGGCAGTCGGAGGGAGAGTTAGACAGCAGGCACTGCTAAGGAGAGAGGGGCTTATGGGAGAAAAAGGGATGAGAGCAGGGGGTTTGTAGGTGAGACATTTGGGAGAAGAGGGAGAGCAAGGACTGCTGAGGAAAGAATGTCCAGTCACGAAGGGAATGGAGAGAGTGAGGTCAAGCATTGCTGGGGAGTGAAGAACTAGAGTGTGGAAGGCTGAGAAGACAGGCACTGCTGGGGAGAAACTAGAACTCAGTCCTGGCCTGACTCTTATACTGGGGCATGCATGGTGCCTTCCCTGCATCTGCCTTCTTGTCCTAAGATATTAAAAGAGGGTGTCATCAAACTATTTAATATTAATCAGGTTTTACCTTGTTTGGTTGAGGATGTGGGGTAACGGCCTGAGCTGCCGATTTCTGAGCCAGGAGGAACCAGGTTTGAGTCTCAGCATCAACATCCTGTGATTCTGGGCAAATCACTTAATCTCAGATGTGCCTACAATTCAGCGCCTTGAAATCCTCACGGGTGATTTGCTAAGCTTTACAAATCATGCATTTCTTAACTGCACTGCAGTAGCTTTAAAGGTTGCTTTTCGTCGTTGCTGCTTCCGCCCTCCCCCTACCCTCCCAGCTCAAACACAGCGTTTGCCTTACTCAGACGGTGAATGAGCACGGACGGAGGTAGCCTTGTTTTATGGTTGAGTCCTTTGTTGCAACTTATTAAAAGAAAATTCCTCCTTTTGCAGCTATTCATACTGAAGAGAGACATAGTCACGCGACCCTCAGCTACTCTTTTTTATTCTAATGACCGTGTAAAGCTCCATTTTTGATATTCAGGAGGCAAGCGGAGTAACCACTGGTACGGAGTCCTGATGAAGGCATAGCCGAAACGCGTTGGTTTTCAACATATGTCACCAGTCTCTGCATAATTTATTTAATAGAAAGGACCATGCAAACAGATTATTGCAATATTTGAAACTGACATATCATGAATATTGAATCATAAATTGTGTCAGTTATCTATCATATTGATTGTCTTATGTTTAATGCGGTTTAAATCAACAGAATAGATTGTTTAGATGATTATGTAAATGTGGTTCTAATTATATCACTGGGTTTGTATAGAATTTTTTATGTATAAATAGTTTCCATATGTAAAATATATTTTTTAACCAATATGAAACTTACAACAACAAAAAAATGTATAATAAAAAATAACAACATAAAATAAATAAATCAAATTTTCTATATATGTGTCATGATATTTATTATTTAAAGTGTATATATATACATCTAGAGTTTACATGCCCTTCTATTACAAATAGCACTTTGCCTGGTGTTGTTTTCTTTCCAAAAGAGTAATTTCGTTGGTAGGGTTGTATCCATATTCCAGGGGCCCCGTTCGTTTTCCAGTAAAAACAAATCCTGGATCTATCCATCTATCTTTTCTGTGTCAAATTGTGCAATTGGTACCACCTAAAATATACGTCATCAAAGTTTCATTTGTGCTCCCCAGCCATTTGAGAAAACAGTTTCCATTTACTAAGTTCTCGAGTCGTTCTTTCCTTAGTGTTATAACTAGTTACCTTTAGCCAGCAGTAAACTCACTAAAGATTTCCAGGTGCTGCATGACCCTTCTCCCATCCACCATGAAGCACTGTTGATACAAATGCCCATATTGTAGTTTAGAAGCTTTTTATATTCGAGCCAAAACAAACCAACTTTCGGTGGTAAAAATGATGTAGGTTTGTATGCAAATCATTATCCTGAAAACTTATACTGGAAAGCCAAAGACAAAACAAGTGAACAAAAGACTTGAAATGATGCTCAGACATCAAAAACATTTGGTGCCTGATAGGTGTCAGAATGACTGAAAAAACATTCGATGAAAACAATTATTATTATTAACAGGCCCACTAGACAGCCTCAATAGTCGTGGATTTCGGTTCCCCTTCACGGTGTAAGTCACTTCTGCTCAAGCAAAGCATGACAAACATAAAAGTAAAGACGTAGTGCATTGTAGTATAACTGAGCTAACTGTGATCTGCCATGGGCCCTAAAACAAAGAAGGAAAATAGGCCCCTGAGTGGGTTGTAAAAAGGCATCATAATTGAGCTTCAATGGGCCTTTCACAGCCAGGTGCCACTGCACCTGTTGCATAATTTATAACCCCCACCCTTTATTGTGATGCGATTATAAATGGTGCTGGATATTGTCTTAGCTTTCTTAAATTGCCTTTATAAATGAATGCATGACTGAGATAGCATTATCTCTCTGATCAGCTACCCTGCCCTTCCTCATCCATGTGTTTCCAGCAGCCCTTTGTCTTCCTTGGTTCCTGCTATCTCTCGCTCTGCATTGTAGCCTAGTATGGAATACACCGAAATGTTTGCTCGAGAGATTGTTCATCTGTATTGGCGAACAGGCAGACAGATTAGCACAAGAATGTGAGTGTTACCCGCAGACACCATTCAACACCATCACACACCTTTTTTCACTTCAGCAATTAACAGTCAGCTCGACGTAGGAAGCTGGCTCTGTATATACTATACCAAAGTAAGGTATACTGTGCATAGAGTCCAGTAGATCCCCAGAGGCTTTACAGAGGCTAAAGCAGATAATACTAATTCTCTCTTTTGTGTTAGTGTGGGCGAGCAGTTAGGCTTATCAGAGGGCAGTCCTAAGCTTTTGTTGTACACACACAGGCAAGAAATGATTATATACTCTCAATGGCTAAATACAAGGCCAATGATTTGTAAAAATATTTTTTTTGTATATTTATTTTAAAGAACCAAAGATACTTTGTTGCAGTAAAATAAGTTTTGCAAAATCACTGTTTTTCATCATTAAAAGTGTACACTTAGTGCATTTTTTAATCAATACAATGTTATCCTATGGGAGGAAACACAATCAGCAATTTGCAGGTAAGTAAACGTTTTACGAAATGAAGCTTTTGGATGAAGAATCAGTACCCGGCAAGGTTTAGGTAAGAGACCTCAGTGCACCAGCAGGGGCATAGGGGCGGCCAGGTACAGAGGTCAGACTCAGTATCTGGTGCCAATGTTATCAAAATGAGAAAGTGGTACTGCTTGCAGGTGAGTAGCACAGTTTTGGAACCCAGTCTCTAAGGTTAAAGTAAGCACAAGTGGGGCCCCAAGGCAGCATCAAACTTACAACTCCAGAGGCACAGGGGCGGCCAGGTGCAGAGTTCCAACACAGCGTCGGACGCCCAAGGCAAACCAATGGGGAATCTTGTACTTGGAAAAAGGCTGCAAGCTCAGGCCAGGAGGCTGGCCGAAAGAAACCTACAGCTGCACAGGTAAGTTGGGATGTGCTGGAGCATCGGGACACCATTCGTAGCTCTTCCCAAGGCCCAGGGGCTCTGTGTGCAGGGATGTCCTTTGGCATCAGAAGTCAGCTTACCAGTGCGATTGCGGTTGGGGGGGTTGTCATGCAGACGCTGCAGGCATTGACGTGGAGTCCAGCAGGGGTCAACCCACAAAAGACTCTTGCTCAGGATCGCTGGGGAACCTGTCCTTGACCAGTGTGCCTCTTAGACTGGAGCCGTGGGCTTCGGGTGCAGAGGTGTTCGACTTTGCAGTTCCACAGGTAGAGCACTTGGTCTTTAAAGTTGTTTTTCTTCTGCACAGGTCCACTGTCCATGGGAGATCAGGAGTCTTTTTACATGGCAGGCTGTCCTCCCAGTGTTCTTGGAAGTCGTGCTATGCGGGACAAGTCGCTCTTCTGTTGCACGGTCTTTGAGGGCTGCAGACAGGCCGGTAGGGCTGGGGCCAAGTCTGTTGGTGTCTTCAGTCTTCGCTGCTGCACAGTTCTTCTTTGTCCTCTTCTTCATAGGTCATTGGTACTCTGAGGATTAAGGTTCAAAGGTGCCACTAAATACTCATTCTACGGATGTTACAGGGGTAAGAAGGTCACAGTGAATGGGCTACTTACCTTTACGGTGATTACAACCTTTGTATGTCCACTCCCTCTAGGGAGGGGGCATACCTCTAACCCTATTGGCTAGAATCCTCCAAAACAGTATAGAGGATTTTCAAAGGAGGGTGTTACCTCAGCTCGGGGCACCTTAGGGGTGGTCCTGGCTGAGAAGGGACACACCTCTCTTGCTTACTAATTTTCCTGCCTGCCTTGCCTCCAAAAGTGGGCCTTGGTAAGGAGGCGGGCATCTTCACTAGCTGTAGAGGCCCTAGTCAGCATAACAAAGGGGACAAAGCCTTTGAGGATCACCACCGTGCTATGCTGCTCCTGCTTGGGGGTAGGTGTGAAGCACCTCCACCCAGAGCAGTCTTAGTTTCTGGCCCACGAGAGCGAAAGGCTCCCACCTCAGGGGGTTAGAAACATGTCTAGAAGTAGCAGGCTGGTAAAGACCAGTCAGGCCCACACAAGTGGTTTGGTAAGTTGCCGGGGGCACCCTCTGAGTGCACTTATTAATGAATCCAACACTGGCATCAGGGTGTTCTCATTAATATGAAATGTTTGATAACAAACTTCTTGGAATTTGGTGAAGCCATCATGAAGCTGTGGAACTTGTAGTGACAAGCTCCCAGCCCATGTACTCACTATGGCTTCACTGTGCATTTATAATGTCTAAGAATGGAATTAGACACTATAGGGGTATACCTGCTCATGCAGTTATCCCCTCACAAGAGGTATAGTGCGCCCTGCCTTAGGGCTATAAGTCCTGCTGTAAGGGTGACTTGCCTATGCCTCTTGCAGCGCTGGTAGGCCTGGGACACACGGATGTGTGCCAGGTCGTCTCTTCACTTTTATCTGCACCAAAACACGAAGGCTACAGTGGCCGTGTGCATGTGTTGGGTGAGCGGTCTCTTAGGGTTGCACAATGCATGCTGCAGCCCTTAGAGAGCCTCTCTGATCACAAGGCCCTTGGTACCACTGGTACCTTTTATAAGGGACTTACATGTGTGCCAGAGGTGTTCCAGTTATGGAAACAAAGGCACATTTTTGGGAAAGAACACCGGCACTGGGAACCTGGTTAGCAGGAACCCAGTGCACATTCAGTAGCAAAGGAGCATCAGATTCAGGCAAAAGGGGGCTACTGCAACAGAAACCCACTTTCCTACACAAGCATTCCCTCCCCCCCAGCCCACAGGCCAGGAGACTCAGCCGAACCTGGGAGAGGCTTCCTAGTCTGTCAGGCGAGGAAGAGTAGAGGAAGTGGCTTGAATGATGCACTGCTTACTCTGTCTTACATCCTTTTGTCCAGGTCAGTCCAATTGGGGAGCTGGCCTACCTCAACAGTTTCAGGACCGAACTTCCAATGCTCCTTTTCTAACTCCTTAGTGTCTTCACCCAATCTTTTTAGTTTGGGATCAGAGGTGTTCACCTCTGCAAATTCTATCTTAGCTAGGGCAACACCCATATTACCCAAAGAGGTTACCCACAGGTTGAGTAACCCCACCATGGCTAACAGGGTCAGGGGGCCTAACTTGCTATTTGACAAGGAATTAGACCACCATGCCAGTAATAGTGTAGCCATAAAGGCTGACACCCAGCAGAGGTCATTGACAGCTGTCAGTGCCCAGAACCACACCTTTAGCTCTTCACTGATCGGTGAAGGTGCAAACTTACAGGCGTCTTTGGGTTCCAGTTGCCTGTCTGTTGTTTTAGAGTGGGGGTCACTACATCCTGTACTGAACACCTTTCTTCCATCCTCTTTTCTGTCAGTTGAGGAGCCACCATATCAAGCTGAACAGCTGCCTGAAGGACCAGGACTTTTGGTGGGGTAGGCAGGGCTTCACTAGGTACAACCTTGGAGTTCTCCCTTACTGGTGTAGAATCTCCTTAGTTTACTGGAACTGTGGCTAACAGTGGTCCTCCTTTCTTACACTTTTCTTCATTTTCTTTTGGAGCTTACCTGCACTACCTGCAGGTTCAGACCACCACCCCCTCCAGAATCCTTGGATGAGAACTGGCACTATTCCAATACCTCACTTTGGCTCAGACATACCTCTGGGTGGTCATTCCCAAGGAGACAGTCAGGGTCAGGGTCTGACTACCACCCTTCTCTAACTAAGGGACCCAGCTATTTCTAGGGGCACTCCTAACACAGGCACACTAGTAACTTCCCCTGGGATAGCCCTTATTATTTTTTGTCTCCCCTGGAATATAATGGTTTGAGAGTACCAACCTGTCATTCACAACAGTGCGACTGGCACATGTATCTCTCAAGCCAGTGGCTGGGATTCCATTCACCAGTAGGTGGTAGAAGTGTCTACTCCCCACTGGAATCTCCAACTCACCTGTTGGGCCCACTTTCCAGTTGAAGGCTAGGAGGACTTCCTCATCTGAGAAAACATCCTCAAAGGCTACACTGGCAGCCCCTGAAGTAACCCTAGGGATTTGGTTTCTAGGACAGCAAGGGCCCTTGGACAGTTGCCCTGTCTTGTTGCAGTTAAGGCACCAAGTCTTCTTGGGGTCTCAGTTCTTACACTGGTACCCACCTTCCTGATCAGGTTTTTCGGAGGCCTACAGGGGACGCCTTACCTTTTAGCTTTTTCAGAGTGCCCTTCTGTGTTGGCTGGGGGGGTCTTTTTGTCCTCAGTCTTTTGGTCACCCCACCATATCTAATTTTGGACAGCCTGGTTTTGACCCATTGGTTTGCCTTCTTTTCCGATTCTTGGAGAGAAACTGGACCTAGGTCTACGAGCCCCCTTGAATCTAATTCTGTATTCCTGAGTGGTGAGTCCAAAGCCCTCAATCAGGGTACTCTCATGAGGTCATATGACTCAGCATCTGTCCCAGTGAGTGTCAGGAGTCTATCCCTGCACTTTCCAGTGAACAGTTCGTAAAGCAATGTTCCCCAGTATAAATCCTTCACATGTCTCCATGAAAATGCCATCTCAAAGGCTGCGAACCATTTTGTGATGTCATCACCTTCCTCTTATTTGGGGACAATCCCTTTGGGGATTTTAGGGTCATAAGAGTTCTCTCTGTCCCTAGGAATTATGTTGCTGCCACTATTTATGGGTGCTTGCCCCATATCTGCTCTTTCCCTTTCTATAGCCAAGAGTCTATCCTCCAGGGCTATTCTATGAGCCATCCTGGCTAAAAGGATGTCCTCCTCATTGAGGCTGTCCTCAATGTTGCTTGGGGTGCCTGACCCACCTGTGTGAGAGCTAGGTACCATTTGCACTACTCTTGGAAAGATTGGTGCAGGGACTACATCTTCTCTGTATAGGTAAGGAAGTTGGGAATGATCCCCCTCATCACTACTTTCTCCTACTGCAACATGGTCCTCCTCTTCAGAAGGGTGCTCCTTAGCGTGTTCTGCCAAGAACTCCTGGAGCTTGGTTTTGGTAGGATTTGAACCAGATTTAATTTTCTTGAGTTAACAGCGGGTCCTTGGCTCCTTCATGCCAGGATGCTGGTAAGGCATCAGGTTGAGTTCAACAACCATATTCTCTGTAACTCCCATTATTTTACTAAAGTTGGAGCCTTTTTAAAAGGACTAAAGGAAAACGTCCAGGCTTTTTTACCGTTAACTAAAGTAGGCCTGGGCGGTGAACTCCGCTCCGCTCACGGAGTTTTCAGAGTTTTCGGAACTCCGCGTTATGCGGAGCTCCAAAAAACTCCGCGCAGCGTAGAGGAGTTTTTTTCCTCGCTCGCGTTCGTCAACGTCTAGTTGGCGAGCGCGAGCGAGGAGAATCCACTTCCCAGCGAGATTTTTCCTCGTTCGCGATCGTCAACATCAAGTTGGCGAGCGCGAGCGTGGAAAATAAATCTCTCGGCGAGATTTCTCAACGCGGGGGGTCAGGTTTCTCATTGCGAGTGGCCGCGTATGCTTGCGACCGCTCGCGTTGAGAAACTGCCCGTTTGCGTTGAGAAAGCTGCCGCTCGAGTAAAAATCTACTCGAGCGGCAGAAAGGAAAGCAGCGCCCGCTTGCGCTGTGCATGGTGCAGTTCGCGATGATTGCACAGTGCGGTCAAGCATCCGGCACTGAAAATCACCGCGAACTGCATTTTTCTATCGCACTCACAGGAGAGTTTTTTTTCCACTTTGTGGAGTTTCGCGTAGCGCAACTCCGCGAACTCCGCCCAGGGTTGAACTAAAGCAGGTTTTACACTTTTTAAAATGCTAAAGGGACTTAATCAAGGCCCTAACAAGAATTTTAAAAATGTAGAAAAATTATCAATTCAAAAATACAGTTGAATCTAACAGCAATTTTGGATTGAAATCCTGTGGTCACTTTTTGTCAGAGTGGTCCAGCAAATGCAAAGTCGCACACCCCACCACTGATCTACCAATGTAGGAAGATGGCTCTGTATATACTATACCAAAGTAAGGTATAGTGTGCACAGAGTCCAGTAGACTCGGAGAGGCTGAACAGAGGCTAAAGTTGATAATACTAAAGCTCTCTCTTGTGGTAGAGTGGGCAAGCAGTTAGGCTTATCAGAGGGCAGTACTAAGCATTTGTTGGACACACACAGGCAAGAAATGATTGCACATACTCAATGACTAAATATGAGAGCAATGATTTGTAAAAATATTACTTTTAGCATATTTATTTTAGAGAACCAAAGATACTTTGTTGCATTAAAATACGTTTTGCAATATCACTGTTTTTCAATATCAAAAGTGTACACTTAGTGCATTTTTCAATCAATACAATGTTATCCTATGGGAGGAAACACAACCAGCAATTTGCAAGTAAGAAAACATTTTACAAAATTAGTCTTTTGTATGAAGAATCAGAATCAGGCAAGGTTCAGATAAGAGACCTCAGTGCACCACTAGCGGTACAGGGCAGCCGGGTGCAGAGGTCAAACTAGGTATTGTTGCAGGGATTCTGCGCAACACAGAACTATGCATAGGATTATGGGACCTTAGTAGATAGGGACTGAGTCATCCCACCACCTTAGTACCCATGAGCCCAGGACTGACTAGCTATAGTGCCTCACTTGCCCTCCTACTCACTCACAGAGGAACAAGCGATTAGACACCCCAGAACACAACACTCCTGACTCTCTCAGGATTCGCGGTTGCAAAACACTCCCTTTCACTCACACTCTTGTTCTCATCCACAATAAGATCTGACAGAGACACAAACAAGTTTAAAATATTTATTTTAACTAACGTGCTCTAATATGCAGTATATGTGCCACAATAAACAGAAAAATGCATAACACAAACACAATCAGCATAGTAAGTAGTCCGTAAATCATAAAAGGTGCTGTCATGATATACGACAGAGTAGCCTAACCTCCCTCCCCTTGTATAGAAGCAAGATTATTATATAATAGAAGATCTCTGGGAGTTAGCTGCAGACCCCAACCCTCAGTCTGTAGATGGTAGATCTACATCATAGGTGCTGTCATGCTCTTCTCCCTAAAGGTCCCTCTCCAAGTGTCTCTCACCTTTCCGTGTATTACCATAAGACCAACGTACGTATTCCCAAACACCAGATGCATCTGTATGTTTTGTCTAGGTGCTAGGGCCTGACCAGAACAGAATAACAAGGGGTATCGTTGTTCGACCTTGCACATAATGTTCAGACTAAATCCCAGGAACCTGCAATGCGTGAAAAATAACTGTATGTTCTTGTGTGAAAGTTGCTAAAGAAACTTATGAAAAATAAACTTGTGTAGTAACGTGCGCTAGCAGAAGGCAGTCTGCAGCGTACTCATGCTAGCATAGGGAAAATGACAATCTCCCTATGGGCCATGTGACACCCTCCCCTTGGTCAGGATGTTAGCCATGGACTAATATAGAAGTCACAGGTAAGCAGAGCCAAAGCGATTCATTGAAATCTAAACCATAATTCAATTCGAATGCAGGGCATTGAAAGATTTAGCAAAGGCGAGAAAAATTATTATTCATTGATGCAAAAAGCAGCCAATTACAGCATATCGTCTGGCCCAAGGATTACGCATGACACATGGAATGCCATAAGCTCTATTAAGGCATCAGAACCTTCAATCTTGAAAAGTGATGCCATCCAATTAAGCAACTCAAAAGAGCAGACATGCTCCTCATATCCAGAAGCCATTAAGAGCACTCCAGGGCAACCTGTGTCGACTTCGATGAAACTCAGATCCAAGAGGCTCTGTACACGGCTACAGGGACTCGATCCGGCTGCCTGCCCCACAGAGGGATTGTACACAATCAGCTCACCCTTGGAACAGTCCTGGTTATGGGACATTAATTGGCCCATCAAAAGTTCCTAATCCAGGGCAGCGTGTGACATTGTAGAGAGACAGACGTCCAGGGCCCATTGAAAAGGACACCGGATGCAGTAGAACACAGGTTGCACGCAGGTAAAGTAGAAATACTGGAAGGTCAGCCAGTAGTCGATGTCAAGAGTGCCCAATAGCATTGAACCAAAAAGCTGTTGCATACGTTCACGGTACAGCAGCAGTTGTTTCTGGCTGGGCAGTACCACAGATCGAGCAGCCATTGAGAAACAGCAGTAGAAGTACAAGAATGCCACAAATCAAGAGGAGCAGCAGGGGAAAGCCTCCGAATGCGCTGGAAAAATAGAATGAATAAAAGCAGGGATTACTAAAAAAAAACCCTGAAAAGAAGTTACAAGGCCGGATCCCACAACTTTAAAAAAGTGTGCGAAGCCCACCGTATCAGACGCATTAAAGATTTGGTGCATTAATTCTCCAAAGTGTAGGGGGAGATTTGTGTTTAGCAAAGACTGAACCTCACTTGATGATCTCACCACCTGCAATTTGAAGGTCTCACGAGCTGATGTGAGAGCCACTTCTTGTTGAAACAGTAGCGCTTTGAGTCTGCTTAGCTTATTGAAATCTGTTTTCAAAGTCGGAATGGAAGGCCACAGCGAACTATTTACACTCCAGTGTGGGGGGGAAACAGGATATTGCTGCAACAAGTAACCCAGTGTGAAACTGTTACAATGTACAGGATGTCTGCCGTAAACTCCAGCAATTCTGATTGTTGAGAATCACATAACTGCCGTTAGAAAGCAATTATAGAGTTGAAATAATGGCAGGAACTGAGGTTTCCTTTTTAAAGCATGCCACATTAGGGGCCGAAACATTGCAGGCACTGTGAATGTTAACTTGTTTACATACAAGGGTGTGTCCGACAGTTGACTTGCAATCTTCCCCTGAAAGGAAAACCTCCTTATCTACATGCTGACAATGAAAAGCGAATAGCAACAACCACAATTCATGGATGTAACTACTTCCTAGAGGTTCATATCTACCTACAGGATAGTGTTTCATGCACGCTGTGAATTGGAAAAGTGAGATAGGCAATGAAATAACCCCATGTATTAACCATACCACCGAATATGTCTCTGCTACAGTAAATGGTAACTGTTCTAGTTTCTCAAAGTGTAACATTGTAAACTTTGCGTCTTTCATAGACATCAATTTTTATTTATCTGTCAAGTTAAATGGTAAAAACAGCTCGGGAGCATTCAGGAAATCCCAAGGTACCCTCCCATTGTTAGGTGTCTGTAAGTTCTAACCAAATTGCATAACGGAACGTAGTTGATTCTGGCCATGATACAATGTAGATACTTCATTCTGAACAATATCAATTACAGACAATACAATATTATCCAGGGTATAAATATGAGAAGACAGTGTATTGATAATGTTATCAACTACTGCATGAACTTTTTCCAAATTATCCTGATCTATTTGGCGTAGGCGCAATGCTGCTTCCATTTGTGACAGCTTCCAAAATTCATTATATGCGGCATACACAAAACGTTTAGTGCGTGGGGATTTTGGACCCAGAAGAAAATCGGTAAAATCAATATCACCTGACAAAAGGGAAAGATGGAGTGTGGAATGTTCTAACCACTGTTGACATAATTTACCACCCAAATAAGTAGTGACCGTATGTGAATGGGGGTAACGAGGATCAGGTCTATTTTGGGTAAACCCTTGTGTAACATTTAAAAAACATAAGTGACAAGCATTGGTGATCGTTGGCTGCAGAACACAACCTTCCCGATTAATCATAGATGAATTAAAAGTGCCATTTTGTATCATAAACATTAATTTGTCTGTAATATAGTATGTATGTATGGACCATGTCTCACATTGAGCCAGAGAGGGAACAGAAGGAATATTCAATCGCCTAACCAAAACAAGTAGTTTGTTCGACCGTCTGATTCAAAAATATTAATTGGGACGGTATTAAACATGCATGATGCAAGGACTCGCTACCTTGCACCTGTCAAAATTTAGTACCACAAATAGACTTCAAGTCTATAGTGTCTTTCCAATAATCGTAACCTTTCAGGTAAAGATCTGAAATAAATGCTAAAGAATAAACTAACTTAGTTTGTGTGAGCATATATTTGCTCAATGTGGGGGCACTTAATTTGAAATAATATGAAGCTTGACATGATAAATTATAACCGGTGAAAAATATAAATTTCTTTCTCTGTGTAATGTAACTTCCTTTAGATGGAGTCGGGCAATGTTCCCATTGTGTATAATTAAATACGGATCTTTGTGTACTTGTTTTATGAAGGAAGTGATGGCCATAGTGTTGGTAACAAAATAAATCTGCATAATTAGCTTAATTGAAATATAAATCTTCTTTATCAAAAACTGTATAATATTGCAAATCAGAAAAAAAAGAATTAACAGCACTCATATCCCAATCATCTGTCTGCATTCCAGGCAAGACAACACCTCCCAAAGAAACACGGAAAACATGGAATTTGTAGGGTCTCTGTAGGACCATATACATCGAATGGCACTTTGTCCCAAACAATGCCATCAGCGATCGGGACCGCAGAGATATTAACAATGGTTTGGTCTCGTTTCACTTTATGTGAAGAAGTATGCAGGACCAATACTCCGTCAACCAGTTCCACAGCAGAGTGTTCAGATAAGTAGTGGCCATTAATCAAAAGAAAGAAGACAGTCACGAATCCAATCCACATGAAAAGGAACACCATTGACAACACGATCCAGATGTAAGTCCATGGTGGGACTAGGTAAGGTGTCCTTAACCACGAGATGAAAACACAAATCCATGTAGGAGGCACAGCAGTAGACAAAGACAATGAAGACGTATCCAAATAAAAGTTATTTTGGTCAATTAGGTATCCGCTGGAGCTGAGCTGAAACAGTGGGGGTTGTTCTTTGTTAGAAGTTTAATGTACTACAGTTTCAGGGATATCAACCATAAGTTCAACTGGTGGGGAAGTATACTCATTTTCCACAATTGCAGACATTGAAGGCAAAACAGGCAATAAATCAATTGAAGACTCCATCTCTCCTTCCATGTGTTGGGGAGATTCCGTAGCAAAAGTATTCATTTTCTGGAGGGGAACATTCCGACTTGGACCGCTTCTAGGCATACTATTGAGTATTGGCCATATGGTGCAGTTTGATATATTCAACTGAAATGAATCGGTTATCTTTGCATCCAGGAAGTGGAATTAAAATTAAAGTTTGGGCGCCCTTTAGACCTAGGACCAGGACCGAAGCACGGTAGGAGGGTCCAAATTATTTTTTGTTCGCCACTTTTTCCTGGACCAGATCTCCAACTTTAGGAAGTCATCCAGAAACAGGGACTAGGACTGCTGTATCCGTCAGCAAGGGCAAATGCGATTTTGCAAGAGCATCTCGATTCTTTTGTAGATCCTGCAACAAAGCACAATGGTTATCTATGTCAAATGTTGTGGCAGCCGCCACAATGTCTAGAACATCAAAGTCTGGCACAAACATCTTAATGCCAAAGAGCATTTCGTACGGGGTCCGCCCACCCAGAGATCTTCTAGGGAGATTATTGAGTGCATTTTGAACCCCATAGACATGAGTTAACCAGCCCCAGCTCATACCTAAAACCCTTGCTGTTAAAGATTGCTTTAAGTCACGGTTCATCTGCTCCACAACTGATTTGCCCGCAGGCCGATGTACCAGTTTTAGAACGCTCGGCAGAACGCTCATGGAGGGGGTGCCTAAGCACAATGTGTACACCGATGCAAAAGCCATCCCCCAGGTGTTGAAATCTGCTGAAGGGGGAATCAGACCACTTGGCAAACACACAGTATGGATCCTGTGTTTCTCCACAGGACTCGTGTGCGGGAAAACAGCTTCAATCTGTTCAATGTTTTGTGCTATTCAAAAGAGAAGATCCTCACGATTCTGAGGACGTTTGCACATCACTGAGTTAATCATGACGGGACTAATCACAAGACCTCCACCCTTTACCGGGGCCTGAGGCACAGCTCCAGGCGGAGTCACCTGAATGGAACAAGAAATATATTGTATGACTCGCCTATACAGTTGAGTCACTTGTGCATAGAGCTGACGAAGCTCCACTATAGTAACATTTAGATAGTTTGGATGTGCTGTAAAACTAGCCAAAACCGGCCAAGCAGCCCCATCTATACTTAAGGGGCCCATACGAACATATAGGGTGAGGAAGGGCACCATTAAACCAAATAGTATGCTCCCAGGACGTCAACGGAACTTCAATCATCGTGTAAGGACGATACACCGCTGGAGGAGCAGGAACCGTGTAAGCATGAGAGAAAATCATCATTTGCATCAACTGCAGGAAATGTAACCCAGGAATAAAAACCTCGAAGCGGTATGCTGGATCCGCTTCGACTACCATGATAACATTAGCCCCCGGATCGGGGACTCCATGCAGTGTCAAATGTTGTGTAACCGCAGCCCGAATTGCAAGCGGTTGTGCCATATGTTATGGAAAAGTCAAATAAAACGGTAGCGCAAAATAGTTTGTAAAAACCTTTTAGAATTCAAGCTTGAAAAACCTAAAGAAACGGCTGTAGGAGGCTATGCCATTCCACCTCGGGTGTCCCCAGGAAGTGGCAAAAGGGTATTGTGGACGAGCACAAGCGCTACTCAGGGGTCTCTGGAATAAGTACCAGACCAAATGTTGGCAGCGCCATGTTGCAGGGATTCTGCGCAAACACAGAACTATGCGTAGGATTATGGGACCTTAGTAGATACGGACTGAGTCATCCCACCACCTTAGTACCCATGAGCCCAGGAATGACTAGCTATAGTGGCTCACTTGCCCTCATACTCACTCACAGAGGAACAAGTGATTAGACACTCCAGAACACAACACTCCTGACTCTCTCAGAAATCGCAGTTGCAAGACACTCCCTTTCGCTCACACTCTTGTTCTCGTCCACAATAAGATCTGACAGAGACACGAACAAGTTTAAAATATTTATTTTAACTAACGTGCTCTAATATGAAGTATACGTGCCACAATAAGCAGGAAAATGCATAACACAAATACGGTCAGCATAGCAAGTAGTCATAAAAGGTGCTCTCATGATATACGACAGAGTAGCCTAACCTCCCCCCTTGTATAGAAGCAAGATGATTATATAATAGAAGATCTCTGGGTGTTAGCTGCAGACCCTGTAACTCAGTCTATAGATGGTAGATCTACATCATAGGTGCTGTCTTGCTCTTCTCCCTGGAAAGGCCCCACTCCAAGTGTCTCTCACCTATCTGTGTATTCTCATAAGACCACCGTACGTATTCCCAAACACCAGCTGCATCTGTATGTTTTGTCTAGGTGCTAGGGCCTGACCAGAACAGAATAACAAGGGGCATTGTTGTTCGACCTTGCAGATAATGTTCAGACTAAATCCCAGGAACCTGCAATGCGTGAAAAATAACTGTATGTTCTTGTGTGGAAGTTGCAAAAGAAACTTATGAAAAATAAACTTGTGTGGTAATGTGCGCAATGCAGCAGGCAGTCCGCAGCGTACTCATGCTAACAAAGTGAAAACGGCAAGGTTCCCATGGGCCGTGTGACAGTATCTGGTGCCAATGTTATCCAAAGTAGAAAGGGGGCAATTGAAGTGGTACTACTTGCAGGTGAGTATCAGGGTTTTGGAACCCAGTCTCTGGGGGTTACGGTAAGGACAGAGGGGCCAAAGGGGAGCACCAAACTTACACCTCCAGCAGCACAGCAGCGGCCTGGTGCAGAGCGCCAGCACATCGTCGGGCACCCAAGGCAAACAAATAGGAAATCTCAAACTTGGAAAAAGGCTACAGGCTCATGCCAGGAGGCTGGCCGAAAGAAACCTACAGCTGCACAGGTAAGTTGGGATGTGCTGGAGCATCAGGACACCATTGGTAGATCTTCCCAAGGCCCAGGTGCTCTGGGTGCAGGGGTGTCCTTTGGTGTCAGAAGTCAGCTTACCAGTGCAATATTGGTTGGGGGGTCGTCGTGCATACTCTGCAGGCGTGAACATGGAGTGCAGCAGGGGTCAACCAACGAGGGACTCTTGCTCAGGATCCCCGGGGACCCTTTTCTGGATGGGTGGGCCTCTTGGACTCGGGCTGTGGGCGTCGAGTGCAGAGGTGGTCGACTTTGCGGTTCCACAGGCAGAGCACTTGGTCTTTAAAGTTGTTTTTCTTCTGGAAAGGTCTGCTGTCCATTGGATCTGGAGTCTTTTTAGAAGGCTGGCAGTCCTCCCAGGGTTCTTGGAAGTCACTAGTTTGTGGGACGAGTCGCTCTTCTGTTACAGGGTCTTGTAGGGCTGCAGACAGGACGGTAGGGCTGGGACCAATTCAGTTGGTGTCTTCAGTCTTAGCTGCTGCACGGCTCTTCTTTGTCCTCTTCTTCGTATGTCATCGGTAATCTGAGGATTAAGGTTCAGGGGTGCCCCTAAGTACTCAATTTAGGGACATTACAAGGGTAAGAAGGTAGAAGCCAATGGGCTAACTGCCATTAGGGAGACTACACCCTTTGTATGTCCGCTCCCTCTGGGGAGGGAGCATACCCCTAACCCTATTGGCTAGAATCCTCCAACATAATAGGGAGGATTTTCAAAGGAGAAGGTCACTTCAGCTCAGGGCAACTTAGGTGTGTTTCTGGCTGAGAGGGGACACACCTCTCTTGCTTACTAATTTCCCCGACGACCTTGCCACCAAAAGTGGGTGTTGGTCAGGGGGGCAAGCATCTCCACTAGCTGGAGAGGTCCTGGTCAGCATAACAAAGGGCAGGAAGCCTTTGCGGCTCACCGCCGTGCTATACTGTTCTTGCCTGGGGGTAGGCGTGAAGCACCTCCACCCAGAGCAGGCTTTATTTCTGACCCATGAGATGACCTCAGGGGGTCAGAAACATGTCTAGAAGTAGCAGACCAGTCAGGCACACACTAGTGGTTTGGTAGGTTGGCAGGGGTCACCTCTGAGTTGCCCTCTGTGTGCATTTTTAATTAATCTAATACTGGAATCAGGGTGGGCTCATTATTCTGGTACCAAACATCTTGGAATTCGGTGAAGCCATCATGGAGCTGTGGTACTCGTAGTGACAAGCTCCCAGCCCATGTACTTACTGGCTTCACTGTGCACTTATAATGTCTAAGAATGGACTTAGACACTATAGGGGTATATCTGCTCATGCAGTTATGCCCTCACAAGAGGTATAGTGCCCCCTTTCTTAGGGCTGTAAGGCCTGCTGTAATGGTGACTTACCTATGCCTCTGGAAGTGCTGGTAGGCCTGGCAACAAAGGATGTGTGCCAGGTTGACTCTTCAATTTTATCTGCACCAAAACACGCAGGCTGCAGTGGCAGTGTGCATGTGTTTGGTGAGTGGTCTCTTAGGGTTGCACAATACATGCTGCAGCCCTTAGAGACCCTCTCTGGTCACAAGGTCCATGGTACCGCTGGTACCTTTTACAAGGAACTTACATCAGTTCCAAAGGTGTGCCAATTGTGGAAATATAGGTACAGTTTTGGGAAACAAATACAGACAGTAGGAACCTGGTTTGGAGCCCAGTACACATTCAGTCAAAAATGCATCAGAGTCAGGAAAAAAGTGGTGGTGGGGTACTGCAGCAGACAGCTACTTTCCAACACAGGGCGCCTGCAGATCGAATCACCGCAGGGCAGCGTTTCACAAAGGAACGCCCATTCACTCCTTGTAGCTCAAGCTAAAGTGGGCTTTTGTGTGTGTTACGTACATCCTCCAGTCACAAGATCATATTTCCATACATATACAGAATGCAGGAACCTGGGTATCAAATATCATAGCAGTCAAATGTGAATGCACCGCTTATCAGCAGCACAGTGTTTGAAGTTGTGTTTTTTGCCCCCCTCATTTCATTTGCTGTTTTCTGACATATAAGGATACACACATACCCACCCTGCCTCCCAGAATTGGCAAAACACATACACAGACACACCAGAATTGGCAAACTACACATGCACACGCGCACATGCACACACACCACACACACACACACACAGAATCATCAAGGGTTCATCCACCTCCACTTACCTGCTCAGTGAGGAGGGTCAGGATGATGTGATGATGGCTGGTCACAGCAGGTCACAGTGGTGCTCATAGGGTTCATGCTTTAATCTGTGCAGGCCAGGCAGGCAGGTGCTAGTGTCTATAGTTCAGCCTGGCCTGCCATGCCTGCAGACCAGCTGCTCCCGGTAATGCTGCCACTGCCAGGTGCACGCAGCACAGCAATAGGGTGCTGGCAGTATTCATACAGTGGCAGTGCAGAGCAGCTTTTCACAGTGATTATGGCCAACTTCAGCTGGTTTCAGTTCAAGTGCAAACTGATTAAAAAGTATGCTACACAAGTTTTACTTATCTCCATGACCTCGATGTCACATAATGTCTCCTGAACGTTACCAGCCTGCCTCCCCCACACCAGCTCAGCCATCAGCCCAGTCCCAAGCACAATTATCCGATGGAATTTGGACATCTGGAACAAGAACAGGGACATTTGTTATTAATAATTACTGGGCCAAATGCCCAGGGATGGAAAATTCAATAGCCCCGGTCCTGTGAAATAAATGCCGCTGTAGAGCACAGGAAACCTCTGGCACAAATTAAGCACAGCTTATATGTACTTAAAAAAGAAGATGTGGGCCTGGCAAAAGGTTTATTTTGCCAGGTCGATATGGCAGTTTAAAACTGCACACCCAAACTTTGCAATGGCAGGCCTGAGTCATGTTTAAAGGGCTACTTTGGTGGGTGGCACAATCAGTGCTGCAGGCCAGCTAGTAGCATTTAATTTACAGGCCCTCGGCACATGTAGTGCACTCTACTAGGAACTTACAGTTAAATTAAATATGCCAATTATGGGTATGCCAACCAAACCATGTTTAGGGTAGTGGGCACAAGCACTTTAGTAATGGTCATACCCTCCAGTATTTCACGAAATAATTGTGAAATCAGCTAAGGAAGCGGTGAAAGCAATATTTAGCATTCTGGCTGCAAAAAAAGGTCTCCCGGCAGACAGCAAAAAAATTGTGACTTCTTGTTTGCTGTATGCACAAGCAGGTCACTACGTGCTGCCGTACAGTCGTACTAGCGGTACATCCTCCTGCGCATTACAGTTTGCCTACTAACTGGGGTGTCTATGTAAGCGTGAGTAAATTGCTTGCTATGTCTACTGTTATGTTTGGTGGATTGGTGCTTTTGGCCGGAATTGGGAGTGGCTGTCCTCTGATGATGTGAATAAAAGGCACCGGAACCCGGATCTTGGAGTTCAGTGTCCACACGAGCAGTAGTGAGCATGTGTGTTCATTTTCTGCCTGCTGGCCGATAAGCATCTAGACTTACCTAGATCTGTACCTGCGTCACGACAGGACAACTGGCGACTACGGTGGGATCTATTCCTCTGGCATTTTCAGCTGTGCCTGTCTTTCATGGCGGTCGTCCTGGTCCGTGGTCCTGCTCGAGGCCGACATTCGTTAGTTGTGAGGATGAGGGGCCCACGGCGCATTTGTGTGCAGCGCCAGTACCGGCTGCATTTTCATCTGCCTGTTTTGGCCCATGTGGTGTGCTCCTGCAGCTGACGCAGCGTATTGCCGGCCCGTGTGTGCTGTGTGCACTGCTTCCGGGCTGCAAGGATTGGCCCCGCCCTGTCTGGTGAGGCCGTGCCACGCTCCACTGCGGTGGCCTGGAGACTGTTTTGGTTGCGGCCACGGGGCGCCTGGGGTGCTGCTGTTGCAGTGCCTCTGTTCCTGGGCCCATGGGTGTGGACAGGAGCTGGGGACGCCTGGAATGAGAAGACCAGATTTTTTTGTCTTCTGTGGCCCTGCAATATCATGTATTTGGAGGTAACTGGCATAACTGTATGTTTTTTGTTTTCTGACTGGATCTACGCTGTGTATTTGCTGGAGGGGCCCACATGGCAGCATACCCTTTTATGTGCCTGGGTACAAGAATGCACCTGTTTGTTTGGGGGTGATCCATCTTCGTGTCAAAAGGACTTTGTGGCATCAGTGGGACTGTCATTCATTCAGTGGGACTGTCATTCATTATTTATCATGTCCACTGTGCCACCGGTTGAGCCGTTCTTGCTTGATGGCCCACCATCGGCGCAGGCAGCCAATTGGAGGGACTGGCTGGAGCGCCTTGAAACTTATTTTGCGGCAGTGGGTCTACAGGCAGAACGCCAATGCCCTATGCTACTACATCTGGGTGGTGCTGCATTACACAAACTAGGGAAGTCAGTAGAGGAAGCTGGACGGCCGCATACCTACGCAAATCTGAAGGCAGCCGTGAACGCCCATTTTGGACATCTCACTAACCCTGATTACGAACGCTTCCTCCTGCGACAGGTGAGACGGCTCCCAGAGGAGTCCGTAGATGGTTTCTACGCCCGGCTCAAAGAGCTGGCAGGCACGTGCACATTGCCGGACGCCAATGACGAGATACGTGCTCAGTTTATCCAGTGGTGTGCGTCCGCCAAATTAAGGGAGCACATACTCCAAGTCCCGGGGATGGCGATGGCGGACATACTAACGATAGGAAGGTCGAAGGAGTTGTCCAAAGTGCGAGCGGCGCACATGGAGGCTGCTCTACATCACCAGGTGAAGACGGAGCCTGTCAACACCGTAGTATCTGGAAATTCTGGCAAGAAGTTGGTGCGCAGTAAGTCACAAACTTCCAACAGATCATGTTACGGATGCTGCGGGCCTTTTCCCCACCAAGGCCCATGTCCTCCTCAAGGAAAAAGGTGCTCCGCATGTAATAAGCTCCACCATTTCGCAAAAGTGTGTCGCTCTGCCATCGGAGGAGGACCGTGAAAACAGGTTAATGCTTAGGGCATTCCTCATTCCATGGAAAAGCATGGGGACATGGATGTTGATGACGTGGAGGGGGCTATCCACGTTATTCACGCCGTGCAACCAGTTGGAGGTCTAAGGAGACGGATCCCAAGGTGTAAAGTATTGATCGCAGGACACCCGGTTCAAGCAATGATCGATACTGGGGCGTCTAAAACATCATGGCTCGCTCGATGCTGCAGACTCTTCCCTTACAACAGACTCTACGACGCACATCAACTCAGGTATTTGCATAACCACAGTTCCTCTTTCATTGGCTGGAGTATTCACTACTAGTATCTCTCATGAGTCCCATTCCACTCGGACTAAGATATACGTTACCCAGGAGGCATCAGGGATGCTATTAAGCTGTTGAAGAGCAGAACATCTACAGCTGGTGGCTTTCGCCTCTGCTATTCATCTAGAAAGTGTGGATTCATTGGTGGCAGAATTTTCACTGTTATTCGAGGGCATATGCCTTAAAGATCACATGGTCCATCTTCACGTTGAACGCTCCATTCAGCCAGTGGCCATCAAGCACAGAAGAGTGGCGTTTTATCTGAGACCGAAGGTGGAGGAAGAGTTGAAGAAGCTCGAGCAGGCTGACATTATTGAACGAGTTGATGGCCCGACTCCCTGGATGTCTCCCACGGAAGCCCAAAGAGCCAGGCGAGGTGAGAATTTGTGTGGACATGAGGCTACCCAATCACGCAATCCGGCGAGAGTGTCATCTGACCCCTACTGTTATTTTTTCAGCTAAATTTGAGGTTTGCAGGGGATTTTGGGTAGGAAAACGTTGGGCGATCCACGCAAGCCATACCTCGCTGGACTCCCCCAGGTGTCTAGTTTTCAGAAATGTGTGGGTTTGGTAGTTTCCCAAGATGGCTGTCGAGCCCGGGGCCAAAAACCCAGGTGACCCCCCTCGCAAAACCAGGTTGTTTTGTGATAGGTAATTTTGATGTCTCCTCAATACGTTTTGGGCCCTTGCCTGTCGCGGGTACTTGACCCACCCACGCGACTGAGGTACCATTTTTATCAGGCGACCTGGGGGAACGCCGGATGGTAGGAAATTTGTGTCAGCCCGGTGATCCCACAACTTTCCCACACAGAAATTTGAGAAAATGTGATTTTTTCAGCTAAATTTGAGGTTTGCAGGGGATTCTGGGTAGGAAAACTTTGGGGTGCCCACGCAAGCCATACCTTGCTGGACTCCCCCAGGTATCTAGTTTTCAGAAATGTGTGGGTTTGATAGGTTTCCCAAGATGGCCGCTGAGCCCGGGGCCAAAAACCCAGGTGATCCCCCTTGCAAAACCAGGTTGTTTTGTGATAGGTAATTTTGATGTCTCCTCAATACCATCATCAAAATTCTTTATTTCGGTTACACAAATCATAAAAGAAACAACCATACAGATTGTAAAGGTATCGTATTAGACTAAAAGAGCGTTTTGAAAGACAAGTGTGCAAATGAAGAATAAAAGGCGCTCGGGTAGACATAATAAAACAGCATGAAGATGACATAAATAATGCAATACCCCATAATTCATAATTTGGGTCTCTCCGGCAGGACTATGGGGCTAAAGTGCAAATGCAATGTCAAAGTTTGTGCGAATCAGTTTCCGAAATTGTAGCCCACACATTGAGCATTAAGGAATAATTGCCACTTGTCTGGGAATAAGGCCCTTACGCTAGTCACAGTAGACAGGATAAAATACATAAAATGCAACCATAAAAGCAATTATTTAAGAATATAAAATAGCAGCATTAAATGTTCAGTCTCTATTTTATCTATCCACACCAGTCGACGCTGTTAACTGTGCTCTCCTTCTAATCGCCCAGAAATGGCCTAGGAATTTCGCAGTGGCACAGGCGAAAAGGGGTCTGGCATCTGACTTTAATATCCATAGGGCGTCTTTGGAGCTTCGGGTCCCTAATTGTCTGCACACAGGAGCAAGCCATTTGCTCCTTGGTTTCGCATATGCTTTGCAGGCAAAGAGGACATGCCCTATTGATTCGTGTGGACATAGACAGGAGGGACAGCCCTTGGGTTGGGATTTGTTGTTCTGCCAAGAGTTGGTAAAAGCGTTAATTGGTAAACTACCATGTCTGAACTGAGTATACAACTTCCTATCGGCTGGCACCTTAATAATATCAAAATAGCTTTCAAGATGGCAATTAGATTTCAAGTCCGTGAAAGCATCTGTTAGGCTGCCAGGTTGGCTTTTCCGAAGGTTGTTCTGATCGACCCAAGCCCAATACAGGAGTTTTACTTGGCTTCTTGAGTGGGAAAGTGGGTGGCTGATAGCCTGAATTGGCAGGCCAATACTGGACCGAAGAGCATTTACTTGTTTGATCCAGCCAATTTTGTTTGCGGTGTCCAGATTAGAAATCTCACAAAGGACAGCTGCATAAGGTGCCTGATCAGGAGTGGAGACCAGTCTATGCCAAAACAGCAGTGGGCGGAGCCTCGCAAGATCGTTAATGGACTTAATACCCAGATCAAGTTTGAGCGGAAAAAGAGGTGTGCTTAGGGGAAGGGATATCAGGTTCCTGAGGAACATATTTTCCACAACTGCAAGCTCATTTGTGGGTGCTGTGCCCCACAGCTCCGCCCCATAGAGGGCACTGGTCTCAGCCTTACAGTTGTACAATTTAAGAGCAGGAGCTACTGGCCTGGTGTACGATAAGCAGTGCTCCCTCCTCAGAGCCCCAGTGAGCTGAGTGAATTTCAAGGAGACCTTCTCTAGATGACTCTTCCAAGCCATTCCCTCCAATAGTTTGATACCCAAGTAATCGAAGGAACTGACCGTCTCAAGCGGGACATTATCCAGAAATAGGTTTCCCTTGAAGGATTTGTGAGGGTTCAGCATCATTAGCTTGGTTTTAGTGGTGTTAATAACCAAGCCCCTCACCTCGCAAAAGGCCTTGAAATGATTTTAAAGTTTTTGGAGACCCATGGGAGTTTTGGAAACCAGTAGGGTATCATCAGCGAATAACAGGGTGGAGATTTTTTGGTTCGCCAGGGATGGTGCATCAGCTGGTAAGGTGCACAAGAAGTCTGCTACCTGGTTGACGTACAGGGAGAAAAGAGTTGGAGCTAAAACACATCCCTGGCGAACCCCCGCTGGATCATGATAGGCTCAGCATATTGTCCCTGATTCCCCCACCTCACCCGGGCGTAGTTTCCATCGTGCAACCTGATTAGTATTTCCAAGATCTCCAAAGGCATTCCCATATCCCTAAGCACCCGCCACAAAGATTCCCTGGGCACCAGGTCAAATGCTGTTTTTAAATCTATAAAGGCAAGGTAAAGGCTTTCCCTGCCCAAGACAACTACCTTCCAATATAGCGTGACAAGACGAAATACTTGATCCATTGTGCCGGTCTTCCGTCGAAATCCTGCTTGGAGTGGAGAGAGGATGTCATTCTCATCCATCCAGTCCTGAATTTTAGCCAGGACGGAACGACAGAAGACCTTTTGGGCACAGTCGATCAAGCTGATCGGACGGTAGTTGGAAGGCATCGACCTATCCCCTTTTTTAAAAATGGATATTACTTCGGCCCCTTTCCACGAATCGGGGATCCTCCCCCCACTAGCTATATCGTTGGCCAATGTCATGAAATATGTAGCCCAGTTTTCCCTGTCTGTGCGGAAAAGGTCACCAGGGATACCATCCGGGCCCGGGGCTTTCGCAGATGCAATTGCGTCCAAGGAGGACAGAATTTCCTTTCTAGAAAATGATAGGGTACACACTAGGTAGCCTATATCCTGGTACAACTGATTTCTATCATGCGTTTCAGTGAAAGAATAAAGGTCGCTAAAGTGTTTATACCACTCTACAGCTGGAATGTTGTTAGCCAAAGGGGGCGATCTTTCAAAATTGCCCTTGGACAAAAGGGTCCAGAACTTCCTACTATCTGGATGACGGTTGGCCTCCCCAAGATCTTCCACCTCCTTTCGTCCCATTCTCTCTTCATATTGGCTTGGGCCTGTTTATATTCCTTCCTGACTTCACGTGTGCTAAATGCGTCCCTATTTCTAATGGCTGCAGACAGTCTCCCTCTCAACACTCTACACTCCCTATTAAACCGTAAATTGGAACCCAATGGTCTACCCTGCTTTGGCCAGTCTTGTGGCCATGAACAAGAAAGAAACTGGTCAGGTGGTCGAAGAAGTCTCTATGGGAGATGCTGCAAGCAAACATTTTGGATGGATCGTCGGATTCTACACTCAAGGTCTCCAGATGCTTTTCTAGGTCGTTTTTGATCAATCTAGTCTTGGTCTCATCTGCCATAACGGCAGGCCATTTGAGCCGACGTTTGTTATTAGAGGGGATTACCTCCTTGGTACTCAATGGGATCAGGCCGACCTTCCTCCTTTCGCCCCATGGGTGATCAACAGTCAGGCTAAGGCGATTATGGTCGCTATCACAAGAGGGGATGATAACCATATCCCGTACTAGAGGCCATAAGGTAAGGTCTACTAGGATGTAGTCTATCCTGCTCCCCCCTTTCGGTCCGCTAAAGGTCATCCCCCCTCCTTTGTCAGAGTTGGTTCTCCCATTTGCGGCCCTTTGCCTATGTTCTAAGGAAATGGCATTCAGCTGCAATGCTGCTTTTGACCACTTTTTAATGGGGGTAAGCTCCAAGGGTGGCACCTTGTCTTCCTCACTCACATCATGGGACTCCACCCAGTCTAGTGGCTCAAATGTCACATTGAAATCACCACCGACTATTAAGGAGTGGCCATCGTGTCTAGCTTCCAATAGATGGTCCAGGGCATGCAGAGTTGGAGAGCTACCTCCTCTGGTGCTTCTGGCATACACATTGAAGATTTCAATGGACTTGCCCTTGCCATTACTTAACCTTACCCCTAGGTGTCAGAGCTGTAAGTATCCAGTCCCTTAATGTCACAATTAAGTGAGATGTTAATTAAGGTAAGTAACCCACCTGACGGCCGGCCATGTTTAGATGGAATGGCCGGTCTGTAGAAAGTCATAAACCCAGGTATAAATGTGGTGGTCAAACTCCACGTTTCCTGGAGTATACAGATTTCATGGCAGTTAATAAACTCAAGCCAGGGGGGGGCAGTCAGGTTTCCCCCTTATGCCCGCCACGTTCCATGACACTATCTTCAGCGCCCTACCAATAGATGTTGGGGTGCAAACCTGGTGAGACAGTGGGATATGTGAGGGATTTTGCTTTATTGGAAAGTGGCTGGGTGTGTCTGAACTACTAGCCTGCACACGATCACTCGGTGCAGAAACTGAGGCAACATCTAGGGCTGGCTGTAAGTTACAGAGCGTGTTCTCAAACTCTGGAGGGGGACCCTCTTGGTGCATACGGATTATAAAAGAAGTGCGCTCGTGATTTGTACTAAGGATGCGCTTGGGATCCTTGTCAGGGGGTATGAAGAGTCAATCATTCAGAGAAAGTGTTGAAATGGGTGAGTCCCCGAGAAGCTGGAGTGCGGTATTAGGTTGTTCTTTTGTAAGAGGAATATTTAGTTTCAACCTAATCTTTGTAGAAGGTGGGGAACACGATCTCAATTCCATGTCAACTAGATTCTGTACCAGAAGGTAGTTGGCTAGAATAAGCTCTAAGGCATCAGTTGAACTATGTTTAAGGACACATCTTTTTGCCTGAACAATATCATCCCTTATTATAGATCTGCAACCCCTGGTATGCCTCAACCAATGTATGGCCTTATTTTTGAGGGTTTCTATGTTCTCGTGTTTGGAACTGTTGTTATCCACTTTGGGAATGTTGGTCATGTATATAGGTTTCGACTGGGGTGCAGAGTACATGGGATGAGCTAGTTGAGGAAGTTGGGGAGGTGTAAATGTCCTACTACAACCTCTATTCAATCTTTGTGGCACCTGCTTGGACCATGACCCGTGCCCTGCTAGATCCCGTGGTGTGCCCCCATGTTTCTCACCCAGGTCTTTCTGAAGCTTATCGTTGGCAGACGATGGAATATCTGGTGCCCTATTGGAATCAAATGGGTGAAGTTGGAGGGCGGGGTTCTCCATTTGGGCATTCTGGCCGATTTGCTTCGGGAGGGGTAGTGCAAGCCCCGTGCTCAAGTTAACATGGTTATGTAATGGGGGCTGAGGTCTAATGCATTCTTCTAATTTGCAATAGATTTTAGACACTAGGATAGTCAGGGATTCAATTAAGCTTTTTAGGACAACTATTTCCCTCTGTAGGTCTAGGTTGGAGGGTGCAAAATCGTTAACAGCCCCCATTTTTCCCAATGGGGAATACGATGTAAGCCCAGGGGCAGATGTACTAATATGCTCCAGATCATTATGTGTGTCATTAGTGGCCAGGTGATCTGCAAGAGGGGCAAACCGATTACTCAAGGGAAGGTCGGCTACTATAGCAAGCTCAGAAGGGCACACGTCACTCGAGGGACACAAAGGGTTACAAGAACTATCTACTGGGACTTCTGGAGCTGGTGTTGACATTAATACTGGCTTAGTTTTATTGGCCACTTTCTCAAAATAATTTGGGATTTTCCTGTACCCAGTATTTTTAGACTCAGTTGAGGTGAATGCGTGGGAAGACTTCTGAGTTGTTTCAGGGGTAGACGTGTCTATAGCGACAGTAGGTGACAAGAGCAACCCCTCGCAATCAGCGACAATAGACTTGATGCGGTCTATCACTTTCTCCCCGAACACCCCTTCGTTCTCATTTTCATGCCCTGAAGCCTTGGGCCGTTTCCTAGATCTCTTCTTGGACGAACCCCCCACCCCAACCTCAATCCCCTTCCTTTTCCCCATCCCAGGCAGGCACCACAACAAACAATACGTCAAATGTCAATAAATCAAGTCTGCGAAAGCTAACTCGAAGAAACGGGCAAAGCAGACTGGGGACAACAGTTGAGTGATGCTCAAATGTCAAATAATACCTCAAGGATTTACTGTCCAGGACGTCAAGCTGATGATGACAGGGGGTTGGCCCAGCCCAGCCTCTTCCGGACAATGACGGGCAAGGACGGGCCCGCGCTGCGGGGGTCAAGGGCGCTTTTTAAAGCGCGAGAGTGCTAGCTTGCTCCTCCCTCCTGGGAGAGCAAAGGATTCTGGTCTTGGGAGTCCCCCCAACTGGCGGCAAGAACGGCAGGAACAGGCGAAGGCAGCGTCCTGCGCTGCGGGGGTCAAGGGCGCTTTTTAAAGCGCAAGAGTGCTGGCTTGCTCCTCCCTCCTGGAAGAGCAAAGGATTCTGGTCTTGGGAGTCCCCCCAAACTGGTGGCAAGAACGGCAGGAACAGGTGAAGGCAGCGTCCCCAATACGTTTTTGGCCCTTGCCTGTCGCGGGTACTTGACCCACCCACGTGAGTGAGGTACCATTTTTCTCGGAAGACTTTGGAGAATGCGGAGTGGGTGGAAATTTGTGGTTCCACGCAGATTCCATAACTTTCCACCAAAGAAATGTGAGGAAAATTTGTTTTTTGAGAAAGTTGGAGGTTTGCAAGGGATTCCGGGTAACAGAACCTGGTATGAGCCAGACAAGTCACCCCATCCTGGATTCCCCTGGGTGTCTAATTTTCTAAAATGTATAGGTTTGCTAGGTTTCCCTAGGTGCCGGCAGAGCTAGGGTTCAAAATCTACAGCTAGGCACTTTGCAAAAAAAGGGTCTGTTTTCACTGTGAAAATCTGGTGTGTCCACGTTGCTTTTTGGGCCGTTTCCTGTCGCGGGCACTACACCTACCCACACACACGTGAGGTATCATTTTTATCTGGAAACTTAGGGGAGCACAGAATTGTAGAGGAACTGTTATTACCTATTGACTTTCAATTCATCCCATGTTAATAAATCCCAAATTATGGCATTAACATTAGGTTTCTTCTATAAACCCAATTATAGGGGAGGAAACCTTTTGGCAATTATTCCCAATGCTCCAGAAAATATATCTGTGTTATCAGGCAAACCATTAAGGACCCAGGCCACTACCCGGCTACACGATATAAAGTACTGTAATAATCCTGGCTATAGTACGTGGGAAACGTTTTTACCCTTTTCCCCAAACCTAGAGTTAGCAAATCGTTTTGCTCCACTGACAAATCTAGAAGATTGTGATTGACTCAAAAGGGTGACGTTTCCATCTGAGAAAGGGACATCACAAAATCTAAATTTAGTATCCTGGAATATTGCTGGCGTAAAAACAAAACTAGACACCAATGTATGGCCGGACTTTTTAAAAACCTCACAAATTATTTGTGTCCAGGAAACCTGGCATACTAAACCTTCCCATATCGATGGATTTTCTATAATCGATACGAAAGCTGTATCATCAAGGAATGGAAGGGCAAAGGGTGGCCTGGCAACTTTACTTTCGGTTACATGCTCATTAACTTTAAAAAAAGTGTACACTAATTCAGCCTATTTTCAATTGTTGTATTTGTCAAATGACTCCGAGTGTTTTGTTGTTATTAATTTCTATAACAATGTCTTTGATAACACAAGGGAACAAGTAATTATATCATTAGAGAAGGAGATTGATATCTTTGTGAATCAAATTAAGTCTGACTACCTCCTAAACTGGGCTGGTGATTTTAATATTGGGAAATGTGGTGATGTAGACGGGAAATTTTGTGGTTATGGGAATAGAGCTGGCAGAAACCATAGACATTTTCTTCATAACACCTATGGTGAAACAATTAATAGGGTAATGCATAAATATAATTTGGAAATGGCGGACCAGTCAATTCTGGAGGGAAACTTAGAGTTACCCACCTTTGTCGGTCATGGTCAAAGTTGAATTATAGACCATATATTAATTTCGGGACATGGCCAAAAACAAATATTGACAATGGAGGTTAAAAAACCTGTTTAAGTGATCATTATCCACTTATTCTAACTGTCAGATTGCGTTCTACATTGAAGAATGGTCCATGTTTAGCACCAACTATAACTACACAGGGAGAAAATGGTGTATCAATTAAATGGACTGGAATAAATCCAAATGTTTTTATGGAAAAATTGTTGATTGATTGTAAAAACGACATTGAAACATGTACTGGGGGGATGCAACTAACAACCAGATTATTATGGCTTCCTATAATATCACCTCTGAAATTTCACAGGGATTAAAAAAAAAAGGGAGTCATAAAAAAAGGCAGAAACCAGTGGGCTGGTTTGACTCGGAATGTACAGAAGTAAACCGGCTGTTAAGAGAGGTCTTGAAAATTAGACCTAGAGATAGAGAATTGGTCCAAAACCGTAGGCTGATATATAAACACACAATGGACAAAAGAAAGAGGGAGATACAAACTGAGGCATGGGAAAAGCTGACACAGCTGATACAAAGGATTCAACCCTTTTTTGGAAAGTTTTAAATCATTCTTATTTTAAAGACTGCGGAGCAGTAAAAATTGAATGTTTAGTACAGCCTCAAGACTGGATAAGCCACTTTTCAGAGGTGTTCAACCCTAATAAGGAATCCTATAATATATTATTAAATAGTGGTTTTATTGGCACTATAGAATCATTAGATAAAAATGATAACCTTATAATTATAGATAACCCAAATATGGTGCCAATCACCCTTGAGGAAGTTACGTTGGCCATGGAAAAAAGTGCAAATGGAAAAGCACCCGGAGTTGATGGGGTACCCATAGATATCTTTAAATTTAAACCAGACTTCTGGGCCCCGATATTACATAACGTATTTAACATAATTGTGAAGGGCTTGATCCCGAGATCTTGGACTGAAAGTATTATTGTTCCGATATTCAAGAAGGGCAATCGGGGCGATGCTAAATGCTATCGCCCGATTTCTCTTCTTGACACAACTTCCAAGCTGTTGGGTAGGATATTGTTGGAGATGTTGGAATTGTGGGTAGGGGAACACAATATTCTTACCGAGACACAATATGGTTTCCGTAGAGAAATCGGGACCATAGAACAATGTGTTAACTTACATGTCCTGATCAGTAAATATACTATTGTAAAAAATGGCCATTTACATCTTTGCTTCCTCGACCTTACTAGTGCCTTTGACCTAGTAAACCACTCTAAGTTGTGGCAGACTCTGACCCTTATGGGTGCACCGAATGATATTGTTGTATGCCTCTGACAAATTTATAGATGCCTGAGCGCTAGAGTTCGCTACGGGATAGATGGTGAGTGTACAACAAGTTTTAAAGTAACCAGGGGGATCAGACAGGGCTGTGTGTTGGCCCCCTTGCTTTTTTCACTATACATAAATGGGGTTGACGAGGAATTACAAAAATTAAATGCTGACGCACCGAAAGTTGGAAACCGCTATGTTCCTATTTTATTGTATGCGGATGACGCAGTGCTTTTATCAAGAACTGCTAACGGGCTTCAGCTTCTTATAGAAAAATTTGCAGATTTTATGTACAAAAAGACCTGGTGAAAAACTTGAAAAAACATTTACAATGGTGTGTGGTCAAGGTAAAGCAAAAACAAAGGCCCACCACGTAAATAATGTCCCTATCGAACCAACTAATTCCTTTGTATATCTAGGTTTAGTCTTTGCAGCAAATGGAAGTTGGAGAGCCCATATTGAACAATGTAGGAAAAAATGTATTAGAACGACCGAGGCATTTTTTAGATTCTCTAAAAAGATGGGCAATAAACCGATAAGAGAAATCATGACATTATATAAGAGTAAGTGCATTGGTGGCACCTGTTATGGTGCAGCATTATGGGGGGCTGCAAACTGCACAAGTATTCAAATACAAGAAAATGCTTTTTTTCGGAGACTGTTAGCAGTACCAAATTCAACCCCAATTTATAGCATACATAGAGAATTAGGGGCCTCGTATATTGGTGATTCTATAAGCACTATAAGCCTAAATACCTGGCACGGTATATGGAGCAAGGAGGGCACAAAATTCACACAGGATGTCATTAGAGATATTATTGCATTAGATTATGGGAAGAAAATCCCCTGGCTGTTATATATTAAAAATCTTTTAAAAGAATGTGATATAAACACTGATTTAGAAAACCCGTCCCAAATACAGCAGTACGAAAAGAAAACATTAAAGACAAATCTGATTGAGTCACGCACATGGTTGCGAGAAGCCGATGCTAATACTAAACCCCTGACAAAAGAGTACTATGATATAACATTAGGGATAGGGCCACAAAACTACTTGTTACATGTTACCAATATAACACACAGGTTTTACCTCACAAGACTACGTATGGGCTTGACCCACTTTCTAATAGCTTTCCCAAAAATGGGTAAGTGGAATCGAATTTTGCCAAAATGCCCATGCGATGGTATCTCAAATCAGACAACGTTGCATTTTATTCTTTTTGTGATTTTTATAGAAAGATTAGGAAAGAACTTTTACGTCCACTGTTTTGAAGAGAGAGGTTATTCTCATACAAACTTGCCTTTGAATATATATGTGGTTTAATGGATTTGAGAGTTTGTAATGCAATTGTACTTTTTATTCAGAAAGCTATTAAAATAAGACAGAATAATTCCCACTTTGAGGCTCTCTTATACGAGGAAACTGTGTCACAAAAATGAAGAAATAACTAGCTGTAACATTGCTGATAGTATGTGCTAAGATTGGGTTGCAAAATAGACATTGGGGCATATTAGCAAGACCCACGTTAAAATTATCGCCGGTTTAGCGGCAGGAAACTGCCGCTAAAACGGCGATAATGGGCTTGCTAATATGCGTTATGGAATTCCAATAGAAGCCCAGGTTAGATGTCCTGCACATCTAACCTGGGCTTCTATTGAATTCTATAACGTATATTAGCAAGCCCATTATCGCCGTTTTAGCGACAGTTTCCTGCCGCTAAAACAGCGATAATTTTAACGTGGGTCTTGCTAATATGCCCCATTGTTTTTTAAAGTAGCCCTGGCGCCCTGTATATTTTTAAGTATTGTTTGTATTTTAGCAATCTTAAATATTGATGGATAGTATGGTATAGTTATTTACTTTCCGATTTGATGATGTTAGAGGTTTCTTAAACTTGAATTTGTCGTTTTTAAATATTTATCTTATATTTTTAATGGAATTGTAACCATTTTTTGATTTTAGTATGCTTTTATGGTTTTGTTTGTAAACCGAATAAAGCTTTCAATTTGATTTGATTTGATTTGACTTTCAATGCATTTCTGCCCTCCAAATGTAAGACAATGTGTAAAAAAGCAGTCACTTTGAAAAATGTCCTATAATTCACATGCTGGTATGGGTACCCACAATTTCGGAGATGTGCAAATAGCTACTGTTTCTAAACTCTATATTTTGTTCCCATTTCAGAAATACATAGGTGTCTTTCATACCGAATTTTCCCTGTTTATATTTTCCCAAATGAATTGCTATATACCCGGTACACAATAAAAAACTATTGCAAGACGCTACTCAGTTACTGGCTCTGGGTTCCTCAGGTTCTTGGTGAACCTACAAGTCCTATATATTCCCACAACCAGAAGGGTCCAGCGGATGTAACGGTATATTGCTTAAAAAATCTGTCATACTTAGAAGAAGTTACAGGTGAAAACGTTGGCACAAATGGCTGTTTTTTATAACTCATTTTCAACTGTTAGTTTCTATAAGAAAACCTCAAAGGATCTACACAAATGACCCCTTGCTGAATTCAGAATTTTGTCTAATTTTCAGAAATGTATAGTTTTCCAGGATCCATCATTGCTTTTATACCCATTTTTACCATTTACTGGAAGGAGGTTGAAAGCACAAAAAATAGCAAAAATAGGCTATGTCCCCGTAAAATGTGAAAACTGTGTAAAAATCTTTGGTTTTCTGACAAAAGTCTGCTTGTCCCTGAAAGCTGGGAAGATGGTGATTTCAGCACCAGACATCCTTTGTTGATACCATTTGCAGGGAAAAACCAGACGCTTTCATCTGCAGCCCTTTTACCATTTTTCCCCCAAAAATAAAATTCTGCTGTATTTTGGCTAGTTTCTGGGTCCCCTCCAGGGGAATCTACAAACCCTGGGGACCTTTAAAATCCCCATGATGTTGGAAGAAAAGGACGTAAATTTGGCATGGATACCTTATGTGGTCAATAGGTTACAGGGGCCTAAGCACGAACTGCCCCAAATAGCCAAAAAAAAGGATTAGCAGAGGGGGGGAAGGCCTAGCAGCGAAGGGGTTAAGAAACAACTCACAGGTGCGTCGAGGTCACTCCGGGTGAATATACAAAGCCCCAAGCAGGAACCTGCTTTCTAGACGTTTATGAAAAGTGCCAGTGTGTTGAAAAGAATATACAAGTATGTGCAAACTTCTCTCTATTGTCGCGGGCGAAATCGATTTAAATGGGTAATTTTCGCATTATTGTGAAAAATACGGAGGTGCTCCGGCCGCAAGGAAGTTGCCAGTGTTAGAGGCGAAATGTGAAATATTGTTTCATGCCCCCCTTCACAGCATTGCGCACCTGCTATGGGTCCTGCCCTGCACTTGTGAGGATGGGTCGCACAGCTGGGGCAGCGTGCTCTTATACTGTTCAGCTTCCTGAGAACTCACTCATCCATGGCTCTGTCTTATGTATTTTTTAAGATAAGAGGTAGGTTATAAAAATGTTGTGTATTTGTCGATTTGCAGAGATTTCCCTGGTCCATGCGTGTGCTGCTCATCGGATCTAGGTTCTTTCATTGCATTCTGGGACTTGTAGTGGTGAATACATAATGGCATAGAAGGGCTGCAAATACCTGAATACAGGGGCGTAGCTAGGCCTTAGGCTGCCCGTGGCGGCCCCTGCGTTTGCCGCCCTCGGCAAAATTATAGAAGAGCGACGGCCGCAGGTAAGAGCAGGGGGAAGGGGGGCCGGCTGCCGCCCGAGAACTCGTGCCGCCTGGGGCGGTCCTCCCCCCTCGCCCCCCCCTAGCTACGCCACTGCCTGAATACCATTTTTTATTTTAAAATAAATCATGTCCGGCTGCGCTACTCAAGCTAGGACGGGGAACTTTGAGAGCCCTGAATAATTTGTAAAGCTGGGAGCGAAGAGTGTGTCTGCTTGAACATTAACGTCGATGGGCTGATTGATTTGAGACAAAATGGCCTGCGTCTTTCAGATCCAGGAGGTGCCCATTCCTTCAATAGTCAATTATTTCTCAGAAGGTGTGCCCCAGTCTATATTCCTGGCTCAAGACGCATCGAAATAAGATTAAGTACATATCCATACACTTCGTTTCCTGTTTATTCAGTGAACTGATGTGAAAAGTAATGAATGCATATCAATCAAGTGGATTAACATTTGTATTTTCGACTTTCACTAACCAATAAACGCATGACGATGAATGATTCAACTTGAACTTTTTACTTGCGAAAAATTTACAACTGATGAAAAGTGAGTCACTGAATAAACAGTTAAAGAAATTTAAAAATATGTGTTGAATCATATTTCAATGTGACTTGTGCAAACAGCACGTACTCATGGCATACCACATCCTTTCAAAAGAAGAATAAACCTTTCTTTGAAAGTAAATAATTTTGTAAAAATAGAAGTGTGCAACTACAGGATGATATCTATTAACCAGTTATTCCTCCTGTACTGTCAACTTCCATTACTGTATGCTGCATGCTAGTTATCAAGGGTGTGTGGGTACATTTTGGTGTGTCAGTCATCTGACATAAAGTTGAGGTCTCAATGCTTCCTAAACTGAGTCAATGTAGGGACAAGCTGGGAATTCCATTGATATCCCCAATACTAATATGAAACCCTACGAATGTCGTAGACATCAACACATTCCAAATATCAACTGAAATTTTTCTCGCAGTAGTGCAGAGGATGTCTGAAACCCACATGTTAGCAAGTTAATCCAGTACAAACCATTTCTAACTGGTCAACTACAATGTCCCTCAACACCATTTTCCTATCTGGTAGCATTGTAGTCAAACTTCCCCACTGATTATTGATGCAAACTCCCTCCTATGTCACTTCGACAAAGGATGAGGATTGAGCACACAAGCAATATCACAACTTGTTGGTGGTCTTAGACTTTCATTGAAAAGTAAGCTCTAGCGGCCCTGTTAATCCTTTTCAGTGAGGGAATGGGAGTTATAAGAGTTTTAGAAATTCAACTATATTAAAACTCTGCAAAATATCTAGCGCTCTTTTTAGTCTGAGAGGTATGTATTCAGATTCAATTACAATAACTGCATACTCAGTAATGAACCCCTCAGATCTTGATTCTGTCTGTGTGAGCAACTCCACTGCCTGGGGAAGGGGGCTGCTAGCTGAGGGTCTGTGGTGGGAATAGTCTCATATTTGGGGTGTAGACTGCATACACTGCACCTGTAAGTCACATGGTGGAGGCGCTGCATTGTGAAAGGGCTAACACCCACCCCCATGCCACTGATCTGCCTAGATCAATGTGTAACATGCTTATATGAGCCGTGCCAATGCATCTCCACTCACTACGATACTGCGCTCTAGGAAGTCTGAGGAGGAGGTGTCATGCCTCAGGGGTCTGGGAAGCAGCGGTGCCCCGGTAGGGGTGAATACATGACCGCTATAACATCCCAGTGAGAAACATGGCCCCTTCCCACGAGGTTAGGATTGGAGCTGTGTTTCTATAGAACTGCAGACACTTTAAACATGCCTATTTCAAAGTGAAATACTCTTTTAAAACAGTTTCCATTGATTGAAGGCTGAAATGAATGATTATGAGTAAAATAAAGTGCCACAAAATTGCTGCAAAATTTCAATTTATGTGCCTCTAAATGTCAATTTTTGTGCCACAAAATGTGCAAATATATGCCGCAATATCCTGGGGGTCTGACTGGTTAGCAGTGGTAAAGTTCACAGAGTCCTAAGGCCAACAGAAGCAAAAATCCAGGCGGTAAGCAGGCAAAATGTTTGGGGGAACACCACTCTAAGGCTGTCAGGTCTAAAATTAGCCCTGCCCTTTCCCCTTCCAAATCCATCGAAAATCTTGAGATCTTCAGTGACAATCAACTTACCATGTATAAACAGGTAAATCAAGTCACCTCTTGCTGCTTTGTGATTCTCAGAATGCTAAGAAATAAATAATACATAGCTTCTCCAGTTCTATCCACAAATCCGTTATGCAGGCTCTTATTATGTGTGGTTTGGATTATGGCAATGCACTTTCTTCAGGGATTCACACCAGCATGATGCATAGACTTCAGGTGACTCAACGCTCAGCAGCAAGAATCATATCTCTGGCCCTTCTAATCTTAACTCCAAACTCAATTTAATATACCTATACAACTCCTGTAATCTGCACACCTTCAACTAGCCACAGTTTGATGTGTACATCGAACCAAACAGGATGGAAAGTCATTTTCTGACCTAGCAGGTAAATATTGGAATCTTCTTCTCAGGAATACTGATGACCTTCCCATGTTTATCAAACTTCTCAAAACCTGGCTTTTCCAAAACTCCGATCCTGCTTTTCTCTTGCCTTGATTGAGTCTCAGCACCAGAATCCACTTTTGAGCACAGCTCTCTTAAAATATAAATAAAATAAATAAATAGTGAGACAACAGGCTCAATCTGAGGGTATCTGGTTAAAACCTATTTAAATATTTCCTTGTGTGCTATAATATCAATGAAGCATGGCTAAAGTGAAGATCATGGTATCATGTGTGAGAAGTTGGCCTGGCATATGCTGTCCACTAATTATAGTGGGCACCTTGCACCAGTCCAAACAACCCCTTATTGGAGATAGGTTAAAGACAACCTTATTGAAAGCTATCCTAGTGGTAGCTATGGAGAGCAGCCTTCAGGCTAAGTCTTGAAGGAATGTAAAGCAGCTTGTTTTACCAGTCTATAATCTCTTGAGTGACCAAATGAAAGAGCACCACACCAGGTATATATTCAAAATATATGTATTTATTACTAAACACACCCCTCTAGTCTCTTTATGAGGCTAGAGTTCGAAGTACATAAGTTAGAAGATATTTAAACACAGTAATAGCACAAATACACGTTTGGGCCCTAGGGGCGTACCAAACCATATACCAATAAAGTGGTATGCGAACCACGACTGAACTAGACACTAGGCCTAGAGCCTCTAGAAGTGCTTGGACCACAAGGAACCACCCAAGGTAGTGACACAGGGGACCCACGGGAGACGCTTGCAGTGTAAATACACAACCGCGATACGCCGTTGACTTCTATGGAGAAAGTCGGGATCGGGAAATTATAGAAAAGGGACACTTAAAAGAGGACTAGGACAAAACCCTTTGAGATCTAGGACTTTGAAGAGTCTCTACCCACGGGAGCACCGGAGTACTCGTGTTACCTCACCCAGGGAAGCCGGGTGCATAGGTGCCTTTCGGGGTCGGGTTTCGTCGTCGATTCGAATGGCGATCTGCTGCAAAGTGCTGCTGGCGGCCAAGAGAAAAGTGTCCGGGTGGATCCAAGAGTGGATCGGAGTTCTGAAGAACCTGAAAGCAGAGGGGACAGAGTCTGGGTCACTAGCCAGTGACCAGGAAGGCGATGGACAGATGCCCACCGATGTCGAGTGCTTCAGGTGCGTTGACGGTCGTCTTGACTCTTCAGCCACGAGGTCCAGGAGGCGTTGTCGGCGACCAGGAGCAGGATTCGGGCTGGTACACGATGTCTGTCGAGTGCTGAGGTGTCGGCGACCGGATTGGACCCAACAAGCCTTGGCAACGGCAAGTCTCGGTGAAGATGTAGATCGTCGATGGTGCAGACCAGCAAGGTCTGTGGAACTCACCCAGCGAGGGTAAGTGAGGGCAGGCCTAGAGCAACCAGGATGCCAAGTAAGAAAAGGATTGGCCTTCGTTAAGGGCTACTAGCCAACGGGCTAGCGACCGCGAAGGAGCCTCGTGACGCCGCACGTGGAGCTGGCTTGCAGGACACTCGTGGAGTGGGGGCCAGTGATCTTCGGTGCAGGTGGTGCTGGAGGCTAGGGCTACTCGGAGCCCAAAGCATGACTTCTTGGGAGACCCAGAAGATGATACACTTGCAAATGTGCTCGGTGTCCAGGGGTCACGGTCTCAAGTCACCCACGATAGCCACAGGCCTCAGCTTTGCTGGGGACTCAGGGTAGCCTCGGGGAAGTCTGAGAATCCACCTCTGGTGATGCGTTGACTTCGGCGTCCGACGGGAGCTTCAGAAATGCGAACTGGACAGATGCTTCTTTGGTGCCTGCCAAGCAGGGGAGTCACTCCTTGACCCCAAGGGAGATTCTTCTGTCCTCTAATCGTGAGTAGAGCGTCGAAGGTCCAGGATTCAGTTTCAGAGTTTCGTCCAGGGATAATCTAAAGTCCTAAGGACTGGGTTCCTATCTTTATACTAAAGATAGGGGTTGGACTACTCTGTGGCCCCACCTATGGGTGGGTCAGGGCAGAGGGGTGGCTACACCCCTTTCCTTTGTCCAGTTCGCGCCAAAGCAGGGGCTGGAAGCCCCTGATCCGGTTTGAACTGGGGTATGCACAGGGACACCAAATGTGCCCCCAGTGCAGGACTTCAAAGCACACAGATGGTGCTCCCGCCCAGCCCTAATACACATTATCCTGTCTGGGGAGGTGGTCACACCTCCCTGGGACAGGACACCTATTGTCCAGGCCTCCCCTGCCGGAGTTTCGTCCAGCAGCAGGAGGCCAGACTCGTGTCTGTGGCAGCAGCATCCATTTTGTGATGCCAGGGCTTTGGAGAGAAGTTACCGGGTTAGTCAGAGTTAACATGTCTTTCCCTCTAGAAGGGTGGAATGCTACCCCGCCACCAGAATTGGCGGGGGGTAGTATTCCAAGATGTTTGACACCAAACACGACATGTTTAGGTGCAGCCATTCCAAAGTTAGCATTTTACCGCGAGGATATAATGCGCTTAAGAGTATATGGTCAGGCTGCACTACAAACAGCATCAGAGATGGTCTCCGAACGCTGCAGAGGGGCCCTGCTCATGCAGGGGCACCCTCTCACATAGGAACCATGCACTCTGCCTTTAGGATTGATAAGGCCTGCCTTAGGAGTGACTTATAGGTTTATATGTGTGTATGTATTTAGTGATATAGGTAACCTATATCACAGTAAGGGGTGCATGCACCACCTTACCCAGGCTGCAGTAGCAGACCTGTGGTGTCAGTTTGGATGGCCTTCCAGGGGTGGCATAATACATGCTGCAGCCCCTGGCAGGCCTCTGAGGTACCTATGCCCTTGGTACATAGTATACCATATACTAGGGACTTATAAGGGCACTCCAGATCCCAATCAGTGATGTGCCTAAGGCACATGGAAACCATTTTAGAGAGGAAGCAGCTAGGCTGGGGTTCTGATTAGCAGGGCCCCAGCCAGACTAATGTCGAAAAACAGTGAAGCATCAGCAAAAAGTGGGGTACCCATGTGAAGCAGATCCTACTCTCCTACACAACCCCCCAAACGTAGGGACATTAAACTAACCTTGCCCAGTTAAGTCTTCATGTTCTAAGTGGAAATACCTAGAGAGTCCATCTGCATTCGCATGGTTACTCCCAGGCCTATGTTCCACTGTAAAGTCCATCCCCTGTAGGGAAATGGACCACCTAAGCAGTTTGGGGTTTTCACCCTTCATTTGTTTTAGCCATAAGAGGGGCTTATGGTCTGTCTGAACCAGGATGTGTGTACCAAACAAGTATGGCCTCAACTTCTTCAGAGCCCAGACCACAGCAAAGGCCTCCCTCTCTATGGCTGACCAACGTTTCTCTCTAGGGGTCAGCCTTCTGCTAATGAAAGCTACTGGCTGATCCTGACCTTCTTCATTCAATTGTGACAGTACAGCCCCTACCCCCAATTCAGATGCATCAGTTTGAACAATGAACTTCTTGGAGTAATCAGGACTCTGCAGAATTGGAGCAGTGCACATGGCCTGCTTGAGGTCATCAAATGCCTTTTGACAGCTAGCTGTCCACTGAACCTTTTTGGGCATTTTCTTAGAAGTTAAGTCATTCAGGGGTGTCACTATTGATCCATACCCCTTGACAAATCTCCTATAGTACCCAGTCAGGCCTAAGAAGGCTCTCACCTGAGTCTGGGTAGTGGGAGCAGTCCAGTCCATGATGGTCTGGATCTTGCTCTGCAAAGGTTGAACCTGGCCTCCACCCATAAGGTGGCCCAGGTACACAACCTGACTCTGCCCTATCTGGCACTTAGTGGCCTTGATAGTCAGGCCTGCCTTTTGCAGGGCCTGTAAAACATTCCTGAGGTGGACCAGGTGATCCTCCCAGGTGGAGCTAAAGACAGCAATATCATCTAGATATGCTGCACTATAGGCTTCCAGACCTGTGAGAACTGTATTCACCAACCTCTGGAAAGTGGCAGGTGCATTCTTCAGACCAAAGGGCATTACCACAAATTGATAATGCCCACTAGGGGTTGAGAATGCTGTTTTGGGCTTTGCAGTATCAGCTAGTCTGATCTGCCAGTAGCCAGCTGTTAGGTCAAATGTGCTGAGATAGTTGGCAGAGGCCAAAGTATCTATGAGCTCATCTGCCCTGGGTATTGGATGGGCATCAGTCCTAGTGACTGCATTGAGACCCCTGTAGTCCACACAAAACCTCATCTCTCTTTTTCCACCACTGGTGTGAGGTTTTGGTACAAGGACCACTGGACTAGCCCAAGGGCTATCTGAGGGTTCAATAACTCCCAACTCCAACATTTTCTGGACTTCAGTCCTGATACAGTCCCTGACATGGTCAGGTTGCCTATAAATCTTGTTTTTAATAGGCAGACTGTCCCCAGTGTCCACTTCAGGAGTGCACCAGGTGGTCTGACTGGGTGTCAGTGAAAACATATGTCTAAACTGATTGAGGACTTGCCTGCAATCAGTTTGTTGCTGGGTAGTGAGGCTGCCTGCCAAGGCTACACCATCAACTGACCCATCGTCAGGGTTCTGTGAGAGCAGGTCAGGAGTGGGTCACTCTCTTCCTCCTGCCCTTCATCAGTAGCCATGAGCAAGCCCATGTCTGCCCTGTCCACATATGGTTTTAACCTGTTGACATGGAGAACCCTGTGGGGACTCCTGGGTGTTCCTAGGTCCACTAAGTAAGTGACCTCACCCTTCTGCTCAACAATAGTGTGGGGTCCACTCCATTTGTCTTGGAGAGCTGCTGGGGCCACTGGCTCCAACACCCACACCTTCTGTCCTGGCTGGTAAACAGTCAGAACAGCCTTTGGTCATGCCAGGCCTTTTGAAGTTCCTGGCTAGCCTCAAGGTTTTTGGTTGCTTTTTCATGTACTCAGCCATCCTGGAGCGGAGACCAAGTACATAGTCCACTATATCTTGCTTTGGGGGCTTGAGAGGTAACTCCCATCCTTCCTTCACCAAGCATAGTGGACCCCTCACAGGGTGGCCAAACAGAAGTTCAAAAGGGCTGTAACCAACCCCCTTCTGAGGCACCTCCCTATATGCGAATAAAAGGCAGGGCAAGAGTATGTCCCATCTACGCCTAAGCTTTTCTGGGAGCCCTTTAATCATGCCCTTCAAGGTTTTGTTGAATCTCTCAACTAAACCATTGCATTGTGGGTGATAGGGTGTGGTGAACTTATAAGTCACTCCACACTCCTTCCACATTGCTTTTAAGTACCCAGACATGAAGTTAGCACCCCTGTCTGAGACTACCTCCTTAGGAAAGCCCACTCTTGAGAAGATTCCCAGGAGGGCCCTTGCCACCACAGGTGCTGTAGTGGTCCTGAGGGGAATAGCTTCTGGGTACCTGGTGGCATGATCCACTACCACCAGGATAAACCTGTGCCCAGAGGCTGTTTGGGGATCCATGGGACCAACAATGTCAATCCCTACCCTTTCAAAGGGCACCCCCACCACAGGTAGTGGTATCAGGGGGCCTTTGTAGTGCCACCTGCTTTGCCACTGGCTTGGCAGGTTACACAGGAGCGACAAAACTCCTTACTGTCTTCAGACATGTGGGGCCAGTGAAAGTGAGGGACAATTCTGTCCCAAGTCTTGTTCTGGCCCAGGTGACCTGCTAAGGGAATATCATGGGCTAGGGTCAATAGGAAGCCCCTGAACTTCAGAGGTATTACCAACCTCCTGGTAGCACCAGGCTTGGGGTCTCTACTCTCTGAGTACAGGAGTCCATCATCCCAATACACTGTATGGGGACCACTAGCTTTCCCAGCAGCCTCAGCAGCAGCTTGCTGTCTGAGGGGTTCAAGGGAGGGGCAGCTCTGCTGCTCCTGGCTCAGATCTGCCCTAGAAGGTCCCCCTGTCCCCAAGAACTCAACCTGGTCAGGTTCAAGTTCCTCTGGGACAGTTCCTTCTTCAGGGCTGAGATCATCCCCCTCAAGGGACTGATCTTCCTCCTGAGCCAAGGGGAAGGCACTGCCTTAACCCTACTACTCCTCCTCTTGGAAGGCACTTGGTCCATTCTTCCAGAATCCAAGGCCTGTTCAGTGCTAGACATTTTGGCTTGTGACCTGGTCACAGCAAACACATCTGCAGGGATCCCCAGCATTTCTGCATGGGTCCTGAGCTCCACTTCTGCCCAAGCAGAAGTCTCTAAGTCATTGCCAAGCAAGCATTCGACTGGTAGGTTTGCACTTACCACAACCTTCTTAAGGCCAGTTACCCCTCCCCAGGAGAAGTTAACAACTGCCAGAGTATGGTCTGTTCTGACATTGCTAGCATTGGTCACTTGGTACATCTCACCAAGTATAACTTGCCCAGGATTCACAAGGTCTTGTGTCACCATTGTGACACTTGCCCCTGTGTCCCTAAATGCCAAAGCCTCACGTCCATTGATTAAAGGCTGTTGTCTGTACTTGCCCAGATTACTGGGACTCATAGAGGAGGGCACATCCATGCCTCCATCACAGACTAACACAGCCTGAGTCAGTTCTCTGACTAGGTCAGAGCCCAACTCAGTACCCAGGGTGAACCCTACTAAACCCTTGGCTGGAGCACTCCCACCAACTGTAACTGTACTAGGGGGAACAGGTGCCTTAGGGGCATTGGTGGGTGCTGGACTTGAGTCTTTGGACTTGGTGCAATCACTGGTCCAGTGGGTCTTTTGCTTACAGACCTTGCACCATGGTTTTCTTTGGCCTTTCCCTTTGGTAGACTGTGAATCCCCACCAGAAGAAGATTTTTGGGGCCTGATGAAGACTTTTGATCTTTACCCTTCTCCCCACCCTTTTCAGAGTTCTTAGCATCTTGCTTCTTGGGTTCCCCACCTTGGTTCTGTACCTTCTGCTTCACCCTGGTTCTGACCCATTTGTCTGCCTTCTTTCCCAATTCTTGGGGAGAGGTCAGATCAGAGTCTACCAGGTATTGATGCAACAGCTGATTTTGACAGTTATTAAGAATCTGCTCCCTCATTATCAGATTGTACAATCCTGAGAAGTCACACACCTTACTGCCCATCAACCAGCCTTCCAGAGCCTTGGCAGAACAATCCACATAGTCTACCCAGTCTTGAGTCTGTGCTTTTGGGTATCTCTGAACTTCAACCTGTACTGTTCAGTGGTTAGGCCAAACCCATCAATAAGAGCACTCTTCAAGACCTTGTAATTGTCAGCATCCTCCTCTCTAACAGTGAGGAGCTTATCTCTACCTTTGTCAGCAAAGGAGAGCCACAAGATTGCTGCCCACTGCTCCTGAGGGACCTTCTGTACCTTACAGGCCCTCTCTAGAGCAGTTATCCACTTGTGGATGTCATCCCCATTCTGATAGGGAGGGACAATCTTGCTCAGGTTCCTATGGTCATAGGACCTTTCCCTATCTCTAGGGACATGGCTGCCACCATGGGACTCTAGTCCCAACTTTCTTCTCTCTCTAAGGAGATCTAGGGATTCCCTATCTAAAGCCAATTGCTTTTTTCTGATTTCCAGCTGAGTTTCCTCATACTGGAACAGTCTGGCTCTCCTCTCATGAGAGGATTCCCTCCTGTGAGAGGAGACAGAGCTCCCTATAGAGGTGCCAGAGTGGTTAGACTCCTGAGAAGGAGATCTAGACTTCCTGGGCACACTCTTAATCCTTCCTGGGGGACAAAGAGGGCATCATCTTGATCATCCTCATCATCTTCCACAGGAGGGATTGGGTTATCCAGGTCAGGGTCATTGTCACCCTCCTGGCCAGTCTCAGAGGGGGGCTGGGGGTATTGGTACCCCTGGCCTCCTCCTCTTCTCCTGCCCCACCCTCAGCTCCTACCCCTTCAGTCCCCAAGGGCTTACTAAGGTCATAAGCCACCAACAACTCCTTGAGGTGTTGGGTGGTGGGGCTTTGGCCTGTCCTTATTTTTCTCAAGTTGCATAAAGCTCTCAATTCCAAGAATGGGAGTGTATCATACTTGGAGGGTGGAAGCTCAATGGCTTCCTGCAAGGATTCTTTGGATCCTCCCTTAAAGACATTACTAGTGTGGTGTGGTGTATGCACTACCTACTCTAGTGTGGCCTACTAAACTCTCTTGAGTTGTAGAAAGGGTTGTGCTATCCCTTAACACACAACTCTAAGTTCAGTAGAACTTACTGTATTCTAAGCTTATTATATGTACCTTAGGTACCTTTAGTGGTTTTCAGTTGATCAATTCAATTGAGATTATCTGGTAAAACAATAGCAAGCTGGAATCCCACACGCTGCACACCAATGTGAGAAGTTGGCCTGGCATATGCTGTCCACTAATTATAGTGGGCACCTTGCACCAGTCCAAACAACCCCTTATTGGAGATAGGTTAAAGACAACCTTATTGAAAGCTATCCTAGTGGTAGCTATGGAGAGCAGCCTTCAGGCTAAGTCTTGAAGGAATGTAAAGCAGCTTGTTTTACCAGTCTATAATCTCTTGAGTGACCAAATGAAAGGGCACCACACCAGGTATATATTCAAAATATATGTATTTATTACTAAACACACCCCTCTAGTCTCTTTATGAGGCTAGAGTTCGAAGTACATAAGTTAGAAGATATTTAAACACAGTAATAGCACAAATACACGTTTGGGCCCTAGGGGCGTACCAAACCATATACCAATAAAGTGGTATGCGAACCACGACTGAACTAGACACTAGGCCTAGAGCCTCTAGAAGTGCTTGGACCACAAGGAACCACCCAAGGTAGTGACACAGGGGACCCACGGGAGACGCGTGCAGTGTAAATACACAACCGCGATACGCCGTTGACTTCTATGGAGAAAGTCGGGATCGGGAAATTATAGAAAAGGGACACTTAAAAGAGGACTAGGACAAAACCCTTTGAGATCTAGGACTTTGAAGAGTCTCTACCCACGGGAGCACCGGAGTACTCGTGTTACCTCACCCAGGGAAGCCGGGTGCATAGGTGCCTTTCGGGGTCGGGTTTCGTCGTCGATTCGAATGGCGATCTGCTGCAAAGTGCTGCTGGCGGCCAAGAGAAAAGTGTCCGGGTGGATCCAAGAGTGGATCGGAGTTCTGAAGAACCTGAAAGCAGAGGGGACAGAGTCTGGGTCACTAGCCAGTGACCAGGAAGGCGATGGACAGATGCCCACCGATGTCGAGTGCTTCAGGTGCGTTGACGGTCGTCTTGACTCTTCAGCCACGAGGTCCAGGAGACGTTGTCGGTAACCAGGAGCAGGATTCGGGCTGGTACACGATGTCTGTCGAGTGCTGAGGTGTTGGCGACCAGATTGGACCCAACAAGCCTTGGCAACGGCAAGTCTCGGTGAAGATGTAGATCGTCGATGGTACAGACCAGCAAGGTCTGTGGAACTCACCCAGCGAGGGTAAGTGAGGGCAGGCCTGGAGCAACCAGGATGCCAAGTAAGAAAAGGATTGGCCTTTGTTAAGGGCTACTAGCCAACAGGCTAGCGACCGCAAAGGAGCCTCATGACGCCGCACATGGAGCTGGCTTGCAGGACACTCGTGGAGTGGGAGCCAGTGATCTTCGGTGCAGGTAGTGCTGGAGGCTAGGGCTACTAGGAGCCCAAAGTACAACTTCTTGGGAGACCCAGAAGATGATGCACTTGCAAATGTGCTCGGTGTCCAGGGGTCATGGTCTCAAGTCACCCACGATAGCCACAGGCCTCAGCTTTGCTGGGGACTCAGGGTAGCCTCGGGGAAGTCTGAGAATCCTCCTCTGGTGATGCGATGACTTCGGCGTCCGACGGGAGCTTCAGAAATGTGAACCGGACAGATGCTTCTTTGGTGCCTGCCAAGCAGGGGAGTCACTCCTTGACCCCAAGGGAGATTCTTCTGTCCTCTAATCGTGAGTAGAGCGTCGAAGGTCCAGGATTCAGTTTCAGAGTTTCGTCCAGGGATAATCTAAAGTCCTAAGGACTGGGTTCCTATCTTTATACTAAAGATAGGGGTTGGACTACTCTGTGGCCCCACCTATGGGTGGGTCAGGGCAGAGGGGTGGCTACACCCCTTTCCTTTGTCCAGTTCGCGCCAAAGCAGGGGCTGGAAGCCCCTGATCCGGTTTGAACTGGGGTATGCACAGGGACACCAAATGTGCCCCCAGTGCAGGACTTCAAAGCACACAGATGGTGCTCCCGCCCAGCCCCAATACACATTATCCTGTCTGGGGAGGTGGTCACACCTCCCTGGGACAGGACACCTATTGTCCAGGCCTCCCCTGCCGGAGTTTCGTCCAGCAGCAGGAGGCCAGACTCGTGTCTGTGGCAGCAGCATCCATTTTGTGATGCCAGGGCTTTGGAGAGAAGTTACCGGGTTAGTCAGAGTTAACATGTCTTTCCCTCTAGAAGGGTGGAATGCTACCCCCGCCGCCAGAATTGGCGGGGGGTAGTATTCCAAGATGTTTGACACCAAACACGACATGTTTAGGTGCAGCCATTCCAAAGTTAGCATTTTACCGCGAGGATATAATGCGCTTAAGAGTATATGGTCAGGCTGCACTACAAACAGCATCAGAGATGGTCTCCGAACGCTGCAGAGGGGCCCTGCTCATGCAGGGGCACCCTCTCACATAGGAACCATGCACTCTGCCTTTAGGATTGATAAGGCCTGCCTTAGGAGTGACTTATAGGTTTATATGTGTGTATGTATTTAGTGATATAGGTAACCTATATCACAGTAAGGGGTGCATGCACCACCTTACCCAGGCTGCAGTAGCAGACCTGTGGTGTCAGTTTGGATGGCCTTCCAGGGGTGGCATAATACATGCTGCAGCCCCTGGCAGGCCTCTGAGGTACCTATGCCCTTGGTACATAGTATACCATATACTATGGACTTATAAGGGCACTCCAGATCCCAATCAGTGATGTGCCTAAGGCACATGGAAACCATTTTAGAGAGGAAGCAGCTAGGCTGGGGTTCTGATTAGCAGGGCCCCAGCCAGACTAATGTCGAAAAACAGTGAAGCATCAGCAAAAAGTGGGGGTACCCATGTGAAGCAGATCCTACTCTCCTACATCATGTAATACTTTTCTTAACACCATTATTTTTCGACTTTGACCCGGTCATGCGAGACTAGATTACCACTGTTGGTGCTTTGATCTTTTAGGTGCTAGCTTTACCTAAAAGCTTCAAAATTCAGAACTCAAGTTCTACCGATTGAAATTTTGTCATTTTGGTGTTAAATAATTTTGCACGTTTGTACTCTATTTTTCTAAATTGGTGTGGGATATTTCCCTTTAAAACTGTGGGTGTGCTTTATAAATACTTTACTCATTGTCTCGAAGTTTAGCCTGAGTGCTTTTATGCCAAGCTACCAGAGGGTTAAGAGCTGGTTAATTTAGTGAATTTTGTGGTGTACCCTGACAGGGGTTGTGGCTGTTGCTTGAACAGAGGTCACCCCATTCAACCAACAAGCTAATTTCTCACACTCTCCCATTCGGAATTCGACATACTCTAGGCCCTCCAAACATCATCCCCACTTCCTTTATAAAAAAGAAATGGAGCTAACTACATCCCACAAAATGCAACACCCAGGAAATCACTAGACCTGGAGATGGAAGTTAATGGTTAACATAAGCAACATATTAGAATGCAAAATCACATTTGGCAAACATTATTACATTTAGCAAAACTAAATATAAATAAAAAGTAACAATAGACAAAAGGTTGAATTATAACTCTTTATAGTTTAGAAATATAAAAGGGACAACAAAAATCTTCTTCTGGGTAGTTTAATGTTATTAAAAAAAAAAAATTCAAACAAATGTTCAGAATTGAGTAATAGAAATAGTGCCCTGTTACAATCTGTTTTCGGCTCCAGGCTTTCATCTTGTCTCCACATAGTAGGACTGTGCCTCTCATGGGGCTTGTCACCCTCCTGGACAAGTAGGGTGTCTGGGCATCTAGTTTTTAGATGGGGGAGTTTCAGGAGTTTTAGGTGGTAGGGTCAGGGGTTATGGTGAGGAATGATGATGGGAATAGTGAGGTTTTTTGTTAGGGTCGTTGTTAGAAATGGGGGTCTCTAGTTGGAAGTGGCTTGCACCCTGCCCAAGTAGGGGCCCTAATTCTAGTCAGGGTAAGGGGGTTACACAACTAAGATAACCCCTGCTCACTCCTTTGCTAGCTTAGCACGAGCAGGCAGGCTTATTTCAGAGGCAATATGTAAAGCATTTGTACAGAAACACAGTAACACAGTGAAAACACTACAAAAGGAGACCACATCAGTTTAGAAAAAGAACCAATATTTATCTGAATAAATCAGGAGCAAAATGACAAAAAGAAAAATTCAACATACACAAGAAAAGATATCACTTTTGAAAAGGTACCTGGGATGCATCAAAATCAAAGGCAAAAACAGGCACAGGGGAGATGAAGTGCCGGAAAAAGCAAAATAATGCGCTAATTTCTTACTCGCAGGGGAAGTGATGCGTTGATTCCTTAATGCCAGGGGAGGTGATGCATTGATTCCTTTCTCAGTCCTTTGCAGAAAAACCATCTCCAAGGGCCCAGCACGGGAGTTGGCATGACTTGGCAGGTCAGAACTCCCAACAGTGGAGTTCAGGGACTGCACATGAAGTCTTTGATGGCCCTGAGCCTTCTTAACAGGAGGCAAGCACACACAAGCCCTTGGATAACCTTGGCAAGCAGGATACAGGAAGCAAAGTCCAGTCCTTTCACTGCCCAAGACAGAATCAGCAAGCAGTAGGCCAGCACAAAACAGCAACAAGCAGAGTGGCAGTTCCCCTCCTACAGCTTCTACAGCTCTTCTTCTTGGCAGAATCTCCTTTTAGTCCAGATGTGTTCTGAAGTTATGGTGTCACAGCTCCAGTACTTATACCAGTTTCTGCCTTTGAAGTAGGCAAACGTTTTTTTTGTTGTTTTTTTTTTACAAATTTTATTACATTTTCATACAACTTCTCTTAGATTACTGGTTGTACAATTGAGCCTTGCATAACCTTCATAAATACAGCGTATACTGGATAACAATAGCCTTAGTCAATCACAACGTTATACAATTATGCCCGATTGAATCTCCATACTCTGGTTTATCACTTTGAAGTAGGCAAACTTGAAAGGAAAGTCTTTGTACTGCACAAGACCCTGCCTTTCCCTGACCTGGCTCCAGACACACTGCAGGAGGGTGGAGACAGCTTTGTGTGAGGACAGGCTCATCCCAATTCAGGTGTCAGTGACAACGTCTCCCACTGCTCTAGCTCAGGAAGACCCATCAAACTGGTGATGGGCCATCAGGATATGCAGGGCACACCTCAGCTCCCTCTGTGTGACTGTCTAGAGTGAACTGACAAACAGCCCAACTGTCAGTCTAAACCAGACGTGGATTCCACAGGAAGACAGAGGCACAGAATGGTAAAGCAAGAAAATGCCCACTTTCTAAAAGGGACGTTCTCAAACAGGCAATTTAAAAACTAACTTCACTAAAAGATGTATTTTTAAATTATGAGTTCAAGGACCCGAAACCCCAAATCTCTATCTCTTGCCAATTAGAAATTACATTTATAAGAGGTTACAAGGCAGTTCCATTGATAACCTACAGGAGAGATGGTTCTTGTAATAGTGAAGAACAAAATTGACCGTATTTCACTATCAGGACATGTAAAACACGCCAGTACATTTCCTACCTTTTACATACATAGCACCCTGTCCATGGGCTACCTTGGGCCTACCTTAAGGGTGCCATACATGTAGTAAAAGGGAAGGTTTGGGCCTGGCAAGTGGATGCACTTGCCAGGTCGACATGGCAGTTCAAAACTGCACACACAGACACTGCAGTGGCAGGTCTGAGACATGGCTGCAGGGCTACTCATGGGGGTGGTGCAGTCAGTGCAGCTGGCCCTCTAGTAGCATTTGATTTACAGGCCCTGGGCACACCCAGTGCACCTTACTAGGGACTTACAAGTAAATCAAATATGCCAATCATGTATAGCCAATCCTAATCACAATTTACACAGGGAACACTTGCACTTTAACACTGATCAGCAGTGGTAAAGTGCCCAGAGTTCTGAAACCAGCAAAAATTAAATCCACCACAGGAGGTCAGAAGCAAAAAGACAGGGTAAAAACAAGCCAAAGATGCCAGGTCTAACAGTAGTGTTTGGGGGTATATGAGTGCTTACGGGTATGAGGTTTTTTAGGACAGCTGGAATTGAGGGGAGGTGGAGGGACCAGGTGGTGAAATGGGATAGTGGTTGGAATGGAGGCAGAAAAAGTTATATAAAGGCAGGTATGCCAGGAGCATGGTGTCAGCAGAGGCAATAGCAGAGACAGGACCACTTGGTGAGGCAGGCAGGGCAGAGCACATGCCGTCCAGGATGTTTTAACTTGTGAGAGTTGCTAACACCAAGGATGAAATGCAACACAAAAATCCTGTCTACCCACAGAGAGGTTCTTCAGAACCACAAGTGTCAGCTCCAATACCCATGCTGGCAGGTGTGGGCAGAGCAAGTTGTGCCCAGTGCAAAGAAGACCCCGGTCTGTTAATAGATTAGGTGCTGACATTGAACCGGTGGGATAGGAGAGAGGGCGGTGCTGACAGAAGTGGTAGTGGAGGGCACAGTAACAGATCATCTGGCCTGTGTTGTTTCAACCATCACCACAAGGGGCTGGCCCAAGTCAGAGGCATTGCATTCAGGTCATGGAAGTTAATTAGACAACAGGTCTTTGACCCCTAGTTTGCTTCTTGTGACCCCTTGTATGGCCTTTGTGAACCTTGGCCTCAGAAATGGCAAAATCAGTGTCATGATCACAGGGGCAGCTTCGCATTACTTATCTTTTGTCAATTTGTCATTATATTAATTGTGAGATATTCTGTTATTCACTGATAGTGTAATAAAATGGAGCAAACTAAGCTGGAATGGGGCCTTTGGTGGCAGCTGTGGTAAGTAAAAACAGTTTTAAAAGTATGTTGTGTGTGTGCTTGCGGGTGAAAGTGTTTATGTGAGGGACAGCATGTGCATGTGTGAGCATGTGTGTTAGTAAAAGTGAGTGAGAGTCAATGACAGGTAGTGAGTGAGATTGTGTGAGATTGATGCCTGGATTTACTATTCTTTGACGCAAGGCAATGCTGCACCAAAGTTGGTGCACTAACTTGCATTTAAGGGGGAGAGAAAAATGTGTCATATCTACTAAGATATGGCTAATTTTTCCCTCCCCGTACTCTAGCACACATTTAGCAACCATGCACCAAAGCACAACCTCTTGAGCCACACTGCAATGGTGTGTGCCTTCTCTGAAGCATAGGTTTTGTACTGGTAGGATTCTCTTTCAGCATAAAAGCTATACTTAAAGGTTATTCCCACTTTCTATGTACGCTGTAAAATGCAGCGCATATGAAAAGTTGAAAAATGACAACCTTTCTCTTGTTATGCCTGCCTACCAATGTTTGTAGCTAGGGTTTTGCATCAAACTTGATAGGTGATTGCATGGGAATGACCATGTACTACCCATAGAATTCCCTGTCAACACAAAGTAATGCAAAGTGGTGTAAAGAGCAACTTTGTATTACTTTAGAATACTATTCATAATTGCATTGGGTAGTAAATTCCACCCTAAGACTTTGTGCCGGGTTTGCTTCACAAAAGCGATGCAACCCCGGTGCAAAGGGTTAGTAAACCTTGACCTGAGTTTCAGTAAGTATGAGTGAGTGAGAATGCTTGAGATTAAGAGTGAATGCAAGTGAGCCAGTGGGAATAAATAACAAAGAGTGTATGGGGGTAAGGGAGTGTGAGTGAGATGATTGTCAGTGAGTGAATGTGCGTGTGAGGTAGAATGTGATGTAATGCTTGTGAGTTTGTCATTGGCCCTGACATACTGGAAGTATATATTGTGTTATAGATAATATACTGGCACTGGCATACTTGCAGCAATTCTTAGCATGACAAACACCTGTGAAAAAATACTGGCACTGGGGCTCTGGGGCTAATTCTTGCCATAAAGGGCATCAATGGAAAATTACTCCTACTGGTATACAAGGGGTAATTTAAGGCATATAGGGCACTCATGGAAAAATACTGGCGTACTTGAGAAATTTCTTGGCATGTTGATACCAGTAAGCCTGTACGGAGTCCGTGTAGCAGCGCTATACGGAACTCCGCGAAGCAGTAAAAAAAAAACTGCCGTGCTACGGGGGCTTCCGCAAGCGGGCGGAGTTGCTTGTCCCACCTGTTCACATGAAGTTTCTGCAGTACGGCAATGCAGATTGCATGTTCGGGGGCAAATATTGCTTGAAATGCACCACGAGGTCGCACATGGGTGCAGCCATCTTGTTTTCATCTCTGTTATGGTGCTGGGGCCTACTTTTTGAATCCTCCCTAAATCTTTTCAATCCTTCTTTCCCAAAGCTTTTTTCCTGATCTTTTTTATTTATTATCTTACCCTCAGTATTTTTAAGTGTATATTTTGCATTTTTTTCTACTTTTTGGGCGTTTTTAGTGAGTTCTGTACTGTTTTTCTCTCTACTTCCTTCTTAATTTTTTTCTACTTCCTTCCTTCTTCTCTCTTAAATTTTTAATACTTTCTACATTTTATTTTCTGCCCCCCCCCCAGCATCATGGCAGAGATCTTTGCCAATAAAAAGGTGGCAAAGAAGAGCTGCCTTCCTTGCGAAAGGTGGCCCCTGGTAGGGGTGCAGCCCCGGGCCTTGTTTTCAGAGGTGGAGGTGGCAGCGCTGTTTTTTTTTTGTGCAGCCTGGCAGCAGGTGGCAGGCCTGGGTCCGGGCTCCGGGAGCGCCATCTGCAATGGGCAAGGGTGTGCTGGGCAGTGTATCGCTGTTCTGGGGTCCGGTGCACCCACAATCAGCTGACGCACCAGTGGTCTGACATCCTGGACCGAGAGCAGAACCTGCTGGACCTGCTAGGGGTTGAGGTTACGGGACTTGATGAGTAGCTAATTATTAATATTATTATCACTTGTTTGTTCGATGTTATTGCTAATATTTTTTTCCCAAATAGCAAGCATGCTGTTCACATGCAGGTAAGTTACGTTTTCAAATCATATATTATGTGACCGTTATTCTTCTAGACAGGTGCTCGGCGTTACCTAAGCGTATTTGTTTGAAACTTTGCCCTCGCTTGGTGTGATTATGTAAGAACTTATGTTAAGTAATACAGACTAGAGAGAGACTCTTTTCCTTTGTCCTGTCACTAAGATAGTGGTAGTTAGTTAGTATTAGTAATTTAGCGGCGCACGTCCTCTCACCTCAGTTCTTCGAACTTTTTTGTAGCTCATACAGTAACAAGCAACCAATTTGGTGTATGCATGCGTCCATCTATGCATTTATTGACAAAATGCAGACTTAGTGAATTGGCCCATCAAAGGGGGTTGAGAATCATTGCGAATAAGATCGGAACTTAGAAGCAAATATCTTTTGTTGCAATTTATTCCACAGTCTTTGGAAGGTAGGTAGGTTTAGGAAATGTGGAATAGATAGGATGGTCCGCGATACTAGTCTACTACTAGTCGATATGATATAGGAAAGTTCAGTGTAATTGCAATTGCCGTTTCCTGTCCAAAAAGTTTTGGGAGTGATTATTTATTTACCACCAATTATTTCTTGTCTCTTTAATTATGTCTTGCATCAGCATCCAGGGGCAAGAGGAAGAGGTCGTCCGAGGTGGGTGAGGGAGCTGGAGGTACCTCCCAGGAAGAACACTCCTCGACCGATGGATCTGCTGGCCCCAGTAAGTCCTCCTGGTAATATTAATATATATTTCGCTAACTTTTACTGCTCCTTAATTTGAACTATTTTCTACCTGTTTCCTAATTTTATTTTGTTCCCAAATCCTCTTAGACCTATCCATTTAAAAAATCTTGTTATCCCTGCATTATCCTATTTACTATGTTATTTTATATTTCTAGTGTCTGTATTTTACTTTAAACTGCCTCTGTATGTACTAGTTTGTCTGTAGCTTCCTTTCTTCTGGTATTTCAGTCAGCTTTCCCTCTCCCCATATATATTTTGTGGACTGCCTAATGGTGGTACTGTAAGACTCAGAGAACCCATTGGTCTTTACTTCTCTACTAGACCTAGTACTACTACTCTGCTCTGCAGAATGCATGCCCAAGTAAGGTTTTCTACACATGTTTTTTGAGATGAGAAGGCTTTCTTTTACTTTCTCATGCTCAATCAGAAAAAATGAGAAAGTGGCCAAGGTCACGTTGGACACCCCAAAGTTGTGTCTTCTTCTTATCTAGGCCTAGTATTATTAGCAGCAGTTGATGGTGAACTGATTACCGTGCACCATGGCTGGAAGCAAGTATGAGTTGGAGGAGGATGCCACCATTACATTTGCCAACCAAGAAAACCTTATGTCTGATTGTCCGCCCAGTTGGCCACTCTTATTTCTTTTCAAAAATTCAGATTCACCATTAGCTCTAGCCACTCAGTTCAGTCCTTTACAGGTTGTCTTCTTGAGAGGCTTTTCAAAAATTGCCACCACCAAAATGCCCAACCGGATATTTTATTATTTTTGATAGGACATACTGTCTGTACCCATGTGTTTGATGGCTCTAGCACCGGCACGCCATCAAACAGCTACTTGCCAGCAGAGGTGGCCACTCAGCCCGCCTGAGCCTACTACTCCCTGCCGTGCTCCTTCAAGCATCTGCACCGCCCTGGTGGCGAAGACTCGTCGTCCTCCGCCAGCATCGACATCCTAGGTGGACAGGACCAAACAAGCAAGTCGGACCCTCCAGCACAGACAGCCACCCGCCTGCCCAAGCCTACCCGCCTCTCCTTGGACAAAGTCACAAAGCCAGAGTACCGAGTTGCAACAATGGGCTATCCGGAGGCCGGGTGCACAGCATTTATGCCAATATGGCTTTCGGAAGATGTTCAGAGAACCTGCTCTTTCACAAGCCTGCAGCCCTCCAGGACCATCCAGGTCTCGCCGCTCCTGCCCCGCTGCCAGGCCAAGGGCTCTGGCCTCAGCGCCTTCACCAGGGTCAACCTGAGCCCGGCCTCCTTTGAGAACGTGAGCCCGCCAAAGGATCCTCCTGGGGACACCCCACTAAAATATATAGACTTGCACCTGGGCAGGGAGCAGTACCCTCTACACCACAAGACCTCTAGAACGCCCTGCGCGGCCAGCTCCACCAAGGACCTGAGTCCATATGCGAGGATCGCTTTCCATAAACCTGGAGACCTCCAAAGCACTTCAGCGAAAGAAGGTGAGTCACGGGGTGCGCCCCTCTTCCTCTCCGTGCTTGGTCCTCAGTGTCATCACTGCTGTTGTACCTTAAGCAAATTAAATGCTTTTTGGGAAAGGAGCTCTTCCCCTGATTTCAGATTAATGAAAACTAGAGAGATTTACAAAAAAAAACCTGACCCCAAAGTTGAAGAGCATGTCATTGAGTAGCAGACACGGCAAACGTTTATGTAGGACAAAAAGGGGTAATTTCACTTAAGCGCGAAACATTTTCTGAAATAGTATCGGTGGTTGGGCTAATGTTTTTAAATAGTGTTAGCATCTACGGACTTTTTCAAAGCGAATATTTGTTGTCATTTGTCTGAAAAAACACACGTGTTTAATTGATCAGGGAGGTTAATTAACAAAGTTAAAAAACCACGTTAATTTGTAAAGTTGTTTTGTTTCGTAGACGGCCCGTGAGCTGGTGATCTTTTAAATGTCTGGTATAATTTTGTTTCTTTAATCGGGGAGTACAACAAACATTCCATTTGTAAGAACTAACTGACTGTTGTAAGGAGGAGGGATTATGTTTACCATGTCAGTGATCACTGGTGCTCTACAAGCGTGTTGTTTATACAGACGTCGAGTCATGTGGCCATCGTGCGCTTGAGTAATCGATCCCATGTGGCTCTATGTTGTAAATCCCAGAACCAGAGAAGCTGCCACAAGCGTTTGCCTTTTCTCATTCCTTTTGTCTAGTTATAGTAAAACGGAAATCCTAACTTAAATATGAACTTGATGTAGGCAAGTGTACGTTATTTGCCCCCAATGTAAATGTAGAATAAGCTGGCACAAGGCAACAAAAACTGCAGTGTGGATATTCAATATGTACCATACTCTTTATTTCTGCTGCCAGTGTATGGTAATTTCAAAGCCATATGCTGTGCACAGTTTCTATTTAATCTGTTTCTATTGGCCTTAGCACGTCATCAGGCCTTCCAAACGGGCTTTTAATCACATGCCTGGTTTTATGTGTACATTGACTTCCTACTCGGCTTCTGTTTGTGTCTAGCAGTTGTGCAGTTAATATTTCTTGAACATTTGTCGCTCAAGACGTACCAGTTGTGAATTCCTAGAAACCAATTCTTTGTTGGTACTCTGACAAATGTGTCCAGATGCTGTATGTAACTCCGCAGCATTATGCAAGGCTGGCCACCTGTAATAGTCACACAGCTTTCTCTTATTTACTTGCTGTCATTCACTGAAGGCCATCATTAGTCAAATTTAACAATTTATCCTGCAAGTCAATGGAACAATCTTCTCCCCTTAATACATGGCTACCCTCCAGGCTTAACTCCTTGAATCTACTGAAAATCTTTCAGTTGTCCCTCCAACTACCCATCTAAATTAATGCTAAGGCCAACCTATCACATTTAAAAAAAAAAAAAAATCTGGGCGGGATGAAACCATGTCAGAACTAGAGGATACATTCCACTCTTCGATGGCTAGATAGTGTTCTTTTCCCACAACACCCAATAACTCACTACACATATAATTACATCTGCCCAAAAATCTCCTCTATCCTGAGTATCAATAACAAATCTGGACAAAATATCAGCCTGTCTTTTCCCCAGAACACACACCACATCAACATTAAACTCAAGTTGTTGGGACAGTAATCTAACTAATCTCAAACATGCCTTTTCCATGCCTCTCTCACTCAAAGGCTGAAATGATTTATAATCATAACATAACAAGAATCTTGTTCCACACATATATATGTTCCAAAATGTTCTGCTGCTCAAACAAAAGCCAGTGCTTCACACTCTGTGGTGTTGTAGTGCAGTTCAGTATTACATTAACTCCTTGAAACAAAGGCCACTTTCACTTATTTCTACTCTTTGGCTTAAAAAACTGCCCCAATTCCAATAGTACTGGCATGTACGGTACCTACGCATTCCTCCCCTTCTTCATATGTATTGAAAGCTGCAGCAGCATCAGCTAACTTTTTAGGTCGAGCATTTGATACCTCTTGTGTATATACTTTAGTATATACTTATATGTGTATGTACTTTGTGGGCTCTGGAGATCAGCTCTATGACTTGTCTGCTTCCGCTTAGGGACTTTTTTTCTTTTCAACTGCCTCTATTTAACTGTTTCATAGAAAACGACCAACAGAGGTCAGTAAAATGCCAGAATCACTTTAGCGTTCTCTAGATTCCAGTCCATAGAAATTGTCTTCCACTAGCACCTGAAAACAATAATATTTTATTCAAATCTTATATTTTCAGTGATATAACCACCAAACGCCCTGCTTTTATATTAAAAGCAGAGCTTTGGACTATACCATTTCCCACTAAAAGGCAATATTTCTCTCCATCTGTTCCCATACCTGCGGTGTCACACAGTTTGGTGCTTACATTCCCTACATGTTAAAGAACAGTAAATGTTTCAGCACCCAGGCTATGTGCTGTATAGCTAAATACATATAAGGTCCCAAAGGCGAGACCGATTGCATTGCAAATGCTTGTTTATCAAGGTTTTTGATTCAAAAGTTCGAGCAAGGTTATATTTCAGACTACTCCCTTGACTCACAGTAGTTTTCAAGCACCACATATATTATGCACCCCTACCCACCCATCATCATCAATTGCCCCCCTCCGAGGCCCACTCCCTACTCATGGTATTTCGCTAGTGTCAGCCATGGGTGGCCCATCAGGTGCATGGTTACAATAGTAGTACCTCACGTCGTACTGTATATCATTCATATATTAATAACTATTCATTTGCCTTGTTGTAGTCATGGTGAAAGTGAAATTGAGCTTTTGATTTAACAGAGCATGGCCATGATAGGAAAGAGATATAATTGTGTAATAAAGCTGCCCCACCTGCAGACAGTAGCAAAGTAAAGCAACACGAGTATGTCTGTCTAGGGTGCAAGCTGAGCTGGCATGCCTCCATTAATTTACCTAAACAAGAGAGAGAAGAAGAATACTTATATACTTCATAGTGCTTAATGCCTGAAACTCTAATCACATCAAAATCGAATGGGCTGAGGAATTGAGAATACCAGCAAATGTTATGTACTGCTAGTGCTACTGTCTGTGCCACTATATAATTTTATGTGTTACTGTTTTGCTAAGAGTATTGGTTACAATTTGTCTTTTTTATTTCTTGATACCGCTACTCCTGCCAATCCACCATCACAACCCAACATCCAGGAGGTGGCAGCCAGGACCCAGCAATGGAAGCTGGAGGCCATCAGGGCCGAATACTAGCGTCTGGTGGTCCTGGAGGAGGAGGAGGAGGAGGCGGAAGCAGCTGCAGCCTCAAATGCCCTGGGCCCCAGCCAGGCCCCAGTGCCTCTGGTAGTATGGTGCCGTGGTCAGTCAGCTGCCCTGCTGCCATTCAACCACTGCTGCTCCCCCTATAGACCCTATAGAGCCTTTCAGCATCGCATGCTCCAGAGGATGGCGCGCCTGGAAGCCAGGATGGAGGAGCATTTCGACAGGCTGGAGAGGAAGCTCATAGCCCACTGCTAGGCCTCGCTTGCTTGCCCCTTTTTAAATCTTTTACTTGGTGGGTGGGATTTGTTGGGGAGAGGGTGGGAATGTGGGAGTTGGGAAAATCGTGTTTTTTTTTAAATATTTATTTATGGACATTTGTTTGGACGATTATTTGTACAATCTTTACTTTGGACATTGGTTGGGGTTAGGGAGAGGGGTGGGCCAGGTGTTGTAGGCTTTCTAGCTTAAATTTGTTAAGGAAATACTTTTTTTAGAATTGTACATATGATTTAAATATTTTTTGGGGGTTACTCTTTTACTTCGCACTATTTCCTTTGCCGCAGGCCCGTTGCCAGTTTTTAAAATCTGCTGAAGTGTAACACAACAACAGATAGTTATACAGTGCCCTCACTTGTCCTACTACCCTCTCCTCATAGTCTCTGCAGTCTATTTTAACCCCTAAGAACTCGGAGGGGTTGTGGGGCACGAATTTCCATAGTATATAGATTATTGTAGCTCAACAATGAATCCCCCACAGTTTTTCTATTACCTGTGATTAGGCGAACCGATGGTTGCATGGTTTCCCAAGGTGCCATGGTGGTGGTAGTAGACAGTGGCATGCATGCTAGTGGCCTAGTCAAATACTAGTGAAAGCAGGGTTCCACTCCCTCCTAGCCAAACTCAAATTGTAGGATGAGGAATATTTATCGCAGGGAACTAATTAAAATGAAATGAAAACCATGCTGTTTTATATGCAAGCTTTACAAAAACAATGAGACAGTCACCAGAGGGAGACTAGCGTACAACTAGCAGTACACAGGAAGAAGGCTGCCAAATATGTCAAGCAATGCTAAAGTAAAATAAATTATTAAAATGCTGAGCCATTAAAAGTTACAAACTGAAGTCTACTCGATCTATGAAGTGGACAAGCGTAACCTTTAGTGCTGGAAGGATGATGATGCTGGCAATTATGAATTACGTTACTCTTAAAAAAAATTAAATATGGGAATACTGTGCATGGGTGGGCAATCTAATATATATAATATTCCCAGTGTGGGATATATATACTGAGAGCAGAATAAGATCTTCGCCCTGCCTTGAGTTGGGGTTGCTTTCAGCACATCTGCCCCACCAAGTGTGTAATCAATTAATTTTTTATTTTTTTTGAGTTTTATATAGCGCAAACTAGACCCGAAAAATCAGGTATCAGAACGCTTTACATGAGCACCAGTTGCATTACATGAGGACACATTCCTTTTTGTTAGGCATGGGGAGATTAAGTGATTTGCCCAGAATCACAGGATGTTGAGCGACATTGCCGAGACTCGAACCCGGTTCCCCAGCTTCGAGGTCGACCGCTCTAGCCATAAGGCTACAACATCTTCTTACTATCCTAATTGTGTAAATTTAATTTAATCACACCTCAATAAATCACACAGCCTGGGGGAAGAGGGTTAGGGGTTTGATGAATGGATGGGAAGGGGTATTTGAGGGAAAGGTTTGACAAAGACAAACACTACACAAGGACAACATTCATCTTGGCAGCCGACCATTATAAATTTGTTATGGAAGGAAAATGAAATACATGCATGATGAGGAGTACTAGTACAGGTAAACCAAATCAAATTGTCCGTCTGCCCCCAGAGAGACCCAAGTTACATTATGGTCTGTTGTACCGAGCTTTGAAAGATAGTAAAAACAATTTTAATATCTGTAGGAGTCAAGTAAACAAACATAAACAACACTCACAGTTCTAATATTTAAAGAGAAAAAATGATACTGTTTTGCCAAATTGGGAGTTACATCTGCATTCCTCATGGACTGTCCATCAATCTTGGGTGCCTGGTGGATGCGCTTCGGTAAGTGTGAGTATGTTACATTGTTTTTCCAGTATGGTGCAGGGTAAAGGGCCTGTAGATTGAATAGCAAAAATTATATTGAAGAATCAAGGAGAAAAGTTAAACTGCATAAGGAATGCAACAACAAGACTCAGAGGCAGCATGGCTAAATGTCTGTTTCTGGCAGTTACCTCAACAACAGGACTCCCACCCAATCACCACTTAGCTTCGAATTTGAGACAGCGCTGAGCACACACACACCCAGCAACATAGAATTTTCCCAATCAAGTAAAAAATCAACACACCGCTGTCTGTCATACCACTCACCATCACCACTATACAGACTTGTGTAGGTATGGTGTTGTTTACCTTTAGGCCACTTCAAAGTCATCATCCAAATTGGTTGAGGTCAGTGAATTGGAAAATTTCTGTCTTCTTCTGGTGGCAGTTCTCAAAGTAGTCACGCTCAGGCCCACGCCCTGAGTCATTCCATCATCTCTGATCCTCCTGAGTCTGACCCAGAGTATGGTGTTCAACTCCGTACCAACAGTGTCCAGAGTCCTTACTAAAAATGCAATAGATCGGCCTGTAGTAGTACAATTTTGTTATTGAACAACAAAAAGGGAAAGATTGAGTCACTTTTTGTGTAGACTAGATTTGTGTTTGCAAACTTTGCATTCTTTAAGGGACAGGTCAGGTCTGAGTCTTTGAGGAGTATAAAGCATAAAACAATGAAAAACAAAGCAGTGTGGACTGTGTGGAGTGGACACGGTGAAAGAGTCTCGCTATACTATCTCTCAAAGGGGAAGGAAAAAAAATAACCTTCTGTGGAAAATTATTGATCAGCCGTCTGTACTTAGGCCACCAACATTGTGAATCTCAATCAACACTAACACATTAAGAGTAACAAACAAGCACCCATTCTCACACTGCCTGCCACCACATGAATCATCTCTTCTCAATCTCAACACACATGATGATGACATATCACAACAAGTTCACATCACAACAAACAGCAATCACTCAGCTTGCAATGCATGCCAGCATTTACCTGTTCTTCCGGTGTGCTCACGGTAATCGATTGGTGGTACATTGCAGAATGCAGATCCTCCATTTGTTCACGAACCAGAGAATTGCCAGTGTAAATCGAATTATAATAATATCACATGTGAGACAGTCCCTCTAGGGTAGGAAAGGATAGTCACAGGCCACGGGCAAGGGTTGGAGGCAGGCACACATTTGTTTATATTCTCCATCCATTGTCTGGCTTGAGAGAAATGGCTTTGGAGGGCGAGTCAGTTGGGACTTCTTCACTGCACACAGTTGCAACTCCAATCCGGCAATAAATTGTGTCTAAGAGTAAGACGGTGGTGATGAATTTGTCAACCAGACACTCACAAATAATAAAGTAAACAATGTTCCCTAGCTATATCTTTTTGGGGGGCATCAAAGAAAGAAAGCCTAGTAGTCAGGGAAGTAGAGCTTGTCTTTAAATTCTGGTGGTTCACCCAGAAGTAGGTCATCTAACATACTACTTCCATGGCCTGAGTCTCCGTCATCTTCCTCCGGTGGTACTTCAGGTATGGTGTAATCCAGTGGTATAAAGTGCTGATTCATTTTGATCATGGTTAATCTCTCCATGTTTTAGGGTGAGAGTCTGGTCCTTCTCACTGTGACAGCAGCACCAGCAGCACTGAAAACACACTCAGCAGAGACTCTGGCTATAAGTCAAGCCATATAGTTTATTGCCAGACTGCTGAGCACTGGCCATTGGCGCCTCTTCCAATACCAATACACCAATGGGTTTTGATCAAGGTAGACCTCTGTTGCGTCATCCAGATAGGCCTGGACCATTCGTTCAATGTTCATTGCTAGTGCTCCACTTTGCAGGTTTGGGGGCTGATGCTCCTGGTCTTGTCATTGTTGTTGGTGTTCTTGTTGTTGGTTTTGGCTGCTGTAAGCCAACAGCACTGCCCTCAGGCTCTGAACTTGAAGGCTGCCCACAGGACTTGTGCCCAGGAGCACTGGGCCCCTAATTCCCTGACGTTCTTTTTGTAGCTTACTGCCTTGCTCAGCTATCCATGTTTTGTTTTTTCTAACATCCCTGTCTGAAAAAGAAATTAAAGTGGACAGTAATGGTGTGTACCGTTTATCAAGAATTGTGGCACAGATGTAATATTTGGAGGACACAATGTATTTTTGAACCCTTGTATTAGCAGACAAGCGAAGGATAAAGCTCTCCACCAAGTCAAACGCATCTTTTTTTTCCTCCACACCTGTGTACATTGCAGAATGCTCCTTTAGCTGTTCCTGTAACTTATGCAACAAGGGGATATCATGGCCCATGGTACTGTCCTCTTTGCTGACTTCCCGTGTGAATACCTCAAAAGGAAGCAGCATCTCAGTCAGGCATTTGACTAGGTCCCATTGCTCCATCTCAATAATCATGCCTTTCACTGTTGCGTCACCTCTTTGCGTGGCATATTCATTGATAGGTCTATACTGCTCAAACAGGTGTTAAAGCATGTAATAAGTAGAGTTCCAGTGTGTTGGCACCTCCTGTATGAGTGCTTTAACAGGCATTCTATTATCATGCTGAATGACCCTCAGCTGTTTCTGGCCTTTAAATGAATGGCTGAAATTAGTGCAGATTCTTCTGCAGGTGGACAGTAAGTTGCTTACTTGGTCTTCTTTTTTGAGAAAGTCCTGTACAATGATGTTGATACAGTGCGCCTAACACAGGACACTGAAATAGCCACTATCGGTCTTGGTCTTAACTATATTACTGCCATTGTCTGTGGCAACAAATCCAATCTTAAGCACTCTTTGTCGCATCCATTCAAAGACTTTGTTGTTAAAGTCTTCCAAAAGGTTTGCAGCTGTATGGATTTCTCCATTCCGAAGATTGCTACTGTCGCATGCTTCCGAGCAGCATTAAAAATCTCAGCAGTGTCAACACATGCATACATTTTTTCTCTAGCCCCCACAAAAGAAATCCAGTGATGCACATGTAATCAGTCGCTTGGCAACAGGTCCACATGTCTGTTGTCAGGTGGATACTGTGGACAGCACTCTGCTGAAAACTTGTCCAAGCAATTCAAGCACATCATAGTGTAGCGCTGGAACAGCAACTCTGCCAAAATAGGACCAGCTGGGAACCTTCCATTTCGGGCAGATGGCTGCCAAAAACTCAAGAAAACCCACCCGTTCAACAAAAGAAAAAGGAAGGAGATCCAGCGCTAACATTTTAGCCAGCTTTGCGTTTTACAAATGTGCTGTTGGGTAGTTGCGTTCATACTGCCCCTCTGGCCTAAACATGGCAGGAATAGTAGCCTGAATTGTTTTTTCTTTCCTGATGCCACTGATGCAGGTGACTTCTTGAGAGCAGGCGGTGGTAGGGTCAATGTGATTTTCAGCAGGGCAGTCACTGTCCTCTGTTGCTTTGGTGTCTCGACCCGAGTCTTGTACCATTGCGATGTTGCAGTTGTGGGCAATAATACTGCACTGCTGGGGAGAGGGCTGCTTTGCGTAATGAACATGCCTTCCCCTTCTTCACCTTGCACCGTGATCGGATTTGGATTCCCGGCTCCGCCGGCTTTCACCCCCTTCACCGACAACACTTGCAGTTTTTTGGTCGCTAAGGTGCGTCTCCTAATGGATCGTATGGTGCTTTCTCAAATGGGTTGTTTGGCGCCCGATACCATAGTTTGTACCAAGCTTACCCCGATTAACACTTGCTCCGCATAGGGAGCGTATGGGAATGTTCACCTCATTCTGGCTAACCGAAAAGAAGTCCCAAACTGGGGAGCTCAACTTTCTGATGCTGGTGCCACTGCCAATGTCAGATGAACTGGCGGTAGGTGGGCGTTGTGACGTTTGACTCTCTGCAGTACCTACTTCTACTAAGGTGGTTGTGGATGTAGGTCGCTTCCGGGACTTTGCAAATATGGCAGCTGGCGGTGGTTGGATCTGTGGTGCCACTTCCACATCTCCCCAGGGAAGTTGGGATGGGGTAACATCAGTCTCCACTGGGCCTGGACTAACATTTATGATGACTGGCTCATTGTCATCCTCCTCTTCTCCATCTGCCTCCATAACTCTGGAACCTTCCTTTTTCCCTAGCCTCGTCTGAGTCGGCTCATGGCATGTCTCACTCTTAGACTGAGGCGGGATCCAAGTGGTGTCTAGATCATCAGAAGGGGGGCTTGAAGAAGAAGATGATGAGCCATTAACCCTCCTTTTACTAGCTGGAGATCTGGAAGACAATCGATCTTCTGGAGTAGATTGCTCTACTTCCTCAGCATGAAGCTCAATCTCTTCAACTGTTCCTACTTCAGGAGGAACTACTATTGGCGGTTGTGGCTGTTGTTCTTTTTGTCATCCACTTCTCTGCATTTCCTGCAACAATTGGGTACTACTTTGCGATAGAGATAAGCCAATGTCAACATCACTGAACTTCGGCGTTACAGTGATTAGACTGGTAGCCTCTGTGACAGACATGGGCTTGGGCCTAGATTGGAGTGGGTCCACTAATTTTGGGGTGCTGCTCCCCGCTTGCTCCCCAGAGGCCGATGCAGCAAGCACAGATTTTGTTTTCCAAAAAACCTCTGGGGCAACACACCAGTGGTGGTGGTAAGCTCCTTCTTCTTCTCACTGGCCACTTTCTTGGTAGCAGTTTTAGCACCTTTCTTTAGGGTCATCTTGAAGTTGTCAGCTAGCAGTGGAACTTAACTTCACAAGTTGAAAAGATGTCTGATGTGTGGGTCACTCACATGTAACGCCGTGCACAGGCTTTCTTTCTGGCAGTACTGTGGGTGATGTGTTGTTGTCTTGTCGTGCACCTAAAAGAAAAGTAGCAAGAAGGACATCAGTGAAACGTGGCATTGTTGCTGTTAAATTAGTAGTAACAACAAAAACAATATCATTTAGTGTGGTCACTGCTATTACTCTCTTAATTAACAATACAATGTACAGCTATTTATTAGTAAAATGGAAAACCACATCAACATATACTTTCATGGTGACCGACTGACCACTCAGGAAGAATACGAGAGAGCAAAAACAACAACAACATACAGATGAAACTGTTTGCTTTATGTGCGGCATGTGATGTCACTCACGTGTGATGTGGCACTTAGGGAGGTGCACCTGACAAATGACAATGGAAGGAATAATTCCTAGACAATGAATGCTGTTGTGCACCTATAGCAGACATGGGGTTGATTGATGCAAGATGTAGTAGGAAATGGTATGAACAAAAACATTTTTTCTTTTCAAATGAATCAATTTTTTAATTGGCAAAATATAAAAAGTAATTTAGCAATTATTTAAAAAAATGGAAAAATGTAAATTCAAAAAATTAAACATCCTCTGCCTACAGAAAATGGCTGCCAGCCACATGGTCACAACAACAACAATCAGCAAGAAGGCATGGCCACAACAAAGAAGACATGCAGGTCTGTGACAAAAGCACACTGGCTGCATATACAAAATAGCCGTCAGCCACATGGTCACATACTCACAACAAGAAGCAGAAGGCCGAGAAAACAAAGAATGCATGCAGGCCTATGGCAAAAGCAGTACACTGGCTGCCTACACAAAATAGCCGCCAGCCACATGGTCACAACAACAACAACCAGCAAGAAGGCATGGCCACAACAAAGAAGACATGCAGGCCTATGGCAAAAGCACACTGGCTGCCTAAACAAAATTGCCCCCAGCCACATGGTTACAACAACAAGAAGCTGGAGCACTAGAACAAAGAGCGCATGCAGGCCTATGGCAAAAGCATACTGGCTGCCTACACAAAATGGCCACCAGGCACATGGTCACAACAAGAAGCTGGAGTCCTGGAACAAAGAAAGCATGCAGGAGTATGGCAAAACCACACTGGCAGCCTACACAAAATGGCCACCAGCCACATGGTCACTCACAAGTCAGAAGAACAAGAGGCCGGTAAACCAAATAGTACATGCAGGCCTTGGGACAGTCCACTGACTATACAAAAAGGCCCCTGGCCAGTTGCCACATGGCATCTGGAACAAAGGCAAATGGTGGCCTATGGCAAACACACAAACACACACAGTGGCCAGACAAAGGAGGCATGGTAAAACAGAGAAAATATCATTAATTCAGCAATGCCAAAAACGAAAATTATTGAGCAAAAGTTATTTTTTTTACAACAACACATATCCTTCAAAGGCACGCATTACCCCACCTAGTCCTATACATTGTTTGCATGAAAAAAAACATGAAATACCACAACAAGCAAATTTTGTATTTCAATCCAATTCCATCCATGGCCTAAATGCTGTAAACACCACAGAAACAGTTGTTTCATTCACCCATTACTAGCACTGGGCCTGCTGGCTGGAAGGCCAATTGGCAGACAAGGTCACATAGTGAATTCAATCAATATTTCAAATGTATTAGAAAAACATGGAGAAAATATAGTAAGCTGTGAAACATTTTTCCTGCACAAAAGAAGAAAAATAAAATGCAAAGGAATCAGTGATTACTAGGCCCATACTGAAACAACAGCCCACCCATCACAATAAATGTTAAAAATCCATTAACAGTACAAATAAATCCAGGTGCATGGTCCCAATCAAACAAAAAATACCAGTTTTTCAACTTACTTGTGAAATCTCAAATACAAAAGTCCTTAAATACAATGGGATATGCAGCAGACCAGACAGAAAGAGTGATCCTTCCAGCTCCAAATCCAAATGAAAAGCGACCAGGAGAGGGAAAAAGCACTGGGAGGAGCCTGCTGGACAGGAACAAGAAGTTAGAGACTCTGGAGCACTTCCTTCCAGTTGAAAAAAAGTTAAAAAAAACAAAAAAAAAGACTCCTTACACAAACAAACCACCGACAAATGTCAATTCAAGGAGGATTTTAACTCTAAATCGTCTGTTTGGGCAGATTTTGATGCTTCTCGAGGAGAGAATATTCCCCAGATTGCAGCTGCGGTAGATCCTGCGCATTCGGAATCGCGCACAGCAGAAAACATCTGCCGGAAGTTACTGGCGCTCCCGAAAGACGTATTGGCGACCGCAAAAACTTGTGGGAGCATGCGGCCGGCAGGCAAATCTCGTGGCACCCGCGAACTGCCCTAAAAATCTCGTGGGTGATCGTGAGCACCCGGAAAGTCGCTTCTGGGCTTGCAAAATGACATTTCGACCACGCAGACCCAAAAAAACTCTGCTCCATTGCAGAGTGGGGAGTTTAATGGTAACTATGCGTTCTCTGCAGAGTTGCAGAATTCCACAAACTCTGCGAACGGAGTAAAATTTTACACCCTGGCGTAGACACCAGTGACAGAATGCTGGTACTAAGATAATGAAGGTATTATTGGCATAAAGGTGGACAACCTGGCATATGGCAAGGTGGCAACAATGAAGAAAAGTTGACCTTTACATACTGAGGTCATTTTTTTAATACAGGTCACCTATGGTATATGAACACATTTTATGTCATTTTTAATATAAGTGGGCACCCATGGAATATGGGGCACCCATGACAAAATGCTGGCCCTGGAACAATGAAGGACATTTTTGACATATGAGGGATCCCATACACATTTTGGAAAAATAGTGTCAACTCTAGGGGAAGGTCAGAGTTAACTGGCTTGGCACACCAGAAATGGATTTGAATATTGAATGAGCACCTTGTCAGCGACTATGACATTTTAGCAAATTTAAGTGAAAGTTGTGCTTTAAAATGCACCATATGACCCAAATCTTTTCAGATTTTACTGGGGAAAACAAAATCCTCTAGAAAAGCACTGGCTTACTTGCTTTGCTCGCTCACTAACATTCAAGGCAAGTATTATGCCGCAGAATGTTCAAAGATCAAGTCAGCACCATAATATAGATGGTATCTAAAATAGACATTTGTCTGCATTATGCTAGTATACTAATCATGCAGTTATTATGGAACTTCAGCTGTGTCAATTTTTGTGATGTTAGGGTTCCTGGAAAAAATTACTGTCAAAAGTCATAAGATGTCACTTCTTGTGATGTCATTAAGGCCAAAGGGTATGAGATGTAATTTTCACTGCCCCATGCATTTTAGTGAATTGAAGCTCATGATTCAGATGTGGTAATGGTCTCCTGGCCAGTCTCAATCCTCTCATTGCATTGGGTCCCTCAGTGTCGCTGGATGCCCCTTTTAACTCCTAGTGGCTTTCCTGTTGGTCCCCAGAAGTCTGGCCAGCATCTCCCTTGCTTGCTCCAGAGGAAGCCAAAAGCTGACATATGCACAGTGACATACTACAGAGTTCAATAGCAAAGATAACGCACATCAAAAAGGTCCAAAATTAAAAAATGTTAGCATACCGATCTCAATTAGGTGCATACAATGTTAGTATGTCAACATAAAGGGCCTGGTTTTGATTTTGTCTCACTGGTTGCTCCATTACAAATGTCATGGATATTCTGTCTACATTATAAGAAGTGGATTATCATATCTAGCACTAGTAAAAATTCCTTTGGTATATCCGTCACTTTTGTGACAGACTATCCATCTGCAAGTTTCAAAATCATGCTCAATATCTGTTCATGAACGACTTTTATGTCAAGCTAGAATTCCCTAAGTGTGCACAGCTGTTATCCAATCTCAATCAGTGTTTCATCTCTATACACTTTGATATAGAAGATGCTTTGTCACTAATGTGACATTTGTTTTGCCCAACATATTACAAGTAAGATGCTGTAGCACAGTAGGAAACTGGTGTATATGTTCAGTGTTTTTGAAAGACTATCACATCTGCCAAAATCAGACAGACATTGGTATCTCTTCACTTTGAAATATTGTTGATAGCAATGTTCCACACATGGTGTATACTTGTAGCCCACACACAGCATTCAAATTTTTACATATCGGCTACGACACTTGTGCAGCTATATGGACCTAAGCTCTAACTAAATCTGTGTGTGTTCTGAAGGCTTAGGCCACCTTTTGAACAGTAGTGTGTTCATACACTTGGCTGGATGTCCTGTACAAACTAGAGCCTGAAGTAATGGCCAAAAGAGGCTATCCACATCATGGCAGACACATCCTCTCTGGCACATACCCCATCAATTGACCATTATATATATTTTCTTTTCTCTTCTAGGACTCTGAAGAGACTGTTCCAACTATGAGTGAGTAGCCCTTTCCACAATTTAGTGTTTTTGTGTGTGTTTTGTCTGTTTATCTGTCTAGACTTGAATAGGACATAGACAATACATTAAAAAGGTGAAAAGCCTTTACATATTCCCTTCACCATTTCTCTAGGGCTCTGTAATTAGACCTGAGGAAAGCCAGCGGACCCTCTGGGCCACTCACCTACGAGGGCGAAAACATGTTGACTCGGTTTGGGGTGTAGGGTCATAAATTCCACTTCAGCGCCCCTACATGTTATCTATTTATACCTGAAACACACTTATTAAAGGGATACCTGGGTGTTAGCAAGGTATTTTTATCTTAAGACCCCAGTTTACCATTATTTAACAAAGTGCTCCCTGGAATATGGTTGAGCCCATCCTGGTTTTTAGGGACCCGATGATGAAGCATGCCACTTCTAGAGTAGGTGAGGGTCACTAAGTCAAACAACTAAGGTTTGGTTGTTTTTTGGTCATTGTGGGGCTGTGCCTTGAACTTATCACTTTTACTGACCCTTCCATTGTGAAGTCCAGAGATTCTGTTGGTGGTAGGAGATCTTATTATGGGTTTAGTTAGTGAGGTTATCCTACAGCCTTTTCTTTCCTCTCTTCCCTTCCCAAGCACGACCCTTTTAGGGTGCCTTGGATTTTGGTAAGGAATATTGTAAGCAGCACACAACTCTGGGGGCTCATAAATTCTTTCAACAGATAATTATCTGTAAACAACCCATACATTTCGGTAAAATGGCAAGACAAGTCGGTCTAATTTTTTCTGATGATATGGTATTATCCGTTCTTGAACCACCACTGATGAATGAAACTAACATTACCCAAGCACCCGAACAGGCAGAAGGATGGGGCTCATTTACAGAACTTAAGAGGACTCATGTTAGGACTACTCCATGTGGCTATCATGACTGAATACTTAAGAGCAAACACTGCACCAGCTGGTCTGATAGTGAACAATAAATCCCGCATTTTTCTGGAAGATAAACAATTCAAAAGAGAGTATTCACACATAGCATGGCTGTGTTCACGTGACTGCCTTATCTTCATAATTAATACAGCTAAACGTCCATCTGTCACTGCTAATTAAGATAAAAGCCAGCGAAGACCACTTTAAAACTCAAGTTAAAATTAGCGCTTTCAAAAAGAAACTGGAGGAAACAAATAAAGAACTCAGTGATTACAAAGACTTTCTGACTCAGTGTAAAGTCACAAAACTGTAGAAAGAAGTGAAAAAAATTCTCCCATGATATGTTTACTCTTATATAAGAGAGGACTATACAGGGAAGCCACATGAACAATAAGACACAGCCAGAGATAAGAGTTAGTCATCTGGCACTGATAATACCTCCAGTCAACCTTCATCCCACTACACCTAGTAAACAGATGAATCAAAGAGGAGGACAAGGAACTAGTTGTTATTATCATTATATTTGTTCCTACTGCGGCAGCTTAAAGGGTGGGGTGGGGCGGGGCTGTTCTGCTCTCAGAGCAGGGGAGGAGTGATGGCAGTATGTAAGTGCGCATGAATGTTTGGCCAGCCGTCTTGGGCCAGCCAAACAGTCATGCACACTTTGGATGTTCCCCACCTAGGCTGCATTACAGCCTGGGTGGAGAAAATGCCCAGGCTCCCAGTCCCTGCCTGAGCACAGAACCACAGCACTCAGACCAATCACAACAAGGCAGTGCAGTGTTGTGAATGGCTATGAGGAGCCTGGGTGCTCTGTTCCTGTTCCTGTGCCCGGAGAGACGGCGGTCGAGAGACGCATCGAGGAGGTAAGTTCATTTTGTTTTTCTTTACCCCCTCTCCTCCTCACCCTGCCCTCCGCCCTGCCACCTCTGATCTGTGCCAGCTGCCACTGCACTGGCAAGAACTGGGAGGACCACAAGCAAGAAGCAGAACCAAGGAACCCCAACCAGAATCAAGTGGGATGTGAGCGTAGTGGTCAACCTTACTTCAGAGACATTGACGGAAGGAGAGGAACTGGTCCTGACTAAATGATTTGTGTTTCTCCTGACTAAATTAGTAGCCAAATGTAGAATAAGATGCAAAATAGTTCAGTTCTTCCTCATGAGCAGGGTTTAAGCCTTTTTATTTACAGACCAGCACCCACTCCTGATCCAAGACATACAGACTTGAGAAAAAATCTTCCTTCAATCCCCCACCTACAACTATACCACCAGAAATATTGGCATCTCTCACCTGATTCCATTACACGTGCAAGCATTCCCTAAACACGTGAACCATTACCTTGACTTGCTCCCGCTGTTGCTGGGGTCTTAGAGTGTTTTTCCCTTGTGCACGTTTAGACAAAACAAAACATTTGTTTCCTGTTAAGTGGTTCCATCCATTAGTTTGAACCTGCTCTTTCTGAAAGGTTAAGCTCGTGTACTAACATATGTTTCCTTCAGGAGTCTTGGAGAACCTTCTAGATTCCCATGTGCCACAAGTTATCCTGTTGGACCTTGAGCCTGTTTATAAACCATGTCCATACTGTGCTACTTGCTTGGCCTAAGTTCCTTGCGGAACAAACTTCCTCCCTACTCACTCACCTGAAGAAACAAGCGGTCCTAGGCAGCGCTCCTCTCAGCTTCAGTTCAAGTTCCTCCGGTGAATCCCTTGGCTCCAGTTCCTTTGACGCATCCTTCATCTCCACCTTCTGCTCAGCTACTACAGTTCCTCAGGGAATTCCTGAGTCAAGACCTCGAGTCCTTCTTCAGATTTAAGACAAGTTGAAGTACTAGGCTAAGTACTTGATATCAGGTTAGTGCACACTATCCTTTTACAATAGTAAGCACGCTGGAGTATCGGCGTCCTCATGACCATGTACTTGCCTTCAAGTTCCCTCTCATTGACTTCCCTCCAGTTCATTTTGATTGTTCTTGCTTGGGATTCTTCCTGCAAACCTGACCATCGAACAGGATTTTTTCTAAGGACTAGAGACTTGATTCTGTTTTTCCCTGATGAACTATAGTGCCTTGAAAACGTTCCTCCAAGCACTTGATTCATGTATTAACTCTTACAGAAAGTAATGTTTTGAGTATCCATGGGAGTCTCATTAACACATATTTACGTTATGAGTGTTTCCTTGAGAGTGCCAGTAACTCCAATCTGTATTTCAAGTTATCCCTTGGGAGTGTATAACTCCACTCTGTGGTTCCGGTTATTCTGTTACTTGCTGTGTTTCTAAAAGAGACTGTAAGTGTATGTTACCGATGTGTTTGCAGATCCGTTGGTTAAGAGGCTTAGGAGCTTATTTATGGGGTTTTGACATAGGGCAGCGCAGCAAGGCATCTTGCAGTGCGGCTCTACACCAAACGTAGGCACCTTTGCACCATTGTGTAAGGGTGCCTCCGTTGCAGGCAGGATTGTTTTTGTGCAGGAAGGGGGACCTTCCTGCACAAAAACAACCCTAAGAACCATATTACTCTTTCTATGTGTGCTGCAGAAGGCAGCACACATAAGAAGAGGAAACACGAGGAGAAATTAAGTTATTTCTCCTCGTTATGATTCACCTTGGGAGGTGTACAGATTTTGCGCTTTCCCAGGTGTACGTTTTTGTAACTCTGGGGCATCATCAAATTCCATGGGTGTTGCGTGAGAAAATCCACCTCACTACCCATGGAACACCTGCATGATTTATAATGCCACTCAAAGCCACCCATGGTGGCTTTATGTGGCTTCATAAATCGTTATGAGAGCCATGTGCCACACATGTACCACTTTAAGTGGGGCAAAAGTGATTCGGGGCTCTCATAAAAAAGTCCGCAAGTGTATTGTTGGTAATTGCCTCTTCTTGTTATTTCTAGTGTGTAGCGCCTTCCAAAACCAGAGGTCACTGTCCTGTGTACATCTACCTAGTAGACTCAGAGGGCCCCCAGTTAATGCTGTGCCTCTGCGTTGCTGACCGGAACCAGTATCGCAAGTCTCTCATTTCTTATTTTGTCCCAACCCCCCATGGCCACGCCTTGTTTAGGGAGAAACTATTCCTTGAACGGGTCAGGCCCTATGGGGATAGGAGGTCCAGCAACAGTTCCAGTGTCGTTTCTGGGGTTGGAACCAAGTGAGTGCATGATATTAATCAAGTGGATAAAGGTGGAGCTATTGTCTTATAGAGCACTGAGGCCTATCATGAAGCATGCATGACTCTACTAATAGATAGTAGAAACTACTAGTAGTTACCTAGAGATCCTAAAAAGATATCCAAGTGGCATTTAAGGATCTTTGGTAGAACCCAGAACTCAGGACTGGATAACCAAAAATGAGGCTGAATTTTTGGCTTCAGAAAACCCCAAAATCTTTTACACTTTTCCAAAAATACATAAATTAAGCAATCCATCACCAGGACGCCCTGTTGTATCACAGATTGGGTCTATTGATGATCATTTATAGGTGTTTGTCATTTGGATTTCAAATCCTTTAGTGACAAAAATGCAGTCTTACATTAAGGATTCTAATCACCTGCTAAATATGATTTCAGATCTCTCTTTTCAACCTAGTCTCGAACTCCTGATTGGGTTAGATATAGAGGGCCTTTACCCTAGTATTACCCATGATGCGAGCCTGAGGGTCATTGAGAACTTACTAAGAGAAGAGAAATGGACTTTTAGTGCACTCATTGGGCCACTTACCTATTAGGGCTGAAACATGTCGAATCAGCTTTGGGTGCAGCATCATGAATTCCCCTTCATCACCCCCTATATGGCTATTATGAATACCTGAAGTATCCTTATTAAATGGATATTTGGTTGTTATCAAAGTATTTTTATTTTAAAGCCCCAGTGGCAATTATCTAACAAAGTGTTCCCTGGAATATGATTGAGCCCATAATTGTTTTCAGGGACCAGGATGTAACCCAATGATGAAGGATGCCACTGCTAGAGTGGGTGAGGGCCACTACACTAAACAGCTAAGGTTTGGTTGTTTTTTTATCAATGTGGGACTGTGCCTTGACCCTTATCTTTTCTACTGAGCCTTCCATTGTGAAGGCCAGAGATTTTGTAGGTGGTAGGATAACTTATTATGGGTTTAGTTAGGGAGCTTGTATCCTATGGTCTTTTCTTTCCTCTCTCCCCTTCCCAAACAGAACCCTTCCTGGGTCTCTTGGGTTATTGTAAGGAATGTTTTTATTTAACATACATTGGGGAGGATTGTGATTTTTCTTGACATGTTACTGAGTCACAAATGTGAGAGATATACCGTTAGTCTTATTACAAGCACATGCTATACTTTCTAACTTGTGATAAGGTGGATGAGGTGTTGTGAGAGAATAATATGTCAGACAACTTGCAAATCTCAACTATTGTTTTAATATTGTAGCAAAAAGAGTATAATAGTTTCACTTTGGCCATAATTAAATGTTGTGTGATGCCAATAAGAACCATACTTTGGCCCAGGTTTATTACTATGTGGACAAGTTACTGCATGGCAATGTAACAGATAGGCTGTCCACCTTATTATAAGTGCTTTATATAGTATTGGACTTGTAAATATGTGTGTGGACTATATGTCACATTGTCACATTGTGATAGATAGCCATTCTGGCAAACAGAAACTCAGGACCGTTTTTTGTAGAGGGGACCTTATTCCAAATGTCAAGGAGTACCCCGTCCACAGAAATATTATCAATGTCACCCTTAAAGTCAAATGGATTGTGAAATGTTGAAAGGCACAGTCCCCGTTAGCTTGGCAGTTGGAAAGGCAACTTAAATAGCCAGGGCCTCTCTTGGCTCGGATAGTGCCATGTCCTAAATCATTTATGACATTAAAACAACATTCAAATGAAATCATGACATGCTTTGTGACATCGTGGATGTTAATCATTTTATCGCTCTGATTGGTATTGCCCTGGGTGACCACAAAGCTTCTCCATGCTAATAGGAGGGCCTGCATGCCCTTATCAATGTCCAACTGATTTGTTTCTAATCATAACATACCTGGGTAGTAAAGCACTGTGACTCATCATTTAAAATGTGTGTTTTGAAATCATTAAAGTTTGTGGAGTACATTAGGTACATAGTGCAGACCTACTACAGTTCAACGAATATAAACCAGACCCAGAATAATGTTCCACACAGATGTTTGTGAATTGAAACTATACATTTGTGCATTTTTGGTCAAGCGCTGATTTTAACTAAAGCAGGGTGGCCGCCAAGGCCACTGTGTTTTTAATATTGTTCAATAAAACACATGATAAATAAAGTATTGCTACTCACAATTTAGACACACAAGGGGCATAAAACTGTAGTTTAGCAGTAGCTTGTGTGCAAATTGCCTGATCATAGCATTATGAAAAGTTTTCGTATGGTCGATGTGTCTTTTTAGACATTAGGGTCTGAATATACATTTAAGTGATTTTCATATATTTAGCTTACCTGACTCTGTTGGCCTATATAACTGGCTGTGGTCAGTGCCCCCTCCACGAGGATATCCAACTCCTCAGGAGGGAAGTTGGATGTCCTGTCACCTGCTCCTCCATCCATGGTGAATCCCAGCAGAAGTAAATGAGCAGCAATAGTTGTGGAGGCCTGTACAGTTGATGGTTATGAGGCACGTGGCCTAATGGGCATAATAAACATTTCTCTCATTGGATGCTACATGAGGGATGATGGATTCCAACAATTATGGACATTTAAAACCAATGCAGGACCGCAAGTGCTGAAAAAAGTAGGTACAGACGGCACTTATGAGTCTGTTGTCCATGTTGGATACACTAAAGCATACAAAAAGTTGATGGATGGAATGCTCGAATTAATCTCAGGCACTGGTCTATACTCGGGCCGCATCTCAGTCCAGTGAAATTTTGCATACTATACCACCTTGGTTTGGGCCCTTCCATATGAAAATCGGCCTTGACCCTGCTTTAATGGGAACAGTCCAGCCCAATCTGCCAAGCCAGGTCATCCATTAACTGGAATACAAGCAACCCTGGGCTGGTTTCACCATAGTTTGGGCTCATCAGCCAGTTATAACTTGGTTCCAATGATGCAGTTTGCATGGGACCCACATCTGGCCGTTCCCGTCTCTCTTAAGCTAAGACACTAAAGTATAGAAAAAGTGATGGATGGAATGCTTGAATAAATCCTAGCCACTGGTAGTTACTCAGGCTGCATCCCAGTCCAACGTTATTTTGCACACCATACCACCTCAGTTTGGACCCAGCCATATATTAATCAGCTTTGACCTTGCTCCAATGGGAACACTCCAGCCCGAACTACCAGGCCAGGTCTTCTCTTCTCTTCCCTGATCTGCAACACAAGCAACCCAGGACCAGTTTTGCCCTTTAGGGCTCATCAGCCAGGTATTGGCTCCAGTGGCACAGTGTTCTCGAAGCCCACATCTGGGCATTACCGTCCCCCTTATGGCAACACACTATATTATACAAAAAAGTCATGGGTGGAATGTTTGAATTAATCTCATCTACTGGTAATGACTTGGGACACATTCCAGTCCATCGTTATTTTGCATACCATACCACCTCAGTTTGGGCCCAACAATACACAATGTCAGATATATCAATCATTTGCCATGTTTAGTCTGTCAACAAAAACCAACAATGCTAGCATATTCTATAACTGACAATATAGTGGATCGGAAGATGTTATTGACAGAAGAGTCTGCCATCTGTGACGTTACATACATCAATAACCACTAGAACATCCTCAATAGAAACAATAGGATACATCATTCGCTATGTAATCTATGCCAACTATGATGCATTTATTTTAAATTATATAAATTAAATAAATAGAAATCTGACCAACCATGCACTGTTTTTAACATTTATAAACATGTGGTAGATAACTTCTAACTTTAAAATAGGTGATTTTATTAATCACAAAGTTTTCTAATATTTGTTTTACTTTTTTGTGAGTTTTCAGAAATTATATTAGTAGCAGTATATATTTATATATTGTTTAAAAATATTTTTTAAATGTATACAATTCAGCCACATTCTTGAAATAGTATATATGTTTGTGTTTTGATAATACTATTTTTATACTATGTCCATTAAACTTTTGTGAAGATATAACATTAACACATTGCACACCTACATTACAAATGTGTCCATCAACCACCCCAGGCATGATGGAGAAGAAATGTCAATGTAACAAACGTATGCACAAACCACTTTGGCTGGAGAAACCATGCTAGAAAGGCATATCATTAAAAAGAACAGGCTGAACCATACCACCATTGAGCCTTTGGCACAAATGTTTCAATCAGACCTTTTGCTGGACAGCAGAATTCACAGTGTCATTTAACCTATTGTGAAGATTATGTCAGGGTTGTATTTCCATGCTACTGTCTCTTTACAGGACACAGCGACTCCAGTGGGGTGTACCAGCCACCATTTTCCACTGTTGTTAACCAGGTCCTAGATGTTATGCTCAGACCTATGAATGACTACATTCAATTTCCAACGGATAATGTTACACTGAATAATATCAATGCTGAGTTCTATGATCTAGAAGGCATGTCACATGTGATTGGTATCATAGATGGAACCCATGTTGCACTGGTGCCACCTCATGACCAAAAGCATCTGTAAGAAAATAGAAAACCTTTCCACTCCATAAATGAGCAAGAGGTTTGTGTAGCTGATCTCAACATCACCAGTGTGTGCAAGATTCCCAGGTTCCACCCATGGCTTGCTAGTGTTTGCCAATAGCTGCATACCACAACAGATGGCAGACCTTGTACCAAGTAGGGGATGGCTTGTTGGTAGGTATCAAACATTATGTTGATGTCAACTGTTGTTAGAAAGTTGTGCCATTCCAATTGTAATTTCACTTATGTTTGGTTTTGTGCTTATATTTTTCAGGTGACTCACGTTATTCAAGTCATACATGGCTTTTAACACCTCTGAGAAACCAAACAATGCCAGGGGAAGTCTGCTTCAGTGAGGCCCATGTGCAAACCAAGGATCCTGTGGAATGGGCTTTTAAACTTCTGGAGGCCTAGTTCAGGTGTCTAGACAACTTTGTAGGGGCCCGCTTTAACTCTATGGGCAAGGTCTACAAAATTTGTGTGATATATTGTGTGCGTCACAGTGCCCTGTGGAGAAACATTCCTTTAATCTCAGATGAGAATTACGAGTAGGAACCCCAAGCTGATGTTGGTGGTATGCCTCAGCAAGATAACAGTGGTGATGATGAAGGTACTCACACGTGAACTCATTGAAAAAATCTTTGCTTGATGGTAAATGGTTGTAACAAAAATGTAATTTGTGTGTATTGCCTATGGATATATCGTCTCTTAGAATTTACACTGATAATCACATTTCGGATATTTCGGACATTATTTTCAAAGTGTTTTGGATTTTTAAATGTGTTTTGAATGTAAAATCCTATATTGGCAACATCTTACATATAATGATGGGCATGATATATAAGGATGTATATTTTACTGCTCTTGATGTGAGACTTACTATTCTAAAGAAACTAACACAATCATTGTGCAAATGCATGAATGGGAGGTGTGTGAATTTGTTCTGACGCGTCGCTGGTTTCCATTTGCAAGAGGAATCCCACAATTTCATTTTAAAGTCCACCACAATATATCCAGTAAAGCTCATCCTCAGCAATTTTCCACTGCAGATGATAACATCCTCTGTCCTGAAGTCATCTACAATTCCAACCACAGAAGGAATGAGTCACAGGAGCAGACAAGATAAATGTCCAGCTGTAACTGGTCCTTGGCATTTTTCTGGACAGCAGCCTCTTACGTCTCAGGCCATTAATCACTTAGCAGGTACAGAAGGGAAGTTCCAAAGGGACAAATACAATTCACTAGCCGTTCTTCAACCTGGGTGCTTAATTAAACCTGTGTGTGGTACCAGCCCTGAAGAAAATGCAGGAGCAGACATTCCAACAACATTTCTCGGTAGAGGTTTCTCCACTATTGCAGCACACAAGGAGAATTTTATTTGCTGCATTAGCTGGCAGGGACTTCTTTCTCTCGTTGCAGGAAGACTCTCTCTTTGGACTGGATCTAGAAAAGGTACTGCTGGAGATGAAGCCACAGCCAATTGTATTAGAGTTTCCAGGCTTTCCGATACAAATTTTGCAGCAGAGTGATGCATTTCCATTCATAAGAGCATGCAGTGTAACAACAAATATGTACCAGTGCTCCATGTACTCTAAAACATAGATATTCAACGTTGACTTGGCAGTGTGAAGCTCTTGTCTGTTGTTCAACATAGCCACTGGCCTGTCCAGTTAAGCCCACTAACCTTCAAAGGAAACCCACCATTCTTCCCAGGCCTCCTGTAGTGTCTGGCTTCAGTGATTCTCGGAGGGTCCCTGTTCTGAAAAGGGAAGGTGCCACAGAAGTGTGATGAATTTAAAATGCAGTACTCTGGAGTAATCGGGGAGTTCCATTCCCCTCTCTTGGCTGTTGTCTGGCCAGTTCTTGGAATACTTAGAAAAAGGCTTGATCCCGGACAGAAATTTGCATGCCTTTAGAATACACTTATCTGAGCTCACAGAGAATATATTTTCTATTCCCACACCAGTGGAAGAGGTAGAAGTACTAGCTTTGACGACACAATGGAAATTTGGCTCTGAATCTTAAAGCATGTCATCATCAAAAAAATACCAATTTTAGATTTAAAAGCATTTTACATACCGTATTCCTATCTTATTTATTTATTTAATAGGTTTATTCTATGTGAACCAGGCCCCCTTTGGTGTCAGATCGCTTTACAGAAATAAAGGATTACAGGAGTACAGTAAAACTGCTACAAGAGATCATTCATCCAGTTTGAAAAAATATAGATACTGCATCGCATTAATGATAGATTACAATGAACGTGTAACTTCGAAACAAAGATACTCAGCAAACAGACATGAAAAGGACTATGCATAAAATATATTAAAGTAACGAGTGGTGGGAATTGGACCATAATGTGTGATGTACTACTGATAAGTACCAAAAAGGAAACAAGAATTAGCAAAGCCAATAGCTCTGGTGTTGACTGCCTGCCTTCTGGCAACTTTGTTTTGTTTTATCATAGTTTTTGCAAACCTTTATTGCTTGGGAATATGCAGAGCCCCCAATAATCTAAACAAATACTCATTTGCCACAGGCAAATGGTTTTTGGGGTTATTACATTGCCATAGTAGCCCCTAGCACTGAAGGGAACTATTTAAAAAGTTAGTCAGTCTGACTGAAAGCCAAGAAGGAAAGAAAGAAAGAAAGAAAGAAAGAAAGAAAGAAAGAACGAAAGAAAGAGAAAGGAAAGTAAAGAGAGAAGGAAAGAGATGGAAAGAAAGACGTAAAGGAAGAGATGGAAAGAAAGAGAGGTAAAGAAAAGGTAAGAAAGAGAGAGGCAAATAAAGAAGGGAAGATGGAAAGAGAAAGGAAGAAAGACAGAAAGAGAAGGAATAAAAGGAAAAAGAAGGAAGGAAAAAGAGAGAGAGAGAAAGCAAAAGAAAGAGAGAAGGAAAGAGAGAAAGAAAGAAGGTCTGAAGGAAGGCAGGTATAAAAGAATGCAAAAGAAAATAGAAAGAGAGAAGGAATGAGAAAGAGAAAAGGAAAAGGAAAGAGAGAAGGTAAAAAGAAGGAATGAAGGAAAGATAAAGGAAGGAAGAAGGAAGGAAATACAAAAGTGAGAATGAAGGCAGGAATGAATGAAAGAATGCAAGAATCAAAGAATGAAAGAGAGTAAGAGAGAAAGGAAGAGAGTAAGAAAGAAAGGAAGAGAGATGAAAAGAGAAAAAGAAAACAGAATATAAGAAGGCAGGAATTAAAGAATGAAAGAAAATGAAAGAAGGAAAGAAAGAAGGAAGGAGAAAGAAGAAAAGAAGGAAGGAAAGTAAGAAAAATTAAAGAAAAAAAGGAAGGAAAGAAATTAGGAAAGAAAGTAGGAGAGAAAGAAAAACGTATAAAGAGGATAACCTAATATAGAACACTTTCAAATGGACAAGATCTGGTATGCTGTGGAATAGCAGCAGCCAGAAAAACAAAACACTTCAAAAGTAATTTACAATAGCATTGGCAGGAGATGGGATACGATAAAGAGGGAATGTGCATCAGAAACATCCTACTATCACATGGGCATGTAAACACAAAGGGAACACTAAAGTAATTACAAAAACACTAGGAACTAGCTTGTGTGTGGATAGTATCCTTGTGAGAGAGCTAACTGTAGTCACTCAAAGTGAAGTGAACCAGTTACTTAAATAGGCTGACTCACTGCCCATGCTGTAGTCAGTTGAATCAAATTGTAAATGATGCAACAGAAGATCAATGGATAAAGAGAGGTGGCTAAAAGCCAAAATCCTGCATTTTAATAAAATCAAAAGACGTGGTTAACGCCAGACCTAAAAATAGAAAAACCTAGGGGGCATATTAGCAAGACCCACTTTAAAATTATCGCCGTTTTAGCGGCAGGAAACTGCCGCTAAAACGGCGATAATGGGTTTGCTAATATGCGTTATAGAATTCCAATAGAAGCCCAGGTTAGATGTGCAGGACATCTAACCTGGGCTTCTATTGGAATTCTATAACGCATATTAGCAAGCCCATTATCGCCGTTTTAGCAACAGTTTCCTGCCGCTAAAACGGCGATAATTTTAACGAGGTTCTTGCTAATATGCCCCTTAATCTCAGTAGAATCCATTTTAGTGTGCTAATGAAAAATGTGGGTAGTCAGCCAGAATCCGTGTAAATAAATGAATATTGACATCCATGCTGAATAAAGTCAAACCAAAGGTAAAGTTTGAAGAGGAGAGATTAGACAAAGGTTTTCAAAACTTCCGAGTGAGGGAAGAACGCCTGAAATAATTAGTTTGGTAGTCAGGTGGTTGGGTGAATTAGTGTGAAGGGTTTTATGAACACTACACCCCAATTTATAAATGCCCCCGACTAAACGTCTCCTGCCCCCACACCCTATTTTAACTTGTGGAATGACATCTGACCGGGTAATTGCACACTACTTTTAATGTTTTTTTTTCCCAACAGCAGCCTGGAACAGAATGGCTGCAAACAGGCCCATTTTTTCGTCTTCAGGCTGCAGAACGTTTTCTCCAAATTGGAGGAGGCTGCGCTATTTTGTTTAATAATCAAGCCCTCTCTGTTATGTTACCAGTAGGTAGTAGGCATGGGAAGGGTCATGTTCTCAGAGCCAAATTATATACTGCTGTGGAGCTTGTCAGATGGAAGGGGAACCTGATGCAGCACTTCGGACTGGAGCTGAGGGGGGGGGGGAGCACATAGCAACGTGGTAAAGTCATGATTAATATTTTCTAATTCTTATCATTACTCATTGCAGCTATTTAACTAGTGGGTGACCTAACACAGACTTTCTACAACAATCTTCTAACGTTGTTAGTGTGTCAGGTTCTGAAGCCAAGTGCAGTAGTGAAGCCACGTTCTTCACAATTTCACTGATTTTTTTCACACTTTTGTCACATTTGCAATGTTGCAAAGCTGGAATTGTTGAAAGAAAGAGGCAGCGGAAAAGGTGCCTCCAACTCAGTTGGTGTTCTCACTCACAATCTGGGCTGCGAGAATTCTGTCCAGAAGCCACAACTCACAGTTTCTCTGTGAAGGACCCGCCCATTTAGATATGTGCTTCCAAATCTTCTCCTGCCAGAGGATTTCCAGCAGCAGCAAGAATTAGATTATGTTATTTTTCGTATACTTATGGTAGCAAATGTGTTTCTCCATTGCCAGGTAGGGGGCAAAGACCTGAGGACTCATTTCTGGAACGCCCTACTCAAAAAACCCAAGGCGGACCCGAGAGACCTCAAGAACGTCCGGCCCATCTCCCTGCTTCCGTTCCCAGCCAAGGTCATCGAGAAGATCGTCAACAAACAGCTAACCCGATACCTCGAAGAAAACAGCATCCTGGACCCATCCCAATCAGGGTTCTGCAGCAACCACAGCACTGAGACTGCCCTCATCGCCGCCACCGACGACATCAGGATCCTGCTGGACAACGGTGAGACCGCAGCCCTCATCCTGCTGGACCTCTCCGCCGCCTTCGACACTGTCTGCCAACGCACTCTACGCGCACGCCTCCTCGACGCAGGGATCCGAGACAAGGCCCTGGAATGGGCCACCTCCTTCCTCGCCGGCAGAACCCAGAGAGTCCGCCTCCCACCATTCCGATCCGAAGCCTCCGAGATCATCTGCGGCGTACCCCAGGGATCATCCCTCAGCCCAACACTGTTCAACATCTACATGGCCCCGCTCGCACGCATCGCCAGACAGCAGGACCTCAACATAATCTCCTACGCCGACGACACTCAATTGATCCTCTCCCTCACCAAGGACCCCCTCGCCGCCAAATCCAACCTCCATGAAGGAATGAAGGCCGTCGCCGATTGGATGAAGATCAGCCGACTAAAACTGAACACGGACAAGACAGAGGTCCTCATCCTCGGCTCCAACCCCTCAGCCTGGGACGACTCCTGGTGGCCAACGACACTGGGAGCAGCCCCGACACCCACCGACCACGCACGCAACCTGGGAGTCATCCTCGACTCAACGCTCTCCATGGCCAAGCAAGTCAACGCAGTCTCCTCCTCCTGTTTCAACACCCTCTGCATGCTTCGCAAGATCTACAGGTGGATCCCGACAGATACAAGAAGAACAGTCACCCAGGCCCTCGTCAGTAGCAGACTTGACTATGGGAATGCCCTCTACGCGGGAGCCCCGGCCAAGCTCATCAAGCGACTGCAACGCATACAAAATGCCTCCGCACGCCTGATCCTCGATGTACCACGCCACAGCCACATCACCCCCCACCTGAGGAACCTGCACTGGCTCCCCGTCGACAGGAGAATCTCCTTCAAACTCCTCATCCACGCACACAAGGCACTCCACAAGACTGGCCCAGCCTACCTCAACAGACGACTCCTCTTCTACGTCCCCAACCGCCAGCTCCGCTCCACCGACCTCTCCCTCACCACCGTCCCTCGCATTCGAAGAACAACCACCGGCAGCAGATCCTTCTCCCACCTCACCGACAAGACCTGGAACACCCTTCCACTAAGCCTACGACAGACCCAAGACCTGCTGACCTTCAGCAGGCTACTCAAGACCTGGTTGTTCGACCAGTAGCAGCACCCCCCCCTTTTTTTTCTCCCCAGCGCCTTGAGACCCTCGCGGGTAAGTAGTGCGCTCTACAAATTCTGTGATTGATTGATTGATTGGAACAGGCCTTACCCAAACACGGGATGAGCAATACCCTGTATCATTAAAAAGAGTCACCCCAACAAGATTGTTACAGCTAGGGCAAGAATTAAGAGCCAGTGTGGCAGTAAGTCAAAACATCCCAACTTTATTTTAGCATGCCTAACAAACAGGAGCGGCACGTATTGGGGAGAAGAGGCGGGGGTGGGGGGGCACAGGCAGTGGGGGGGCACAGGCAGGGGGCGGGGGGCGACGGAGACAAAAAGAAAACTTACCTGCTGCCCTCCAGCATCACGTCGCGCTCTTCCGCTCCTCTCCGTGCTGCAGGCAGGCACAGGCTCCCAGTCTGCCCTGCGGCCAATCATGAAGCTGCTCTCATGCATGAGAGCAGCTCCAGGATTGGCGTGAGCACCGATGATGTGCGCTCCAGGACAGACTGAGAGTCTGTGCCTGCTCTCTCCAACCCCAGCAATGCAGCTGGGGTTGGAGAGAGCTTCACTGCACATGTGGTTTTTGGCTGGCCTTGGACGACGAGCCAAAAACCACATGTGCAGTGTAGGCAGAGCCCACCACTGCCCCTCCAGCCTATCATCACCCTGGCCCTGTCACAAGTCCCGGCTCAAACTAAATAAAACAATAATAAAATGGGTTTTAAACCCGTTTTATTATCCTTTTATTTTTACATTTATACAAGTGCTGGCAGGGGGGGCGACACTCCTCCACCATAGCGGCGGAGCTGCTGCTGCTAACAAAGAGCACAAGCCCGCACTTAAGTACAACTTTTAGTCTCTATTGTGCTTGTATGGGGTTACTTCCTCAAGAAAGACAATCAACTCCTGTGAAAATGAAAAAGCCAGTGGCAGGTATGGAAACTAGACAGGGATATGAGTGGGATGCTGAGGTGGGGGTGCACGGACAAAAACCCTAACAGGCAATAACAGTTCCAAACAGGGCACAGTCGGTAAAAGACCATTAACTTCTTTGACCTTACTTAAACACTTGAGCTGGATGCCCTGGGAGAAGAAGTCAGGTAGATAACACCACCAACAAGCATTGGCAACGCCAATAGATCTCACCTCAGAGACCTATTACCTCTACCAATGTATTTTCTTCATGCTGTACAGCATCAAAGCAGATGCTGTACAGCATAAAGGAAGGATAAGAAAACAATATAAAAAGCATGACGAAGCAGTCATTTGGCCATGTCATTTTAAAGGCACCTGCATCTGTTCATGCATACACGTCTAAAAAATGATGCAGTCCAACGGCCTTGTTATTGTGTGGAGATCTTTGTACATTTCTGTTTTTGTGCGTCATTAAAGACATACAGAATACAGTTACACATTTGATTATATATATATACACACTGATATAGCACTGTTGTCTTTGAAACAAGTTCTCTATGAGGTGTAGAAGTGTGTTTTCCTGACCCTTGTTTACGAGGACTCGATTTGGGCCAAGCAGCCATCTTTTTCAAAATGGATGTCACCCTTGTATTCCTCCTGCACATTTCACTGTTTGTTATTTCTACAGCACATAGTCAAGCAGAATAATATTTTTTTAATTCCATTGTCATTGTTCATGCTTTTCTTGATGAATCTTCTCTTGCTCAGTCACCAAACTTCAATTATTACTTCAAGGTCTTTCTGCCAGATCACTGTACCCTATTCATTCATAATAACATACTGTTTGTTCATGTATCTATTGTGTTCCATCATATCCGGATAGCATTAGCATGGAGTGGGCAGAATAATTATGTATGTAGTGGGACAGTGTTTAGGTGTTCAGGCAATATGAGGTTTAATATTTCTGTGTGCTGATTTGCTAATTAAACAACACATTCGCTCACACCACAGCAACTCTGCCTTTTTCGTAATTTCACATGCGAAAATAATGTATAAAAACCCTCGATTATGGGGGTGAGCCAGAACTTTCCTGAGACTTTTCTGTTCTGCTAGTGATGCTGTTAATTTCTTTCTTGATGTTGTTGCCCATTTGGCTTCAAATATTTTCGATTTTCCAGTTCTCTGTGTGTCCTATTTACTGAGAGCCTTCATGGCATTGATTCTTCACCATATTACTTTTGACTTTCGGTAATAGGTATTTAAACTATTTCGCTGACGTAAGACTCAGTTATTGAGTTGGCCTTTTTACTTAATTGACTGTATTTCTGATATTTCTGATGTGCTGAGAGGTGCGTTATCTCGGGACCACATTACCTCATGAGTTGTAGGTGTTCTGTTGTAAAATCTTGGGGTCTAAAAATTGAAGGGTTACCCACGCCCACCGATTGTGATTTTCTCACAGGTAAGAGATAGCAATATGTCGTTGGAATCACACAAATAAGCAGAGAATATGAAGAAAAGCAAGGTTGGCACATAAGAATCAGGATGAACAAGCGCAATATAAGAGCCACAGAAGCATAAGGCTGAGAGAAGGCAAAAAGTGCAGGTGGGGACAGAAGCGTGCAGGTGAGGGAAAGTCAGAGGGGGCACAGAAGATCATGAGCAAGAGAAGGCAATGTAAGCATGGGTGAGGGACAGAAGTACGTGGTGAGAGAAAGCGATATGGAGCACGGGTGTGGGGCAGAGAAACACATGAGGGAGACAACTGTAAACCAAATGCAGTCTCATGGAGTGCTTAAACAAAAAGAAGAAAACAAGCACTTCAGCCATGCTCGGGGGGGGGCAAATGCAAGAAAAGGAATTAAAGTCCACAGAAGCTAATTAATAAGCAGTAAGTAAATTAGAGTGACAATGCAGCCAACCAATGGTAAGAAATAGGTGGGCTCAAAACCTACTGCAAGCTAAAAAAAATGTCTAGCAACAAACAGTGCATGCAAAGTTTTAGGTGAGACCTAAAAAGGGTCCAGTGGGAGGTGTAGTAAACATATGCTATGTGGGTGGGGAGATGGCTAAGCAAGGACCTGGTAATGAGGTATAAAGAATGGTAGAAGTCTTATGTGTGAAGCAGGAACATTCTGTGCAGATTCATAACTAACTGGAAAAAAGAGGGACTGTTCAGAACCTGCACAGGTAGCAAGTTAGAATGTTTTCATGAGAGGTAGGCTATTGGCCTTTTATGCTCATTTTACAGCTTCAACGAAAAGTGGTTACCTTAGTGGTGGTGGGAAAAATGGATGTATTCAGCTTTGTTGAGCAAATCCAGATTATTTCCAGATCCAGATTATTCATGTTATCGCCCAAATCGAGTTTACAAACTGATATGTCAACCAGCAAAATGATTCTGCACTGACACACCAATAAAGGAAAACAAATAGTGGGAACAGTTGCAATTAAAAATAAAAATGAAGTCGAGTATCATCACCATTAATTCAGTTAATAAATAAAACAGAATTCTTTTCTTGAACTAAAATCCGACTATGCTCCAAGAAGAAAATGATAAATAATGTGTAAAAATGTTGCATGATGCAGAACATATTCGATAGTCACTCTAACCAGGCAAGTGGTGGCAGTACCTACATTAACTGCACAGGAGTCTCCTGTCCAACAGTGAGAAAGGGTAGGCATATATGACTTTTTTAAGTTCAAAAGTGATTTTATTGAAGAAACATAGAACAAAAAATACATAATACGATAAACAATATGTAAAACACAAAAATAAGCATTATACAATTAAATAAACTCATTTGAGTAATAATATCATGCAAACATGGCTGTGATGAATTGGCAAGATAAAAAGATAATAGTAGAATCAATAAGATAATGCGTTTCTTACAAAGTATATTAAGATGAAATCAACAGAGACATAACATTAAGTTACTAAGATGAGGAATGTCACGGAGGTCGAGAAACTTCCTGTTGAGTTGGAGTTAGGAAGAAGGAGTGCTTAGCGGTGGCATCTATGTACATTGTAACAGGAGATCATAGATTCAAACGTTTATAGCTATATGAGTAGGATGAACAAATGCTGTATCCAATCTATGATTATAGCATACAGCATACCACCAGGCTTGGAATGATAAACTAGCCAAGTCTTTCCAATTTTTGGTGATCTGCTGGAAGTCAACTGCTAACAATTGATCTACAATCTTTATGTTATGAATGCAATTATCCCAAACAGGTGATAGACTTCATAAAAATAAGTTAACAGCAGAGTCAGGAAACTTGGAGCCGAAGATTAAGTTAATCTGGGCCCAAACATTTTCCCAGAAAGTGTGTACATGTGGACATGTAAAGATTAGGTGCTTGAAATCAGCAGATGTGGAAGAGCATGGCCAGCAGGAATTCAGGCATATCATTGTGTCTTTTATGTAACATGACCGGATGTATTAAAAGTCTATTATAAAAAAACAAATAATGTTTGTGTAGTGTTTGCTGCTCTGGAGGTTTTCCTGATCTTGGTCCATATTTTGTTCCATAGGAGAATTGACCAATCCACCTCAAGATCCCCTTCCCAAGAAAGCTCTACTTTAGTCTTCTCTCTATTGGTGGGTAAAGTACGTAGATGAGTATAAATGGTGGAAGCTTTGGGATAAGAGTATAGGAATGTGGGAAGACCATTAACAGGGTGAGGATTAGGATGACAGTGGGATAGAACTTGAGCATATGCAGTGGAGAGGGTTTGCTTAATAAGAATGTATTTAGAGTGAAAGGAAGGAGGTAGGTCAAAAAGCTGACTAGCCTTTGAGAAGGATATGACATCATTCTGAGAAAAAAGGTTGGTGAGTCCAAATCAAACCTTTGTGTCTCCAAGATTTCCAATAAAAAGATTTGCCACCAATCAGTATAAACTTATTTTGCCATAATGGGGAATTAAGAAAGGAATTTGGATCTGTAGGGGATATCGTTGGACTAGATCCTAAAAGTTTGCAGGTGTGTTTGAGGATAGAGGTAGATATAGATTGTGGTCTGCGGGTAAAAGAAAGATATTCTTTAAAAGAGGAAGGAGAAAGATATGAACGTTCAAGGTCCACCCACAGAGGGCAATCCAACAGAGAATCAGAAAACCATCTCGAAGCATGACGAAGTAAAAAAGATTTTTGGTAAGTGGGAAAGTCAGGAAAATTAACACCACCTTCTGATTTTGGCCTTGTTAATCTCAGTAATGACATACAATTCTTTTTATTATTCCACAAGAATGAAGATATTATAGAATTTTTTATTTTATTTAAGGGAATGGGTACTGGGATATTGGAGAGTGTATATAAAACTATGGGGGTGAGCATCATTTTAATGGTATCTAAACGACCCCACCATGAGAGATATAAGGGGTGCCATTTGGTCGTTAATGTGGAGAGTTTACACTTCTCCATACACAAAGAAAGTGTTGTTGGAATTAAGGGGGTAAAGTAAAGTCCTAAGTATTTTCTGTGTTGGGAATTCCAAATAAAGTTTGAAGCACTGAAATCGTCCTGAAAGGTATACTTAGTCAAAGGTAATATTTCACATTTATCTCTATTTATTTTGTAGCCAGAGACGGAGGCAAAGACCTCCTGTAAAAAGGTAGGGACAGAGGATTGCAGACTTGAGATAAATAATAATATATCATCAGCATATGCTGCCAATTTAATTTGTTTGTTATTAGCTTCAAAACCCTGTATTTCATTATTTTGACGAATTCTGGACAAGAAAGGTTCCAAAGCTAGGTTAAAAAGGAATGGGGACAAAGGACAACCTTGGCAAACACCTCTTCCCAAATCAAAGTAGGGGGATGTGTTACCATTTACATAAACGGCAGCCCATGGATTAGAATAAAGAATTGAAATCAAAGAAATAATCCTTGGGCCAATACCGAACCATTTAAGCGTTTGAAAGAGATAAGTCCAGTTAACTCGGTCAAACTCTTTCTCCTCATCTAAGGTCACAGCTGCTAATGAATGAGGTAAATGAGAGGATTTGGATAGAATATAAAAATAGACGAGTATTATCTGAAATAAGGTGGCCTTTAACGAAACCGGATTGTTCCTCACCTAGCAATTAAGGGAGTAAAGTCTCCAAACGCATGACCAAAGCCTTAGAAAAATGTTTGTAATCAATATTAACAAGTGAGATAGGCCTATAATTTTTACAATATTTTAAATCCTTCCCTTCTTTAGGAATTAGACAGATTAGAGCTTCCAAGAAGGAACCAGAGTTTGCCGACCTTATTTTGGCCACCATAAAACTTTGCACTGCATTTTAACAAGTAAAGTGAGGCATTATCAGTCGATTCCTTATTAAATTGAAACTTTGCCTTAATAAGTTGAGACAAACAAACTTTGGACTTAGTAGGAATGCTTCAATCTTTTTATCCCAGCCAAAAGGTCTCTTCTTATTTTGCGTGAAATTGTGCGTTTCGGGACACAAAACTAATAATAAAATCTCTTGCGGCAGCTTTAAGTTCATCCCAAATAACTGGGAAAGGCAAAGTGTCCGTTTGGTTTAAGGAGAAATATTCATTAAAGAAGGAAACAAAAGAGGAGTTAAAATTTGGATCTAAAAGGAGTGAACTATTAAAACGCCATCTCCTGGGTATATTAGATTGCGACACTATATCCAATTGAATGGAAATGGGATCATGATCAGATATTAGAATGGACCCAATATCTGCATCTCTTAATGATTGGGAAATATTTTGTGAGACAAAAAAGTGATCTAATCGAGACTGGGTTTGATGAGCCGGAGAGTAGTATGTACACTCCATCGTGGTAGGATTGCAAATTATCCAGGCATCTATAAATTTATATTGCTGAATGGTAATAATAAAAAATGTATGTGCTTTATTCGGTTTAAAAGAAACCAGCGAGTTGCGATCTATGAAGGGATCAACCACTAGAATAAATCTCCAGCAAGGATGAAATTATCATCAATGCAAGATGAGATTTGTTGAGTTAGAGATGTCCAAAAAGAGGGGTCACGACTAGTGGGAGCATAGATATTAAACAAAGAAACCGGTGCATTCCCTATTTGCAATTTAGTGTACAACCATCTTCCATCATCATCAGATAACTGAGAAAGCAACTTAACAGAAATCAATTTATGACAGAGAATTAATACTCCATTCCGTTTACCGTCACCTGGTGAGAAAAAACTTCCGCTACCCAACCTTTTTTCAATTTCAAAGATTCAGTTTCCGTTAAATGAGATTCTTGTATAAGTGCTATATCGGCTCCCAATTTCGATAAATGTGTTAAAACAAGTTGTCGCTTAATGGGAGAATTCAAACCTCTGACATTCCACAACACAATTTTCAAGGACATAAAGACAATGAAGAAACAACGAAAAGATGATGTCCTAGAGGAACCATCAAAGAGCAGAGGACAGAATTTATATCAGCCCAACCATGTGCGCATAAATTATGGTGATATAAAGCATTTAAGAAGAGTGAATACAAATATAAATGTGAAACAAAGACCCAAAAAAAGAAGAAAAGAAGAGACGGGGTAATAAGGGAAGTATAGCAAAGAAAGAAAAGGAAAAAGGAAGAGAAAGGAACAACAATAAAAAAGATACAACATACCTAAGCCTAAGAGTACCATAGGAAGATGGGGGGATAAAACCACATGAAACGGATGGCACGCCCGAACTCAACGGAACATAGAACGAGGAAGGACCACATCACATCACGTAAGGTAAGGGTATAGGGCAAGTACAGACATCAACAATCCTGGAATAGAGGAGAGAAAGCGATTAATTTAAGAATAAGGAGGAGATATACAGTAAGATGACATAATGAACTGTTAAAAGACAAAATAGCAAAATAGTAAACAGCATTAAACTATTAAACCGTATGCTAGAACTTTAAAACAATAGAATAGAGAAGAAACTACTACAAAAATTGGAAAATATAAAATATTTTAAGATGACGATGCTCCAGAACAGTCCATAGATTCAGACTTGCAGGAATTGATGAAGCGCTGCAATTTAATAGGATCTTCATATGTTGTAGTTTTGTTTTTATAGGTGACTTTGAAGAGACAGAGGTGAAAAAGTCCATAGCGGGCTCCCAGAGCACGTAAATCAGGTCTCATGTTAAGAAATTCTTTGCGCCTATTCGCTGTGGTTTTGGCATAGTCTTGAGCAAAAATAAAGTGGAGCCTGACTACGAACGCAATGAATTGATTTAACTGCTGTAAGAACTTTGAGTAGGTCTGTATATTCAAGAAAGTACATTATAACTCCCCTTGGTCTCCAAGAAGTAGATGTACCTGTATGCTGATGACGCTGGGCCAGATGTACGACCCTAAATTGCATGCACAAACGGGTTTGCGACCCGTTTGCGCATGCAAAATGGCCCAGGGCCATGTACAATTCCTAAATAGCGAGTCCAATTAGGAAGGGGCGTTCCCTTCCTAATTGCGTCTGCAAAGCAATGTATGAATGTTTTGTGACCACGATTGCGGTCGCAAAACACTCGCAAATTACCACCCTCTTCAAGAGGGTGGTAATGCAGTCGCAATTTGGAAGCGGTCCCCAGGGGACCCCTTCCACTTTGTGACCGTCTCTAAAAATATTTTTTAAGGGCAGGCAGTGGTCTCAGGGACCACTACCTGCCCTTAAAAAACGAAACGAAAACGTTTCATTTTTGATTTTTAAATGCATCCCGTTTTCCTTTAAGGAAAACGGGCTGCATTTTTAAAAAAACTGCTTTATTTAAAAGCAGTCCCAGACATGGTGGGCCCAGCAGACCACCATCCCTGGGAGGGCCTGTCATGGGGTCGCAAATTGGGAGAGGCTCATTGATATTCATGAGCCTCGCAATTTGCGACACCATTGGGAATCGCAAACAGTGTTAAACACACTGTTGTACATGCCAAATAGCGCCTCGCAAATTGCGAGTTGCAAATGAGTCGCAATTTGCGAGGCGCTATTTTGCAGGTCGTACATCTGGCCCCAAGTCTGTGAGCACGCTAGATGTTGAGCGACGTTCCTTCTGGTAAATGTAGCAATTTAGGAAAGAAAGACTTGAAGAAAGAGAGAGGGTCAGAGCCCTCTGAGCCTTTCGGTAGACCATAAATACGGAGATTATTTCTTCTATTCCTATTTTCAAGATCTTTGACCTGCCACTGAAGTGAAGAGACCTGGGATTGAAGAATGTTAACTTTCTCGTTGGTGTGTGCATAAGAGGAAACGCTATGTTCCACTGAAGTAAGCCAGTCATTCATCTTGTCACCTGGTCGCTGGAGTCATTGTCGACATCTTTAAGTTAGCATGAGCCCGGTAGCCATGATGCTGCTTTTGCGCACGACACTGCATGTCTTTATTTTTGCTTGACTCTGTTTATGTCTTTCGCATGAGAACTCTCTGCTGTGCTCATTCTCTGCCTGTTCTGGAGTTTCGTCTGAACATTGTGAACATGGTCGATAAGCATTTCCTCTTGTTATTCTGTTCTGGTCAGGCCCTAGCACTTAGACAAAACATACCAATACAGCTGTTTTTGCTGGAGAATCGTACTTTGATATTATGAGGATGCATGTTTCGGTGAGACACACTTGGAGAGGGACATTTCCAGGGAGAAGAACAACCCGCACCTGTGATGTAGAAATACGATCTATGGCCTGAGGTATGGGGTCTGTTGACAAAGCCCAGAGATCTTCTATTATATAATAATACTTCTGCTTACCAAGGGGAGGGTGGTTAGGCCTTATAGTCCATTATCCACTGTCTTTATAAAATGACATCTCCCTTTATGATATATGGCCTTGCTGCAATGCTAACTGTATTGATATTATGCATTTTGCTGCTGGAGGTGGCTTGTATACTGCATTTTAGAGCACGTTAGTTAAAATAAATATTTTAAAATATTTTCGTGTCTCTTTCAGATCTTATTGTGGACAAGTGCAAGAGTGTGAGCGAAAAGGTGTGTCTTGTTACCGCGATTCCTGAGAGATCCGGGAGTGTTATGTTCTGGGTTGTCTAATCATTGGTTTCTCCATTTGTGAGTAGGAGAGCGAGTGAGACACTATAGCTAGTAGGTCCTGGGCTCATGGGCACTAAGGCGGTAGGAAGGCTTAGCCCCTATACACCGAGGTCCCATAATCCTGCACATAGTTCTGTGTATGTGCAGAATCCCTGCAACATGGCGCCACCATCGTTTGGTCTTGTACTTATTCACGAGACCACTGAGTAGCGCTTGTGCTTGTCCGCAATACCCTCTCACCAATTACCGGAGACGTCCGTGGTGCAAGGGGGTAACCTCCTATATTAGAGATTATAGGTTTTTCAGGCTTGGATTATAAAAGGTTATGTTTTCTCTTCAGTGTTGCGCTACCATTTTCCTTGTTTTCCTCTCTCGTTGGATAATGGCTATTGCTATTGCTGCTCATAATCGCGCAGTGCTGACTGCTCATTTGACGCAACATGGAGTCCCAGTTGCGGGAGCAACCATTATCTTTGTGGTTGAAGCGAACACTGCTCTTCGCTTTGAGGTTTTTTATTCTTGGGTTAAGTTCCCGGCGGTGGATGGGAATGATAATTTCCTCTTGCCCTCCGGTCACAACCCAGCCTGCAGTTATTCAGAAAGCAGTTAAAGACCTGGCTATTTCCCACTGCAAATAAAGTCACTCAGACTTAATTCAGCTTGCTGTTTTTCTTTTTTCCTTCCTCGGCTCTGGATCCGCCTAGGGCTAAGACACCCTCGGGTAATGCGCGCTCTATAAAACGACCTCATTTTATAAAACTACCTCATGAATATGAACACGCCGCGGTTCCCTGAGATTATAGACCTTATCGGTCACTTGAAGTTCCATTGTCAGCTTGGGAGCACACCATCTGGTTTAATGGCGCCCTACCTCACCCTGTTACAGTGGTCCGTTTAGGCCCTTTATCGGTCGATGGGGCCACATGGCACGTTTTGGAGTGTTTTACACCACATCCAAATTATCGTGGTGTTTCACACGCAGAGCTGCGCGAATTGCATGAATCTTTAGTTCATATTCACAGAAGTGTGGTACAATATATGTCCCGCATGATCCAGGTGGCTCCGGCTGGAGCCCCTCCTAGGCAACCAGGACATGGAGGCATGGTAATTAGCCCCATCATGATTAATTCAGTGATGGGAAAGCATTCTCCAAATAGAGATGATTTGCCGTTCTGGTTAGCTGAGTGATTTGAGCAGCTCGAAGCTGTATTTCCCAATACCACTCCTTTGGATAAACACAGGATCCTTACAATGAGTTTACCAAAAGGTCTTATTCCCAATTTAGCTGATTGCACCACCTGCGGGAAGGTGTTTGCGGCGCTGTATTCTCTGTGCTTTGGCACGCCCTCCATGACAGTGCTAACGACAGTTCTTAAGAAAGTTCAAGAGGAACACGGGGCGGAGGCCGCCCTGGAGTTGGGGATGAGACTGGTTGGGGTATTCCCTATTGTCTCTGATATGATACTAGCCAATATAAAAGGAGAAGCGGTTAGTTTGCAAGTGAGTCAGTGCCTTGAGGCAGTAGCAGACGTTGATAAACAATGTGAATTGCCTAAGATTATCGCTAAGGTGTATAAAGCATTAGGGCGTAATAATTTGGGGAATAAACCTTTTACTCAGCTGCAGAATAAACCCCCTCCAGAGAAGGAGGGGCGTCCATTCTTTCCTAAAACGAATTGGAACAAGAATAAACAACAACAACAACAACAGAAGCAAGGTTCGCGTGCTGGTTCACTGACACATGATGCTTCAGAGCGTAGGTATGATTTGCGTGACCGCTCTAAGCTTAAGACACCAGAGAGGTTTCAGGTTCCTGATACTCATTCTCCTCATTCCTTGCAGGACTCGTCGGATCAACAGTCCGGTGGAGGGGAGCGTCAAGATCGTCAAAAAAGGAGAGACCACGCAACAACGAAGTGATCCGCCACGCCAGTTTTGACGTAAAGGCCAAACCGAAAGGACAACTGCCATATCGTGCCCCGTTTCAAAAGAAAAAAGTTTCTGCTTTAACAGCGAAGTATGCCTCAGACTGTGAGAACCCTGCTTCTCGATAGGAGATGGGCTGTGACACTCCTCGACAGTGCAGCGCAAGTTACCACAGTACGAGAGGTTCTCCGTTCTTGTCTGGAAGTGAGAGCAACTGACACATTCATTACTGTGGAACAGCTGATTCAAGAGTTGCACCCCCTGATAGACTTTATGAGATAGTCCTCCAAATTGAAGGTGATATACAACGTACAATTAAGGGTATCTTTTGGGATAAACTTACCTCATCCTATGACATTTTGTTGGCAGAGGCGGATTGGCCTCCTCCATTTGTTTTAGCTTCTTCCCGAGGTGAGGACGTGATACTTCAGAGTTTTTCGCGTTACGTCTCTGAAGAGACTAAACAGGCTTATGCATCTGAATGGGCTTTAGCCCTAGCGCCAGCTGTGTATCGCAATCAGGTGGGCTGGGAAACAGATTCACCGGCACATGAGATCCCTCTGCGATCAATGCCACAGCCTCAGGCACAGTATCCAATCAAACATGAGGCGAAAGCGTCCGTTAGTGACATTTTGGCCCAGTTGGAATATCAGGGTGTAATTGAACCCTGTGTTTCATCAATGAACAATCCACTCTTTCCGATATCTAAACCGGACAGTTCATATCGCATAGTTTTGGATTATAGAAATTTGAACAGTCATGTTTGCACATTTGCCGTACAAAACACACACAGCTCTGCGTTAATAAACAATATTGTCCATAAAAAGTATAAAACCAATTTGGACATCTCCAATGGATTTTACAGTAACAATTTGGCTCCTGAGAGCCGTGACTGGACCACATTTACTGCGGTCGGCAATCAGAAAAGATTTACAAGGTTGCCCATGGGCTATAAGAATAGCCCTGGTGCGTTTGCTGCACGTGTTGTGTCACTTTTACACGACATTGATCATGATGCTTTCTCTTACGTCAATGACATATATTTGACTGATGACGAATTGATACCGCATCTGGTGCATGTTGACTGCATCATATTGTCCTTTGCAGACTTAGGGTACAAATTTAATTTTGCTAAGTCTCATATCGCCTATTTGGCGGTACTCTTTTTGGGTTACAAACTCAACAATGAAGGGAGGGGGTTAGCCCCCCACTTTCTGGAGAAATGTGCTCAATTGCAGCCCCCATCTACTCTTAAGAAGTTACAATCTGTGCTGGGTTTTTTTAATTTCGGGAGGACATACATTCCTGATTATGCTCAGCGTATCAAACCGCTTTATGCGTTGATACAACCCTCTTTTTCGTCTTCCAGCTGGCTTCCGGAACATACAGAAATTCTTCGGTCCTTGCAGTCTAACCTGCTTGCAACTGACTTCTTGTTAACTCGTGACAACACAACTAACTTAGTCATACGGATTGTACCGAGTACAATAGGTTTCACTTACCTGATATTCAATGAGGGAGATACGGTCCCCATTGCCTACAAATTGCATTTGTACACCTCAGCAGAGATGCATTTTTCCCCCATTGAGAAAATTGTTACAGCAGTACAGATTGCAATCCTGAAGGAGTGCTCTTTGGCTCAGGGGAAACGCATTCTTATGGTATCGCCAGTGCCTACTCAGGAGGCAGTCACAAATGTGAGCGTACCGAATTCAAAAGCCTTACACCCGCGCTGAATTCAGTGGGCGGGTTCTTTGACTTCGACTGATGTCACTTTTATCTTTGACCCATCCTTGCAGACACAGGAGTTTTTACAGTACGAACAGGTTCATCCTGCGCCACAGTTTTTACTACCCCTTGACCAATACAAATGTATAGTTTATACCAACGGATCTGCGCAGCCGGCCGTTGGTTTGAAACATGCTTACTCGGCCACCTGTGCTATTGTGGCGGGCTCTATGGTTGACGGTGTGTTTAAGTCTTCCTTGTCCACACACAGTCTCTTGGTGACTGCACGGCTCAATTGGCTGAGCTGCGGGCTTTAGTATTGGCTCTTGAATTTGCTGATCCAGATGTGCCTACACTTATAGTGTGCGATTCTTTCTATTGTGTACAGTCCTTTAATGACAATCTATTCTTTTGGTCTCAAAACGATTATTGAGACTATAAAGGTAGCGCAATCAAAACATAAAACGCTTTGGGTTCAAGTGGCAGCTCTTAAGGAAAGCTTGCCGCTCACACATGTTATACATACTTTTGGCCATCAGCGTGTGGGAGCACATGCTGTTGGCAATTCTTTGGCTGACGAGGCAGCCAAATCTGCAGTTGCCACGTGTTCAGCAGCAGCAGTTACAAGGTCCATGACTAAAATTGATAATGAAATCCTGGCAGCTATAGCTGCTACAAGGGATGGGACGGCGATCCCACAAGGTTTCCCTTCTAAATATTCTTATCATTTATCACCGGAGCAAGTTCCCTTTGCTTCCATTCCACCCGTTGCGGATCAGCTGATTCCCAACGAGGACCGCAGGCTTCCTTTGATAATTGCTGCGCATGAAGGCATGGCATCTGCACATGCTGGAGTTTCAGCGACAGTGTCTCTTTTGCAGCAGCGTTATTGGTGGCGTGGTCTTTATAGACAGACACATAATTCTGTACTTTCTCGTGACATTTGTCAACAGATTAAACTGTCTACGGTTGCACGTCCACCTCATACGCAGCTATACATCTCGAATCAACCATTTGGATGTATTTATCTTGATCACTGCGGTCCTTTGACGTCTGACACTGCCTATAAACATATACTGGTTGCAGTGGATTCTTGCACTAGATTCCTTCGGGTTTGGCCGAAACGTACTGCTGATGCTCGAAATGTCATTAGAGATTTGCGTGTCTTTATCGGAACATTTGCTTGTGGTACCATCCATTCTGACCAGGGTCCTGCATTCGCCTCTAAGGCTTACAAGGATGCGATGAGGTCGCTGGGGGTGCTATTGCAATTTTCGTCTCCATACAGGCCTGAGAGCAATTCTATAGTGGAGCGAATGAACCGTGACTTAAAGCAATCTTTGACAGCTAGAGTTTTAAGTATCGACAGGGGTTGGCTGACTCATTTATATGGGGTTCAACATGCACTAAATAATCTCCCTAGAAGATCTCTGGTTGGGCGGACCCCATAGGAAATGCTCTTTGGCATCAAAATGTTTGTGCCAGACTTTGATGGTCTACGTTTGACGTAGATAACCATTGTGCTATGTTACAGGATCTACAAAAGACACGAGACACTCTTGCTAAAGCTGATCTGCACTCGTCCGAAGACACAACGGCGCTGATACCAGTCACAGGGTGGCTTCCTAAAGTTGGAGATCTGGTCCAAGAGAAGATAGAGAACAAAAAAGAATTTGGTCCCTCCTATCATGCACCAGTCCCTGTTCTTGGATTAAAAGGCACTCGAACTGTAATTTTGCCTCCACTTCCTGGATGCAAGGAGAATCGCTACATTTCCATTAAACATTTCAAGTTGCACCATTTGGCCAATACTGAATAGCATACCCAAACCCGTCCTGCGGAGAGATGTTTCAATTCCTGTGAGGTCTTTGACGGTGACTAACGTGCACCAAGAGAGTGAAGTGGAAACTTCAATTGATGTACTGCCTGTTCTGTCCTCATCTTCGACGGCTACACCTCAGAATTATGACTCCCCATCTATGGAGCTTACTGTGGATATTCCTGCACGTGTGCTCCAATCATCCTTTAATGCTGACCATCCACCTTTGTATCGACTAGGAACTGTTGGATATTACATGGACAGAGACAACTTTTCTTTACCTTCATCGTCTTCTTCATTGAATTCTACAACGGAAGAACGCCCCAGTCAATTTTTCATTTTCTTTTCTTGGTTTCGCAGAACTTATCTGGTTCCTCCTTGGACCTACATTTGGATGGTACTTACAACGGTGTTTGTATTTATGTGGATTGTGTTTGTAACTCTCTTTTTCCTTTTGATTAATGGTCATTACTTACCTGAATGTTCTAATGTAGATTTGGTTGATGGAGTTTTGGCCCCACACACCTCATCTCATATGATGAAAACGGAGCAAGCCCACGTTAACATTTCGGCTGTGCCAGTAGTAGATGGCATTGTTTGGGATAAAGTTCAGTACGAAATATATGGCCCGAAGGAGATTATTCGAATGCCTTATGTCTTTCGTGTCTCATTGGGTGACGTCATCACACCTGGACTGCATTCCAACGACTGGGATGTTAATGCCGTCATTCGTTATTTTCTGATTTAAAATATTACACTGCTTTTGAAACTGAGGATTTGTATTTGAATTCTGCCAATTCTGCTGGTTTATTCTGTTTCCAACATTATGGTCATCATTTTTTACATAAGACAAACACAGTACATAATCAGATTAATTATACACAATGGGCCATCCCAAGGTAGTTCGCAAACACAGAAAAATAAGTTTGTCTACTTTTCTGGCTATAATCTATCGGATCCGAGATCCTATTATTATAAATTGAGGGCCCGATTCACAGAACTAACTTACGACAAAATCCTAAACTTACTACCATTTTGGTATTCACAGAATGAACTTACTCATTTTGGTATTCACAGAATAAACTTACCCATTTTGGTATTCACAGAAGACACTTACACATTTTGTGTAACTTACACATTTTGTGTAACTTACACATTTTGGTATTCACAGAAGGCACTTACTCATTGATGAGTAAGTGCCTTCTGTGAATACCAAAATGAGTAAGTTAATTCTGTGAATACCAAAATTGTTGTAAGTTCATTCTGTGAATACCCAAATGTGTAAGTTCATTCTGTGAATACCAAAATTGTTGTAAGTTCATTCTGTGAATACCCAAATGTGTAAGTTCATTCTGTGAATACCAAAATTGTTGTAAGTTCATTCTGTGAATACCCAAATGTGTAAGTTCATTCTGTGAATACCCAAATGTGTAAGTTCATTCTGTGAATACCAAAATTGTTGTAAGTTTAGGATTTTGACGTAAGTTAGTTCTGTGAATCAGGCCCTGAGTGCACAAACACACACGAAATTCATGCTGACCCATACTAAATTGGTATCTTCTTCGACTTTCATACCCGATTTATCCTTGAAAGGTTATGATTATTGGAAAGACACGATTGATTTGAAATCAATATGGGGTACCAAAATTTGGCAGCTACAGGGAACTGAATCATTACATCATGCGTGTTTGATACCATCACAGCTGTTATTCTTGAATCAGACAGTGCAACAAACTACATATTTTGGTTTAGCTACTGCTAAGAATTAAAATTTTCCTTTGTTTCCGTCATTAGCAGCTTATGACGACTGGCAGCAATATACAAATTATTCTCTAGAAGACTTACAAGCTATGGCCCACAATGGTACCCTCAATTTGTCCACTATTACACCCGTGGGATGGTTAATATGGCTGCTCAGTACTAATGCTTGCCAGTTGCGTTTTTCAAATTCCACAGGGGGGTTTATGCTCAGTAGACCTGACCCTTACTTTCCACAAACACATTCAGTTACTACATATTCTGTGGGTAAATTGAGACAACAGCGGTTAGGACAGTCGTCGTTATCATCTGTGAAACAACATCTCTCATGTTTAAATGGTGACATTGATCTGGCAGATTTCCTTTTAGGTCCACGGTCTCCTCATCCGAAACGTTTTGCATATGCAGCATATAATGAAATCTTCAAGCTGTCCCAAATGGAGGCTGCTTTCAGATTACGACAACTAGATCAGGATAACTTGCGTAAGGTTTTGGATGTGGTAGACAACAGCATTAATACTCTGTTTTCTCGTATTTACACTTTGGACAATATTGTTTTATCTGTTATTGACATTGTGCAGAATGATGTGTCTGTTTTGTATCATGGTCAAAATCAGTTGTGTTCTGTAATGCAATATGGCTGGACTTTGCAAACATTGAAAAAAGGGAAAGTGCCCTGGGATTATTTGAACACAACTGCCCTGTTTTTACCGTTTATTTTGACCGATAAACAAAAACTTATGTCAATGAAGGATTCCATATACACCTTGTTACATATTGAGCAGTTAGAACAACTACCATTTTCAATAGCAGAGACCGACTCCTCGGTATGGTTAATACATGGGGTTATTTCTTTGCCAAATTCCCTCTTTCAATTTACTGCATGTATAAAACATTTTCCTATCGGGAGATTTGAACCCGTACTTTTCGGCACAAAATGTGGTCTTTACCATTTACGTTTCACAGTCTACGTGAAGATAAAGAGGTTTTCCTGACAGGGGAGGACTGTGATTCTACAGTGGGACACGCGTTATTCTGTACACAAGTTCAGTTTCACGGCGCTTGTAATGCATCAACACCGAATTTGGCCTGTTTTCTAAAAGGAACACCAGTTCCCTCAATAATTCCCACACTCACATTGCTTTCTAATGGTAGTTATCTTATCCTAAATAACCACAACTGCTGCGGGTTACGGGCAGGCATTCCGTATATAGTTATGGTTTCCGAAAGAGTTGCTTGTTGCAGCAATGTTCTTTTTCCTCCCCCGCATAGGTTTGTAGATAACCTTCCATTCCCACTTTGAAAACTGACTTCAATAAACTAAGCAGACTCAAAGCGCTATTGTTTCAACAAGAGGTCGCTCTCACTTCTGCTCAAGAGACCTTCGAATTGCAGGTGGCTAGAACGTCTAGTGAAATTCGGTCACTGCTGAATGCGAATCTCCAACTACATTTTGGGGAACTGATTCATCAAATCTTTAATGCGTCTGATACACAAGGCCTAGCGCATTTTTTTAAACTTGTAGGCTCCGGCCTTGTTTCATCTTTTCAGACTATTTTTGGAGAAATACCGGCCTTTATACATTCTATTTTTTTCCAGCCCCTTCGGTGGTTTTCCACTTATACTATTATTGGCGTGTGGAGTGCTGGTTCTTCTGCTCCTGTTACCAATGGATGTCCATCCTGTGGTTCTGTACCAGACCAGGCCTATTGCGACTATACCGTGAACTAATGCAACAAGGTTTTGGATGCTTGCCGTTGGCAACACTGAGTGTGAGCTATAGGCTTACCTTTCGCTTTGCTTACTTCACTTGCATGAAACCTGTGTTCTACTGTCGACGGTGCCCATTCTATTGGGCCTTCGATATCTGCCTCTCCACAACATCAGGCGCTGACCCGGATTATGATCTGTTGGTGGGTCCCTTGCTTGCTCATGATCAGGACTGTTCTGGTGATGCCCGTATGATGCGTGCAGCTGCACTTGGAGTGTTGGCATGTTGGAATACCTGTGAGGCTGCCCAGTGCCTCCTGCAGGAGAGTTTCATTGAATATCACGCAAGTTGCCCTATTCTCCTGCTGGATGCACTGGATTACGAGGAACATGAATGTTCATTCGCTCTACTCAATTGGATGGCATCCCTCTTTTTTTTAACGACAATGATGCCCTTTTGGAGCGCCTTGAATTCCACGGGGCGCATAATCTTTTGAATTTTTCTGACTAAACTAAATACATATATATATATATATATTTTATTTTATTTTTTTTATTTGCCCCATTTTTATTGGCTCTATTTGGATGGAACGTAAACCAATTTGTCTCTGCTTATCATTGAAACCTGTTTGTCTATGCACTACAACCTGGCCAAGGGAAGGGTGTCACGTGGTTGCTGGAGTCATTGTCGACATCTTTAAGTTAGCATGAGCCCGGTAGCATTGATGCTGCTTTTGCGCACAACACTGCATGTCTTTATTTTTGCTCGACTCTCTTTATGCCTTTCACATGAGAACTCTCTGCTGTGCTTGTTCTCTGCCTGTTCCTGGAGTTTTGTCTGAACATTGTGAACAAGGTCGATAAACATTGCCTCTTGTTATTCTGTTCTGGTCAGGCCCTAGCACTTAGACAAAACATACCAATGCTGCTGTTTTTGCTGGAGAATCATACTTTAATATTATGAGGATGCATGTTTAGGTGAGACACACTTGGAGAGGGACCTTTCCAGGGAGAAGACCAACCCGCACCTGTGATGTAGAAATATGATCTATGGCCTGAGGTATGGGGTCTGCTGACAAAGCCCAGAGATCTTCTATTATATAATAATACTTCTGCCTACCAAGGGGAGGGTGGTTAGGCCTTATAGTCCGTTATCCACTGTCTTTACAAAATGACATCTCCCTTTATGATATAAGGCCTTGCTGCAATGCTAACTGTATTGATATTATGCATGTTGCTGTTGGTGGCGCGTATATGGCATTTTAGAGCACGTTTGTAGGAGAGTAGGATCTGCCTCTTATGTTGCCCCGACTTTTTTTCTGATGTTTACACTGGTTTCTGGCTATAGTCTGGCTGGGACCCTGCCAATCAGGGCCCCAGCCTCTCTGTTCTCTCTAAACGACTTGGAGTGTACTCTAGGTGCACTAGTGATTGGATACTGTGGTACCTTATGAGTCCCTAGTATATGGTACCTTAGGTACCAAGGGCATAGGTACTTCACAGGCCTACCAGGGGCTGAAGCATGTATTATGCCACCCCTGGGAAGCAGACTAAATCTGACACCACAGGTCTGCTACTGCAGCCTGGGTAAGGTGGTGCATGCACCCTTACGGTGATATAGGCTACCTATATCACTACATAGATACACACATATAAACCTATAAGTCACTTCTATGGCAGGCCTTGTCAATCATGAAGGCAGAGTGCTTGGTTCCTATGTGAGAGGGGGCCCCTGCATGAGCAGAGCCCCTCTGCAGCATTCGGAGACCCTTCTCTGAGGCTGTTTGTAGTGCAGCCTGACCATATACTCTTAAGTGCATTATAACCTCGCGTTAAATGCTAACTTTGGGATGGCTGCACGGAAACATGTCGTGTTTGGTGTCAAACATCTTGGAATACTACCCCCCCGCCAGTTCTGGCAGCGGGGGTAGCATTCCACCCTTCTAGAGGAATAGACATGTACCTACTGTGGAAACGCGGTAGAATCCTGAAGAGCCCTGGCATCACAAAATGGATGCCACCAGTCACAGACACTGGGCTGCCCTCCTGCTGATGACCAACACTCGCAGTGGAGGAGGCCCAACAATAGGTATCCTGTCCCAAGGGGTGTGACCACCTCCCAGACAGGGTTTAGTGTATTGGGGCTGGGTGGGTGCACTCCTAGAGTGCTTTGAAGTCATGCACTGGGGGAGCAGAAGGCTCCTCTGTGCATATGCCAGTTCAAACCAGCTCAGGGTCTACCTGCCCCTGCTCTGGCGCGAAACTGGACAAAGGGAAGTGGGTGTAGCCACCCACTCCCCTGACCCTCCCATAGGTGGGGTCATAGAGCTAGTCCCTCCCTTCTCTTTAGTATAAGAGGGGGAACCTGTGCATTGCAACCTAGATACCCCTGGACGACACTCTTAAGAAGAATCCTGGACCTTCAACGTTCCACTACCTCTGGAAGACTGAAGAATCTCCCTTGGAGTCAAGGAGTGACTCCCCTGCTTGGCAGGCACCACAAACTACAACGACGGTCGCAAACTACACCGCTCCCGCCGGAGCCCGAAGTCCCTGAAGCCCAAGAAGAGGATTTCCTGACTTCTCCAAGGCCATCGTGAGTCCCCAGCAAAGCTGAGGCAAATGGACCCCACGAGCGACGAGGAACCGCAGCCCCTGGGTACCATGCACTATTGTCAAGTGCAACCCCTTCACGATGTTCTATGAACTTGTGCTTTGGACCACGAGTGGTTCCAGCCTCTTGCAAAGATCCCTCCCGAAATCAGAGGCCTACACTGTCCCGAGTAACCGTGGGCCCCTGTTGAGTGAATCCTCCCGAGGCATCTTTGCAATCCCTTGCCAGCCAGCTTGTGGGTCCCCAGAAGACTTTTCAACAAAACCAAAGGGCTCCCCTGGTTGCTCCAGGCCTGCCCTGACATACCCACACTGGGTAAGTCCCCCAGACCTTGCTGGTCTGCACCATTGACTTTTTCATCCCTTCCACAAGACTTGCCGCTACCAAGGCTTGTTGGCTCCAATCGGGTCGCCGACACTGCAGTCAGCTGCAGACTTTGTGGGAGACACTGAATCCAGCTCCTGGCTGTCCTCGATGCCTCCTGGACCTCGTGGTTGAAGAGTCAAGACATCAGTGAACGACCTGAATCCTGTCAACGACGGTGGGCATTCATCTTCCTTGCCCCGGGTCACTGCCAAGTGACTTTGAACTCTGTCCCCTCTGCTTTCAGGTCTTCCTCCTTCCGAATCCAGGCTTGGATTCCAACGGACACTTCTTCTGTCGTCGCAAGCAGCAAGTCTTCACTGGCTCCCATTGAGAACGACGCCGCAACCCGACACCAAAGGACACCTATGCACCCGGCTCCCCTGGGTGAGGTAACTTCAGCACTACGGTGCTCCTGTGGGTGTGGGCCCTAGAACTACTTACCCTGTAAGTGGCTTGCTTGTAGCTACCCTAGAAGTGCCCTAAAACTCCTATTTTCCCCGTGCGATTCTCGCACTGGCTCGTACAGGGTTCGCGTCTGTGTTAGACACATCGCGTCCAACTCCCTTGTAACTCTACCAGTATCCGCGTCCTTCGACTCGTACTGACCGATCGGTGTGTTCGCCTCGAACACGCCAGGGACCTGTAACATTGATAACTCAATCGCGTTCTCTCGCATAGACTCGTACAGGACTCGCACCAGTGTCTGAACACCGCGTCCGTCCCCTGTGGGTCTCCTACAACTACCTGGGGTGGTTCTTTGGGGTCCCTCGATTCTATGTGCTCTAGACCACGGTCTAGCCAAGATAAGATTGTGATATTTACTTGTGCTAACTTATTTTGATAAAACATTGACTTGTACATATGTTCCTGACTTCTAATCTCATAAAGAGATTAGTAGAGAGTTGTTTAGTAATAAATACATATATATTTGATATATATACCTGGGTGGTGTCTTTTCATTTGGTGATTCAAGAGATTGTGTGGTAAAACTAGCTGCTTTACATTCCTCCAAGACTTAGCCTGAAGGCTGCTCTCCACAGCTACCACTAGGATAGCTTTCTATAAAGGTTGTCTTAAACCTACCTACCATAAGGGTCGAATTGTACTGGTGCAAGGTGTCCACTTTAACTAGTGAACAGCATATACCAGGCCAACTTCTCACATTGGTGGCAGCGTGTGGGATTCCAGCTTGCTATTGTTTTACCAGAAAATCTCTATTTTGAATTACTAACTGAAAACCACTATAGGTACTCAAGGTACATATAAAGTCAAGCTTAGTATCAATAAGTTCTACTGAACTTAGAGCTGTGTGCCAAGGGATAGCACACCCTTTCTACAGCTCAAGCTAGGATCAGTAGGCCACAAACTAGTGTAGGTAGTACAACACTGCACAACACTAGAATGTCCTTAAAGGATGGACCTAGTGGATCCACCCAGCTTCAGTATAAGGACATGACGTTCTTTGACTTGAAAGCCATGTGTGCTGAGAGGCACCTGAAGATAGGACAGAGTCCCTCCACACTACACCTGATAGATCTGCTGACAGCAGATGATCTTAGATTAGCTCTAGGAGCTAATGGGTCTGAATCAGGGGGTGGGTCAATTACAGGGTCTGGGTCAGATGATGAACATCAAGTTGACCAAGACTCTGTGATTGTAGGGCCAGGCCCCAAGGGGTCTGAAAAGGACAGAGGAATTCTCCCTAAGAGAACTGACACAGTGGAGGAGAGGCATAGGTCCCTTTCTAGGGACTCTGACCGCTCCTATCACTCTGGCAGAGAATTTGTCCAGCAGAGGAACTCCTACTTCCCAAGAAGAGAGACCTCCTCTGAAAGACTGTGCAAGCTGCTGCAGTATGAGGAAGCATGATTTGCCCTAAAAACCAAGCAGTTGGCATTAGATAAAGAAGCCCTGGAGCTCCAGAGAGCTTCTAGAAAAGAGGGGTTAGAACCCCCTGGTGGCAGCAGCTGTGTCCCTAGAGGCAGAGAATATATTCCAGACCATAGGAACCTGAGCAAGGTTGTTCCTCCCTACCAGAGTGGGGATGATATCCATAAGTGGGTAACTGCTATGGAAAGGGCCTGTAGAGTACAACAGGTCCCCCAAAAGCAGTGGGCAGCAATCTTGTGGCTCTCCTTTTCAGATAAAGGTAGAGACAAGCTCCTCACTGTTAGAGAAGAGGATGCTGATGACTATGAAGTCCTGAAGAGTGCACTAATAGATGGGTTTGGCTTAACCACTGAGCAGTACAGGTTGAAGTTCAGAGACACCCAGAAGGCACAGACTCAGGACTGGACTGACTTTGTAGATTGTGCAACCACGGCTCTGGAGGGTTGGCTGGTTGGCAGTAGGGTTACTGATTTCAAGGGATTGTATAATCTAATGATGAGAGAACAGATCCTTAATAATTGCCAGAACCAGTTGTTGCATCAATACCTGGTGGACTCAGATCTGACCTCTCCCCAAGAATTGGGAAAGAAGACAGACAAGTGGGTCAGAACCAGGGTGAGGCAGAAAACCCAGAACCAAGGGGGTGACACAAAGAAGCAGGATTCTAAGGGCTCTGAGAAGAGTGTGGATAAGTCAAAAGACCAGAAGTCTTCACAAGGGCCCCAAAAATCTGCATCTGGTGGGGAGTCACAATCCAACAAGGGAAAAGGCCAAAAGAAGCCCTGGTGCAAATTCTGTAAACAGAAAGGGCACTGGACTTCTGATTGTAACAAGTCCAAAGACCAAACCACCACCACTCCTGCCCCTAAGGCAACTGTTCCCCCTAGTTCAGCGACTGGTGGAGGTGGTACTCAGAATAAGGGTGTAGTAGGGTTGACCCTGGGTTCTGAAGTGGACTCTGGCCTAGTCAGAGTACCCACTCAGGCAATGCTGATTTGTGATGGAGACATTGACATGTCCTTCCTGGTGAGCCCCAGTAATCTGGGCAAATACAAACAGCAGCCTGTAATAAATGGCAAACAGGCTTTGGCATTTAGGGACACAGGTGCTAGTGTCACCATGGTGGCAGAGGATCTTGTGGACCCTGGACAGATCATCCTGGGCGAAATGTACCAGGTGACCAATGCAAGCAACACCAGGACCAACCATAGTCTGGCAGTTGTGAATTTCTCCTGGGGAGGGGTAACTGGCCTCAAGAAGGTTGTAGTCAGTGCAGACCTCCCTGTAGAATGTCTATTGGGCAATGATCTAGAAACTTCAGCCTGGTCTGAAGTAGAGTTATGGACTCATGCTGAGATGTTGGGCATCCCTGCAGAGGTATTTGCTGTGACCAGGTCACAAGCCAAAATGCATGACACTGAACAAGCTCTGGATCCTGAAATTATGGACCAGGTGCTTCCCAAGAAGAGGAGCAGTAGGGTTAAGGCAGTGCCTTCCTCTGTCTCAGATCACAGATTCCCCTCTTGAGGGAGGAGAAGCAGATCCTGAAGAAGGAACTGCCCCAGAGGGACTTGAACCTGATCAGGTTGAGTTCTTGGGGGCAGGGGGCCCTTCTAGGGAAGATCTGAGTAAGGAGCAACAGTGCTGCCCCTCTCTTGAACCCCTCAGACAGCAGGCTGCTGCTGAGGCTGCTGGGAGTGTTAGTGGGTCCCATAAAGTTTATTGGGATGAGGGACTCCTATATTCTGAGGGTAGAGATCCAGCCCCTGGAGCCACCAGGAGGTTGGTAATACCTCAGAAGTTTAGGGGTTCCTCTTGACCCTAGCACATGATATCCCTTTGGCAGGTCACTTGGGCCAAAACAAGACCTGGGACAGGCTTGTTCCACATTTTCATTGGCCACATATGTCAGAGGACACAAAGGAGTTTTGTCGCTCCTGTGTCACATGCCAAGCCAGTAGCAAGGCAGATGGCACAACAAAGGCCCCCTGATACCACTACCTGTGGTGGGGGTACCCTTTGAAAGGGTAGGGATTGACATTGTTGGTCCCCTTGACCCTCAAACTGCATCTGGGCACAGATTTATCCTGGTGGTAGTGGATCATGCCACCAGGTACCCAGAGGCAATTCCCCTGAGGACCACCACAGCTCCTGTGGTGGCAAGAGCCCTCATTGGAGTTTTCTCCAGAGTGGGTTTCCCAAAGGAGGTCATCTATGACAGAGGTACCAACTTCATGTCAGGATATTTGAAAGCAATGTGGAAGGAGTGTGGGGTAACTTATAAGTTCACCACCCCCTATCACCCACAATGCAATGGGTTGGTTGAACGCTTCAACAAAACCCTGAAGGGAATGATTAAAGGACTCCCAGAGAAGCTTAGGCGGAAATGGGACCTTCTTCTTCCCTGCCTGTTGTTTGCATACAGAGAAGTTCCACAGAAGGGGGTTGGTTACAGCCCATTTGAGCTTCTGTTTGGGCATCCTGTAAGAGGTCCATTATGTTTGGTAAAAGAGGGCTGGGAGTTACCTCTCAAGCCCCCAAACAGGATGTGATGGACTATGTACTTGGTCTCCGCTCCAGGATGGCTGTATACATGAAAAAGGCAACCAAAAACCTGGAGGCCAGCCAAGAATTACAAAAAGCTTGGCATGACCAAAGGCTGTGCTGACTGTGTACCAGCCAGGACAGAAAGTGTGGGTGTTGGAGCCTGTGGCCCCAGCAGCCCTCCAAGACAAGTGGAGTGGCCCCCATACCATAGTTGAGCAAAAGGGAGAAGTCACCTATCTGGTGAATCTTGGAACTCCCAGGAGCCCCCTGAGGGTGCTCCATGTCAACAGATTAAAGCCATATGTTGACAGGGCTGACATGGGCTTGCTCATGGCAACTGATGAGGACCAGGAGGAGGAGAGTGACCCTCTCCCTGACCTGCTCTCACAGAACCCTGATGATGGGTCAGTAGATGGTGTTGCTTTGGCAAGCAGCCTCACTGACCATCAGCAAACTGAGTGCAGACAAGTTCTGCAACAGTACAGACATATGTTTAGCCTGACCCCTAGTCAGACTACATGGTGCACCCATGAGGTGGACACTGGGGACAGTCTGCCTGTCAAGAGTAAAATCTACAGGCAACCTGACCATGTCAGGGACTGTATCAGGACTGAAGTCCAGAAAATGTTGGAGTTAGGTGTGATTGAGCCTTCAGATAGCCCTTGGGCTAGCCCAGTAGTCCTAGTACCCAGGCCTCATACCTAGGGTGGTAAGAAAGAAATGAGGTTTTGTGTAGACTACAGAGGCCTCAATGCAGTCACTAGGACTGATGCCTATCCCATACCAAGGGCAGATGAGCTGATTGATACTTTGGCCTCAGCCAAGTATCTAAGTACATTTGACCTAACAGCTGGCTACTGGCAGATCAGATTAGCTGATGATGCAAAAGCCAAAACAGCATTTTCGACCCCTGGGGGGCACTACCACTTTGTGGTGATGCCCTTTGGATTGAAAAGTGCACCTGCCACTTTTCAGAGGTTGGTGAACAAAGTTCTGGCAGGGATGGAAACGTATTGCTCAGCTTATCTAGATGATATTGCTGTCTTTAGTTCCTCCTGGACCAGGATCACCTGGTCCACCTCAGAAATGTTTTGGAGGCTCTGCAGAAAGCAGGCCTCACTATCAAGGCCACTAAGTGCCAGATAGGGCAGAGTCAGGTTGTGTACCTGGGCCACCTTGTAGGTGGAGGCCAAGTTCAGCCTTTACAGAGCAAAATCCAAACCATAATGGAATGGGTTGCTCCAACCACCCAGACACAGGTGAGAGCCTTCTTAGGCCTGACCGGGTACTATAGGAGGTTTATGAAGGGATATGGATCTATAGTGACCCCCTTGAATGATCTAACCTCAAAGAAAATGCCAAAAAAGGTTCAGTGGACAGCTAGCTGTCAGAAGTCATTTGAAGACCTAAAGCAGGCCTTGTGCACTGCCCCCATCTTACAGAGTCCAGACTACACCAAAAAGTTCATTGTCCAAACAGATGCTTCTGAGCTGGGTGTGGGAGCTGTACTGTCTCAACTGAATGATGAAGGTCAAGACCAGCCAGTAGCTTTCATTAGCAGAAGGCTGACCCCTAGAGAGAAACGTTGGTCAGCTATAGAGAGGGAGGCCTTTGCTGTGGTGTGGGCCCTGAAGAAGCTGAGGCCATACTTGTTTGGCACTCACTTCATAGTTCAGACTGACCACAAGCCCCTCCTATGGCTTAAACAGATGAAAGGTGAAAACCCAAAACTTTTGAGGTGGTCCATTTCCCTACAGGGGATGGACTATACAGTGGAACATAGGCCTGGGACCCAACATGCCAATGCAGATGGACTCTCAAGGTATTTCCACTTAGAGCACGAAAACTCAACTGGTCAAGGTTAGTTTAGTGTCCCTGCATTTGGGGGGGGGTTGTGTAGGAGAGTAGGATCTGCCTCTTATGTTGCCCCCACTTTCTTTCTGATGTTTACACTGGTTTCTGGCTATAGTCTGGCTGGGACCCTGCCAATCAGGGCCCCAGCCTCTCTGTTCTCTCTAAACGACTTGGAGTGCACTCTAGGTGCACTAGTGATTGGATACTGTGGTACCTTATGAGTCCCTAGTATATGGTACCTTAGGTTCCAAGGGCATAGGTACTTCACAGGCCTACCAGGCCACCCCTGGGAAGCAGACTAAATCTGACACCACAGGTCTGCTACTGCAGCCTGGGTAAGGTGGTGCATGCACCCCTTACGGTGATATAGGCTACCTATATCACTACATAGATACACACATATAAACCTATAAGTCACTCCTATGGCAGGCCTTGTCAATCCTGAAGGCAGAGTGCTTGGTTCCTATGTGAGAGAGGGCCCCTGCATGAGCAGAGCCCATTCGGAGACCCTTCTCTGAGGCTGTTTGTAGTGCAGCCTGACCATATACTCTTAAGCGCATTATAACCTTGCGTTAAATGCTAACTTTGGGATGGCTGCACGGAAACATGTCGTGTTTGGTGTCAAACATCTTGGAATACTACCCCCCCCCCGCCAGTTCTGGCGGCGGGGGTAGCATTCCACCCTTCTAGAGGGATAGACATGTACCTACTGTGGAAACGCGGTGAATCCTGAAGAGCCCTGGCATCACAAAATGGATGCCACCAGTCACAGACACTGGGCTGCCCTCCTGCTGATGACCAACATTCGCAGTGGAGGAGGCCCAACAATAGGTATCCTGTCCCAAGGGGGTGTGACCACCTCCCAGACAGGGTTTAGTGTATTGGGGCTGGGTGGGTGCACTCCTAGAGTGCTTTGAAGTCCTGCACTGGGGGAGCAGAAGGCTCCTCTGTGCATATGCCAGTTCAAACCAGCTCAGGGGCTACCTGCCCCTGCTCTGGCACGAAACTGGACAAAGGGAAGTGGGTGTAGCCACCCACTCCCCTGGCCCTCCCATAGGTGGGGTCACAGAGCTAGTCCCTCCCTTCTCTTTAGTATAAGAGGGGGAACCTGTGCATTGCAACCTAGATACCCCTGGATGACACTCTTAAGAAGAATCCTGGACCTTCGACGTTCCACTACCTCTGGAAGACTGAAGAATCTCCCTTGGAGTCAAGGAGTGACTCCCCTGCTTGGCAGGCACCAAAAACTACAACAACGGTCGCAAACTACGCTGCTCCCGCCGGAGCCCGAAGTCCCTGTAGCCCAGGAAGAAGATTTCCTGACTTCTCCAAGGCCATTGTGAGTCCCCAGCGAAGCTGAGGCAAGTGGACCCCACGAGCGACGAGGAACCGCAGCCCCTGGGGACCGTGCACTATTGTCGAGTGCAACCCCTTCACAACGTTCTACAAACTTGTGCTTTGGATACGTGTGGTCCCAGCCTCTAGCAGAGATCCCTCCCAAAATCAGAGGCCTACACCATCCCGAGTGACCGTGGGCCCCTGTTGAGTGAATCCTCCCGAGGTGTCTTCGCGATCCCTTGCCAGCCAGCTTGTGGGTCCCCAGAAGACTTTTCAACAAAACCAAAGGGCTCCCCTGGTTGCTCCAGGCCTGCCCTGACAAACCCTTGCTGGGTAAGTCCCCCAGACCTTGCTGGTCTGCACCATTGACTTTTTTGTCCTTTCCACAAGACTTGCCGCTACCAAGGCTTGTTGGCTCCAATCGGGTCGCCAACACCGCAGTCAGCTGCAGACTTCGTGGGACACGCTGAATCCAGCTCCTGGCCGTCCTCGACGCCTCCTGGACCTCGTGGTCGAAGAGTCAAGACATCAGTGAACGACCTGAATCCTGTCGATGACGGTGGGCATTCATCTTCCTTGCCCCGGGTCACTGCCAAGTGACTTTGAACTCTGTCCCCTCTGCTTTCAGGTCTTCCTCCTTCCGAATCCAGGCTTGGATTCCAACGGACACTTCTTCTGTCATCGCAAGCAGCAAGTCTTCACTGGCTCCCATTGAGAACAAAGCCGCGACCCGACACCTATGCACCCGGCTCCCCTGGGTGAGGTAACTTCAGCACTACGGTGCTCCTGTGGGTGTGGGCCCTAGAACTACTTACCCTGTAAGTGGCTTGCTTGTAGCTACCCTAGAAGTGCCCTAAAACTCCTATTTTCCCCGTGCGATTCTCGCACTGGCTCGTACAGGGTTCGCGTCTGTGTTAGACACATCGCGTCCAACTCCCGTGTAACTCTACCAGTATCCGCGTCCTTCGACTCGTACTGACCGATCGGTGTGTTCGCCTCGAACACGCCAGGGACCTGTAACATTGATAACTCAATCGCGTTCTCTCGCATAGACTCGTACAGGACTCGCACCAATGTCTGAACACCGCGTCCGTCCCCTGTGGGTCTCCTACAACTACCTGGGGTGGTTCTTTGGGGTCCCTCGATTCTATGTGCTCTAGACCACGGTCTAGCCAAGATAAGATTGTGATATTTACTTGTGCTAACTTATTTTGATAAAACATTGACTTGTACATATGTTCCTGACTTCTAATCTCATAAAGAGATTAGTAGAGAGTTGTTTAGTAATAAATACATATATATTTGATATATATACCTGGGTGGTGTCTTTTCATTTGGTGATTCAAGAGATTGTGTGGTAAAACAAGCTGCTTTACATTCCTCCAAGACTTAGCCTGAAGGCTGCTCTCCACAGCTTCCACTAGGATAGCTTTCTATAAAGGTTGTCTTAAACCTACCTACCATAAGAGTCGAATTGTACTGGTGCAAGGTGTCCACTTTAACTAGTGAACAGCATATACCAGGCCAACTTCTCACAACGTTAGTTAAAATAAATATTTTAAACTATTTTTGTGTCTCTGTCAGATCTTATTGTGGACAAGTACGAGAGTGTGAGTGAAAAGGTGTGTCTTGTAACCGCGATTCCTGAGAGATCCGGGAGTGTTGTGTTCTGGGGTGTCTAATCATTGGTTTCTCCATTTGTAAGTAGGAGAGCGAGTGAGACACTATAGCTAGTCGGTCCTGTGCTCGTGGGCACTAAGGCGGTAGGAAGGCTTAGCCCCTATACACCGAGGTCCCATAATCCTGCGCATAGTTCTGTGTATGTGCAGAATCCCTGCAACAATCTGAGACCAATTATCTGTTAGGAATTGCAATTTGGAGGTTGTTTCCTCCATGAAGGGGCTAAGAGCATGTATCTCCTCTAATAACAAGTCCAGAGAGACAGGAGAGGAGGACTTTGGCAGGGAAGGCGGATATTTTTTCATACGTTTGGTGGTCACCTTTCCTGCAACAGGGGTGATAGTGCTCGAAGGAGAAGAGCCTTTAGAGATTGAAACCAGCAAGTCCTCCATTTTAGAAAATTCCGTGAATATCCTAGAATTTTTAATAAAGGACTGCATAGAAAGTGATGCAGGGTCCCCAGTTTTTTCAATCTTCCCATAAGAGGCTGTAAAAGATGAAATTCTAGGACTCAGCTGCGATCAGAGACGTATACGCGCTCCTCAAAAGGCAAAACCACATTGAAAATAATCCCAGCAATGTAACAGAAAAACAGTGACTTCCCTTCGTGAGAAAATAAAAATAAAAGTGTGTCAAACTGCCACCAGTGAAATATGATCTGGAAATACCTCACATTCAATTCAGCAGGAAGAAAGAAGAAATGAAGAGTAGCGGTAAAGAGCAGCGTTCATGGTTGTTTCCGATGAACTTATGACAGGACTAAAGCACACAGACAAAATGGCAGATGTAGCAAAACCTGCCTTAATTTGAGTATTAAGGAGCCCCTACAAAGACTACAGAGGCTGCCTCTTGTTTAAATAGTCATAATTCATAGAGAGTATTCCAGTATGAAACATCTCAGACAGCAGAAATTTCCAGATGTCTGTCACCAGGTGTCCTGTTAATGAGGTGGTGTTGCACCTAAAATGGCGGCATAAGTTGAAAGTGCGACATGAGGAATTTGAGGTCGCGTGTCTTTAAAAATGCTCTGAAAGTGTGCCCAGAACCTCAGCACATCCTCTGCTGGTTAGAGCACCCTATCACACACATTAAGGGGCTCCGAAACGCGGTCGGTCCTTGCCGTCCCGGGGAGCCTCACATAAGCGCAGCCATCCTCCGCGGGCGTCAAGCCACGCCGCTCGTAGGCATATTTGACTTTTAGTAGCTGCGCCTGAGCAAGCAGAACGGTTTGGTCTGGTGTCCTGCATCAAAGGTTTCTCCCTAAAGAATTATCAGGAACTGTATTCAGTATTGGTTATTTTTCACAGGAATTGTCAAAATGTTTCTAACACCCGAGTACAAAGAGAGTAAAATCAAGGGAATTTCAGCCTTCACAAACTCAGCCAAAATATACCTACCGCCTTGCTTATCTCTGATGATGTCATACTCCAGGATGCCCTGTATATGGGACGTCCTGGTGCAAGAGACTGTTGTTAGACCTGGCAACGCTCCTGTTGTGACTAGCTAATTGATACCGGGATGGGCTGCAGTGAGCAGTGTCCTACACAGGTTTGCGTTTGCTTACTCCTATGCTTTCCAAATTTTAGGTTGTAACCATTTTCATCCAATAAAACACTACTGCGGTGAAAACTGTGTTTATCTCTTGAAACTGACATTTTTAAAAATCAGGGGGCATATTAGCAAGACCCACGTTAAAATTATCGCCGTTTTAGCGGCAGGAAACTGCCGCTAAAACGGCGATAATGGGCTTGCTAATATGCGTTATAGAATTCCAATAGAAGCCCAGGTTAGATATGCAGGACATCTAACCTGGGCTTCTATTGGAATTCCATAACGCATATTAGCAAGCCCATTATCGCCGTTTTAGCGGCAGTTTCCTGCCGCTAAAACGGCGATAATTTTAACGTGGGTCTTGCTAATATGCCCCCATATTAGGCACAGAACACTGACTAAAATGACAGAGAAGTTCTATTTCACCCTTCACCTTCTGCCCCTCTTTCTCCTGTCCTTTCTGTTCCTTATGCGCTACCTCCTAGCTGAGAGTACAGCAGCACAGTTGGGAAATAAGGAAGGCGGAATCTGTTGCATGTTTGCTCTAAGGGGAAAACACAATGGTGGGTTACCATGCTGAGAGCATTTGGAACTGCAGAACACTCTTGCTGCGGTCCCCACAGCAACATGACTGCTCTTCCTGGCTCCCCAACAGCTTTAGATGTGGAGAAATCTTATAGCTATGTGTGTGACGGTGGGACTGCCATGCGGAGCAGGCTGTGGTTGTAAGCGTCATGTTTCATTAGTTTAACTGTAAATCCAGTGTATAATTATAAATCTGTAAAGCAGGGAAAAATCTGCACTTTATTTACTGAAGAGATAAAAATGTCATTAATTTCTTTTGCAATAACGACAGAGACGATGGGCCCGATTCACAGAACTAACTTAAGACAAAATCCTAAACTTACTACCATTTTGATATTCACAGAAGGCACTTACTAATTTTGGTATTCACAGAAGGCACTTACTCATTTTAGTATTCACAGAAGGCACTTACTCATTTTGGTATTCACAGAAGACACTTACTCATTGTTGAGTAAGTGCCTTCTGTGAATACCAAAATGGGTAACTTAATCATTTTGAGTAACTTACTCATTTTGAGTAACTTACTCATTTTGGTGTTCACAGAAGGCACTTACTCATTGATGAGTAAGTGCCTTCTGTGAATACCAAAATGAGTAAGTGCCTTCTGTGAATACCAAAATGGTAGTAAGTTTAGGATTTTGTCTTAAGTTAGTTCTGTGAATCGGGCCCTTAGAGATTAAATCATTTCATCATTGTCGGAGGCTATGTATCCAGTCTTCCTAATAACATCTGAACAATACTGTATCACTACATGATGGACGTGTATTCGTAAAGTGCACGTTTACCACAGTAGGGTATTAGCCTGTAGTCTTTCCTCGCTGTATCTTGTCTGTCTTGGAATGTAGGGTCTGTGACCTAGGTGGGTTCCAGGGCGGTTGGGGCTGTTGGTGTCTGGCTGTACAGATGCAGGTTTTCTCTGCTGTAATGAACTTGAAGAGACAGCTAAGTGCGTGTCTCATCTTTCAAGAACCAAACACAACAGATATCTTGGTGCTTACTGAAATATCAGATAGATATATTCAATAGTAGCATTTACTCGATTTCTGAAGGATAAGTGGATTTGCCATGATTCGAACCTGTAACCAGGATGTTAAACACAGAGTCTTGCAGATGATGCATTAGTCCTCTGAGCCAACAGACATGCACTATAGCATGTGCTTCTGGTAGTATATCCTAATAAAAAATTGTAGAACTGATATTCCTGTTAATTGTAATAGTGTATACATTTACTCATGGATTTTTTATTATTTGTAAAGTGCAACTTTCATTGGAAGCTGCCTTAGTACTGAAAGGGAGGGCAAGAAAATAATGAGAAAATCAAAATAACAGCAAGAAGGAATTGTTTCAATTGATTTTTTTATACTGAAGATAGTTGTGGGTAGCTATCAAGGATAGAGGCAAGGTGTTCCAAGCTGCAGGAACCTACGTGAAACAGAGTCAGACCCCCAGCAGCTGCCTTGATGTTGAGATTGAAGTGTCACTCCGGGGACATAACTGAAGCGCGGGACTGTTCAATTGAGAACTAGGGGTTTCCATGTATACACCTCTTGCTGTATGCAATAGTTTGAGCAGACCCCGAGAACACGCGGGGCAAAGTAATAAAAGGTGGGAGTCAGCTCGGCGTGGTCAGAGAGTATATGACCCGCTGAAGCAGGACACCTGCAACATCTATCAAGGCTGTGTGTCGTCATTCATTAGGCCTCAGAATAGCCTGTACCACTCAGAGGAAGGACAACACATCATCTACTGGCCACAACACAACAGTGACGTGCAATAGCTGGCAGTAATTGAATTGGAAAACTGTTAAACGCAAAAAAATGCTCCTAAAGGCAGGAGCGTTCTGTGCCATGAAAACATGTCTGCGTAATACATAGGGGCATATTCACAAGGAGTTATTGCCATGTTAGCGGCACTTTTCTGCCACTAATGCAGCAATAATTTTATCGCTCTATTACCAAGCTCGCTAACAGCCGTTAGCGACAGTTTTTAGGCGAAAACGTCCGTTGTAAAGATCGCTACTTCTGTTAGCAATAATTATATGCGTTCCCATGCAAAAACGGCCGCAAACCCCACTACTCCATATTCACAAGGGGATCCTTGAAGTTCTGAAGACCAAAAAAACTCTCTCTAACTGCAGTTAGAGCCAGTTACTTAAGACCAGAAAATAGCTGGTCTTAAAAATGGGGATAACACTTGGGGCCTCATCTCAGCAGGTTTTGGTGCTGGACAGCGCTGCAAGCAATGTTGCAGCGCTGCCCTGCAACAAAACTACAGTGCAGGAATGCGCATCATCAATAAGATAGTGCGCTTTCCCTGCCCCAGTCATGAAAAGTGTTGCAGCGCTGCGACAAGACAGCGTTGCAACACTTCTCACTACGCCCTTCTTGCGACAGAATGGATGTGCTGTATTCACTGGACAGCGCTCCATGACGCAAGTAATGACAGATATGTCAGGAATCCTGACATATCTGTCTGCGCTAAAGTCACACATTGCTGCAGTCGTGTCACAACCATGACGCAACTCCAGCAATGCATGGGGTCAGCCTATCCCTGTGGCACTGCGTCACCCTCATGCCTGCCATCAGGCAGGCGGAAGCTACTGACGCAGTGCCGTCCATGAAGGGTGCCCGAATCTCGGCGCTGTTGGAGAACCATCGGTGGAGGTTGCGCGCTGCGGTGTCATCGTTTGGAAGCATTGGTGGAGTGTTGGTGCGGAGGGAGTTGACAAGACGTTCTTCGGTGGCCTTGATCCAGCTGCGAGGGGGTGCGATGATGGCGGTGGCGTCCGGTGGGCAAGGTGAAGACGTGATGTTACCAATGATGGTCGGTCCAGGATAGTCCGGTGTTGTGGCTGTAGTTGAAGTTCCCGCTGGCGGAGGTGACGTGCTCGACCATGTGTCCTGCTATGTGGCTTGTTGAGGTGACTTGCTGCTTGCTTCTGATGTAGAAGACCTTCCCCAGGAGGGGGTAGTGTTCTGGTCACTGGGGTTGTCCAGGTGGAACTTGAGATCACCGAGTAGGATGTCGTCGGTGGATGGGAGACCCTGGGGTGCAATGAGGTCTACAATGGTATTGGAGAATGGGGGGCCATGGCCCGTGGGGCCTGCACATGAGGGTGCCACAGAGGATGTACTTGGGCTTGGTCCGGATCTGGGAGTTTAGGTGGTCCATGGCCACCCTTGGGTCATTAGAGAGCGTGGGCAGTCGGAGTGTGCTTCTGTAGGTGATGGCAATGCCTCCTCCTTGACGGTCAGGGTGCTCCTTGCGGGTGATACGGCAGCCGTCAGTGATGGCGATGGCGACGTCCGGTCCAGAGCAGAGGTAGGTCCTGGCAGGCGAACTGGCGTCCAGGGTTGATGGCGAGGAGGGTGCTGGCGTCGTAGCGGTGGAGTGTCCAAGAGGAAGGCTCCTTGGTGCTGAGTGCGGTCCAGGGGCAGACGGACACAAACGGCGTAGCCTGTGGGTTGCCTTTGGCACGGGAGATGACCATTCCAACGCAGGCAGTACATCATTAACAACGCAACTCCGACAACGCAGGTGCCTTTACGTCGCATTTGATTACAACGCATTGTGAGGACAGTAATGGTGTAATTAAAAGTTCTTCAGGTGGGTATGGGTTTCGGATGTCTGATCAGGAAATTGGGGTGTGTTTTGGGGTAATATATGAATATTGGGGTGTGTTTTGGGGTAAAATATGGAAATTGGGGTGTGTTTTGGGGTAAAATATGGAAATTGGGGTGTGTTTTGGGGTAAAATATGAATATTGGGGTGTGTTTTGGGGGCTCAAAAAAGAATTTTAGGGTTCACGGTTTGGTTTGGGGTACAAAGGTTTGTTTTTGGGGGCACTCACTGAAGTGGGAATAGTAATTTTTACGTCTCCGCTATGCAACACCTTCCCTACTGTTGCAATATGCCTAGTATTAGTATGCATTGGAATGGAATGCCATGTAATGGCATGCGTCGTAACTGCGTATGTACCTTTGGCACACGAGTAGTACGCCCGCTGCGCATGGGCGCACAGCGGACCCCATTGAGAAGTGCGGGGGGCTGGATAGCTGGGAGGTGGTAAACGCCGCAAAGAACACTGGATGGGGCGTGGACGCATGGGTGTGTGTGTGCGCGGGTGTTGTAAATATTTTAAGGAGCCTGGTCCTGTGTCTTCGTTGCTCCTGCTCTCCTGCTTCTGCTTCCAGGAGCAGGAAGTAGGCAGCCAGGCTCCCTCCCCTGAGCCAATCACAACGCTGCGATGCGGCGGTGGGGTTGGTAATTGGCAACGGTTAAAGGCATGCAGCCAGGGGCTGGAGGGGTGGGCATGTTCTCCATGCAGGCTGTAATGTAGCCTGCATTACGAACAGGGAAGTGCGCATGACTTCTTTTGGCGGCCTGAGTGGGCCAACCAAACAGTCATTGCGCACTTGAGTGGGCATGCCAATCCGCCCATGCCTTGCCCCATGCTTGGAGCTGTCCTACCCACCCCCCCACCCGCAAAGGAAACATAGCACTGTTACATCAGTAAGTTATCATCATGTGATGATTGTTCCTCTTCTGCACTGCTTGAAAGCAGTGGGGCAATGCTCTTCCGCCATAGCGGATGAGCCGCCACTGGGGGTGTGTCATCTACGTGTGCTAGGCCTGGGCGACTCGACCCCCAGGCATCCTGCGCTACACGTCCCACCTTCTCCTCACCTGGACATTGACACTGTGGTGCAATCCGCTGCACTCTCTCCAAATCTGTGACTCAGCCAGCAGGAGCCTCAGCCAGGTGTGATTTCACAAACCTGGGTGCAGCAGTCACCGCCAAGTCTGCTGGTGAACCTCCCGATGCAGTTGATGTAGCAGGGCCCCCTTAGGCGTGAAGTTGCAGCGCTCCCACCACACAAGTTCAGCGCAGCTCAGGGGCCTCACCCTCCACAGCGTCCGGCCAGCCCAACATCATCCGGCCTGTGATGTAGAGAGGCGGCACCCACCCTTGGTAATCCCCTCCGTGCACCCCGGTGTAGTGGTGGATCTTAGTATGCGATGCATACTACGTTGGGGTGCAGGAGCGCATCTACTATTAACCAGCTCCAAGGTGCGCATGGCGGTCTTCTCACACAGGTCAGCAACGTGTCTCCATGCGACTTGCCAGACTTCACCACCAGGTACTGGTGATCGTCACGCCTCAATGTCTACCGCCACGGCTCATCGACTCCACAGCTCCTCCGCATCCCACTCCAGGCTCCAGACGCAGGTCCAGCGAGGCATACAGGCTCTAGACGCAGGTCCAGCGAGGCATCCTGGCTCTCATCCTGGTCATCCTGGATGTTGGTTGGCTTGCAGGGGTTGTTGATGTGTGCTGCACTTGGCCCTGGCTGCTCCATCTTGCATATTTTTGGTTTTCATGCCTATTTTCTATTGGATGTTGACTGATAGGCTATTTTTTGCATTAGAGGCAAGAAAAACTCACGTTGGGCTGACTAACGTGAGTTTTTTTGCCGCTAAGGGGCCTATCAGTAGTTTTCGCCCGCTAACGCTGGATTTCCTATCGCCATCGGACTGATGTTAGCTGCAGTTTTCACCGCCGTTCCCTGATACTATCACCATGTAGCGACGGCTTGTTAATTCACCGCTAACATGGCGAGAGTTTTCAGGGTTAGGCGGCGATAAAAAAACTGCCGCTAACTGGCGTGTGCGATAGGTATCGCCGGTCCTTGAGAATATCCCCCATAGTGCTTTGAACTAGACTCTTTTCAGTTTGCAGCAGCCAATGGAGCTATCTACAGGCTGACGAGACAAGATTGATCTTGATGCCCGGCCATTTCTTCAGAGCATGGTACCTAGAGACCCAGGTACACGTTTTTACAAAACTCCAGGCAATCATGTCAAAACCAATTTAAGTGAAAATTCAGCTGAACAATTGCGAGAACTTTTCTGAGAGCTTTTCAAAACAAGAGACATTGATCTGTGTCTTGCAAGAAATACTGTGAGAGATGTAAATTGGGAATAAAATGGTGGCGTTAATCCCAGTGCTGTAGTCCAGAAAGAATTATCACTTTTACGTTTTTGGTGGCCAGCCAGTCTCAGTTTCAGTGCCTTTTCTAATGCTGGCATTGGGTTTCAAAAAGCTGGTGGTCACCTACAGCTGAAGGGCCAGGAAGCAATTGTGAACGGAGAGTCTATGCCCTGACACCCAGTGGTCTACATGGATGTGAATCCTTAATACAATATTGATGGAACCAATTATTGAAGTCAAATTATTGTGCCTACGATGGCAAGTATATTTTTCTTTTTTTTTACAATAATACCAAATTTTTAAATATCTATTGCTTTAATGTAAATGCTTTAATATTGCTTCGAGGTGTTTTTTATGTTGATAATGTGTCATTTATAACGGTTATGAAAAGGTTTTTTTTATTTTGGAAATCATTCCCTTGATTGTGTTTCTTGTGTTTAATAATTTGTTCTCGATATATTTAAAATGTTATTTAAATTAGTAATTTAATCTTTTTTGAATGTTGGTTTTTATTGAGTAGTGTTTAAAATTGTTTTAATATAATGTTTTTTTTTAAAACCTGTATTATCAAGTACATTTATAGAAACTATATTTTATTAGTTTAATTTGTTTATCTTTCAGGGTGTTTGGTGTGATAGGGGTTTTGGGTGGGAAGTATTTTAAAATAATGTTTTGACATTTTATTGAAGCTAATGAAATTTTTAATATAATGTGTAAATGTTAAAATTAATAATTAAAGTATAAATGATTTTGTATCTGTTTCATATTATTGGGTTTTATGGAGGATAGTGTTTTAAAATTTGTATATAATATTTTTTAATTTATGTTGAAATATTTTTTTTAATCTGTTTTTTATAAAGTATACATTTTGTGGAAATATGTTTCAGATTTCTTAATAAAAATCATCTTTAAATTTAAAATAAACTATGTTTGTATTTATTGCTATACATTTCAAATGCAAGGTCGAAAGTAAAATTATGGTGTACATATTAATTTGTATGTCATATATTAAAGTTTTTTAAATTCTTTCTGTTTATAATTTAAATGCAAAGGTTTTCTTTTAATGGATTTTGATTTTAATCAGTAGTATATTACTCCTAATTATATTATTATTTGTTTTATATTAATTTAATAAATTTGTTTCTTGGATTTTATTGGTTGATTTGTGTGAATAGTAAATATGACATATAATTAGAACTGCAATGTAGCATAATTTAGATTGGGAATACTTAATTTGTCCCACCTGAGTACAATGCTTTCCCTAATGTTGCCTAATTTGAAGCGGAAATAGTAAATATAAACTCTCCAGAGTCCAGCACTGTCCCCAATGTTCATTACTTTGCATTGGGAATGTTATATCTGTCCCTTGAGAGTCCCAACCCCACACTTTCCCTGGTGTTGCTTAGTTTGCCCCCCTGGCAGATTCCCACACTTTCCTCAATGTTGTTTTGTAAATCTGACACCCATTACCCACACACCCAGAGACTAACACTTCCCCAAATGTTGCTTAGGGCCTGATTACGAGTTTGGTGGTAATGGTACTGCTGTCGAAATGGCATCAGATTCACTGCCCAGTTGACGGTCTGCCCGCCCTATTACGATGGGTGCAGTTCCATAGACAAAAGGCTGCCGCGGTACCGCCACTGCTGCCTGGAAATCTCGACCGCGGCAGAATAGGCCAATGCATCTGTCAGAGAGCAGACCACTAGTTTTACCACCGGCCCAATCACAATGTGCCTTCCGCCGACGTGACCCTGGCGGTCATACCGCCACAGCTGAGCTGGCGGAAAGGGATGAATATGAGGCTGAAACTCACCTGTACTCAGCTACACACGTCCTGTGCCACCATGGAGCAGATCGTACACATCCTGCCACTGCTGCTTGATGACGTCCAAAACCAACACTGTTGTGGACGCAACCGATGGTAAGACAAAATCTACCCTGTTTCCATTGACTTCCCAGTTAACAGATGTACAGGCAGGGACATCTTGACGTGTTTGCGTGCCCTGGCCTAAACCTATTTTGTGGATCCCTGTTCAGAACAGCTTTTAAAGTATGATCTAAATGCCCCTCTTTGAGGTCCTCTTTGGCCAGGTCACTGACACCTCACAGGCACACCCTTCCAAATTCCAAATGTGTTTCGATCTAATATTCATGGATAGTGACGTTTGTTGTTAATATTGCAACACAACAGCATCTCCTCACTAACATTGCAACAAATAAGCTTTGTCACATACTCACATATCCCACAAACTAGGTCCTGTGTTGATATGAAATTAACATACGTATGGATGTTGCATGAAACAGACACACAACTTCTCTGCACAATTTCTGAAATACACTCACACATATCACTCACATTATGAAGTAGTTTGTGTAAAATGTAAATTGAACCAATCTGTTGAAGAAGTATTTCAAGGTCATCATGGCAAGACTCTCTGTAGAACAGGGTTGGCTCAATCAGGGGGCACCGTGAAAGTCTGGCTCCCTGGGCCAGAGCCCACTTTTCCCATGCCTCTAAACGTCTCTGTGCACAGGCCCCCTGGCTCCAAGTATATCAGGGATAACCAAAAGCATCACCAAGTGCCATGCATATGTCTCTAATTTTGACGTTAATGACATTTAAAGTAACACCCTGTACAACAACATTGTGTCCTTAACTTTGGTGCTAGCTGGCAATAAGCAATGCACACTTGCACAAAAAGGGATAGAAAACCTAAAAGGAATAACTCACCATATAGGTGTGTTTAAAATAATTCAGAACATTTTCACAATTAAAAATATGCATCACACATCATTGGGCTAAGTGCAATGTAAGATCGTGTAGAAATCTCTCTACACAAGGAGTAACCGTCAGCCATACATTACCTTTAAAAAAATGGCAGTCCCAATTATGAGCCATACTCCACTACATCTTCCATGTATTATTATATTCTTTATTGTCCAATTAATAAAAATTATTACAATAAAAATGGCAGTTTTCATAAAACAGTTCATTCATTGCAAGAATTGGGGTAGTAATAACATACCTTAGTAGCCATTGAGATTGCATAAAATATCATAAAACAGTATTTCATTCATAACTTGATAATAACATTGCATTTCATTATTGATCACCATGTATAATGATAAAACCATCCATACGATCAGTTTTAGGAGCCTCTCTCAGCCCAATAATGAATGTGTCTTTGTACTGTCCCTTAAAAGAAGCTATACATAAAGCAGACACGTATTGTGCCCAATTATAATATTGATACCTAATGTATAAAATGCATTTGTGCTTCTTAAGATTTCTTTATGCCTTAGATATTATGGGCCAGATGTACGACCATTTTTTGCGGTCGCAGAGGGGCATTTTGCCCTTTTGCGACCGCAAAAAACGGTAGCACAATGTAACAACCCTATTTTTCGAGTCGCTAATGTAATAGCGACTCGCAAAATAGGGTTAGCGACTCGCTATTAGGAAGGGGCGTCCCAAGGGCGTCCCTTCCTAATAGTGACTCTGAACCCTATGTAAGAATGTTTTGCGACCGCATTTGCGGTTGCATAATATTCGCAGTTTACCACCCTCTTTAAGAGGGTGGTAAACCATTCACAAAAGGGAATGGGTCCCCAGGGGACCCCTTCCCCTTTGTGAATGGGTGCGCAAACATTTTTTAAGAGCAGGCAGTGGTCCCAGGGACCACTACCTGCCCTTAACAAATGAAACAAAAACGTTTCATTACTTTTTTTATTAAATGCATCCTGTTTTCCTTTAAGGAAAATGGGCTTCTTTAAAAAAAACTGCTTTATTTACAAAGCAGTCCCAGACATGGTGGTCTGCTGACCCCAGCAGGCCACCATCCCTGGGAGTGCCAGCCATTACCAATGTGGTCGCAAATTGCGACAGCCTCATTAATATGCATGAGGCATGCAATTTGCAACCTCATTGGGAATCACAAACAGTGTCTCTGACACTGTTGTACATTGATGTTTGCGACTCGCAAATTGCGACTCGCAATTTAATGCAATTTGCGAGTCGCAAACATCATTGGTCGTACATCTGGCCCTATATCATCAATGATAATAGGAATAGTGAAGATTTCTTCCGTTTACAGTACTTACATAGATAAGTCAATATGGTTACTAACATAGCCACTTCCTATTTTTATAGCATGACCAAAACATCATCTTGAGTCAGTTTTTTCTCAGCTATGAGGATAAATTTAACGAAATAGACTGTTAGATTAATAATTTGCCCTTGAAGGCACAGTATAATCGCTTGGTGGCACGTTCTCACCCCTAGTTCCTTAAATATGGGATTTAAAAGTGTTAACCTCTCTTGATGCAATCTGGGGCAAATACATACAATGTGCAATAATGTTTCATTGGTACAGACACATAATCTAGTTTTGTGATTGCCAATCTGGCACCCATCTTGGTATCTCATCTTTTGTTGGATAGTGGCCAAATCTTAACTTAAGCTATCTATCCCTTACCCCAGGTTTTAAATAGGAAGTTAGATAAGATTGGGCACAATTTTATTATTCAAGTTAATATCCGACCAGGCAGGTTTTGTTTTTGCAATCGTCTCCTGATCCAATAAAAATAATACAAAATTGGTTGATTGATTTAAAATCTGTTTTAAAACAGTCTTATTTCTATCCATACAATCAAAAGATTGGAGCTTGAAGATATTCAAACTCTCCGTTAAATATAATCTCCATGGGCTGGTATACACTTTCTTACTTATTTCTTGCTAGCACATATATGCAAGGGATCCAGGATCCGATAAATACAGTGAAAATAGACATTTTAAAAATGCAGTTTGCCTCACCAACGATTGGTTTAATAAACCAAACTCCAATATAACAGTCATGTGTCTGATGTTTTTTGGGATCCTAAAAATTCATTTAACTACTTGTATTTGTAATTTGTCCAAATGTTTGCTATCTTTACCCCGAAAAATTATTGACCCATATGTGAGCGAAGGAATGAGTTTCGCCTTCATTACCTTCAGTTAATACTTGTAACTTGGGCATAATAGTTTATCTCGCAGTAATCTAAACGCAAAAGACAATGAAGTTGCTTTGGCCTTTAGGTTATCAAAATGTTGTGTAAAAGTCATTCTATCATCAAGCGTGACTCCTAGATATTTATTCTGCTTTACTGTTTCAATAGATTGTCCATATATTTTCCATAATGTCTTTTCTGATTTAGTTGATCCTATTTTCATAATCTTTGTTTTTTTTGTATTTATTTGTAATCCATTTGCTAATATATATTGATCTAATGACTCTATCAATCTTTGAAGCCTTTTTGCGTGTGACTTAATAGAATAGTATCATCTGCATATTGTAAATATTGTATACTTTGGCCTGCACGAATTGGAAAGTGCGCATTAACATTATGTAGATGATGTGATAAGTCAGCCATAAAAAGATTAAAAAGGCATGGGGCAAGTACGCAGCATTGTTTAAGGCCACTATATGTTTCAAGGCAGCGAATGGTACAACTTCCGTCCCCCAATTTGACCTGCACCCACGTGTTTGTATACAGCAATACAATCATATCCAGCAGTTTTTTGGGTACGCCCCATGCTAATAGCTTTGCCCAAAGAAGATTACAAGGAACAGAATCAAAAGCGGCCTTTAGATCTACATAACAAATAAAAAGTTTTTGCTTATTATATTTGGCTCTCTCTGCCAACAAGGTAAGTAACAGCAGGTTCGTAATTGTTGACTGTCCCTTGCGAAATCCAGTTTGAAAAATTGGAAAAACTTTCCTTGTCATTGCCCATTCCTCTAGATCTTTAAGTAGTAATGTAGCAAACATTTTCGCCTCTACATCCGTTAAGGCAATCAGCCTATAATTTGCTGGGTTGTCAGGAGGGCCACTTTTATATATTGAATGTAATATGCTGCCCTGCCAGGATTCAGGGACCATTTTAGTTTTTACAATGTCTTTAAAAAATTGAGTGAGAAATTTTGACCATAAGTCCATTCTAGCTTTAAAGACAGCATTCGGGATCCCATTTGGGCCTGGCGCACCGTTTGATTTAATCCTACTTATCATTGACTTTACCATGCCCTCATGTGGTGACTCAAATATTAATAGTTGATCGCCATAGGAGTTTTCATGCTCTTTATTCTCATTATTTATGTTGATTATCGAAAATGGCATAGATACATCTGTATTGGAATTTGACACATTTGCAGTAGTGGACCCATACTGGATAAGGATGAAGAGCTTCCAGGCTGTTGCTGGGATGTTGGCACTGTTAGCTCTCATGTTGCCATGCTCAAGGGTGTTTATTATACCCCAAAAAATTGTTTGTCTTTCTCACATGGTTCAATTTTACCCACAGTCCTTCCTTATATTCTCTTTTTGCTTTCCAAATTTCATTTTTATATGATTTTCTCGACTTCTTTATTAAACACAGTTGGGTGAATTTAATTTCTCCATGTGGTATATTGCAAATAGCCCAGGATGCTTTATTAAGAGCCTTTTTTTTGGTGTAACCTGTGTGAGTGCCACATATTTCTTTTTGGCCTAAAGGGATTTCCCCTAAAAGCTGGTTTTGCCAAACAACTAATGAAGAACAGAGACCCAGTCAAATTTCCGCTATTGATTTCCCTAGACGGCCTTCATTTGTACTAGATCTATTATAGCGACTAAGAAGGCAAAAATCTCCTCTTGTTTTACTGAATGCCATGCCAGCCTTTTCAGATTATAAGCAACTGACCCTGTATCAGGAACTCTTGACTTTGGTAAGTAGTCCACTGCCAATGATAATGTAATTAATTGTAGGTTATGATCACTTTCTACTGTGGGGGCCACTTGAAACCTAATAAGACTCTTCGATAATTTATTTGAAATAATGGTATAGTCAATAGTAAAATGTTGTCGAGAATTTTTAAAAGTTGGACCACCTGTCGGATTGTGTTGGATATCCTGTAGTAGCACAAGCTTGCATTTCTGTAATTGGGAACAAAACATCTTGGTTATAGCTTTGCCTGTCTTCTTTAAGTTCCCAATGTTCTGAGTGAACAGGTGCATATTAAAATCTCCCGAAATGATAAGACTAGTTGCTGGATACTGATACAATAAAATTTTAATTGATTCCCATCATCCATGTAACTATTCACCTTGTCTACAGCAAGTCCTGTATTGTATTATACTTCAATGGTCGCATCATCTGACAAGGTGCAAAGCATATATGTACATACATATTAGTTAAGAAGCTGAATCAAACACACCTGTAGTTAACTATTCTCAAAGCAATTGTCAACCACTCCTTTTTGGAGCAAGTCTCCACTACTGTGTTGAATGGCTCCACCTACATTCAAATTACAATCACACACCATGTTAACCAGTTACTGTGTTAACATAGTAGACATTTAAAAAGTAAGCAGTAGTACCTGCCATCATGCTAAACAAACACATGTACTACTCTTCTTTAAATGAAACATTGCTAGAATTCAAACAATTACAAAGCAAAATGAATGCTAGAACAAACTTTGTGAAAATCAAAATCGTAATTTATTCTCACAATTGAGATACCTCTCTCAATTATTTAAAAAGAAACACAACAAACACAAAGGCAAATGGCAGTCCATCTGTAAAGTTCAAGTCCTCTGGACTCCTGTGTGCGGCACGCTTGCCTCCAATTACACTACCAGGGGAAACTCCCCAGGAAGGGGCATCTAGTGGGCAGTCCAGGCACCTCAATGATGTCACTTGGGAGGGGTGGACATGGGTTTGGGAGAGTTGGACTTGGGTGTGGGAAGGGTTTTATTTTTTTTCTTTGGGGTACTTCTGGGTTTATGGAGGGGAACAGTTTTGAGAGGGGTGGTTTGGGAAGTGGAAGGGATGGGTTTGCGTGTGGAAGGGGTACTTTCGGCTTTGAGAGGGGGGTTCGGCTGTGACAGGGGTAAGGGCAAGGGCAAATAGAAAGCTCTCACAGGGAAAATGGGTAGGATCCTTAGGAGGGAGTAGGGGTTGGGAAATAGAGGGAGTGGAAGTGTCAGGTGTGTGTGTTGTTGGTGCAGGTGTCTGTGTGTCTGATTTATCTTGCACATGTTTGGGGGTGTGCTTTGTAGGTGTCTGTTGCGTGGGTGAATGTGGGTGAATGCGTTTTTTTGGATGTCTGATGTTGAGGTGCTGTATATGCTGGAGGTGTGGATGTGTCTGTGGGTGTGGTGTCTGGGGGTCTGCTGGGGGTGGATGTGTCTCTGGGTGCGGGTTTGGTGTCTGGGGATAAGCTGGAGAGGTGGATATGTCTGTTGCTGCGGGTGTGGTGTCTGGGGGTATGCTGGGATGGTGGTGAAGGTGGCTACTGTCAGGTGAGTGGTTGCGTGGTTCTGTGATTTTTGGTATTTCTGTTTACGTGTGCTGCTTGGGGTTGGTGAAGCGGGTGCGTGCTTATGTGTGAGTGTACTTTGGACAGGCATGGGAAAAGGGAATTTGGATGGGGATAGGAAAGAGGCAGGAGGTGGGGTGGAGGTTTGAGATGGGGAGAAGGCTGCAGTGAGTGAGGAGACTAGAACCTGAAAAGATATCAGTATGCCAGACATTGCACTGTGGATGCCTTCCAGGTATGCCACTATCTGTTGCAGATGGCTGCCTTGCCCCTCTATGGCATTCAGTAGAGGTTAATAGCCTCCTCACTCAGGGCAGCGGGAGTCGCAGGGGCTGAGGTGTCTAGAGATAAGGAGATGACTCCCCTGTTAGGGGAGAAGGCCTATCCAGCTGGTTAGGGAGCAACAGGGAGGGTGGAGATGGAAGGTGGGTGGCGGACAAGGATGGTGTTGGTAGAGCTCCTGTGTGTTCCGCCATCACTAGGGAGTCTCTACTGGAGATTGACTCTGCAGATGACGATGTTGAGTTTGTATCCACCGTGGCACTCCCCTCACCCTGTGAGCCACGGGGTCCCTCGCTGTCTGTCATGTCATGACCTGAACCACTGTGGCCAGCTGCTTCCCCATCGATGTTGGCCCTGTCTCCTCCACTTGCTTGGGCTGATACTGAAATTACATTTAAAATATATTTATTCCTAATGCATGAACACATTGGACCAATAGCTTTTACCACAGAACATTTCTAAAGTGCACAGATGATTCCAGCTACAAGGTCCACTATAGTTGCTTCAACATTAGCATGAGCACATGCGTGCATGCTACCTGACCTGTAAACAGTTGCTGACAGTGATGTCATAACCACAGACATCTCCAATAGCATGAGTGAACTTGTCTCAACTCCATCCTCATTTAGCTAGTAGGATACTTGATCACCTTGTATACTTTGGCCCTTGTAGTGTACTATAGTGACCTGATACAATCAACTAGCATAGTTATAACAAAATCATTTCCACAGATTCCACACAAAGCCCTCCAATCAGCATAAGGTCATATACCTAAAACCACATCATGATGAAATGATGGTCAAGTAATACAGCTATGTTGCAGAAATCAGCTGACATGCAAATGCTCATTTCACACTGTTGACTCTTCCTACTTGACACTTCCTCGTATGTCACTGTCAGAATAGCCTAAGTAAAGCTGTACTTAAGTAGCTTTGCTATGTATCACATGTAGCACAGAGCAGTAGACTGGAGACAATATGGGCCAAAGTTGTGGAAGATTTGGCTGCAAATATCCTCAGCATAAAAGTTCACCTAGGCCTAGGGACATCCCCAATCCAGCTTGGTACTGGTGACAACACCATTCTTACATTGCAAACCTAAAAGCCATATGACCATTGAAGGCTGTTGAGGCTCACGGAATCTCCATGACAGAAAGAGGTGGGGTCACTTTTGTCCTAATTGGAAGGCACGTCACAGTACCTTTTTGTACTTCAAACACAAATTGCCTTGTAATACTGAGTGTAGACACTTACATAAGATCTCTACATTTCTGCATGTCACTCCCAGATGCAGGTCACCAGGCAGTGAATTAACCATGACAAAGCAACATGTGCAGTTCACATAACTGAATACTCCCACATTTATGCCATGGAAATTTCAATATTGACAAATTACTGTAAGTCCACCTGTTATGTCCTTAACTGCTTCATCATTTGGACCTGATCAATGAAATTCAGTGATGGCTTAGGGTATGTGTCAACCACCCACCAATGTGTACATCACTCTTGACTCAATGAAGACAAGTGGGCTGTTTGGGAAAACTGTCACCCAGCACATCAAACAACTTTAGATGATTTATACGTTTAGTCAGTCGTGTGTCTGCACAAGTCAGAAAACATGGTAGTTGACCCGGCTCTCCTTTGTTCCAGGTCAAATCGACAATAGCCACAGTACATCATCATGCACCTACTGTCACCCTCAATGTTAATGGGGAAATGGCTGCCTGTTTGCAAACAGAGAAGGCAATGTAACATGTATGTCACTGGTCAGGACTTATCTCCTTGTAGCTGCTGTTGTGCCCTCAACTGCCAATCTAGCTCAGGTTAGGCCACCGCAAGTATGCGGGCCATTGGGGGTGTCAGGGTGAGGCGCGTGCCCCGCACACGAAAGGAAGACTTCCCCAGCTGAACCTTTGCAATCTTCCGGGTCCAGAGTCCCAGATCCCCCCACCTCTTATGGCAATGAATGCTGCGCCTCTTGCAGACCCTCATACTCTGCACCTTCCAGGCGATACCCTTACATAGGTCCCACTTCTGATGGGCATTAACCCATATGGATACAAGAGAGGAAAAACCAGATTGTAACGGAAACTTTTTTGTTTATCAGTTGTGACATGAAACATTGCAAATACATCTAGCACACTCATTACTCAAATGTTAACACACAACTTGTGTAGTTTTCACATGCTTAGCACTTCTTATACATGGATATAAACATTTGTATCAACACTCTGAGTATCCTCATACCTGCTCATGTCCCAAACTGACTAAGGTGGACCACTGACATCATGAAGGCCATGTCCATCTTAAATGTACTGTGATGTGAGGAGCTATGACTTGAGAGACAAAATATGTGACGTATTGAAGCCTAACCAACTTTTGCATCATTGTACAGACACCTTTACAGCCAGGCCAAATTAATGTGATGGCTCCCGTCCCTACATGCTGGTACCCTAGAACTGACTACATCCTATGACCAAGATCACTATGAAAGTGCTGCCATGTGTGTCAGTGAGAGCTTGCTCTCTGGCGATGTATGGACATCTGTACTCAAATATGGCATATCATAATACGGGTGATGCAGAATGTGTGTCATCTACTAGCATCACTGGCCACACCTTTTGCCATATGTGGCACTGTTACAGAGATGACATTAACATACCATTGTATGTCCTGGTGGATTTGTTGAATATATAAAAGCTAGTGATTCACCGATACAACACCTGTTATGTATTGACAACTATCTGCACTATTAATGTGTCACAAGCGAGCTAGGGCTGCAGTATGCAAGCAATTCTCATGGAAAAGTGAAAACAGACCTGTGCTAGTAAAGAGCCTGTCATTAGGAATTCAGTCATCATGGAAATGTGGGTCAATGCATGGCAGTATCAGGTCATGGGGTAACCCCAATCACCATTCCAAATGTGGTCCATGTGATAACAATCTGGGGGAGTATTGTTTGTGACAACTCAATTTGTGAGCATCAAAGGACCTACAGGTCAATAGGCATCAGATGTATTGCCACAGAGACAAAACCCCAGCCTGGCATGTGGTTCTGACTATACACAGCTCATTGCCAGACCTTTGCTCTCTGAAGCCTGAGCATTCTAATGTCACATAAACAGTACATTTCCAATATTTCCTAATGAAAAAGATCAGTTTGGGGCCATCTAATGAGTGACCTCAAGGCTGGGTGGCACTCTGAAGGGCTCTGTGAGCTATTGCTAGCTCCCAGACACCTGTTTGGAGAGTCCAGATTTTGCCTGAGAGATATGTGGGACAATACATATAGCTAACAACATCCTAATCTGTACATACACGGGTCATGCTGTAAAGGCTATACAATTGTCTTCAAAAAGGAGAAGGAGGAGAACCAGGAGCTTAATGAAGGTCCAGTGCCCCTGCTCCCAAATAATGAATCAATGTTCTCTGTCTTTTCTTAGGAACAGTGGCCCTTTATTAGTATTTATACAATTGTCTTCACATTAAGCATTGCCAGATTTGGATACGTATCACAGGTACCATGAAATTCACAAATACATAGATGGCTACATACACACCAAGTAGAATCCAGGGCTTTACACACACTACACATCCCAATGATGATGTTACATTCACAATGTATAGTGCTCAACAATACCAAACATGAGTGTCCATTGTGAAAATGGCAAAGAGGGAGTTACACAGAGTAACATATGCCTATCAGATAGTTACCCGTTCCTCTGGTGAGCCATAGAGCTGGCCAAGCGGGGAAAGGACCTCATCAGCCAGCAGCTCCAGCTCCTCTGGAGAGAAGGCACGGGTCCTCTCACCTGTTTGGCCTGGCATCATTGCTCCCAGAGGTGGCAAACAGCAGCTAAAGTGGAGGAGGTCTTTCTGAATACCAGCCGCGTCAGGAGACAATTGAGTTATTTTTCAAGCTGTGGCGTACATGTACACCACGTATGCTGTAATCAGCAGAGATGGACATAGCCATTGGCCATCTACCATCACAATCACCAACATTAGCCCATGGCTGTGTCCGTCGTGAATTAAAATGCCACAGCGCAGTCAACTTCCGCCGGCGGCGGCAGGTTCAGTATGTCTAATTTGCGAGGTCGGGCATCCCCCATTTTAGCGTTTGAAAGTACAATATTCGTGACTGGTAAGTGCATCACCAGCACTCAAAATGAGGTGTTACAAACATCTGTATAGTGTGTTACTGTCCATAAACACTATATTTGCACAGTGCAGTGTACACCACCGTTGACGGTATTAGACTGGAAATAGCAAAAATGACAATTTGAAGGTGCTCATAGTACATTTTTGGATGTATATTATAGACATTTATGTTACAGACACATCTGAAGACCACAGTGGGGAAAACTGGTGGATGCTGGACAGTAGACAATTATTATGTGAATGATGTGTAATGCTTTCTGAACAAGTTATGTTTTATCACATGACTTTTGGTTTACTCATCATATATGTTACTGTGGACACTGTGACCGATCTTCTACATTGTTTTAACTCCAAACATAGGTACCCTGGGAGAGGGAGGAGATGACAGCCTCCAGTGTACCGCCCATTTCCAGACCTTCAAACCATGGAAGAAGAAATGTCATAAAGAAGTTTAGTTTAAATAGAAAAACAATGCAGGATGTATGCCATCAGTTGGAGCCTCAAAACACTAATCCCACATGTATCCCACCTATTGTGAAATTTATGGCATTATTGCATTTTCAGGCCACAGGCTTCTTTCAATAAACTGTGGCTATATCTGGTGGTATGTCACAACCAATGTTCAGTGGTGTACTACAATACGTGCTTTCAGCAATGATGAGACACATTGACAGCTACATCCAGATCCCCGGATGTGAGGATTTAGCCACTGTGAAGATTGACTTCTATGGATTTGGTGACCTCCCACATGTGGTTGGAGCCATTGATGGCACCCATATTGCCTTAGCACCACCCCAAGCCATAACAGGAAGCACTTCTATTCTATCAATGTGCAAGTTGTCTGCTTACCGGATTTGCATGTCTCAAATGTCTGTGCCCAGGATCAGCCTGTGATACCTTCGCACTGCATAAAAGCACCATACCCCAGATGATGTCACAGCTACTAACGGAGAGGGCCTGGCTTGTTGGTAAGTTTGGTCTGTCCTGACTTTGTGTGGGTAATGTCAGGTAGTATAATCATAAAGTGTGTAACTTATTTTTGAACTTAAATCTATCTGCCATCTAGGAGACTCAGTGTATCCCAACCATCCATGGTTGTTCGTACCGCTGAGTAATCTAACTAGGCCAGGGTAAGTTCACTTCAATGAGGCCCATGGAAGGACCAGGTGATCAGTAGAGCCAGCTTTTGGGCTCCTGAAGACCAGATTTAGATGTCAGGACAAGACTGGGGGAGCCCTCCTCTACTCACCCAGGAATCTGGGTCAAAACACTGTGGCTTGCTGCATGCTCCACAGTATCAACTTGCGATGGAACATCCCATATATCGCGGAGGATGGAGACCATGAAGTGTCACTGGGTGAGGATCCTGAAATGCCAAATAATGATGATAGTGGTGAAGAGGAAGGAGCTGACTTGCCTCAAGATGTCAACGACAACTTTTTCTCATGAGTGTAAGTATTTTGTAACATGTCATGACTCTGACCGTTACAGCAACTTTTGTTGTGATGATCTGAGGAGTATGTTGAGGCAAAATATTAGGAAGGTCAAGCTCTGGAAAATCCAGGTGAAAGGTGTTTGTTGAGGAAGGTTTTGACACATCGGCATTTTGTTTGTGTTGCTTTGTTTAGCTTTGAGCTTTGTAATGAACTGTGTTCTCCAGAAGTTAACTATGTGAATTATCTTATTTATATGGGATGATAGTTAATCTGTTAGTTTTGGTCTGTTTTGGGTACCTTCACAATTTCACCTTCGTTTCCAGATTTCAGAGTTGTGACATTTGTGGGTATATGATGCTGGTTGGAAGGACGAAGGGGACATGCGTTATTCCTGGAAATTACTGTCACAGACTTTGGGTGTACAAATCCTGGAGCAAGACAGCTTGCACAGTGATAGGATCAAAGTTACGAGGAATCCATTGGATTTGTTCCTTGCTGTGTGGTGGTCCTAACGCAATATGTGTGCCATCATGTGCTCCAACATAATGTTTTTGTGGGCCCAAATCATGCTAGTTTCCCTTCACATTGGCTAAAACCTCATTGTGTGTAAGGTGTATGTAGCTGTTGATGTGTCTCCTCATTGTAGGGCAAAGTGCTTGTGGCATGCCACTGACATTTGGTTGTGACATTCCACCAGATGTGGCAACACTGGATCGGAATGATTCTGTGATCAGAAAATGTAGTACTGCCATGTGTCTGTCTAATGGTGTTATTGATATGGGATTCCATTTGTGAGGTAGGCGGTATGGCTCCAGCAACCTTTTTTAGTTTAACTATTCAATAGGAAATTGTCTGATGTATCCCCTCCTTCTATGTTGTTAAGGTCTGCAACTGAAAAGGTGACCACTGGCACAAAATATTTGAGTCATGTGTGATTTGATACATTTCTGACATAATGCAAGCCTATTGTTGGAACAATGGAATAAAGATATTAAATGAGAATACACTTGTTAGTGAGACATGGTTGTGATCCTGAGCTAAACATTGTGTACATGCAACATATCCATGTTTACACAAGTTGATATTTTTGGTACTGTAAAGTTCAGATAGGAGTACATATATAGATATGCTACAGCAGGCAAAGAGCTTGTGACTGGTGTATTTATTGCAGTGAACAAGGAGAAAATATACATTATGCAAAAACCAAACAGGGAAAACCAAAAGTGAAAAGGTTAGTCATGATGAATGAAACCATAGCTGTATAAGCCAAATTGTTTGAAGTCCAATGTCCAACATACTACTCCCACAAGAAAGGTAAATATGTCCAGAAATAGTCCACAGAGTGAATGTTTTACACATACTGGAGGAAATTAGGTGTGAGGTTTCTTGCTGGTGGTGGTGGAGGTCTTGCCATCCACAACTCCTGGAAATTTGTGTGGACATCCACATTTGGCAGTGCGGGGGGATCCACAGCTGTGGGGACAGGGATGTCTTCTGGTTTGTCTTCCCCTGGCAGGGCCTCCCTTCCTGTTGCTGCCACAGATGTTGATGGGCCCAATGTTGTTAGACCACAGGAAGGGGTTAATGGTGCAGGAAAAGCTCTGCACAGGTGTGTGTGGGGGTCCCGCAGCAACCCTATGAGCAACCCCATGTTGGTGTTATAAGCCTGCTTCTCATGGTATATGTTCCTCTGCAGCTGCTCCATCTATCGGGTTTTGGTTAGTACCTGGTCCATCACGCCTTGGGAGTCCTGATAGGCTCCTAAGACTTGGTCGATGGTGTCCTGGGTGTGAGTGGCCCTAGTGGTCTCACTCAGCTGGCCCACAGTACCCCTCCCACAACCCCTACCCCCAAGAGCCTGTGCCCTGGGCCCAGGGTGCCCGCTCCCACTGGGTCCTGGATCCTCTCTAGATGGGCTGGTGATCGTCACCTCAGGATCCAGGAGTGGGGGCACACAATGAATGTAAGTGTGCTCGGTACACAGGTTGGGGGGACTGAGGTTGCAGCTGGGGTGGGAGGTGTTGCTGTGGGCACAGTGAGACTCATTGTTGCTGAATTCCCAGGCTGACCAGAGGGACCAGCACCATCCTCCACATCCAGATTTCCAGGAGTGTTGTTATCACTAAAGGCTTGATCCTGGGGTGGAGTGGGAGTCAGTTCGGTGGCTAAGCTCTGGCCAGGTGCTCTGCCAAATTGACCAGTTGTGAAATAGGGACCATTGTTATTGGTGGAAGTGTGGTATCTACATCCAAATGTTTTGTGACACAGTAGGTAGAAGCCTAGGAAAAACAAAAATAGGTAGAGATTACTACTGATTACTATTGTACTGTTATACTACATGGTTTTAACATTTTGTATATTTGTACTTAGAAAAGTCTGTGGGGCACATGCATCAAGCCCGCATTTTGCGATTACCAAATAGCTAATTTTACCGATTCGCTATTTTGGAATCGCAAAATATATGCATGTAGGAATCGCAAAAAAAGTTGCGATTCCTACACATTCCTTATTTGCGATTCGCAAATTGCGAATCGCAAATAAGGAATGGCTTCCCATTGATTCCTATGAGCCTAAGGCCCATAGGAATCAATGGGAATTGCATGCGTAATTTGCGAGTACCAAATAGGTACTCACAAATTGCACATGCAATTTCAAGGGTGCCCGGGTGCCAAAAGGACACCTTGATGCACCCCTGAAAGTGCAATTAAAAAACATGTTGCACACACACATGCAACATAGAACTTTGAAAAATGCACTTTTGTGCATTTTTCAAAGTTTTCGCAAATTAACATCTTAAAATCGAAATCGCTATTTTTTTTTTGTTGCATTGCATTTAGGGAATTGCAATTTGCGATTCCCTAAATGCAATCGCAATATAAATAATCGCAAATTTTGCGATTACTTAAATAGCGATTTTTGCATTTGGGATGATGCATCCCAAATGAAAAAATTGTGGTCGCAAAGGGGCAGATTCTGCGAATCTGCACTTTTGCGACCGCAAAAAACAATGATGCATGTGCCCCTGTGTTCATTGTTTTCATGAAATGATTTTAAGTAATTGATCATGAATAAATGCATTCATTCATATATATATATATATATATATATACCACAAGAAATTGCTCCTTCCGAATGCAGTGGACCCGTGAGAAGTGGCGTGAATAAACAACTTGTGGATATACCTTCACGGAGTTTCTCGTTTACTGAGAGCGTGCATATTTGTGGTTTCGACGATATATATATACATATATATATATATATATATTCACTGAAAAAACCATAGGTTTCAGGCACGTTATAGTTAAAAATTAGCATTTAAAAAACCTTAGAAATTCACTGAAAAAACCATAGGTTTCAGGGGCGTTATAGTTAGTTGGACATTTCACTCGTACAAAACCATAGAAATTCCTCCGTTATAGTTAGTTCAGCTAACTATAACTCGCATGCTCCATAATGCACTGCTGATGACGTCACATATTACATCACTCATGACATGGTCAGTGACATCACTCATGACATCACTGATGACATCTCAAATGACATCACTCATGACATCACTGATGACATCATCCTTGTGATAGAGTGGCAGACCTCCTCTCACCCTAATATAACCTTTGATACACACACTCAAAAATACAAACTACCATTTTCAAAACAATGGACATACCGATACCAATTACAACACACCTATTCAGTAATTCCAAGATCTACACACACATCCACTCATTCACCAACAGTCCCTATACAGTCACTCATACATGTACTCACTCATCATATGTACTCATACACCTATACATCCTGTTACACACCGCCACTCATCCATAGAGTTACTCACACACATAGTCACACATGCAAACAAAGTATCAAACATCCATTTACTTGCATATACAGTTATACACACACTACCACACTTACTTCTACAGAAACTTACACATGCTTACTCTCTTAAACAATCACTTATAGAAACACCTACTTATTTGTACAGAAACTCTTCCAATCTCTCACTCTCACATATACTCACTTATATACACCAATACTCACATATACTAGTTTAAAACATATGTAGTTACTCATAAAGACACTATTGAGACAGTCATTCACTCACTAACACACCCATACACATACTCATCCACCTATACAGTCCTGCACACATGCTGTCTTCAACACATACAAACAGTGAGTCACTCATTCATGCATCTATGCACTAAGTAATACCCCCACCGAACCAAACAGACACTCAGACACTCATACTGATACTCAAAAAACCAACTAATAACCCATATAGACACTCATGTAGCTACTCACCAACCCATGCAGCCACTTATACACAAAGTGAGAGACTGATACAGATATTTTCATATTTAAACATTACTCACTAACCCATGTATTCACTAAGATACACTTAGTCAGTTATACAATCAATTTTACAAAAAAAATCATCCATTTAGACACTTATATACCCATTTATTCTTCCATCGACCTTGAGATATACATATATAAAACATATTTAATTTTCAGAAAAACACACATTCACTGGATGATGTCATCAGTGATGTCATTTGAGATGTCATCAGTGATGTCATGAGTGATGTCACTGACCATGTCATGAGTGATGTAATATGTGACGTCATCAGCTGTGCATTGCGGGCACGCGAGTTATAGTTAGCTGAACTAACTATAACGGGGAATTTCTATGGTTTTGTACGAGTGAAATGTCCAACTAACTATAACGCCCCTGAAATCTATGGTTTTTTCAGTGAATTTCTAAGGTTTTTTAAATGCTAATTTCTAACTATAACGTGCCTGAAACCTATGGTTTTTTCAGTGAATTTCTAAGGTTTTTAAATGCTAATTTCTAACTATAACGTGCCTGAAACCTATGGTTTTTTTCAGTGAATATATATATATTTATTATACTATGTATACATGTGAAAATGTCTCGGTCCCCTGTTTGCCTCGGTGGCACGGAAAAAATGGGTGGAACTGACGTCAGCACGCCGACGAGGTCCTCTTATGGCTCCGATGACGTCATACGGTGTCGCGAGCGGGGCCGTGCTCGTTGACGTGGGAGAGCTAGGAAAGAATTTCCGTGGAATGCTGGTGCAGGGGATATTCACCTAAGTGTTCAGGCTAGTCCTTTGGGAGCAACTGTTTATGTTGCCACTCCAGAAACCGAAACCAGTGATCCGAGGGCAGAGGCCCTGCAGATGGCACACGAGGTGGGGTGCCCAGTCGTGTGCACCGGCGGGGCAGCGAGTGACAAGCACCACAACCCACAAAAAAGGTAACGAGGGCACTGAATAACACAGGATCTTCTCTTTGTATCTGGCAGGAACAACGAAGTTAAAATGCCCTAGTACCAAAATGTAGAATTAGTGCTACAACGGTCTTCAAGAAGACCTGCGATGCCGCTTCTGCCTCCCGTACCCTGGAGGCGGCACATGGGTCACGCGGTACGGTCATACTGCGGTGTGACGCACACTCGTTGACCTCTCATGGCACTGCTCCACACTTCAGGGAGGACGCTTTCCATTAGCTATGTTTTCTGATGACATGTCGCGCCGGCCCCGTCCAACAACAGAACTCCTTTAGATCCAAACAGACTCTTCCACTCTCTCACCGGAAGTGAAACCAGGCCACGCGGACACTTTCACAATACAACAGCCGGGAATGCACTTTTCGGTAACAAAAACACATTCCTTCCTCCTAATTAATCAAATAAACGTCTCACTGAAGAACAGGGGCCAGCTTCGATCGGTAAACAGCCGTTACAATTACTTTTTTACTTTGCGATACCATTACAATGCATGCATTACCACGCATGCGTTGTACATCACGAAGTCATTACTACGCATTTTTTTAGAATGCATTGTCATTTACCACGCATGCCTTTACAACAAATTTTGTTGTAAAGGTATGTATGGTAAATGACCATGCGTTCTAAAAAACATGTAGACGATCCATGTCGTTGTAAGGAAGCAGAGGCTGTTCCGTTTCCTCACAACCACGTGCACCGCCCCTCAGAGATGACGTGAAGCAGGAACCACGAGGAGAGAGGAACCATGAGGAGTGAGAGGTAAGGGGGATTAGGCATGGGGTGGGGGTTTCTTTTCTAGGGTTTAGGGTAGTGCAGTGGTCTTTGGGTGGTGTAGGGGGTCGTGCTGGGGGTAGGTTTTTAGGGTTTAGGGTAGTGCAGTGGTGTTTGGGTAGTGTAGGGGGTCGTGCTGGGGTAGTGTTTTAGGGTTTAGGGTACTGCAGTAGTGTAGGGGGTCGTGCTGGTGGTAGTGTTTTAGGGTTTAGGGTAGTGCAGTGGTGTATGGGTAGTGTAGGGGGTCGTGCTGGGGTAGTGTTTTAGGGTAGTGCAGTGGTGTTTGAGTAGTGTAGGGGTCATGCTGGTGGTAGTGTTTTAGGGTTTAGGGTAGTGCAGTGGTGTTTGTGTAGTGTAGGGGGTCATGCTGGGGGTAGTGTTTTATGGTTTAGGGTAGTGCAGTGGTGTTTGGGTAGTGTAGGGGTCGTGCTGGGGGTAGATTTAGGGTTTAGGGTAGTGCAGTGGTGTTTCGGTAGTGTAGGGAGTCGTGCTGGGGGTAGTGTTTTAGGGTTTAGGGTAGTGCAGTGGTGTTTGTGTAGTGTAGGGGGTTGTGCTGGGGGTAGTGTTTTAGGGTTTATGTTAGTGCAGTGGTGTTTGGGTAGTGTAGGGGGTAGTGCTGGGGTAGTGTTTTAGGGTTTAGGGCAGTGCAGTGGTGTTTGTGTAGTGAAGGGGGTCATGCTGTGGGTAGTGTTTTAGGGTTTAGGGTAGTGCAGTCGTGTTTGTGTAGTGTAGGGGGTCGTGTTTTAGGGTATAGGGTAGTGCAGTGGTGTTTGGGTAGTGTAGGGGGTCATGCTGGGGTTAGTGTTTTAAGGTTTAGGGTAGTGCAGTGGTGTTTGGGTAGTGTAGGGGGTCGTGCTGAGGGTAGTGTTTTAGGGTTTAGGGTAGTGCAGTGGTGTTTGTGTAGTGTGGGAGGTCATGCTGGGGGTATATTTAGGGTTTAGTGTAGTGCAGTGGTGTTTGGGTAGTGTAGGGAGTCGTGCTGGGGGTAGTGTTTTAGGGTTTAGGGTAGTGCAGTGGTGTTTGGGTAGTGTAGGGAGTTGTGCTGGTGGTAGTGTTTTAGGGTTTAGGGTAGTGCATTGGTGTTTGTGTAGTGTAGGGGGACATGCTGGGGGTAGTGTTTTATGGTTTAGGGTAGTGCAGTGGTGTTTGGGTAGTGCAGGGGTCGTGCTGGGGGTAGATTTAGGGTTTAGGGTAGTGCAGTGGTGTTTCAGTAGTGTAGGGAGTTGTGCTGGGGGTAGTGTTTTAGGGTTTAGGGTAGTGCAGTGGTGTTTGTGTAGTGTAGGGGGTTGTGCTGGGGGTAGTGTTTTAGGGTTTATGTTAGTGCAGTGGTGTTTGGGTAGTGTAGGGGTAGTGCTGGGGTAGAGTTTTAGGGTTTAGGGCAGTGCAGTGGTATTTGTGTAGTGAAGGGGGTCATGCTGTGGGTAGTGTTTTAGGGTTTAGGGTAGTGCAGTCATGTTTGTGTAGTGTTCGGGGGTCGTGTTTTAGGGTATAGGGTAGTGCAGTGGTGTTTGGGTAGTGTAGGGGGTCATGCTGGGGTTAGTGTTTTAAGGTTTAGGGTAGTGCAGTGGTGTTTGGGTAGTGTAGGGGGTCGTGCTGGGGGTAGTGTTTTAGGGTTTAGGGTAGTGCAGTGGTGTTTGTGTAGTGTGGGAGGTCATGCTGGGGGTATATTTAGGGTTTAGTGTAGTGCAGTGGTGTTTGGGTAGTGTAGGGAGTCGTGCTGGGGGTAGTGTTTTAGGGTTTAGGGTAGTGCAGTGGTGTTTGGGTAGTGTAGGGAGTTGTGCTGGTGGTAGTGTTTTAGGGTTTAGGGTAGTGCAGTTATGTTTGGGTAGTGTAGGGTGTCGTGCAGGGGTAGTGTTTTAGCACTAATTTTTCTTTCTACAGCACTAACCATAATTTCTATGACAAAATGAACCCCCTCATTTTGTTCCTTTTTAAATTAAATGTTTTAAGAGTTACCAGTTTATTCCAATCAAGATGGCTTCAGTGTGCCATACTTTTGTCATAAGTAAGACTGTTAGCGCTCTAGTTGTTCTTTAGAACACTCTGGGAAGCTGCAGTAGAACACAAAGGCATCAACTGACACGCTGCTTCCTGTTGAAATATAACAGGAAGATATTTGAGATCACACTTGAAACATGTCCTCATTTTTCTTTCTACAGCACTAACCATAATTTCTATGACAAAATGAACCCCATCATTTTGTTCCTTTTTAAATTAAATGTTTTAAGTGTTACCAGTTTATTCCAATCAAGATGGCTTCAGGTGTGCCATAATTTTGTCATATGTAAGGCTGTTAGCACTCTAGTTGTTCTTTAGAACACTCTGGGAAGTTGCAGTAGAACACAAAGGCATCAACTGACAGGCTGCTCCTGTTGAAATATAACAGGAAGATATTTGAGATCTCACTTAAAACATGTCCTAATTTTTCTTTCTACAGCACTAACCATAATTTCTATGGCAAAATGAACCCCCTCATTTTGTTCCTTTTTAAATTAAATGTTTTAAGTGTTACCAGTTTATTCCAATCAAGATGGCTTCAGGTGTGCCATAATTTTGTCATAAGTAAGACTGTTAGCGCTCTAGTTGTTCTTTAGAACACTCTGGGAAGCTGCAGTAGAACACAAAGGCATCAACTGACAGGCTGCTCCTGTTGAAATATAACAGGAAGATATTTGAGATCTCACTTAAAACATGTCCTAATTTTTCTTTCTACAGCACTAACCATAATTTCTATGGCAAAATGAACCCCCTCATTTTGTTCCTTTTTAAATTAAATGTTTTAAGTGTTACCAGTTTATTCCAATCAAGATGGCTTCAGGTGTGCCATACTTTTGTCATAAGTAAGGCTGTTAGCACTCTAGTTGTTCTTTAGAACACTCTGGGAAGCTGCAGTAGAACACAAAGGAATCAACTGACAGTCTCTGCCCTTGTTGGATGTACATGTTTTACTGAGAATGTCAGACTTCATTCTCACATGACTGAGAAAGATAATGTGAATTTACAGAAAATATGCTCTCATTTTAGCTTCTGGAGCACCTTCCAAAACTGTATGGGACAAGCATGTGAAAATAGTTCTCTCAAACATGATTAATGATATCCCAGCAGAAGGTTTTTCACAGGGTAAAATCACCTTAGAACACACCACAATTCCTGAAATTAGTATGGTACCATCAACAAATGAATTCTAATGTAACTAAAGTCTGTTATCACCCTTTATAGTTCTCCTTTTGGTAACCCTCAAAATCTTCGATTCACTACAATGCATTTCAATGGGGTACTATCATTTATATTGGTCCCAAGATGGCTGCCAGCAATTCCAGGATGAAGTGCTGACAGCCAATCAGATCTCACGATGACATGTGTGGTTAGGCTCCGCCCAGATATATATGTGTTTTCTTTTTCAAATTTCTCAGGAACTACTGAACGGATTTACACCATTTAAGCAAAAGGCACGACTCTGAACCAAGGGCTACCTTTTTGGCAAATTTGGTGTAATTCCGTTCAGCAGTTCGGGCTGTAGCTGCAACTAAAGGTTCCTATGGAAAATTGCATGGGGAAAACACGTTTTGGGACCCCCCTTTTTTCTCGGCCCCCGCTTGCCGAATCACCCCGAGACTTTCAGGATAGGAGCGGACCGGAGCGCCCCAACAAGTTGGAAAATTTCGCGAAGATTCGTCAACCGGCGCCAAAGTTATTTCAAATAGAATGTTGCGGATTTCCTATGGAAAATAGGTCCTAACTATAACTATCTACTGGCGACCGCCAGTAGATAATATATATATATATATATATATACCGGACACAGACACCGCAAATTCAGCTAAGGTTTTCACTTTTATTCACCTAGTTCCTGTGCTGTTACGCATTGAGCTCCACTATTCTCCTCTTTTTGTTGGGAGTCACTGGTCACATGACACAACTAACATAGACAACATACTGTCATCCTACAATCAATGCATTTTCAATGTAAAAATACATCTCTAATAGCGATGTTTCACAAGTATCACGTTTCTCATTTTACAATTGCTTAATTTAATTTCATTTAAACATACATATTAGAATTGATATTTTTCTTTTTCTTATTTATTTTTTCACTTTTTGTCCTCATTTTATTGACAATATTTCAATTCTTGCATTTTTTTATTATTAATACTTATTGTAAATCAAAACCAAACAAAAAGGAGGTGACTTTTGTACTGTTTTTTTTTTATTAATATATTTTATTGATTTTAACTTGTCAGATTCAGATCAACATTTGCATACATTCCATTTCAAATAAGACAACTGTCTATGAACATTGAAGTGCACAATGACTCAGTCCATCATTACATTACTGTGTTCCCCCCTTTTCGACATTTCCATTTCCACCGTTGGTGAAACACATAGTTCCCCCCTATGCGTATTCCACCTGCTCCACTTTTTGTCCCACTTTTTAGGACAACCCCTGGATCTATAGACATCTTTTTCTGCAATCATACACTTGTCCATTTCCGCTACCCAATCCTTCGTCGATGGTCGCACCGCTGCCCCCCATTTCATTGCAATTGCTCTTTTCACCAAAGTGTAGCCCAAGGTGGCTAGTTGCTGTTCTACTTCTGTTAGATCAGTGGCCTCCCAAATATTGAGAATCCCCATTGGTGGTGTTAGGGTGATTTGTTTCCCTAGTGCGTCCTGCATCTGTGTTGTAGCCCTCTCCCATAGGGGTCGTACTTGGGGGCAGTCCCATAGAATATGATAAAAAGTTGCCTCCTGGTGACACCCACGCAGACAGAGTGCGTCTTGTCTTGCCCCTATTTTAGCTAGGGTTACCCCGGTAAGATATGTCCTGTGTAAAATTTTCAATTGAATCAATCGAAAACGGTGATTTATGGCTGCTTCCCTTGGGGACATCAATGCAGTTTGCCAATCCTCATCGTCGAACTGTCTAATATCCGCCTGCCAGTGGTCTCTAAGAGTGCGAAAGGGATCTGGTAGATTATTGCACAATTTACGATACGTGGGTGATATGGCTTTGTCTGGGATAGGCTCCGAGAGCAACCGGTCCTCCAAGGGAGATGATTCCAGCACCTTTGTCATGTCTGGGAGTGCTACCTTAAGAGCATGGCGAATCTGTAAATAGCGAAATATCTCTCTGTGTGCTAGTTCGTGTTTCTCCTGTAGTTCCCCAAATGTAAGGATCTTACCCTTTTGTACAAGATCTCCTATGGTGGACAGGCCAATGGTATCCCATTTATCAAAACCCAAATGGAGACAAAGTAACCCCAGTCTTTGAGAGGACCACAGGGGTGTGGCCTTTGTCAGCACCCCTGTCCAGCCAGACGTTTGGTTGCTTGATGCCAGGTGTTTACCGTTTGAGCCATAGGGCCCAAATATATCCCTCTGCGGACTCTAGTGTTTAGGGCTCCTAGGCACCCCTCTCGTCCCATCTGATATCTCTCTAGTCTGTATGCTGGGTCCTTCGGGGAGCGGTACAGCCAATGGTTTATCGCCACCAATTGCGAGGCCCAATAATAGAGTTGTATATCTGGGAGTGCGATCCCACCATCGTACCATCCTTTCGTCAATTTTCCTAATGCTATGCGCGGTGTACCGCCATCCCACAGTAGTGAGCGGACCTCACCCTCAATGCTGTTAAAATATGAGTCAGGGATCCGGTATGGGCAATTCTGAAGAATATAGAGAAATCGGGGTAGAGCCAGCATCTTAAACAGGGCCGCTCGACCCAGCAATGATAGTGGCAGCGATCTCCAATGTTTGACATCATCATGGAGTCTTTTTAAGGGGACGGCTACATTTTTGTCATAAAAGAGTTGGGGGTCTGGTGTAATAAAGATCCCCAAGTAACGGAATCCTTCACGGGCCACTGCGATTTCACATCCCCGGGGTAGTGTAGGAGTGGGGCCCCGCAGGACGAACAGCACCGACTTAGTCCAATTGATGGCATACCCGCATATTTGCCGAAATTTGCAAATATATTCAGTAGTCTACTTATTGAGGCATAGGGGGACGCTAAATAAATCAGAATGTCATCTGCGTACAATGATATCCTGTCTTCGTTGCCTTCCTCCCATCTCAGTCCCCGAAGTACCACGTCTCGTCTCACCCAAGACGCCAGCGGTTCCAGTACTAGGGCGAAATGTAGGGGGGACAGGGGGCAGCCTTGTCTGGTGCCTCTGCTCAGCTGAAACGTACGGGACGTGCGGTTATTCACCCTCACTTGACCCCGCAATTCCGTGTAAAGCAGTCTGACCCACTCTATGTATCTCGGGCCAAACCCTAGGCGTTCCAACACCTCAAAGAGATAGGGACATTCTATAGAATCGAACGCCATAGAGGCATCCAGCAAACGTATTACCGCATCTTCGTCTATACATTGTTGACGCCCCAAGACATTGTGCACGCGGCGAATATTCAGTGCTGTGTTGCGCCCCAGCATAAAGCCTGATTGATCTGCGTGGACCAGTGAAGGGAGAACGGACACCAGACGGGATGCCAGGAGCTTCGCTAGAATTTTTGCCTCAGCACTTATTAAAGAAATTGGCCTATAGGAGCCGCAGCAGTTCGCAGGCTTCCCAGGCTTTCAGATTACTACAATGGAAGCCAATCTTTGATCTTCTGGTAGAATTCCTTTCTCCAAGATTTCCTTATACATGTGTTTAAGATGGGGTGCCACCCGTAGGGCCATCGATTTAAGGAACTCAATTGGGATCCTGTTGGGCCCCATTGCCTTTCCTGACTGAATGTTGAATATGGCTTTGCATATTTCATCATCTGTAATATCTGCGTCCAGGTCAGCTCTGTCTTCATCTGACAATGTGGGTAAGTTTATGTCTGTTAACAAGTGACGGGAATCTTCGGATGTGTATGTGGTTGAGGAGGTATACACCGCCTCTAGATGATCTGCAAATGCTTCGGCTACCTCCTGGGGATCGGAGATCTGTTCAGTCCCTTTAACGGAGAGTGTGGGTACCCACTGATCCCCCTGTTCCCTTCTCTCCAGCCAGGCAAGCATTTTCCCGGCTCTATCTCCCAGCTCGTAGACCCTATGACGTGTGTGTAGTAGCCTAGCCCTTGGTTTTTTCTCGCGCCATAGTTTTATACTCCAGTTGCTTGATTGTTAAGCAGTGTGTGGTGGCCTCACTAGGTGAGGAACTGTTCTGTGCCTCCAGTTGCAGAAGCTCACTCTCTAGTTGTAGTAGTCGCTGGTTATGTTGTCGGATATAGCCTGTCTTTAATGCCAGAGCATGCCCTTTCAGCACTACTTTATAAGCTTCCCAAATAGTCTGCGCTGAGTCCACTGAACCTATATTTTTGGTAAAATAACAGTCTGTTTGCCTGGTGAGATTTTCCTTTATGTCTGGAACCGTTAGGAGCCACGGACTAATAACTATGAAGCTGCGCTGTCTTTTTTGGTTGAAGGTTAGCTCGAGCCACACTGGGGAATGATCTGAGATACCTCTGGGCAGCCCGCGAGGGTGTTGAAAGTGGCCTAGGACTGCTAGATGTGTAAGGAAGTGATCTATGCGGGACATACTCCTATGTGCGTTAGAATAGTGGGTATAATACGTCATATTTGGTTGTAGTGAGCGCCATACGTCAGTCAGTCCCATGGCCTGAGTAAACTCCTCCATTTGAGTGTTATAACGTGTTGGGGGTCGTCGAGGATACATATCTATTCTGTCGTCCATAGTCATATTAAAGTCTCCTCCTAGAATTAATGTGCCTTCGGGGAGATCTATCAGAATTTTACCTAGGTCACTAAGTGCCTCCCTCCCCAGTGCTGGGGGGAGATACACCGAGACCACATTAATCGGCCTCCCCTCCCAACTGGCCCCCACTACAGCGAATCTTCCCTGAGGATCAGCCCATGTATGAGTGGGAGTGAGTGCCAGGTTCCTCCGAACTAGGAAACCCGTGCCCCTGGAGCCTGATGTGAACCCTGCATGAACCAGAAGTTTGTACCCCCACCTATTGAGGGTCTTGCAATTATTACCCACCAGGTGTGTTTCCTGCAGCAATACTAAATCTGGGCCTGTCTCCTGAGGTACTGCAGCACTACTCCCCGCTTTATTTTGTCCCCCAATCCATTTACATTCCATGTCAAGATAGACAACGTTGTTTCTAATGTACTCCCTATGGTAGGTTATCGCTAGAGACTGGTGGAACGCCTGTGGGAGCTACCGGAGGGGCATCTATCTCCTCCGACAGGTCAGTATTTAACATTATGAGCATGAATCGACTGTGGAGCCCGGAATTCTCCCGGAACCCCAGATGCGTATACAATACAGTCAAAGGGAGGACACAACTATCTGAGTCTGGTTTGTGACACTGTGCATTCTGAAAACAAACATTTAAACTAACAACAAACCCCCCTCCCCCCAGTCTTCCCCCTTCCCTGCCCCCCTGCCAGTGGATTTCAAACTACCCACTCCCCAACAAGGCAGAGTGCCTGTCGCCCCCCCCATTCGTGAGGTGCTTGGTTTACAGACCTCCCCCCGCCGTAGATTAAGGATATAAGCATGTTACATGATCTGTCAATAAAACAGGTCCCAATCCCTTCTTGTGCCTTCACCTCTAAGGCAGCTTCTTGCCGGATTTCCCGCCGTATCTGGTAATAGTCAAGCACGCCTTGCCAGCCGTGAGGTGGTCGAGATTACCACAATACCTTTTTCTGGAGTCTTACCCTGTACCCAGAGGCATCATTTGCAGCTCAGTCAATGCACCGCGGAGCCTTAAGTGCCATGTCCCTTTAGCCACTCGGTGGAGAGTCCAACTCTCCCCGGACGATTTCGCCTTTGGGTTTGATGGTGTTGTTCAGCATGCTACTTCGGGGTCGTTTGTTTCGGTCTCCATTTGACTTTCTAACTCTCCGCCAGCCCTCCAGCCACTCCCAAGCATCTTCTGGGAAGGAAAAAAACAATGTCTTACCCTCGGATACAACACGGAGCTTCGCCGGGAAGAGCATGGAATATTTTATTTCTTTGTCCCGCATTGCTTTTTTGACTGCTGTGAAACTGCGTCGTTGGGCTTGGACTTTGGTGGTAAAGTCCGGGAAGAAGGTGACTGCACTGTCCTCCAATTTTAATGGTGGGTTGGTCCGTGCCGTTTGAAGTATGACGTCACGGTCGCGAAAGTTGAAAACCTGTGCTATAATTGGCCGCGGAGGGGCTCCCGGTTTCGGCCTCCCTCCAGGGACCCGATGGGCGCTTTCAATGGAAAAATAGCTTAACAGACGTTTTGGCTGGAGTTTTTTCAGAACCAAATCCTCGACGAAGAGGTCCACCGCCTTGTTCCTGCATGCCCTTCCTTCGTAATCATCGAGCAACCCCTCCATTCTAGTCTGTTGATCCCGTAGTTGATCCACTTGTTGTTTTTGGATGGCAGTGTCTGAGGTCAGCACTGTGGTAGCGTCCTCCACCTCCTTCACTCTGGAGTCCATTTTCCGCAAGTCGGCTCTTATGAGGGAGACCTCAATGTTAACCGAGTCAATCCGAGTCTCTAGGGAGGGCCGTACTCCGGTAATGGCCTCCATGATGTTTTGGACTGTCAAGTCTTTTTTGGGGGTCTGATGTTGCTGACTCCCCGTTCCCCCTGTGGACGCGGTGTTTTCCTCCTCACCAGTCTTGGCCCAGGCAAATTTGGCCAGCTTGCTCTGAGCCTGTGTCTTGGCTCCTTTTCCACTGGCCATTATTGCGCTGCGTTGGGTGCTATGTTCCTAGTCGCGCAGGGTCCCGTCCCAGTACTCGCCGCCGCCTGCGCAGGGGGGTCTCCCAGCCAGGCAACCAACCCGTGGTTTGGGGGAAAGAGTCAATTTAAAGCACCACACAGGATCACAGTATTCCGGGTGAAAGGTAGGGGGGTGCAGAGTCTGAAGGAGTTTGTAGCGTCACCATGCAGTCCCCTCACTCCATCCTCCTGCCCACCTTAGTGCGTCTGGCGATGGTCGCAGTGGTGAACTGGAAGACACCTGGGCTTTTCTACACATGCGGTCCCCGGCTCCCTAGGATCTCCTCTGCTTGTGTGAGATGGGCACTGGTGTAATTTGCACCCTCGCTACCTGGGACTCCGTTGGTCTCTGCAGCCTTTAGTGAATGTTCCCTGTGAGTGATCTCGGTTTCGGGTGCCTCCATTCACTAGGCCTCTGAGCCGGGGCCTCAATTAAACGCGCCGTCCAGCCGCCGAGTTTGTGATTGGCACTCAGGCCCCTCCTACTGCTGGCATTCAGTGGGTTCCACGGGCCGCTGACGAGCCCGGCAGCGTCGCGGTCTATCTCGTTCCGGAGAGCAGGTGACCGGCGGTTTTCTGCTCCTCCGGAGGTCGCCCGGATTGCGGCTCCCCTTCACGCCCACCACTTTAGACAGAGGAGCGAGGAGGGGCCGCCATTTTCTCACTGTACGGGCTCCGGCTGTCTCGGCAATACTCCATTGCTGCCGCGAATCTCCACCGCGTGCTGCTCAAAGTCGGCACACCCGGTTGTTGTGGTCCGGACCCCCTTCCATCAGGGGATACCGTCAGGCTGAGCGCAGGATATGAGCAGGAGAAATGGCGAGGGCAGCGGAGCCGCTTCAGAGTGCGGCCATGTCCGACGGCTGCAAGCCACGCCCCCCACTTTTGTACTGTTTGAACCTATACTTTATCAGTACCTAAACATAAATTAAACTGAAATAATTCTGTACTCATTAGTCAATAATGTGTATCTTATGCTGCTGGCCCTATAATGGCAATAGCCCTTTTCGAATTTTATTCACAAGTGTGAGAGTTCTCCATTATTTCATAGTGGACCAAATTACACACATATTTGGCCACAGACTGTAACACGGGAAGGGTCATATCGCTCTCTATATCTCATCCCCTATGTCATAATCATCAAAAAGCCCTTTTAATGAGTGCAATCTCGCAAGATAAAGTGCAAGCGCTTTAGTGCAACTTAACCCTGGGACCTTCGCCCTTCGGTTGTATTCAAATCCATAACATATAAAGTGCAAGTGCATTAGTGGAATTTGTCTTGAACCTTTTGCCCTACTGTTATGGTGCAGTTCGTAACGCTAAAGTGCTTGTGCATGTCCTTGGTTCAAAGTGCAAATGCTCTTATGTGCTCTAAGATGGATTTCTTACTCAAAGGTTATCAATTAAAAGGCCGTTTGACTGCCCCACCTTGGAGTGTGCGGGGACAGAAATGCATCCTCCATTCAAATTATGGTTCGTACCAGAGAGTACCAGTGCTTTTTAAAGTACAAGTGCTATTGTGCATGAAATTGCTAGTGCTAGAGAAAAATGTTAATTTCCAATGACAGCAGTCTGGAGAAATATTTCTAAATGTCAGTTAGATTAGACAGTATATACATTTATTACATGACTAGTTCCTCTATCCTATTGACAATGTATCTCTACTGGTCTGACTTCACCTATACATAGTACAAAATGTGGATGGCTTACCTACCCGTGAGATATCAATCCTTCTTTACACATTACCGAGAGTACAGGGTACACAAATCTAATAGCATTAATTTTCGACAGTAAAATTCTTATGTATATCACACTGGGAGTTGGCGGTAGAGGGGTCCCGCCCCTCTAAAGGTGGACATGCATGTCTTCTATATATAGAAAGGTGATGTATATATATATATATATATATGATGTGGTGTGCTGCGGGCAAAATGCGTTACGGTGACCTAGCAACTGCAATAAATTCTTCAAGCATCCATCGAGGTCTGTGTCTGTTTCTGCGCCTGGACGCGCATTCAAGGAATTGACATTGGTGAAATATATACATATATATATATATTATTTACTGGCGGTCGCCAGTAGATAGTTATAGTTAGGACCTATTTTCCATAGGAAATCCGCAACATTCTATTTGAAATAACGTTGGCGCCGGTTGACGAATCTTCGCGAAAGCTTCCAACTTGTTGGGGCGCTCCGGTCCGCTCCTATCCTGAAAGTCTCGGGGTGATACGTCAAGCGGGGGCGGAGAAAAAAGGGGGGTCCCAAAATGCGTTTTCCCCATTCATTTTTCCATAGGAACCGTTCATCGCGGCTACAGCCCGAACTGCTGAACGGAATTACACCAAATTTGGCAAAGAGGTAGCCCTTGGTTCAGTGTCGTGCCTTTTGCTTAAATGGTGTAAATCCGTTCAATAGTTCCTGATAAAATCAAAAGTAAAGTCACATATATATCTATGGCCGAGTAGGGTCCGTGTACCCTCCCGATCACGAGCTGCATGCTAATTGGCTGTCAACACTCCAAATTAGGAAGTGTTGGCAGCCATTTTGTCCCTCGGTAGAACCGAGGGACAGAAACAAGTGCGCAAAAAGGGGGCAGGGTAGAAACACCCTGACCCCCTAGGTCTGCTCAGGGGGTCCCACAAGGACCCCCTGGGCAGAAAAAAGCATATTTTTTTTTTAAATCGGCGGGATGCGCTTAGGGTGCGCGGATCCCGCCGAGAAAAAAAAAAGAAACAAGTGCGCAAAACGCACAAAGGGGGCAGGGTAGAAACACCCTGACCCCCTAGGTCAGCAGCTCCCCTTATGGAAAAGCAATGCCGGCTCCCGTAGGACGCGGGGAGCCGGCGGGACTGTCGGGGGATTGGGGACCCCACCACAGTCCCCTACCAGAGGCCAGGCCCCAGGGGAGGGGGTCCCCGGGGCCATTAGTGGCCTGGGAGGGGGGCCACGCAGCCCCCCTCCCCATAAAGAAAATTTTAAAAAAACGTTAAGGCCGGCCCCGGGGGATGGGGTCCCCGGGGCCTTAAATGGCCTGAGGAGGGGGGCCATGCAGCCCCCCTCCAAAAATATAAATTACAAAAAAACAGTGGGCATGCCCCAGGGGATGGGGTCCCCGGGGCCAATAGAGGCCCAGGGAAGGGGGGCCACGCGGCCCCCTTCCCGTTTTGTTTGAAAAAAAAAAGAAAGAAAATCATCAGGCCCCGGGGGATGGGGTCACCGGGGCCAAAAGTGGCCAAGGGAAGGGGGGCCACGCAGCCCCCCCATACAAAAAACAAAAGACCGGCATCGTGCCAGAGGCCCCGCCCCCTCTCTGCAGCAGTCTGCAAACGCGCCGCCTGGTGCGTTTGCAGATGGGGAACGAATTCCCCTTGAATACTGGGGGTCCCTGGGGGCCAACTAGCCCACCAGGAACCTCCAGTATGCGCCAGGGGGCTGCGTTGCAGAGAGGTGTACAGAGGCCACGCCCCTTTTTACACCTCTCTGCAACGCAGCTCTGTGGCGCTTTTTGGAGGTACATGGTGGGCTAGTTGGACTCCAGGGACCCTCGGGATTGAGGAGGATTTAATTCTCCAACTTAAAATGCGCCACAGGGCGTGTTTGCAGACATGTCACCTCAGGGCCCACCCCCTTCCTTCACCATTGTGCAAATATTCCTCTAAAATCAGCCGAACTACGAATTCCGATTTACTCACCTGTTATCAGGAGAGACCTCAGTGCTGCATCTTTCAGCCCAGTACTGATCCTGAAAAGTAATTTTAACCGTACTTACCAGTAATTTGAATTTCCTTCCATAGGCTAACATTGACTGGTTTCACTTGAAAATTCTTCTGTGTAGTTTTGGAACTTTATAATATTCCTCTAAAATCAACCGAACTACGAATTCCGATTTACTCACCTGTTATCAGGAGAGACCACAGTGCTGCATCTTTGAGCCCAGGACTAATCCTGAAATTTAATTTTAACCGTACTTACCAGTAACTTGAATTTCCTTCCATAGGATTTCATTGCCTGCTTTTTGCTGAAAAAGTTTCTAAGTGTCGATTTTTGAAACATACAAATATTCCTCTAAAATCAGCAGAACTACGAATTCCGATTTACTCACCTGTTATCAGGAGAGACCTCAGTTCTGCATCTTTGAGCCCAGTACTGATCCTGAAAAGTAATTCTAACCGTACTTACCAGTAAATTGAATTTCCTTCCATAGGCTAACATTGACTGGTTTCACTTGGAAATTCTTCCAAGTGTGGAGTTTTGTAACTTTATAATATTCCTCTAAAATCAGCTGAACTACGAATTACAATTTACTCACCTGTTATCAGGAGACACCTCAGTGCTGCATCTTTGAGCCCAGTACTGATCCTGAAAAGTAATTCTAACCGTACTTACCAGTAACTTGAATTTCCTTACATAGGCTAACATTGACTGGTTTCACTTGGAAATTCTTCTAAGTGTGGTGTTTTTGAACTTTATAAAATTCCTCTAAAATCAGCCGAACTACAAATTCCGATTTACTCACCTGTTATTAGGAGAGAACCCAGTGCTGCATCTTTTAGCCCAGCACTGACCCTGAAAAGTAATTCTAACCGTATTTACCAGTAACTTGTATTTCCTTCCATAGGAATCCATTGTCTGGTTTTCAGCAGAAAAGTTTCAGTGTCGATTTTCACAAACTACAAATATTCCTTAAAAATCGCCTGTGTGACTTAAACGCATTCTTTCAACTGTTTACAGGAGATGCACCAGTGCTGGATCCAGGATCCACCACTGAGTATGAAAAAGTAACGATAACACTACTTACCTGCTAAGTGAATTTCCTCCCAAAGGATAACATTGGTGATTCTATGTGAAAAAGTTTCTGTCAACTTTTAAAATACAATAATATTCCTTAAAAATCACTACTGTAACCAAAACGCTTTTACTCAACTGTTTACAGGAGATGTCCCATGACTGAATCTAGGATCCAGTCCTGTGGTTAGAAAAGTAATCCATAAAGTAACTAATTGCATTTAACTTGAAATTCACATTGAGCTCAATGTTGCATTGTGTTTGAAATTGTGTTGCCCATTGCAACAACTGTAACTACTGTACTTAAAAGTCTATTGCCTATTTGCAAAGTATTTAAACTAAAGTAATTCATTCTGAGAAAGTATATTTTGTAATGTAATGTATAATGTAATTACAATGTAATTTAAAAAATAAAATATCTAAAAATAAATAGTTTAAAAAAATGTAGTAAATCAGTATAAAAAAATAAATATAACAATTAATACATTTAAAAATTGTCATTTACAAAACCTTTGGAATTCACTGAAAAAACCATAGGTTTCAGACATGTTATAGTTAGGAATTAGCATTTAAAAAACCTTTGAAATTCACTGAAAAAACCATAGGTTTCAGGCACGTTATAGTTAGAAATTAGCATTTAAAAAACCTTACAAATTCACTGAAAAAACCATATGTTTTAGGGACAGTTATAGTTAGTTGGACATTGCACTCGTACAAAACCCGTGAAATTCCCCCGTTATAGTTAGTTCAGGTAACTATAACTCGCGCCCCCGCAATGCACTGCTGATGACGTCACATATTACATCACTCATGACATGGTCAGTGACATCACTGATGACATCACTGATGACATCTCAAATGACATCACTGATGACATCATCCAGTGACTGTGTGTTTCTGTAAAGTTTAAATATGTTTAATATATATAGGGAAAGGCGTATTGAAGAATGAGTGGGTGTATAAGTGTCTGAATGGATGATTTAGTAGGTGCGTGACTGACTCTAAGTGAGTGATTAAACGTATCTTACTGAATGCATGGGTTAGTGACTAAACTGTGTGAATGTCTGTATCTGTCTGTCTGTTGGTGTGTAAGCGGCTGCATGGGTTTGTGAATAGCTACATGAGTGTCTACATGGGTTATTGATTGGTTGTCTGAGTATCTGTATGGGTGCCTGAGTGTTTGTGTGGGTGGGGTGTGTGTGACTCTGTGCATAGATGTGTGAGTGGGTGATTTACTGGGTGCATAGTTTCAAGTGTGCATCTGTGAAGCGCTGTATGGGTGGGTGAGTGTGAGTATAGGTTTGTTGGTGAGTGAATGTATATCTCAGTGGTACATGTGTGAGTAACTACATATGTGAAAGGCAGTATATATGTGTGTTGGAGTATTTAAATGGCTATAAGTGAGAGTGTGTGACTGTGAGAGTGGCTGTATGGATCAGTGTGTGCTTGTATCAGTGATTGTATAAGAGCGTAAGAATGTGCTAGTAATTTGTATGAGTAAGTGAGCTTGTGTGTGTATAACTGTATAGGTGAGTAAATGGGAGTGTGATTAATTATTTGCATGACTGACTAGATATGTGAGTACCTCTATGGATGAGTGGCGGTGTGTGAGTGTCTATATAGGTGTATGAGTGCATATGATAGTCCTGTACTGAGTGACCGTAAGTATGAGTGACTGTACGGGTGAGTGAGTGGATGTGTGTGTAGACCTAAGAATCAGTGAGTGGGTATGTAGTTATTGGTGTTGGAGTGTCTATGGTTTTGAGAATGGCAGTCTGTAATTTAGAGTGGGTGTATGAAAGGTTATATTAGGGTGTGTGAAAATGGATCAAATTATCACATGGATGATGTCATCAGTGATGTCATTTGAGATGTCATCAGTGATGTCATCAGTGATGTCACTGACCATGTCATGAGTGATGTAATATGTGATGTCATCAGCAGTACATTGCGGGGGCGCGAGTTATAGTTACCTGAACTAACTATAACGGGGGAATTTCACGGGTTTTGTACGAGTGCAATGTCCAACTAACTATAACTGTCCCTAAAACCTATGGTTTTTTCAGTGAATATATATGTATATATTTCACCAATGTCAATTCCTTGAATGTGCGTGCGTGTTCATATATATATATGTATATATTTATGTATATATTTATGTATACGTACATATATTATGTATATATTTAGTTCAGGGCACAGGGACCTATATATTTTTGTTTAAGGGCACGGGGACCAAGCCCTGAGTCCTGCAATGAGGAATACAACATTTTTCTTTATATTGCAGCCTGTCAATCAGGTTGCTCAGTACTCGTCCCACAGGATTGAAACAACTATGAAAAAAAGGCCTTTTTTTAACATAGACCTGCTCAGTAGATCGTTGATCGCCCGGATGTAGTTGAGGCTGAGTCCGAAGGAGGCCCAGTGAGGATGAGAAGACTGTGGGTCAAGGAGGCTGGTGCTTGTGATATGCAGAGCCAAGCTGTTGGTGGTCAAGGAGGGGTCCAATAGGCATGTCTGCGGCCCAGGAAGCTGGAAACTGGTATTAAGGAACTTGGCTGATCTAAGCGAGGCCCCCCCGTGGTCAGAGGTTGGGAGGCTCTGAGCTCCAATAGTGGTGTTGTGCTCATGAGAGCAGCTTCAGAGACAGTGGAGACAAGCTGAGGGAGCTGAGCAACTGCATGCTGTACGAGGGCTTTGGACCTGTGTTCTTATATCGACTGTTTGCCATGTGTGCTCACCTCCTCTGACACCATCAATAGAAACAGTTGCATGGCAGTGGTAGGGCATAATTGTTGGGTCCCTCTCAGCCTGCACCAGGGGTCTGGGGTCCCCAAAATTAGTAGGTCCCCAGTACACAAGGCCTGTTGCTGCTTGCCCATCTGGGGGCCGACAAGAATCTGGGACCCACTGAAGTATACTGGGGATGGTGCTGTCACCAGTCTTTTTCAACACAAACACGGAAGGAGTGAGAAGCGTAGAGTGAGAGCACTGAGGAGCAGTGGTGGTGGCAAGAGAGGCTAGGGAGCCAAGTTGCCACAAGGGGTTTTCAGCTGCAGGACCCCAGTGGACTAAAGCTGTGGAAAGAGTGGCTTTGACTCATTCTCCATGACATTATTCACAACCACGCCGGGGGCCTATAATAGGCCATTTTGAAAATTGGCATCCTGGAATGAGGATCTGATTTAAGTCCCAAGGAAGACACAAATACAGACAGAGCCACAGGCATCATAAACAACTCAGAAGTAGCTGGGCATGCTTGTGCCCCTGGTTTTGGCAGCAGCTGTTGTCTAACATTCCATGTCTCACTCTGCCTGCTACGTTTTCAATTGCTGAGTAAAAGAGCTGAGGAGTTTGGCAGGCACCGAGCCCAAACAATGGGTTACCTCTAGAGTTGTGCATGTGCGGTGACAGCAGTCTGCCCAGTGAAGGCAGATCTAGTGCAGCTTGTGGTTCTGACCTCCCTGTTGAGGTCAAAATCTGGCTATGCTAAGCTACGATGGAAGGGACATAAGTGAGGTCTGTGAGTTGGCTGGGGAGCTGTCTGCAGTCTTTCCTTATAATATAAAGGGAACAGAAGCAATGGCGTGCCCAGAAGTCGGTCTTTTCTATGACACATTGCTTTATCCACTAAATCTGGACTTTTGAAGAATAAGTGGATTGAATTGCTGTAGCATTCTGAAGAGCACTGACAAAAGGAGACATTTAATCAATTAAACTTATTAGAAGCTTGTACTTTGCACATATCTGGTACCTATAAAATGGAGAATCTCAAGTATCTCCACATCTCCTTAGGTGGAGTTATACTCGAGTAAGCCGAAAAGTAAAAAAGGGAAGCATACTGGCTTGTGAAGCAATCGGAACAGGAGCCTCACAGGATAATTCTTAGAATTCAATTGAGAAAAATCTACAACCTTCAATTGAAACAGACACTAGATCAGCTGTTCAAGCTTTTTAAGAACGTTTGTATCAAAATATATTTTATCACACCAAGGAATCTAAAACACAGTGGTGACCGCCCTTATCGGTTGAACATTTATATATTCCAAAGACCAGCATGTGTGTAATATTCAGATGCATAGTCCAGGAGAGTTGGGCAGCTTGGATGCGTTAGCCTCCCCAAGAGAAATTGGTGGAGAACTAGGTCCTAAATTATCATCATGTCCATGTTTATAAAGTAAAATTCAAGATGAAATCTTGATGTCATCCTATCTATCAGCTGAAGAGAATCGCCACATGACTGAGCAGCAACTATTTACAGAGGTCAGTCAGAGTACAGGACACTCATCTTTAGATGACCATACACAGCCGACAATATCGACATCAAGTCTAAATATAAATCCAAAATACTCCTCCCCTTTACTAGATGTCTTACTGTTAATGCAAGGGACATTGAAAGGTATTTTAAAGGCATTGGTAGTGGTAAACAAATCCACTCTACATTTTCGTAAAATGTAACCAGTGAACTTCAAAAAGTCAATATTTGTTTACCTACATTAATAAGACCATAAAGTGAGAGGTCAAGGGATGAGATTAATAACATCACGGGAAACTAAACAGAAGGAGCAGGGTCAAAATGGAGGCTGTACAAAATTATCAAACTATGACCCATTTTACGGGCGGCAGCAAACGATACAGCACTAATCTCCATATATAACAAGCATTGGTAAATGCATTAAGTTTTGCCTATGTGATTAATAATAAGCTTTTTTTGTTGTAAATTCTAGCTTCCTGAGTAGTTGTACAATATAAGTTACAGAAAGTCTTTTAAAGTGTTATGACTTGTTTATGTGCAAAAAGGCAATATATTGTGCTGTTTGTTACTAGTGGTATTATAAAGTGGGGAGATTATGTAAGGGGTGGAGGACAAAGATAAAAAAAATGTACCTGAAAAGTAGGCTTGAAAGTGGTGCCGCTATGGGGAGAATAGGTAACGGGGGGATAAAAATCCATACAAGTATTGCATAAGCGCTGTTTTTACAAATAACAAAAAACAAGAGCACGAAAACTAGATGAAATGTGTTGTTTTGTTATTATCCATTGTTAAAATAAACAAATGAAAATTAACTTTACATTTTTCGAATGAGCATTTGAGCAGTTGTGCAATTTAAGTGAAAGAAACAACTGAAAGTGAGGCTATTATTTTATTGAGATGGGCAAGTTTTTTTTTATTACAGATTTCTCTTACAAGGAATTTTTTTATTTTGCATTGCATATTTTTTCTATTGTGAAAAAACTTAAACAAGAACATAAACTCTGAAACTAATGAGCATATAGTAAATATTTGCACTTTCATTGGCATTGGCATTGTGTTACTTATGGTTTACAATTTTTCTTTATTTAAACAGTACACTGTGACATTTTCAATTATTGTACTCATGTAAAGCACTGCAATCACTTTGTTCGGGTTTACACTACATAATGCACCAACAACAAACACATGACAAAAACAAACAATTTTATTAGGGACAAACATATGAAACAGAAAAAATGTAATTCTTAGTGGAACAATATCATAAAGATTGTGAAATGTAGTTAAACACTTAAGAAGAGTTAAACAAGCATGTTTTAAATGTGTGCAGCCACAGGAAGATAAGCATTGGTAAACAGTAAACACTGTGCAGCCTTAACGTAAGAAAAAAGCTCCACAGCTTTTGGGCCCGGTGCCATTGCACCTGCTGAACCATTCAAATCATGACCCTAGTGCCTGCAAGATCACTGCACTTGTGACTGCCTCTTTAGTTGTAAAATATAGCAATAATCAGTGTTTAGTTGGGTGCTTAGAGGTCTTGGTCCCGGTGCCACTGCACTTGCTGCACTGTTGAAATCATGGCCCAAGTGCCTGCTAGATAACTGCATTTATGACTGCCTGTTTAGTAGTGAAATATATAAATATTTGGTGTTTAGAAAAGTTATGACAACATTTGGCCTTGGTGCCTCTGCACCTGCTGCACCATTCAAAACATGACTCTTATTCCTGCAAGGTAACCGCACTTTTGACTGTCTGTTTCGTAGTAAAATATAGCAATATTAGGTGTCTAGTGGTGTTCCTAGAGCTTTTGGTCCCGGTGTCACTGCACCTGCTGCACCATTGAAATCATTACCCTAGTGCCTGCTAGGTAACTGCACTTGTGACTGTCTGTTAAGTAGTAAAATATACCAATAATCTGTGTTTAGTCGGGTCCCTAGAGCTTTTGGCCACGGTGCCACTGCACATGCTGCACCATTTAAATCAAGCCCATTTCAACTGCAAGGTAACTGAAATTGTGACTGCCTGTTTGGTCATAAAATAAAGCAATAATTGGTGTTTAGATGGGTTCCTAAAGCTTTGGGCCCTAGTGTAAATGCACCTGCTGCACCATTGAAACCATGACCCTAGTGCCAGCAAAGTAACTGCACTTGTGACTGCCTGTTTAGTTGTTAAATATAGTAATATTTGATGTTTAGAGGAATTCTGAAATGTTTTGGCCCCGGTGCCACTGCACCTGCTGCTCCATTCAAATAATGACCCTAAAGCATGCAAGATAACCACACTTGTGACTTCCTGTTTAGTTTAAAAATATAGCAATAATCTATGTTTATTGGGCTGCCACTGCACCTGCTACACCATTGAAATTATGACCCTAGTGCCTGCTAGATAACTGCACTTATGACTGCCTGTTTGTTTAGTAAAATTTAGCAATAATCTGTTGAGTGGGGTCCCTAGAGCTTTTAACCACAGTGCCACTGCACCTGCTGCACCATTCAAATCGTGCCCCTTTTAACTGCAAGTTAACTACAATTGTGACTGCCTGTTTAGTAGTAAAACATAGCAATATTAGGTGTTTAGAGGAGTTCTGACAAGTTTTGGGCCCAGTGCCACTGCACCAGCTGCACCATATAAATCATGACCATAGTGTCTACAAGATAACTGCATTTGTGACTGCCTGTTTAGCAGTAAAATATAACAATAATTGGTGTTTAGAGGAGTTATGACAACGCTTGACCCTGGAGTCACTGCACCTGCTGCACCATTTCAATCATGACCCTATTGCCTGCAAGGTAACTGCACTTCTGGCTGTCTGTTTAGTAGTAAACTATAGCGATATTAGGTGTTTAGCCGTGTGCCTAGAGCTTTTTGTCCCGGTATCACTGCACCTGCTGCTCTATTAAAATCATGAACCTAGTGCCTGCTAGATAACTGCACTTGTGACTGTCTGTTTAGTAGTAAAATTGTGCAATAATCTGTGCTCAGTGGGCCCCCCCCCTAGCTTTCGGCCCCGGTGCCAATGCACTTGCTGCACAATTAAAATCAAGCCCCTTTTAACTGCAAGGTAACTACAATTGTGACTGTCTGTTTAGTAGTAAAATATAGAAATATTGGGTGTTTAAAGGAGTTTGGAAAGCTTTTGGGCCTGGTGCCACTGCACCCGCTGCACCATTGAGATCATGCCCCCTTTCACTGCAAGGTAAGTTCAATTATAACTGCCTGTATAGTACTAAAATATAGCAATATTAGGTGTTTAGAGGAGTTCTGACAACTTTTGAGCCCGGTGCTACTGCTCCTGCTGTACCATTCAAATCATGACTCTACTGCCCTCAAGATAACTGAATTTTTGACTGCCTAATTAGTAGCAAAAGATAGCAATGTTAGGCATTTAGTGGTGTGCTGGAGCGTTTGGTCCTGGTGTCACTGCACCTGCAGCACCATTTAAATCAAGTCTCTTTTAACTGCAAGGTAACTGCAATTATGACTGCCTGTTTAGTCATAAAATTCAGCAATATTTCTTGTTTAGAAGAGTTATGACGACTTTCAGCCCCGCTGCCACTGCACCTACTGCACCATTTCAATCATGACCCTATTGCCTGCAAGGTAACTGCACTTCTGACTGCATGTTTAGTAGTATATAGCCATATTTGGTGTTTAGAGGGGTTCCTAGAGCTTTGGGTTTTGTATCACTGCACCTGCTGCACCACTGAAATCATGACCCTAGTGCCTGCAAGGTAACTGCACTGTTGACTATTTGGTGTTCAGAGGAGTTCTGACAACTTTTGGCCCTGGTGCCAATACACCTGCTGCACCATTCAAATCATAACCCTAGAGCCTGCAAGAAAACTTCACTTGTGACTGCCTGTTTAGTTGGCAAATATAGCAATAATCGGGGTTTAGTGGGGTGCCTAGAGCTTTTGGTCCCAGTGCCTCTGCACCTGCTTCACCATTGAAATCATGACCCTAGTGCCTGCTAGATAACTGCACTTATGACTGCCTGTTTAGTAGTAAAATTTAGCAGTAATCTGTGTTTAGTGGGGTCACTAGAGCTTTTGAAAACGGTGCCCCTGCACCTGCTGCACCATTAAAATCGTGCCCCTTTTAAATGCAAGGTAACTACAATTGTGACTGCCTGTCTAGTAGTAAAATATAGGAATATTAGGTGTTTAGAGGAGTTCTGACAGCTTTTGGGCCTGGTGCCACTTCACCTGCTACACCATTGAAAACATGACACTATTGCCTGCAAGATAACTGCACTTGTGACTGCCTGTTTAGTAGTAAAATATAGCAATATTTGGGGTGTAGTAGAGGAGTTCTGACAACTTTTGGCCCCGGTGCCATTGAACCTGCTGCACCATTCAAATCATGACTCTAGAGCCTGCCAGTTAACTGAACTTATGACTGCCTATTTAGTTGTAAAATATACCAATAATGAATGTTTGGTGGGGTGCCTAGAGCTTTTGGTCCCAGTACCACAGCATCTGCTGCATAATTGAAATCATGGCCCTATTGCCTGCTAGATAACTTCACTTATGACTGCCTCTTTAGTAGTAACATTTAGCAATAATCTGACCACAGTGCCACTGCACCTGCTGCACCATTCAATTCATGCCCCTTTTATCTGCAATGTTCAATGTTAATTAAGATAAATTTAAAACAATTCATTTTGCAGGCCAAACCTAAAAAGGAAGAAAGCACCAACTGTGCAAGCCTTTAGAGATAGTAAAAGAAAGTTTACAATGAAAAATACCCAAAGCAGGATAAAGTCTGGTGGAAATCTACATAAAATCATACACAGCACTAGGCCCCTTAGGACTTGCCTGCGCCCAGTCCTCCGACCAGGCAAGGCACCTCCGGACCCAGCTCCTGAGTCTCCTGCCCCAATCTGCTCCTGTCTGCTTTCTCTCGATCTCTCTCTCTTCCGCTCCACCTCTCTCTCAAAACTTTTGCGCTCTCTGTTGTGCCCTTTTGTACACTGTATTTGTGATTGTTTATGTTATTTTGAAATGTGTCTTGTTTCTTTTTATTTGTCTGGCTCTGCCAATTTTTGCCTCCGTTCCTTTCCTGCCTCAAACATTCTTGCATCCTGCACCCCTCTCTGCCACACCCACTGCCGCGATATCCTCCATCCTCCCAACACAGCCCTAGCACCCCTAAAGCTTTCCTGTGACCAGTCATCCGGCCAGGCAAAGGCTCTTCCGGATCCTGTCTGTATCTGCTCCTGTCCACTTCTTCTACCCATCTCTATCTCTCAGACCTCTTGGTCACTTTGCACCTCTTTTTGTGTTATTCTAATTGTTTCTTTGTCTCTTTTTCTTTTTGCTCTCTTTTGGGCCTCCTGATGTGCTTTTGAACACTGTTTCTTTTTTGCTCCTTTTATGCTGTCTTTTGTGCTTTTTGTTAAGGTTTGACCACTGTTTTCTGTCTTTTTTCTGCCCTCTTTTGTGCCCCTTTTTGCCTCTTGTTTGACCACTGTTTTCTGTCTCTTCTGTCTTCTGATGTGCCTTCTTTTATGTCATTCGTTTTTTTGACCACTGTTGTTGTCTCTTTACTTTCTGATGTGTTCTTTTGTGCCCCCTGTTGGTGATTTTTTTTCAGTTTTTTAAATTTGTCTTATCTCTTTATTTGTGATTTTTGTCTAATGCTGCCTGTTTCTGCGTCTGTTCCTTTTCTGCCTCCCACTTTCCTGCCTTCTGCTCTTCCACCTTCCACACCCCTCCCTGCTCCATCCACCACCCCATAGCTTCTGAACCCTTTGGTGGTTTCTTATTGATTTCCCATCCTGCCTCCTATCTGTTCTTCCTTCCCTTCAGGCTCCGGCCTTGCTCTGCAGCTCATCTTTCCAGCTGCTGTCAGTTGAACATCTACTGGTTTCTCGCCTCCTCTTTGTGTTGCCCAGTTGTTCCTCAATGCAATTCCACCTGGTCGGCTTCGGAGCCTCACCACCATCTTGCAAGTTTTTTGCCTTTGAGCATTTTCCTCCTTGGGACTTCTTCCGCAGGGCACCTTCTGCTTGACACTAACTGGTGTTGGTAGCAATGTGGCTACAGGAAGGGGTTGTCCTTATCTCTGCTAGATCAGGACAGTGAAGACCTGAACGTCAATGCCTAGAAGTAACCTGAGAGACTCTGCTAAGCATGGTCCCTCTGACAGCTTGCAATGCCCAACACTTTGTCCTAGTAGTGGTGAGATGAATCAAGCTCAGGCATTCCAGGTTGATCAGGCACAGGCCTTAGTCCAGACAGTCCAGCAATAGACACAAGAGCTTCAGCAATTATGTGATGAACATTTCTTGCTATGCTAGGCCTTGACAACTAAAGACTCAGATGTTCGAATAGTTTCTCTAATGATTCCACGTTTCTCTGGGGATCTTAACAAATTAAAAGAATGTCTTGATTCATTAACTTACTTTTTTGCCTTTTGTCTGTCCCAACTTACACACAGCTGAGCAAAGGTGGGGTATTTATTTAGTCACTTGTCTGGGCCTGCTCTAGTATGGGCAACCTCTCTAATGACTACTAAAGATCCATTACTTTCCACTTATGTCATCTTCATAGCATCCGTCAAACAAATGTTTGAGACCAGACTTGGAGTACTTGGCCGTAGAGGCACTTTGGGATATTAACCAGGGCGGACAAGATGTTTTGTCTTATGTTTCCCGATTTCATCAGTTAACTGCTGAAATCATGTGGATTGAGCAGACATTGATGATACTCTTTGATAGTGGTTTAAAAGAGGAAATAAAAGATGAACTGGTTCATTCAATCCAACCGACTACCTTCTCTAAACGGATGGACCAAGCTCTGGTGATCAAGCATCACCTACGAGAATGGAGGTTCCAGAAATGAAGGGCCCAAACAAATACAGCTTCAGTAAGTCCTCGACCAGTACCAAACTGAACAGAGACAGAAACTGAACAATCTATGACCTCCGCTGATGAAGAGATGATGCAAATTGGCACTTTTTGTAGTTATATCTCTGAACCTGAGTGACCATATTGACTAAAGAATGGTCTATAAATGTATTGTGGCTCATCAAAACACCTAATTCGAACCTGTCCGCTTTGACCACCAATGCACCCTGGTGCAAAAAGAACAATTGATGGACGGGATGCTGAACATTGTGAAACACTCACCCCCAGTCAGAGATCTGGGCCTAAATCCATCATTTTTTTGCTACCTTGCCATTCCAGTTTGGACCCAGCCATATGCAAATCAGTCTGGACCCTGCTCCTCATGAGAATAGTCCCGCCCCAACTACCAGGCCAGGTCTTCCCTGGACAGGAAACAAGCATCCTAGGATCAGTTTCTGGATTTCACCCCTCATCAGCCAGGATAGCTTGAATCCAATAGCATAGCCAGCACAGGACCCATGTCTGGGCATTCCCGTCCCACTTGGGGTGACAAATGCAAAAAAACCAATTGATAAACAGAGTGCTGAACATTGTCAAACACTCAGAAATCTGGGCCTAAATCTGTCATTTGTTTGCTTACCACACCATTCCAGTTTGGACACAGCCAACTGCAGATCAGTCTTGACCCTGATCCACATGAGAACAGCCCAGTCCGAACTGCCAATCCAGCTTCTCCCTGGACCGGAAATAAGCATCTTAGGACCGGTTTCGGGGTATCACCCCTCAACAGCCAGGATAGCTTAAATCCAGTGGCATGGCAAGCACAGGACCCAAGTCTGGACATACCTGTCATACTCGGGTGACAAATGTATGCTATACCTGGCTTTAGAGACCTAAATAGGGCGAAATCGGTCCTAGGATGCTTGTGTTCAGGTTCAGGGAGGACCTGGCCTGCCAGTTAGGACTGGCCTGTTCCCACGAGGAGCAGGGTCAAGACTAAATTGCACATGGCTGGGTCCAATTTGAGATGGCATGGTGGGCAAAAAAACGATGGATTGGGATGCAGCCCGAGCAATTGCCAGTGGCTGAGATTATTTCAATCATTCTATTCATCACCTTGTTATTTTTGCATTTGCCACCTTAAGTGCACTGGGGTGCCCAGACGTAGGTCCTGGGCTCACTGTGCCACTGGAACCAAGCTATACCTGGCTGAAGAGCCCTAAACAGGGTGAAACCATTCCTAGGTTGCTTATGTTCTGGTTAAGGGAGGACCTGGCTTGGCAGTTCGGGCTGGACTGTTCCCATGAGGAGCAGGGTCAAGACTAATTTGCATATGGCGGGGTCCAAACTGGAATGGCATGGTGAGAAAAAAAAACGATGGATTTAGGCACAGATCTTTTACTGGGGGTAAGTATTTGACAATGTTCAGCATTCTATCTATCAATTGTTCTTTTTACTTTTAGAAAGTTGGCATTTTATTGCCTTAGCCATTTGGTGCTTGAAGCATGTCTCTGAGTCACTTGGCAGAGTGTAGGTGACAGTTGGGCTTTGTGTATTCGCCCTAGACAGCCATACACAATGAGAGCTTAAGTGTAACTGGACGGGCCATCACTGACAGGATAGGAGGATTGATCTGGGCACAGCCCACCTTACACTTGAATAGGCTGTGTCCTGCCTCCACACAAATGGCTGCATACACCCTTTAGTTAATCTGGAGCCAGGGTCAGGAAAGCAGGGCATCTGTGCACTTCAAAGGCAAGCCTGTAGAAGCTTCTCCCCACTTTAAAGGCACAACTGTGTATAAAAGAAGGACCTCAGACACCAACTCTTGAGTACAGTTCGGGACCTCTGGATACTCTGCCAGGAAGAAGGACTGTTGTGCTGCTGAAGGACTGCCACTCTGCTGAACTGCACTCCCCTGGACAACTGCCTTGCTATGATGCTGCTTTCCTGTGCTCGCCTGCTGCCTACTGCCCTTCTGTCTTGGTGAGAAGGACTGAACCATCATCCCTTGAACCCAGAACCCCAGAGTGACTGACTCATGGCTTGTTGCCTGGCCTTCTCACCTGAACCTCAGGGACAGAAGGCTCCAACAACCTTGTGCCTGCACCTGGACTCTAGCATCTTTGAGTCTACCCTCCCAAGTGGTGCCACCTCAGTCCTGGACCCTTGGAAGTGGGCTTAAGTGGCTTTGCCAGCCTCTTTGGATCCAGCCGATATGATGCATCTCCTCTGCTGCGTGGCACAACCCCAAGCAGAACTGACACATGTCTGTTGTTACATAGATTGGACCCATCGCAAAGACCTGCATCCCTGTCGCAGCCCGCATCACCTTCAGAACCACTGCTATGTGACACATCTTTGGGACAGGCCCTGCCATCCCTCGTTGATGCCTCGCTGATGACACCAGAATCTGCATCACAGACTCACAGCTCCTTGGAACCGGTGCAGCACACCGACTGGGAGAAGCATATCTGACTCTGGACTTTGCATTGCAAGCCCTTGTCGATGGGATCTTCAACCAGGATCCAACAAGACCTTGCACCGCAGCCTCGTCACTTCTCTGAACTGACAAATCACTTCGGCTGTGCTATGCATCTTTGACGCAGATCCTCGCAATGCTTCACTGTTGGACTTGGCTCTTTTTGCAGGGTCATCCCTGAACTTTTTGCCTTCCTCCTAGCCTTTTTTATGACATGGTGTTGGTGGTTTTAGGACTCTGGGCACTTTAGCACTGCTGTCCAGTGTAAAGTGCGTGTGCTCTCTGTGGTAAACATGGTAAGATTGGTCTACACCTGTTTGGCATATTTAATTTACCTGTCAGTCCCTTGTAAAGTGGTATCTCAGATACCCAGGGCCGGTAAATTAAATGCTACTGGTGGGCTTGCAGCGCTGATTGCGCTACCCACCAAAGTAGCCTTTCAAACCTGTCTCAGGCCTCTGCCATTGCAGGGCCTGTGCGCGCAGTGTTACTGCCGCTGTGACATGGCACCTAAAGTGTGTGCCATGTCGGTGACCCCCCTTTTACTGCATGTTAGTCACCCCTAAGGTAGGCCCTAGCTAGCCCTATGGGCAGGGTGCATTGTAGGTAGAAGGTAGGACATGTACCTTAAGTGTGTGACATGTCCTGGTAGTGACAAACCGCCATTTTGGTTTCTCACTGCTGTGAGGCTGCCCTCTCATAGGAATGCATTGGGGATTCCCTGATAAGTGTTTCAGTGGTAATTCCTGATATGAGAGGAGCAGCGTGGTCAAGTTTGGTATGGTTGGAATAGTAATAATAAATGCTGCACAATGGTGTGCGCAGATTTATTATCACTATTTTAGAAATGCTACTTTTAGAAGTTGGCATTTCTGTGTGCTATGTGTCTGCCTGCCTGATGTGGATTGCATGTCTGGCTTTGGAGTGACAGGGGCTGGTGAGGTGTGTGTGGCTCCAGGGAGGGAAGGGTGAGTCAGCGCTAGGCTGAATGGGAGACCTGCATTTGGAGTAGTGGGAGGAGTAGTCCCCTGATCCTGAATAGGTCTGTGCCTGCCTGGGTGAATGCTGGCTCCGCCCCCCTGTGGAGTGTCTGATGACCGAGCCCCCACCTGACAAAGAGGAAGAGGAGCCCTGTAAACAGAGTGCTCCAATACCCCTCAGAACCAGTTGAGACTTGTTCCCCCAAGCCCTGTGCCAGGGCAGAACAAAGAAGAAATGTTGTATAAGTACTGGGGCTGTGACCCCATGTTTTGTGCTTCCTTGTGACTTGGGGGGGACTTGCTGCTGCTGGGCCCCAGGAGGAGCCGCCACGAGGGACTGCCTCCCTGCTGGAGGGCCCTGTGAGCTGGCCTGCCTGGGCCCAGCCTTTTCCCCTTGACCTTTGGGGTCCCAGCGCCTCGTGAGCGCTGCACCTTTATTTTTATGCTCCAGGACGAAGGGAGCGTTTTGTTTTAATTGGCAGCGCTGTGCTGCGACGAATTTGGAGGGAATCCCGACGTGGGGATTCCCCCGCACTGCTAGCTGGAGGCGGGAGCCCACCCCGCATGGATGCCTTTCTACCGGGAGCCAACCCCACATTTCGGTGCGCTTTTTGCGGGAGCCCACCCCGCACTGATGCTTATTTAAGAAGCGGGAGCCCACCCCGCGTCCGTAACGAGCCGCCGAAAGGAATCACCGCAGCGGCCCGACCCAAAAGGAAGAAGGTAGAAGTCCCGATGGAGACTTCGCTCCATAGAAATCACTGTAGCTGGAAGTCAGGAAGAGCCTGACCCTTGGCGTGGCCGGCGGGAACAGCCAATCACCTATGCGGTGGCCGGAAGTCAGGCGCCCTGGTGCCTGCTTAGAGGCGGGGCTCCCAGGAGGAAAGGGAGAGCCCCGCGTGTTTCCTGGTGACCGGCGAGAGGGAAGGATGTCCGGAGCCCAAAGAGAAGCGAGAGGTGCCGGAGCCTCACGGGCTCCATCTGCTGCACTCCCGCCTTCCCCTGCCTGGCAGAAGGGGACGCAGGCCCACAGAGATCGCCGGTAACAGGAGGGAGACCGGAGCCGATCTGCAGACGTCCCGTTAGCAGGGGCCCGCCAAGGCACACTGTCGGTGCCTGGGACCTGCGCAGGAGAAACCCCGGTGAGTCGGGCTACAATTGAGCATTGCAGTGCCCTGGAGTGGCACTAAAGGAGCTCCGGTGAGAGGGGCTCCCCACCGCATTTGTGGTGCTGTAAGCAGCACCGGAAGAGCCCGGTGAATGAGGGCTTCATTGAGGGCATTGCTGGTGCTCGAATTAGGCACAGTTAGTGCCAGTGCTGTGGTTTCTCCAGCTGACCTGCCCATTGGAGGGCAGCTGCAACGTTGGGCAAAATTGTTGTAGGGTCCCAGTGGGGACTCAGGAGGCACAGTGGTGCCATGGCCCATTCTCCCAGCTGCACCAAGAGAGCGCGGGCAGCTACAACACAGGGGCATTTCTGTTTGTTTCATTATGAGGAAGGGGTGAGTTGCACCCCATGCCCCCAGCGCATTGCGCAGTATTTTCGCTGCATTGGCAGCCAGAGGGCCACTTGAGAGGCCCTACAATTACGCCCTGAGATTCTGGACAGAGGGCATTTGAGCCCCAGTGGAACTCCAGTTGGCCTGGGGTCTGGTTTGGTACCTGTGTGTACCAGGAGGGCGCAAGGCCCTAAAAGAAGGTGATGTATGCACCTAGGAAGTGTCACTAAGGTGCCCTCCTCATTGTGATTTATGCATAATGTGTTTTATGCCCAAAGTGATGCAGACATAATGTGTTTATGCCTACAGAGATTGCATATTGTGTTTTATGCCCAAAGTGATGCAGACCTAATGTGTTTATGTTGCTAATGCTAATGCTGAGTACAGTATTTTTCCAGTAGTTACTGGTTGTGATATTATTACTACTGGTGCTTTGTGATGGTTCTGACAGTGGCCCGATTGCCCTGTCCTGTATATAATCCCCTGTGAATATTGCCTAGTGCCAGTTGGCACAGTGTATATGTGTGAATATGATTCTAATGTTTTTTTGATAATACAAAGGCTATTTTTTTTATATAACCTTGTGTGGAGTTTCTTTTGTAGCGTGCCTAGTGTGTTGCTGCTGTGTGTGTGTGTTGCGCAAACGCTTTACACATTGCCTCTGGGATAAGCATCACTGCTCGTGCCAAGCTACCAAGGGGGTGAGCAGGGGTTATCGTCAGCGTGTAACTCCATGCCCTGACTAGAGTGGTGGTTTCTGCCTGGCTTAGGAGCAAGCCCTAGCCAACCAGAAATCCCATTTCTAACATTGGTTGTCAGCGGCGAGGATAGGACTTGCGTTTGCACAGTACCACAGCGACAACTGGTTGCACTACAAACTCTGCATTTAGATAATCACAGGTTTGGGGATTATTTTTCCTGATTTTATTCTTCTCGTTAAAAGTGTCTTTTTTAATTGAGTACTCTTGCTTCAGCTCAGACGCCTAGGTCTTTTGTCTTTCACCTGTGTATTTAGTGCCTTGCCAAAATGAAATCTGCCTTTAACATACATGATCTGTTGAACTACAGTATGGAGGAGTTAAAGGGGTTCTGCAGGAAGAGGAAGATGCCAGTGAGTTGGGCAACCACTCCGCTGCAACTTCAGAAACTCCTGCTCATGTAGCAAAAGGACAGGTGGGAAAAAGACTATCATAGGGCCCTATACTATGCTCAAGAGTTCCCTGAAAAGGCACCCACAGAGATCCAGGAGGGTGGTGGTTCTGGGGAGGACTCTGAGAGTGAGGGTTCCCAGTCCATACTCCTGGGGGGCGGTGGCCCTGAGAGGTCTGATGGGGAGGGAGAAAATGACAGGGTGGGGACACCAGTAGGTAGGGAGGATCCCATAGATAGGGAGTCCCTTGCTGGGTCCAGTGCCGGGGTCAGTGCCCCATCCCTTTCCCTGTCCCCAGAGGAGTGGGTGGATAGGAGGGAAGAAAGGGAGCATCAGCTGGCATTAGAGAAGCTCCAGAAGGAGAGCCATGATAACATAGAGGCTCAGAAATTGGAGTTGGAGAAAAGGAAGTTAGCCTTAGAGGAGAAAAAGGCATTATTGGCTCAGGATTTGAGTCTCAGGGCGATGAGCCTTGAAGAGAAAAAGCTAGAGACTGAGAGGGTCTTAGCGCAGGAGAGGATGGTGGAGGCAGAGAGGGCCTTCGCCAGGGAGAAACTAGCTCTGGAGGGTAGATTATCCCCTGAGTGCCGTTTTAGTTGTCTGGATTCACCAGTGAGGGTGGGGTCCAGTGGTGGCAGCAATATGGAGTCCAGTGCAGGAAGTCCCACTCCCAGATCCCAGAGTATGGTGCCTGGTTACCAGGTAGAGTGTATCCCTCTGTTGAGGTTCAGGGGCAGTAAGAAACTGTCTCACCAGTCTTGGGGGGAGTTTGTGGATATTTGTTGTGATGCACTGCAGGATTGGGTGATGGGTAGCACGGCAAATGATTTTGAAGGGCTGCTCAATCTGGTTGTTAGAGAGCACATGTTAAGTAATTGTTTTCCAGGGTTGCGCCAACCCCTGTTGGAGTGTGAGTTCTCTGATCCCAGGGAGCTTGCACGGTAGGCAGACCTCTGGGTGGTTGCCAGAGGGTCTGAAGAGGCATTGGGGAGTGACCCTAAGAGGAGTGGCTCAGGTATCTTCCAGCCCAGAGTGGTGGGAGAGGTTCAGAGTAGCCCAGCTAGGTCCCGTTGTAGTGGGAAGGTTGTAGGGCCTAATGTCCTGTCTCCTAGGAGAAGGAGTGAGACTGGGATGTGTCCCGATAGTGCCCAACCTCAGTCTCAGGGCCTGGATGGTTCCTTAAGGGAACACCAGGTAGGGAGCCTAAGCTGTACTAGTATTCCATTTGAGGGGGATCTCCTAGTGTCAGAAGAATGTGGAGTGTCTGTAAGCAGGCCTCCATCAGTTCTGGTGTCTGGCAGTGCCACTCCTAAGTGGAGGGTGCAGAAGTCCAGATTGAGGAGTGAGAGGGGGAGAGAGTCCTATTTATCAAAAAGAGATTGGGGGACGGTGGGAGCTAATTGTTAGGTCCAGTGACCCTTGCTCCCGATTGGTAACTGGTATATAAAGGGGGGTCACTGTTCCTTAAGAGGAGAGTTCAAAGTGGAGAAAGAAAAAGGAAAAAGTGTCCTGTGCTACTCTATGTGTGGGGACAGTGTGTCCTCATCATGATGCCCTCACACACCCCGAAGGATGTCATGCTTCATCATTGGGCTTTTTGCTCCTCGTCGGGCCGGCGCTGCAATGCCCTACGGGTCCCCCGAAGGGTCTCTTTTTCGGAGATCTTTTCCGCCGGTCCGGAGACAGAGAGAGGCATGCAGGTGGAGCAGCACAGCTGAATGGGAGAACCTTCCCATCGGCCCTCACTCATCTCATGAGGCCATAATTATGGAAACAAGGGAGACGCTACTCCTCTCCATCAACCTGGCGGCACTGAAAAATTTAGGCCGCTAGTGATACTTTATTTAAACTCACCCTTGTCCTGAAGAAGCGCTTTGGATCTCTTCCAGAAGCCACAGATAGCGCGAAACATGTCGACCACTAGAGACACCCACTAAGGACTCATATCTAGCTACTGAGGGACATAATATCCCACTAGCAGCACCACACACCTTCTACTAATGACAGAGGGACCACTTTAATAAATAATAGCCACTCTCCCTCCGGTCATTTTTTAACACACTAGTTGAGACCTCACTTCCACTCACACGCACGCACCTAACGGCTTGTTTCATCAAAAGATCTCCGAAAAGAGACCCTTCGGGGGACCCGTAGGGCATTGCAGCGCCGGCCCGACGAGGAGCAAAAAGCCCAATGATGAAGCATGACATCCTTCGGGGTGTGTGAGGGCATCATGATGAGGACACACTGTCCCCACACATAGAGTAGCACAGGACACTTTTTCCTTTTTCTTTCTCCACTTTGAACTCTCCTCTTAAGGAACAGTGACCCCCCTTTATATACCAGGGGGAGAGAATCTCCAGTGGAAGACCCAGTGGGTCAGGGGCCAGCCAGAAGGGCTGAGTCTCCTAGGAGTGACCATGGTAACACCACTTCTGTCCTAGGGGATCTTCACACACTGTCAGATGGACAGGGGTCGGGAGATCTGCGCCAGGCAGACTGTCACACGACACATGAGTTATGTGTTACCCTCGGGGGGGCATGTGTGCTCCCAAGGAAGTCCTGGTGCGCCGGGCAGGTGCTCAGCCGCAGGGGTTAGTCCCTGGGTTGGGAGGCCAGGTTCAGGTTCTACCTGACCTGGAGGGAAGGACAACTGTAAGCAGTGTCCTGACCAATTTAGCTTCTAGGGGTACCACTCCAGGTGGGAGGGTGCAGAACTCTGGAAGGGGGTGCAGAGGGAGGGAGTCCTCGCCTCTGACGCCGGTTCAACCTGAGGGTTTAGATCCCAGGTTGGTAGATCAGTTGCAGGGTCAAGGCCCTGAACTGGTGGAAGAATTGTGTAGTAGGTCTGGTTCCAGCGTCCTGACAGTTTTTGGTTCTGGGGGTGCTTCTCTTAGGAGAGTACGGAACCCCAGAAGGAGAGGTAGGGGGAGGAAAACCTCGCCCGTGACCTCTGGTCAGCCTGAGGGTGCGGACCCTAGGTTGGAGGATTAGTGGCAGGTTAGAACTGCACTGATGAGAGGAAGAGTGGAGAATGGTTACTAAGTGCCAGGGGTTACTGCCCCCCACTCTGTAGAATGGCAAGGACCAAAGACATCTGGATGGCCTAGGGCCTGGCCCTGGCCGTGGACAGCTAGGGAGTACCAGTGGGGTAGCCTAGTTGGTCCTGGGAGCTTTGACAGAGGGAACCACATGGGTTCAGAACTGGAGTGTGCATGTTGGGGTTTGTAGAGCGCAGCCGTCATAATAGCCCTCCACATTCAGATTGAAAAGAACTGTTTGACCAAGTGTTAATCACAGCAAGGTAAGCTTGACCAAACTGTGTTTAACTGGTCAGGTTTACTCTGTGGTAACACCATCCCTATTGTCAGCATTACTTTGTAACTGGTCAATGTTACCTTTTTGTAAACCCATGTTAAAACGATTGAGCTTTCGATTCTGCGCTATTTGTATTTATCAGTGCTTTATGTTTTGTTTCCATAAGACTGTCACTGGACTCGAGCAACAGGGAACAGGTGCGCTGCCTTGTGTGCACGTTGCTTTCCTTTTACGCTGTTAGACGTGTCTAGCAACGTGCAGAGAAACCCCACCCTTCTGCAGCTATAAAAGACTGCCGCCCCCGCTTACGCATGCTTGTGTTCGTTACCGCTATCCAGCATCTCCACTTACCTGGAATCTCCCGACGACGCTGCAGCGCTCTGGTCTCCTCTTCGACTTCCGGTTTTCTTCCGGCTTTCGTTGCGCTCCTCTGCCTTGGCGATTCATTTCCTGGTCCATCCCCCGACAATCTTCCGGCGCTCGTTTCCTGGTCCAGTTTCTTCATCCGACCTGCAACGGAGAAAAAGAAGAAACAGAGTCAACAGACAAGTAAGACCGTTCCGCTTGCGGAGCGCGCTCGCATGCATGCATGAAAGACAATTAAAAGTTGTGAAAAAAGGAGATACTTATCTAAAAAACTGTTTGGCTGAAGTAAGCCTTCCTGCCACAATCTTCTAATTAAAGACCTAAGACACACAAAAGAGAAAGAACAACGCAAGGGTTACAACAGAGTTACTGAAAGAAGGCTCTGTGACTCAATCATTGCAAAGAACAATTTCGCTCTCTTTGTTTCTTATTTGGGGCATTTGTAAAACGTCACAAGAAACCTGACGTTATGTAAGTGATCTAAAAAGAGGTGCACATTTATGTAAGGTGCAATATGAATGATTTCAAACTGATGTGTTTATATTTGTTACAGAAAAGAGAAAGAGAGAGAGACAAGCATTTTTAAATCATCTCTTGAATATAAAGGATAAACGCAAAGGTATTGACAGGGCAAAGAATAGCATTAACGTTAGATACATGTGGATGAATGTATTAGAAGTAATAGTGCTGCACTTATTGTTGTTTATTGTTTTATAGGCAATGGACCGCGACAGAGGTTGCCGAGAGATGTGTTCTTACTGAAGTGAAGAGAGTGGCGAGAGTGTCCTTTTATTTATCGTTTTGGTTCTTTTGTCCCTTTTTTCCCCTTCCCCCGAGGACCTAAGAATCCAAGCTGATTATTGACAAAGGTTTAGGAGGAACTAGGTCTTAGGGGGCATAAGGAAAATATCTTCTCATCTCTCATCTGGAACGCCTGGATTTCAGGTGAGTGAAGGTTAACAGTGCCCCTGCAGTTGCAGGCCCACGTCCGTGTTCTATCGCCCACAGCAGGGAAGCCCATCAAGGTGGTGATTGGTCTACCCTGCATTTTGGCTGGAAGGGGGTTGTGTTGGACTTGCCCCTTTTTGCAGGGTCATCCCTGAACTTTTTGCCTTCCTCCTAGCCTTTTTTCTGACATGGTGTTGGTGGCTTTAGGACTCTGGGTACTTTAGTACTGCTGTCCACTGTAAAGTGCGTGTGCTCTCTGTGGTAAACATGGTAAGATTGGTCTACACCTGTTTGGCATATTTAATTTACCTGTCAGTCCCTTGTAAAATGGTATTTCAGATACCCATGGCCGGTAAATTAAATGCTACTGGTGGGTTTGCAGCGCTGATTGCGCCACCCACCAAAGTAGCCTTTTAAACCTGTATCAGGCCTCTGCCATTGCAGGGCCTGTGCGCGCAGTGTTACTGCCGCTGTGACGTGGCACCTAAAGTGTGTGCCATGTCGGTGACCCCCCTTTTACTGCCTGTCAGTCACCCCTAAGCTAGGTTCTAGCTAGCCCTATCGGCAGGGTGCATTGTAGGTAGAAGGTAGGACATGTACCTTAAGTGTGTGACATGTCCTGTTAGTGACAAACCGCCATTTTGGTTTCTCACTGCTGTGAGGCTGCCCTCTCATAGGAATGCATTGTTGATTCCCTGATAAGTGTTTCAGTGGTAATTCCTGATATGAGAGGAGCAGCATGGTCAAGTTTGGTATGGTTGGAATAGTAATAATAAATGCTGCGCAATGGTGTGCGCAAATTTATTATCACTATTTTAGGGTTGTATGTTGGAACAACGAGTTCCCCAACCACGACTTCCCTAACAACGAGGTCGCAACCACGACCTTGTCTAAACCACGATTTTTTTTACCACGCATTCCTTTACCACGATTTTTCGTGGTAAAGGAATGCGTGTTAAAAAAAATGCTTTCCAACTAGTACCCCGATCCCCCCACCCCTTAAAAACGAATTCCCCCCAGCCTAAAAGTAAACACGATCACCCACACACACTAAACTAATTCCCTCCCACCCTAAAAATATACTCGATCACCAACACATCCTTAAACCAAACACGATCACGCACACCCCCTAAAAACTAACCCCCAACCCCTAAAAACTAACCCCAAACCCCCCCAACCCCTGCATACTAACACCAATCTCCCCCGCCCTCCTAAAACTAATTCCCCCACTCTAAAAATAAACACGATCACCCACAAACCCTAATAACTAATTCCCCCTTCCCTAATAATATACACGATCACCCACACACCCTAAAAACAAACACAACACCATTTTAACTAATTCCCCCACCTTAAAACTAAACCCCAAACCCCTAAAAACTAAACCTAAACCCCCACCACCCCCTGAAAATTTACCCCTCTTACCTGTTCCTCGACGATCTCCTCTGCGACGCTCTTCGGAACTCCGCCCTGCCCGAACACTAGACCGAATCAGCCTTAACCACGCACATGCGTGGTTAAGGCTGAGTCGTTGTTCGGGCAGGGCGGAGTTCCGCTTTCGTGACTCCGGAACTCGTTGTTCCGGAGTCGTTGTTCAGGATGTTTCCCCTATTTTAGAAATGCCCCTTTTAGAAGTTGGCATTTCTGTGTGCTATGTGTCTGCCTGCCTGATGTGGATTGCATGTCTGGCTTTGGAGTGACAGGGGCTGGTGAGGGGTGTGTGGCTCCAGGGAGGGCAGGGTGAGTCAGCGCTAGGCTGAGTGGGAGATTTGCATTTGGAGTAGTGGGAGTAGTAGTCCCCTGACCCTGAATAGGTCTGTGCCTGCCTGGGTGGATGCTGGCTCCGCCCCCCTGTGGAGTGTCTGATGACCGAGCCCCCACCTGACAAAGGGGAAGAGGAGCCCTGTAAACAGAGTGCTCCAATACCCCCCAGAACCAGTTGAGACTGGTTCCCCCAAGCCCTGTGCCAGGGCAGAACAAAGAAGAAATGTTGTATAAGTACTGGGGCTGTGACCCCATGTTTTGTGCTTCCTTGTGACTTGGGGGGGACTTGCTGTTGCTGGGCCCCAGGAGAAACCGCCACGAGGGACTGCCTCCCTGCTGGAGGGCCCTGTGAGCTGGCCTGCCTGGGACCAGCCTTTTCCCCTTGACCTATAGGGTCCCAGCGCCTCGTGAGCTCTGCACCTTTATTTTTATGCTCCAGGACGAGGGGAGCATTTTGTTTTAATTGGCAGCGCTGTGCTGCGATGAATTTGGAGGGAATCCTGATGTGGAGATTCTCCCGCATTGCTGGCTTTTGAGGCGGGAGCCCACCCCGCATGGATGCCTTTCTAGCGGGAGCCTACCCCGCATTTCGGTGTGCTTTTGGCGGGAGCCCACCCCGCATTGATGCTTATTTAAGAAGCGGGAGCCCACCCCGCGTCCGTTATGAGCCGCCAAAAGGAATCACCGCTGCGGCCCGACCCGAAAGGAAGAAGGTAGAAGTCCCGACGGAGACTTCGCTCTGTAGAAATCACTGTAGCCGGAAGTCAGGAAGAGTCTGACCCTAGGCGTGGCCGGCGGGAGCAGCCAATCACCTATGCAGTGGCCGGAAGTCAGGCGCCCTGGTGCCTGCTTAGAGGCGGGTTCCCAGGAGGAAAGGGAGAGCCCTGCGTGTTTCCTGGTGACCGGCGAGAGGGAAGGACGTCCGGAGCCCAAAGAGAAGCGAGAGGCGCCGGAGCCTCGCGGGCTCCATCTGCTGCATTCCCGCCTTCCCCCGCCTCGCAGAAGGGGAGGCAGACCCACAGAGATCGCCGGTAACAGGAGGGAGACCGGAGCCGATCTGCAGAGGTCACGTTAGCAGGGGCCCGCCGAGGCACACTGTCGGTGCCTGGGACCTGCGCAGGAGAAACCCTGGTGAGTGGGGCTACAATTGAGCATTGCGGTGCCCTGGAGTGGCACTAAAGGAGCTCCGGTGAGAGGGGCTCCCCACCGCATTTGTGGTGCTGTAAGCAGCACCGGAAGAGCCCAGTGAGTGAGGGCTTCAGTGAGGGCATTGCTGGTGCTCGAATTAGGCACAGTTAGTGCCAGTGCTGTGGTTTCTCCAGCTGACCCGCCCGTTGGAGGGCAGCTGCAACGTTGGGCAAAATTGTTGTAGCATCCCAGTGGAGACTCAGGAGGCACAGTGGTGCCAAGGCCCATTCTCACAGCTGCACCGCGAGAGCGCTGGCAGCTACAACACGGGGGCATTTTTGTTTGTTTCATTATGAGGAAGGGGTGAGTTGCACCCCACGCCCCCAGCGCATTGTGCAGTGTTTTCGCTGCATTGGCAGCCAGAGGGCTACTTGAGAGGCCCTACAATTACGCCCTGACATTCTGGACAGAGGGCATTTGAGCCCCAGTGGAAGGCCAGTTGGCCTGGGGTTTGGTTTGGTACAAGGAGGGCACAAGGCCCTAAAAGGAGGTGATGTATGCACCTAGGGAGTGCCACTAAGTTGCCCTCCTCATTGTGATTTATGTATAATGTGTTTTATTCCCAAAGTGATGCAGACATAATGTGTTTATGCCTACAGAGATTGCATAATTTGTTTTATGCCCAAAGTGATGCAGATCTAATGTGTTTATGTTGCTAATGCTAATGCTGAGTACAGTATTTTTCCAGTGTTACTGGTTGTGATATTATTACTACTGGTGCTTTGTGATGGTTCTGACTGCGGCCCGATTGGCCCTGTCCTGTATATAATCCCCTGTGAATATTGCCTAGTGCCAGTTGGAACAGTGTATATGTGTGATTATGATTCTAATGTGTTTTGGATAATACAAAGTCTATTTTTTATATAACCTTGTGTAGAGTTTCTTTTCTAGTGTGCCTAGTGTGTTGCTGCTGTGTGTGTGTGTTGCGCAAACTCTTTACACATTGCCTCTGGGATAAGCCTGACTGCTCGTGCCAAGCTACCAAGGGGGTTAGCAGGGGTTATCGTCAGCGTGTAACTCCCTTGCCCTGACTAGAGTGGTGGTTTCTGCCTGGCTTAGGAGCAAGCCCTAGCCAACCAGAAATCCCATTTCTAACATTCACAAATCAAGATTGAAAGTTCTTTGTTCAGCGGGCCTAACTAGTTCCCTGTAGCTGGTGTGCGCTCCATCAAGGTCGGCCTGAACTTGTGACTTTGGTCTAGTCCAGAGTGACCAGATATACAAAGTTGTCGATTTACGCCTTTGTCTTTGTTTTACTAATACCTTTAAAATTTAATAGCTCCAGTGCTACACATTAGATTTTTGTCGCTCTGACCTTGTTTTACTTATTACAAACTGCTCTAGGCTTTTAACCCTGTTGTGGGCCCGTTTTGTGGTGTGTTTTCACTGTGTTACTGCTTGAGGTGTTTCACAAATAATTTACAGATTGCCTCTGAGTTTAGACTGGCTGCTCTGTGCCATGCTATCCGATGGTGGATCACAGGTTAATTTAGGGTTTGCTTGTGACTTCACCCTGAGAAGAATTGTGGCTGCTGCTTGAGAAGGGTTTCACCCGCTCAACCAGTAACCCAATTTTATTACCATGTGGAGCATAGAATAGTAGAACCTTTGTTATTAGCAATTGCAATTTGCTGCATTTGAGCCTTCCAAATGTAAGCCAGTGTGTAAGATAGAAGACATTTTGATAAATGCCCTCTAAATGATATACTAGGAAGGGTACGTACAAATTCAGAGATGTACAAATAACCGCTGCTCCTAAACTACACATCTTCTGCCCATTTCAGAAATATATAGGTTTCCTAGATACCCATTTTTCACTCTATACATTTCACCATTTAAATCGGTCGATACTCTGTGCACAATGAAAAACCATAGAACAGTGCAGCTCAGATGTTGGCTCTAAGTTTTCAGAGAAACTTCAAACCATACATAACCCCACAACCAGAAGGGCGTAGTGGATGTAATGGTATATTGCATTTGTAATTAAGATGGTGGATGCCCCAGACGGGTTTTACGAAGTTTCGGAAGGGGACCAAGAGGATGGAGACCTAACTGCAGAAGACAGACCCCAAGACTACCACCTAGAGGGCAACCAGTCCAGGCTTGAGAGTCAAACAACAGACTCCCAAGGTGAAGTGAGCCAAGAGAAACCACCTAACAGTTCCAAGAGCCAGCACTACAACCTATGTCAAAATCCTCAACCTAGTCAGAGAATTAATGACTTTGTGTCATGGGAATCAGAATAAAGTAGGAAAGGGATGTAGTGAGCCACCCGGCCCCAAACCCAAATGTAGCACACCTCACCCTCCAGTTGGGTGAGGGCTGAGGATATAAATATAGGGGCAAAAGACAGCTCAGTGTCTTTGCTGGTAACTACCAACCATTGTGTGCTGTGTCCTCTATTGTTGCTCCCGTACATTTACATAGGCCTCTCTGCAAGCCATGTTTACATTCCCCACAGTTTGTCACTCGAATGAGACTCATTATGTGTGATTGTCTTAGTTAGAAATTAACTCATAATCCTAAATGGCCTATTTGCGCAGGATAGGCCAACAGCAGAAACCTTTCACTTTAGGTCTCATCACTGTCCTAGATTATTTCGAATTATGTTTTTCATTTTTTAAAGCGATGAAGCATGAAGAAAGCAATCATTGGGATTTGCTAAGGCATACTTGTCTTACAAGAAGTAACATTAACAAATAAGGTATTAGCATGAGAAATGTACTTCCCGCAAAAGCTAAAAACTCAACTTGGTCCAAGTCAACTCCAGGTATTTGCACTACTCCAACTGACATTTGATCCATATACTAATTTCTTCACCTATGAGGACAAACTTGCCTGGTTTGCTTTTCTAACGGACAGTGTGCTGGTATGTTGACAAATTCAATCAAAGAATATTAGAATGGTGAGAAATAATTATATCCACAATACATCTGGGGCCTGGTTTGACAATAGCTGTAGAGAACATAAGAAATTGATTTGAAAAAGGCAGCCCCCTAATAGAGGCTCAGGAAAATCGACCCCTTCGTTGTCTCATCAAAAATATAAATATGTTATGTTATGTTAATATAACTTATTAAGTGCACAAATACCCGGAGGTGTCTTGGCGCTAAGACTTAGCGTACGCCGGGGATATGAGGAAACCTAATTTTGGAATAGCCATGTTTTAAGGCCTTTTCTAAATAAGGCAAGGGAGTTCGCACCTCTGATGTCCATAGGAAGCATATTCCATAGTTTCGCCGTGCCTTAGCCAATGCTTCGGCCTCCCCAACTAGAGGTGCGAATCCTCAGAACCATCATAAGCCTGGCGCCAGTAGAGCGTAACTGTCTGCCAGGATGATATCGGAAGAAGATGCTTTTCAAAAATACCGGTCCCGTGTTATTCAAGGCCCTGTAGGCTAAACATAGTGTCTTAAACTTGATACGTTGTGCCAGAGGAAGCCAGTGAAAGTTCCGAATTTCTTTAGAGACTGATTTGTGCTTTGGCAGATTTAATAGGAGCCTTGCAGCTGCATTTTGCACCATCTGCAGTTTTTTCTGATGTTGCTTCTGCATATTCAGATAAAGACTATTACAATAATCTAACTTTGATAATACCAGTGCAGTTACAACTGTCCTCCTGGAAACGAAGGGGATATAAGTAAGAACCTTCTTGAATTTCCTAATCAAATAGAAGGCGGGCGAAACAGTAACATTTGTTTGCTGAGAGAAAGTTAGTTTGTTGTCAATAAGGACCCCGAGATTTTTTGCCTTTTCTACAGGTTTTGGTAACTCTCCGATCTCGACAGACCATCTAAGACCGTCCCATCTTGGCTGGAGATTACCAAAGATCACTATTTCTTTTTTGCCTGAATTAAGTTTGAGACAAAGCTTGCCCATCCAACGGCTAATTTCCATCATGCAGTTTTGAAACTGCAGTGCAGGGGGTGCTTGATCTTTATGTGCAGCTACCACATTCTGTGTGTCATCGGCAAACGATGTTAAATTGAAACAAAAATGTTGCATTAGGGGCCAATTCTGACACATAGATGTTAAACAGGGATGGGCTAAGTGACAAACCCTGTGGGACCCCACAAAGAAGAACATAAGGGGTTGATTTAAACTGGTCCAGGGTCACTGTCTGTCTTTTTTCCTTAAAAAAAGACGATAGTAAGGACAGAGCCAAACCCTTAACCCCTAGTTTTTTCAAACGCAGTAGCAGTATGTTATGGTCAACGGTATCAAAAGCCGCCGACAGATCAAGGAGGATCAGGGCAGCAGTACCTCCTTTATCGATCACTGTCCTAATCTCCTCAGTGGCCTTGATCAAGGCAGTCTCCGTACTATGCCCTGGGCGAAAGCCGAATTGGGAGGAATCAAGTAGTTCATTTTCTTGGATGAATTGCGTTAACTGTCTATTCATGATTTTCTCCACTAACTTCGCTGGAAGTGGCAGCCTGGCAATAGGCTGATAGTTGTTTGTGTTTGATGCGTCCAAATTTGATTTTTTAATAAATGGAAGGATAGCTGCATCCTTCCAAAGAGCAGGGAAAATACCAGAGGTGAACATATTATTGAATATTTAAGTAAGGATGGGATTCACCTCCTTCGCTATATCTCTCAAAACTGCGGGGGACAATGGTCCAGAGGGGATCCGGATTTAATTTCCTTAATTAGTTTTTCCACTAGCTCACTAGATGCCTGGGAGAAATTCTGAAAGATATTCCTACCGGGCTCAGTGCTCGAAGACTCCTTGGCTGGCTCGTGTGTGAGGGCAGATTCAAAGGAGTCATAGATGTCATTGACTTTATTCCTAAAGGCGCTGGCGATGTCATCACAGAAACGTTAGTTACTCTTTGTGGATTTTTTATTAGGCAAGGAAGTGAGTTTATCTACCTCTATCTGTAAAGGCTTGTGTCAAGGGTGCATTTTATCACAAATTTTCTTTAGCCTGTATTTGGCCAAGCTATCTGGTGCATTAAAGAGTACCAAACCACATTACAACAAAAAACGGGCCCAATTCAAATACCATGTTTAATGTATGCGACTGACTTGGAAATTTTAGATGACACACCAAGGAGGCTGCAAAAAAAACGATGAATTAACTAGGTACTGTAAGACAAGTTCTTTAAAAATAAACATTAAAAAACTTTAGCATTTGGGAAGAGGTATCAAATTATGCTTGCTTTTTAGATAATGCAAAAGTGGGGGCAGTTAAAATGTATGAATATTTCAGGATGTACTTTGTCTCGAACTTAAAATTGGACGAGCAAGCAAATTCCAGTAAAAAAAGAACATTTCTGCAGTCTAGATCACTGGTTAAATGTAATTCCATTTATGAGGGGGCTTTCATTTGCACATGTTTTAAAATCAATTTTACGCAAGTCTTCCTTTAGCATTTTATGATTCAGAAAAACTTTACTTGAAAAAAACAGTGGTCAGTGAATGTCTAAAAATAATCCCCAACTCCGGGTTCAGGAAAACGTAATGGGGTTGCTATTTTATGTCATAAACTTTTGGATCTGCAAATTCTTGCCCAGGATGTTGATTGTGAAAGGTAAATGGGTTTCAGTTTCCTTACTCATTAATAAAATTCCCTTGACTATTGTTAATCTTTATGCGCCTACTAGTCCAGATAGATCATTTTGGCCATGGGTATTGTCTAAATTGATTACTTACACTGATGATTATTTGATAGTTGGTGGTGGTTGTAACATGGTTTTTGATCCCATTATAGATAGACGCTCTAAAACTAAATGTATGCCTTCACAAGTGTATTCCAAATTTAAATCAACAATATTCCAATGATCTCCTGTTGATGCTTGGAGATTATGCATTCCAACGCTTCAAGAATAAACTTTCTTTTCCCTTGTTCATTTTTCCCAATCTTGGATAGATTATATGTTTATTTCTAATACTCTTGCTCAACATGTTATCAATTCTGATATCGGGTCCATATTAATTTCAGATCATGCACCAGTCACTTTGGATTCAGATCTCCTCCCACCTATTCAGGAAACTAGACGATGGTGATTTAATAATTCTCTTCTTTTAGAGCAGCAGTTTACACACGCTTTTGAACAATTTGCTAATACATTTTTTAAAGGAAATAAATCTCCTGACCTTTCTCCTCAGATTATTTGGGATACTTTTAAAGCCGCCTCTAGAGGTTTTATTATTAATTTTGTATCCCGTAAATGGAAATCTGCCTCTAATAATTTAAAAGTACTTACTTCTCGTATGAAGCAACTAGAGCACTCTTTATATAAATCTAACTCTAGATCTAACATTTTAGATGACATAATTGCTGCTAAATTTGAATTCAATAAACTTTCTATGGAAATTGCTAACTTACTTATTCAAATCTAATGCGAAATATTATGGGGGTCAAAATAAAGCAGGAAAGCTTCTCGCCAACTATCTTAAAATCAAAAACGAATGTACTAAAATTGACTCTCCTTTAACCTCTACCAATCGTACTATACATAAAAATGAAGATATACTTTTGGAATTTACCCAATTTTTTCAGACTCTTTATACCCTGGAATCTCATTCTGATCCACAAGATCCTCTTCAATATTTATCGTCCATCCCTTATCCTTCAAAACATAACATTGATTTTTCTAAACTAGATGCGGATATTCAAATTCAAGATATTTCTAGTGCTCTTTGCTTCATTAAACATGGTAAGGCTCCGGGCCCTGATGTTTTATCATTGAATTTTATTCATATTTTTCCTCGTTTCTTCTACCTACATTACACCAACTTTTTCTTTATTTTATATCCTCTTGTGTATCGGGAGGTTCTTTTCAAGAGGCTTAAATAATGTCTTCTTCCCAAGGACAACAAGGACCATAAACTATGTAAAAATTACCACTCAATTTCTCTAATAAATTTAGATCAAAAAAATGTTTGCGAAAATATTAGCTCTTCGTTTGGATACACTATTATCTCAATTAATTGGGAGGGAACAATGTGGGTTCATTAAAGGTAGGCATCTCTCAGATAATGCTAGATTCTTTTTTAATGTTCTTAGTAAATCTAAATCAAATAATTCTCCTTTGGCAGCTGCCTCTTTAGATGCAGAAATAGCATTTGACAGAGTTAGTTGGTCTTTTACCTTTTCTACGCTTTCCTGGTACAGGTTTGGTTCTTAGGGGGATATTCTCAAGAACGTGTGATAATTATCGCAAAATTAGCTTAACGCAACTTTGCACATCGCAGTCTATCACGTGAAAATAACGCCGTGTTAACGTTGTATTCCCAAGACGGCGGTACCATGCGATAGTCTCACGCTAACGCGTCAAATGACCGCGATAAAATTACTGTGACGGCAAAAAAAGGCGAAACACGAACGCGAAAAAAGTTGCGATCTGGCCAACCGAGATAAAAAAAACAGCGATAACCAGCGACAGGCCTGCAATTCCCACGCGTCATGCGGGGAAATGCACTATAAAAGCACCAGAAAACACAAACAAAATAATTCAAACTGCGTAGCACCATTGAGGAAGCCGGAGCAAATACAGAGGACGACCACAACCCCCAGGAGAAGCAGCCTGGGACCTCGGGGTCACGGAAGGGCAAGGAGAAGAAGACGAGGAAGACGAGGTTCAGTCCGCAGGAAAACAGGATCATCATCACGGAGGTGATAGAACACCACCAACAACTGTTCGTCACCTCCAACGTGTCATTGGCAAATAAAAATGCAACATGGCAGTCCATCCTGGACAAGGTGAATGCAGTCAGAGAGAGGAGGAGGACAATTGGAGAGGTCAAGAGGCACTGGAATGATGCAAAGCACAAAACCAAGAATAAACTCGCTGACAACCTTCAGGCAGCAATGCAGACTGGAGGTGGCAGTCCAGCGGAACACCAGGAGCTGGATGAGATGGAGGAAATGGTGGCCACAGTCATCAGTGGGGAGACAGTGGCAGGAGTTGGGGGTCCGGACACTGCTCGACATGAGCTGACACAACAGCACCAGGGTGAGTACCAAACAGGGACTGGGGGGACGGGGGAGATGGGCACAATGGCACACATGCACAATTAGGTACAGCACACTGCACACCCACAATGACTCTGGATCATGTCCCTGATCCACTTGGCACACTGCAGCACACATACAAACAGCAAGTAGGCCCCCGTCCACTATGGGCACAAAGGGGTCCCTCCCCACACAGCACTAATCTCACAACCAACCCATACACACGTGTCAAAACCAGCAAAGCTGCGTGTCTGTGAGCCACACTGACAATGCAAGTGACACTGCATGACGAACAGCATGGCTGCAGTCCAATTATCATGACATGGTGCACGCCACAACACTGAGGTGGCTGAGTGTGGAACACATCCGTAAAGGAGCAGGTCACACTCTGACACATCCACCTGCATAAACAACCCCTGACGTCAACAACACATCTGCGGATAAACCATGCCCAAGAGTCCAAAATCCGAACTAGAGCCAAAATTAGCCAAGTCTGCAACATCTCAGCACTGTAGAAGCACAGAAGTCAAAGGCACACCGCCTCAAAGGGATAAGGGGCAGCAAAATCACTGCTGCAGGGGCGACTCTCCCACACTGCAGCACACACACATAGCAATAACAGCACATCATCATTGACGACAATGTGGTACAAAGTGCAACACTCTCACTACAGAACAAAGGACACAACTGGTTCCGCTTGTGCGTAGAAACTGGCCAATCACATCTGGCATAGCAGGAAACTGTGAGATGATAATGTACGTGTACAACCTCACATCCGTGATGTAGTTCAAATGTCCACTGTCCCGCATCAAATAGTCACCTCCTCCCAAACAGTCACAATGTACATTGTCATGCAGTCTGTATGTAAACTTGAACAATGCGTCAACATACATGTCAACACAATGTTAAAATGCATCTCCCCTTCACATTGCAGAGGGACAATCAACATCTCCTGCAGAGCAGACCAGACAACTCATCAGTGATGATGAAGAGGGCCTCCACACCTTCGACACCGACGCCCTACAACAGCTCATGGACAGCTACGGCAACCCACCTCCAGGAGCAGGGCAGCCCAGCTGCATCGAGGAGACCCCACTCCCTGCACAGACAACACAGCAGGAAGCACCCACCACCACGGCTGGCTCCCAGCACCTCACCGAAGAACACATCGCATTCCAAGGCCATGTGTTAGACTGCCAGAAGGAGGTGACTGAACAGGTGCGGGTGGGGTTTGACCTCATGGCAGCCAAACTAGATGACATACGTGGGTGTCTAAGTCCCATCAGGGACCACTTACCCTCCCTAACGGACAACCACAGTTCGCTCCATGATGTCCAACAATCCATGCCCGACATCGCTGGAGTCATGACTCTGAGAGGAGAACAACTGTCTAGTCAGAGTGGCCTCAGCGATGTCAGCCGAGAGTTGGCACAGATGCTGAGGATAATGGAGAACATGGAGCGGATGCATGTGGAAAGAATGGCTGTCATGGATGCACACCAGCGAAAAGTTGTTGGGATCTTCCATGCCCTGCAGATGCTCATCATCACATTGCTGTGACTAAGGCAGTTGCTGATGAATGCTGCTGGTACTTCTACACACACATCTCCGGCCCCTGATGTGTCAGTGGCACACAGTGCTGCAGACCAAACATCAGCACCCACATGTCAGACAGATGACATAGAGGACGAAGATGCGGGTGATTCCACCTTTGTAGTAAGAAGGAGCCAGTAGCATTCTTCTCTGCCATATGCCCTGTTTCAGCTTGGTTCTGCCCTCTGCATCATGCCCTGTAACAACACCTCCCACTGTCCCCCGAAACACTCTGCGACACTCACCTTGGACCTCGACATGGACTGCCATATTTTGTTTGCTTACCAATGACACAGCAATCAGACTGCGGACCGTACTCTTCCTCTTCCGATGTACTTGTCAATCCCTAAATGACTCTGGCTGGCCCTCCACTGCGCTACAATGTAATGTGGGGTTTGCATGGCCATGTACTGCTCCAGCTCTGACACTCCACCGAATGTGAATAAATCATTCAAATTCACACAGATGTGTCATGTCCATAATCGATCAGGTATGAAAGATGGATGAATGTAAGGACATTGATTGCCCAAAAAGGTACACCCTGGGAAATGAAAGCAATGCGCATGTTTGACCATGACACACATGGGAAGTGAGATGACTGGGAATGTGTGCACTAGCTGTGGCCTCATTGCTCTGAAACAACAATCGCGCAATTCCTCAACTTTGCCCTACGCAATGTTAGAAATAGGGCTGGGTGTGAAATGTCAAAGTCGTTGGCAGGCCTAAAGTAGTGTCCCCCATCACATTTGACAACAGAACATCTCTTCGCATACCTACTCACACTCAACTGGGTGGACACAGCCTGTAGTGATGGATCACATTGATCCATATGGCAAGAATATGGACACCATACTCACATTGCTGAAGACACGTAAGAGCACAGGTCTATCAGCAACTATCCCAACCACTATGTCTGGCTCACAGAGGTGGAGCTGGAAATAGGGACTCACCCCTAAGTGAAATGTGTCAGTCAGTCCCTCCCTGTGTATGGACAATGCTCATTGAGGCACACGATTTGTCATTCCAATCAACACTCATCACAGTTGAACACTAGTGAAGTTGCGTAGACTTTATTGCCATGTGCGTGTCAGTACGGGCAAGACAAGGGCCACAACATGCAGACCAATGCATCAGACACTAACAGGCAGCATTCGGTCACGGTACAGTTCCACGTGGCAGGCGTTGTGCATGCGCCCAGGATGTTCTGCCATTGCATTGGTGGCTCTCATAGAACCGGCACTCTTCTGACCTGCGGCAGTTATGTGGATGATATGCCACAGCTCTGAGCAATGAGTCGTATGTGTGTGCAGCGTTTGGACATATGGGTTGTTGTGTACGTAAGTGTCAAGGGCATTCCATGCAAGAGTACCTCGAGCAAGGACTTCTGTGTGTGGGGTGTGGATACGTTGGTCTATCATTAACGCTGTGCGTAGTGTGGGAGTCGTCATCATCTCCTATGGTATCTCTCTCAGGGGGTGCCTGCCGCATGCAAGACCAAGGTCAGAGGTGCAGATGTCCTTCCGCCTTATGTATTGAGACAAAGGAGCTTTCAACCACAATGTTAGTCTGACTACTGCTTGCATTCTGGAAATGTGATGTGGCTTTCGCGCTGCAATTGAGGCTAGGCCTTAGGCTTATGGTGCACCAATAGCGATACACACACAACAGTTGGCATGCATGAGCCAAGAGCCCGAGCGGCCTTGCGCTCCTTGTACAATCCCTTTGTGCGTGGCCGCCCTCCGGGTGCATGCAACATTGCAACATTGTCGATTGCGGGCCGTGTGGCGCAGACACTGCAACAGAGATACACGCATCAGTTGGTTTCCTGTCCAGCCCAGAAATGAACCACGCCCAGAGCCCATGGATAATTATTCACACCCCTACGCTGGCCTGGCGTACGCTGACCCAGCCCACTCGGCTTACGTATAAAGGGGGGGACGACGACGCTACGTGTCCCAGTTCTTCCCCACTGCCGGAGGTGACATGGCTGCGTCCGCCTGGCATATCACGAGACTCAATCAGAAAGGGTCCATGACTTACGTTGCACAGAGTTGGTGGCACCGGAAACACTGCGGCTGGCACGGGCCTACCGCCACGGGACGGTGACTTTTGGTGCACTGAGGTAGGGGCACCTTAAGTGCTGAGCGGGTGTGCAGCCTGCGGTGATGCGCCATCCTGGCGGTCCGGACTGGTAAGGATTTGTGTGAGCCCTGCTGGACCGCAGTGTAGGCCTGAGCCAGCGGGCAGCGCGGCCTACCGGCATGTGGCGCTGCCTCGCGGTTCACAGAGTTATTGGCACTTATAGCGCTGAGCGGGTGTGCAGCCTGCGATGATGCCGTGTGCACTGATATGATCTCTGCCATTGCGAAATCAAGACCCAGAATCACGTGTGTGACCTGGAGGCCCGTGGGGCGGGGCTGCATGATGTGGAGGCTGCCAAGGTCGCGGGCCCCGGGCTTGGAGCTTGCACCGGCACGTGGTGGGCCCTCTTGGAGACACGCTGGTGGCGGAGGGTGAGCAGTGAGGCCTGGGTGCGCAGGGGCGGGCAAACACCGCTGGGCAGCGGGAGGGGCTGGGGTGCAGCAGCCTGTGTGCGCAGGGGCGGCCAAGCGATGATGGCGTGTGCACTGATATGAACTCTGCCATTCATAAATCTGGACTCTGTTTCAGATAAGGGACCTGGTGGACTGCAGTGTATACCGGCACGTGGTTGGAGACACACCGGTGGCAGCAGGTGAGCAGTGAGGCCTGGGTCCGCAGGGGCGGGCAAACACCGCTGGGCGGCAGGAGGGGCTGGGGTGCAGCAGCCTGTGTGTGCAGGGGCAGCCAAGCGATGATGGCGTGTGCACTGATATGAACTCTGCCGTTCAAAAATCTGGACTCTGTTTCAGATAAGGGACCTGGTGGACTGGAGTGTATACCGGCACGTGGTTGGAGACACACCGGTGGCAGCAGGTGAGCAGTGAGGCCTGGGTCTGCAGGGGTGGGCAAACACCGCTGGGCGGCGGGAGGGGCTGGGGTGCAGCAGCCTGTGTGCGCAGGGGCAGCCAAGCGATGACGGCGTGTGCACTGATATGAACTCTGCCATTCATAAATCTGGACTCTGTTTCAGATAAGGGACCTGGTGGACTGCAGTGTATGCCGGCACGTGGTTGGGGACACACCGGTGGCAGCAGGTGAGCAGTGAGGCCTGGGTCCGCAGGGTCGGCACTCTCTCTCCCTCTCCCTCTCTTCCTTTCACTGTCTCTCTCTCTTCCTCTGTTACTCTCTCTCTCCTTCTCCCTCTCTTCCTTTCACTGTCTCTCTCCCTCCCTCTGTTTCTCTCTCTCCTTCTCCCTCTCTCCCCCTTTCTCTCTCTTTCTCTCTCTCTCCCTCTCTTTCACTCTCTCTCTCTCTCTCTCCCTTTCTTTCTCTCTTTCTCTCTCTCTCTGTCCTTTGATGAGCGCATGACACACCTTCTTATCTTGGATTTTGTCTTGCAGGCTGTGTCTTACAGATTGTCCAGAGAAGACCCGCCATGACTCTTCCGAATAGTTGTTTTGGGTTAAATTTGAATCAAATAATTTGTTTGGAAATTCAAAGATGAATGAATGATTCTCCTTTTTCTGACTACACATGAATGTTAATTGTTGTACTTGTGCGACATCAGGCGAATTGTTTTGTTCATGACTTTGTAAAGTTGATGTGAAATATATTTGTTCGGGGTAGGGCCCCGGGGAGGGGATCCTGGGGGGTGGCGGTGAGTGTTGTGGCCATCTTGGGTGTCCGGCTGCATGATCAGTAGCTCCATGGCATCTGTTGTTCTTCTGGTGTGGCTGTGGGCTGGGCTCCCATTTCTGGTGCAGGTTATCGTCCGACTTAATACCAGGAAAGAGCAGGTGTTAATTCCCTGCTGCTAATGCGCCTTATTGCATGTTTTGTGATCGTATCGCCAATCTGGCTGGTCGTTGAGAATGTTGCGAAGTGGTGTTGTCGCGGGCTTTTGCACGGGAATGCCTACTCTGCATCTCATTAGCGTTAGTTGCTGGTGTCATCCATGGCGATGTTTTTTGCGGCTGCTATCGCAGGAAAACTGGCGATATCGGCTGTTAGCACCAGCTTGTGAATAGGGCGATAAATCTATTGCCACTTTGGCTGTGATAAAGTGCCGCTAACTCGGCGATAGGTCCTTGAGAATATGCCCCTAAGTGTATTAACTATGGGGCATATTATCAACGGCCAGCGATAATTATCGCTGGCCGTGCTTAGCGACAGATCCCCTATCGCAGGCTATCTCTGGAATTTATCGCCCTGGTAGCGCGTTATTAACAACGCGCTTCTCCAGGGCGATAAAAATTCCAGAGATAGAGAGGTTATCGCCGTTTTGCAGGGAACATCGCTGGTTTTCCAGCGATGTTCCCTGCAAAGCGGCGATAACCTTGCTGATACGACCCTGTGGTCGTATCAGCAGAATCCACCCCTATGTTAGGGATGGCTAAGTCAGGATTTTAGCAGACGTTAGATTTTGGCGAAAACGGCCGTTTTCGCCGAAATATAACCTCTGCTAAAATCATGTGGGCTGCCTTGTAAATATCGCGATGTGAACATCAGCGATATTTGCAACGTAGTCCATCCGGAGTACGCCCACTTTGCATCTCATTAGAGATGCAAAGATGGGCGTTGGGGAAAGAGGCGATAATGCAAGGATTCACGCGATAGCGTGACCTTGCTGATTAGGCGATAAAATTATCGCCGCTTTTCGTCCGAAAACGGACGCAAAGGCGGCGATAATTGTTTATCGCCTCGTTGCTAATATGCCCCTATGTTTCTTTTTTGTAGTCTTTCCCCAAGTCCTCTATTTTAGTCAATGGCCTTATGTCTCCATTTTTCTCTCTTTATAGAGGTGTCCGACAAGGCTGCCTGCTTTCTCCTTTATTGTTTATTCTTGCCTTAGAACCCTTTTTAATAAAGATTCGATCAAATCTACAATTTACAGGCTTTGCTTATGGAGTCAACCAGCTCAAAATGTGTTTATGCTGATAATATTTTGCTTTTTATCTCTCCTCCACAGACGACTTTACTTGCTTTTTTATTTGAAGTAGACAACTTTGCATCTGTCTCAGGCTATAAATTAAATGCGGATAAGTGTGAAATTCTTCCCCTAAATAGTTTATGTTTTCATGCAGATTTCATTTCTTCCTCCTCTTTTCATTGAAATCCAGATAAGATTAAATAGCTTGGGTTGTAGTTCACCGATACCGTTAAAGATACAATAGCTTTAAACTTGAAAGCACTGCACGCAGTTTTACTTTCATTTACATCTCGTTGGAATCCTTTCTTTTTATTTTGGTGGGGTCGCATAGATACTAAAAAGATAATGCTAGTTCCTATAATATTATTTTATCTTTATTTTATTTTTATTTTTTTATTAAACTTACAGATGTACATCACAACATCACATTTGAATGACAAGCAAGTATCATTTACATTCTTCGAGGGTTCAGCTACTAACCGCTTCCAATGCAGGCAGTTCTCGTTGGATCCCGATCTCTCAAGTAACTTGTATATCATCTGGCAGTTCCTGTCCCGCTATACCTCGCTCTCCTCATATAACTTATTACGTTTAACATTTCAATTCAACAGGTCCCTCTATAGTCCGCCCACTTAGCCCATACTTTCCCCCATTTCATATGGCATCCCCTACTTTGGTAAATCACCTTCTCTGCAGCACTACACCAGTCACAGTCTTTTTCTCAGTCGGTGACCCTGGGAAGGAGTGATGACCATAAATCACAAGGGGGGCTGGAGGAGTTTTAAGGACCTGCAGGGACTGACTCCCCACCAGAACTATATCACACACAAAAGAAGCCCTGGGTCTGAAAACTAGCAATTGGAGGTCAAAATGTGACTGTAATACTCTCTGGAATTTACCGAGTGTTCAAGGCCATTATCCCTGTGGTTCTTGTTCTGCCTGTGCACAAACAAAAGCAACAAAAAGTATAGATATAGGGACATCCAGACCATGGGTATTACAACACCACACCAATTGTAACTCTGAAAGGGTCATTTACTTAATCACTTGCCCGTGCGGACTAAGGTATGTAGGGATGACAACTAGAAAGGTTCGCATCCGCATCTTAGAGCACAAGAGTACAATTAGATGTGGCAAACAAATAACAAAATTGACTAAACATTTTTTTTACCACAAACACGGGCCAGACACACTTAGTTGGACCGTTTTGGATAAACCCAACTTGAATGCCACAACACCTGGTTTGCCGACGAGGCTATTGAGGTTGGAGCAGAGATGGGTGTATAGGTTGGGCCCTGCTGCTATAGGACTTAACGATGATATTCCTTGGCTGGCTTTAGTGTGACCCCCCCTTTTTAAATCCCATGTCTCCTGATAGCCGGTCTTAAGTTGCCCTTTTGCTCGTGGCTGGGTACCTTTATGTTCTGCCTCATTATAATTGCATCCCTGCGTTACTGTACTTCTGTCCTCCTGTCGAATCTGTGTTTGCCTTGAAATATTCGACTCATATATCCTGATGCATTTATCATTTTGTGGCCCCCAAGCTGGGTGGCTCTCTCTCCCTTCCCCTTCTTTCCCCCTTTCCCCTTCCCCTTCCCCTCCTCCCCCTTCCCTCCTTCCCTCTTCCCTTCCTTCTCCCCTCCCCCCCCACAACCCCTCTTATCATGGCTCCCGAGATAGCGCATTGCTATGGGCTCTTCACCCCGGCTCATGTTGTAGTCCCCTTTTCACAGCGCTTTGACTAAGGAGCGCTGCACCTACCTTACCCTACCAGTCCCCCCCTTTTTGTTTTGGTTCATACTCGATTTTGGCATGCGTCAAAAGACCACCATGGGCTCACCGCCCCGGCTCGTGTTTTCCATTCCCTAGCCCTTTCATCATGGCCCCTGAGATAGCGCTTCCACTCGAAGCCCCTTCCTTTTATTATATCAGTCTTCCCCCCCCCCTTTTTGTCTGCATCCATCCACATGCCCTTAAGATCGACGTGGCCTGATTGATCTGGTGGACGACTCCGGCTATTCTAGATGCGGTCATCTCCGTTCCAACCTCTTTAGGTATCTGGGTAGACTAGGGTGAACTGGCTGTATACATATGTATATATAAGATTCAATTGATTCCATTGACATATTCAAAATTGTCACGTGTGTTCTGCTCCTATTCTATACTCTACCCCGCACTTGGGGCCTTTTTGGTTTTTTAACTACCATGTACCTCCCTCTACAGGTCATGGCATTGGTACCACATGGCTAAATTAGCCGGGACAGATGTAGTGGACTCTAGATAGCCGAATTGGTGAGTCACGCACCATTTGTGACTGCCTTGTAATACTTTCACAGTTGCATCAAAATATTTTTTATGCATGTATAATGGAGGTTCTGAATGTGTCCACACATAGTTGTTTTGATATGTTGTCCATTTATCTCTTTTACAGGGTACACGATTGAACATACTGAACACTGAAAACATTCTGGTTCAGTATTGTGTATCTTGTTTTTATGATTCACTTGATCACTATTTTTGTATTTGCAGTAGCTACATCACCGACCCTGAAGAAAGCCAAAGATACTTAGACAGGTCAGATAGGCTGAAACATGTTGGTCATGTACTAACACACAGGTCTTGAATTTTGACCTCTGTGTTCACAAGCGTTTTTCTTGCTTTTTAATCCTAACACCAGGCAGCTGTATTAAAGTTTTTACATAGCTGACCCCGTAGTTAGTTTTATACTCACTTATATTATAGCACTGCACTCTAGTTCATCCACACCTAGCTCTCATAGGGTCATAGAAGACCCCACTCCTCAAATTATAAAACATCCCTGAGCTCCTCCCTCGCAGAGAGGGGTTGTAGCCCGCGTGAGGACTAGGTTCCTCACGCGAGGAGGTACCCCTGTGATGAAGCATGACACCTCTGGTGCGTGAGGGGAACTGTCCTTTAAAAGGGATATCCCTTGTTTAGATTCTCACTCTTACAGTCACATTTTGACCTCCAATTGCTAGTTTTCGGACCCAGGGCTTCTTATGTGTGTGATATAGTTCTGGTGGGGAGTCAGTCCCTGCAGGTCCTTAAAACTCCTCCAGCCCCCCTTGTGATTTATAGTTAGCGCAGCGGCTCAGCTGCGGGCTTTTCTCACCTTCTTTTTCCTTGTTGTAGCATTCCCCTTTCTGGGTTTAGTTACACGCCCCACTTTTACCATGGCAGAACGCACCGGACTAGCGTTTGATGACACTGTTCTAGCTGACATTTTAACAACACCTAGCATTCTAGGTAATACTATGACATACACTCTAGCGACTGCAGATGAGTGGCAAAGACTAACCAACTTGAAACGTCTATACATCAGAACCAGTACACATGGTGCAATTATGACGGAATACCTCCGGGGTAATTGTGCTCCTACAGGATTTATAGTCACCAATATTCCCAGACTGTTCCTAGATAATCCATCCTTTCTTAAAGACTGGTCCCTCATTGCATGGCGATGCACGAGGGACTGGCTAATTCTAATTATTAGTACAGCCAAAATGGAGGCAGAAAAAGTCATGGTACAAATACAGACACTAGAAACAGAGATTAAGGTCATTGTTGCAGCCACGGTCTTCAAGAAGAATTTAGAAGAGACCAACAAAACGACTAAAGAATACAAAGAAACATTGCTATTGAGTAAAATCACAAAATTTAAGAAGGATCTGGCTAAATTTGCCATGGAGAAAATATACCCATACACTGATCCCTCATTTAAACCACCAGAATACCATAGAGCAGGTCGCAGGTATGGGTCTAACTACTCATCTTCCGATCGAGAAGATTCCTCAAGTGACTCAGATACGAGTCATGGTGGCGCCCAGCAAAAACCACAATACCAAAATCGTGGTTATTGGCGTGGACCATGTGGAGGTAATCAGTTCAACCAATGGTGGCCACCAAGCGCTTGGAATTACCCCAGCCACCCTTTCTTCGGACAGGGCCAACCAGGTCCATGGATGAATTTTCCACCTAACCAACCAACTGGTTATGGCCAGTCTTTTTTAGAACAGGGCCGCGGCAGATCATGAGGCCGCCGACGGAATCAACAACAGGTACAATGGAGCTCCCCGATCGATCAACGCAGCACGAGGAGTATGACGAAAACCACTCAACAGGCGGGTCCGAGCGAGAGACCAACCTGATAGTGAATCTAAGCAAACGACAGCTGACTCTGGATGAAACTGCTGTCCTAAACCATGGTCTAGGTTTTGTCCCAACCAATTTTGGGGATCCTTTTATCATCCAACAAGAAATGCACCAATTTTTTCGAAAAATTAGACTGCATTTTTTCTTTGCAAACAACGACACAGGTGTGGACAGAATGGTAATTCAGAATACGAATCTACGTCCAAAATCCACATTTAATCCCCCTATCGCTACTCTCCCAGCTGAGGTTGCCACTTTTGAAAAGGCCGTACTCAAAGACCTTGAAACAGCTTTGGCGTCCTCGCCGAGGACCTTTGACAACTTCTCACGAAGAGAAAAAGAAGCTCTTCATTCACTATCTACAGACAGAACTATCACCATCAAGAGCGCTGATAAAGGAGGGGCAACTGTCATAATGGATACAGACAGCTACGTAACAGAGTGCTTACGTCAACTTTCCAACAACATTGCGTATCGCCGCCTGGACAAAGACCCTACTGAACGGCTGATGGATACGATTTCTAAAATGACGAAAGAGGCGGTTGACAACCAATGGATCACCGATAAAGAAGCAGACTTCCTCTATACTAAATCACCTACAGTACCATACTTTTATATATTACCGAAAATTCATAAACCACAGAGACCACCACCCGGGAGACCTATTATTTCGGAGATTGGCTCCGCACTGGAACCCTTATCACAATTTGTGGATTTTTTCCTGAGACCATTAGTTTACAAAATGCCGACATACCTTAAAGACACCACAGATGTCTTACGGCTTTTGGAAGACATCACTTTTGACCCTAATACCGATCTATTGGTACCTTTTGATGTCGAATCACTGTACACCTGTATCCCTCAAGACCAGACTTTAGAGAAAGTTCACCAATTACTAATTCAAAATCCACCAGAAACTATCACACCAATCTCATTCATCATGGAATGTGTAAAACTGGCGATGAAAGAAAAAAAATTTAGATTTGAAACTCAACTGTACCTGCAAATATCAGGAACTTCTATGGGCAGCACCTTCGCTCCTAGTCTAGCTAACCTCTACATGCACATGTTTGAGGAAGGTGTTGCCCTTGGAGAGCAGAATCCATTTATGACACAGATTATCACCTGGAAGAGATATATTGATGATATTCTGGTCATCTGGCGAGGAGATGAATCTACCATCCGACTCTTCCATGATTGGTTGAACAAACAAAACCCATACCTTAGATTCACTTGCGAGTATAGCAAAGTAGGACTGGCTTTCCTAGATCTTTGGATATACCCATCAGGAGATACTTTGGAAACTGAACTTTATCAGAAACCCATGGCCCGCAATGCACTACTTGAATATGGAAGCTATCACCCGAAGACACTCCGTGATAATTTACCATACGGACAGTTCTTAAGACTTCGTCGTAATTGCACCAACACAGAGAAATACAAATTCCATGCCTCCAGGTTACGCAACAACTTACAGGATAGGCATTATCCGACTTCCTTGGTTAAGAAATCCTCCAAGCGTGCCTTGAACAACAACAGAGAAGCCTTACTAGAACCACGAACTGAGAAAACCAGCACATCTAAACTTGTGTGTGTTAACACCTACAATACCTACTCAAATGCAGTCAAAAAATCAGTTTTGCACAATTGGAATATCTTGAACAAAGGACAGCTGTCCCTAGAAAGACCGCTTTTTGCCTTCAAAAGGGGCCGCATCCTTAAAGACACCTTAATCCATACAAGACCACAAATTCCCCCTATATCGAAACCTAATACTCTCTGGAATTTACTGAGTGTTCAAGGCCATTATCCCTGTGGTTCTTGTTCTGCCTGTGCACAAACAAAAGCAACAAAAAGTATAGATATAGGGACATCCAGACCATGGGTATTACAACACCACACCAATTGTAACTCTGAAAGGGTCATTTATTTAATCACTTGCCCGTGCGGACTAAGGTATGTAGGGATGACAACTAGAAAGGTTCGCATCCGCATCTTAGAGCACAAGAGTACAATTAGATGTGGCAAACAAATAACAAAATTGACTAAACATTTTTTTGACCACAAACACTGGCCAGACACACTTAGTTGGACCGTTTTGGATAAACCCAACTTGAATGCCACAACACCTGGTTTGCCGACGAGGCTATTGAGTTTGGAGCAGAGATGGGTGTATAGGTTGGGCACTGCTGCTATAGGACTTAACGATGATATTCCTTGGCTGGCTTTAGTGTGACCCCCCCTTTTTAAATCCCATGTCTCCTGATAGCCGGTCTTAAGTTGTCCTTTTGCTCGTGGCTGGGTACCTTTATGTTCTGCCTCATTATAATTGCATCCCTGCGTTACTGTACTTCTGTCCTCCTGTCGAATCTGTGTTTGCCTTGAAATATTCGACTCATATATCCTGATGCATTTATCATTTTGTGGCCCCCAAGCTGGGTGGCTCTCTCTCCCTTCCCCTTCTTTCCCCCTTTCCCCTTCCCCTCCTCCCCCTTCCCTCCTTCCCTCTTCCCTTCCTTCTCCCCTCCCCCCACACAACCCCCACCCCCCAACCCCCCACACCCAAACCCCTTGTAATTTTGGGTTAATGAACCCTACCCATGGTTTGTTTTATGTTTTCTATTACGTTTATACACTTTTTCGCCCATGTATCAACAGTATGGCCCAATTGGGCTTTCTTTATTAATATTTTTTCTCGTTTCATTTATATAGATACTGCTATAGTGCCATACAGTGCTTGTGAGCACTATATCAGTATGCAACATGTTTCTCAGATCGTACCCGGCTGGGACTACATTTCCCAGCATTCCGCCATTTCCGGGTCCGGGCCGTTTCCATGCACCCAGGTGCATCGGATCTGCCGGCTCTTTTTAAACCAGTTCCACGGAGCTGTTTGTTCTTCCTGTCCCAGGATCAGTGCTCTCTTGGACCTTGGACCATATACCCACGGTAAGCAGGCCACGGCCCCTCGTCCCTGTACGATGCTCCGTCTCGCATCCCCTCTGGAATGCGGCATGTAGTAACTAGATCGCCATGGGTTCACCACCCTGGCCTTCTTAGCCCTCAGGATTTGGTCTCTTAAGCAGCGGCTCTTTTACCCTACCCCATTAGTCCTCCTTTTCCTGCTTCGCATTTCCGTTCTGGAATGCGTTCTCAGATCGCTATGAGCTCACCGTCCGGCTCATATCGTGCTCTTTCCCCAGTCCTCTTATCATGGCTCCCGAGATAGCGCATTGCTATGGGCTCTTCACCCCGGCTCATGTTGTAGTCCCCTTTTCACAGCGCTTTGACTAAGGAGCGCTGCACCTACCTTACCCTACCAGTCCCCCCTTTTTCGTTTTGGTTCATACTCGATTTTGGCATGCGTCAAAAGACCACCATGGGCTCACCGCCCCGGCTCGTGTTTTCCATTCCCTAGCCCTTTCATCATGGCCCCTGAGATAGCGCTTCCACTCGAAGCCCCTTCCTTTTATTATATCAGTCTTCCCCCCCTTTTTGTCTGCATCCATCCACATGCCCTTAAGATCGACGTGGCCTGATTGATCTGGTGGACGACTCCGGCTATTCTAGATGCGGTCATCTCCGTTCCAACCTCTTTAGGTATCTGGGTAGACTAGGGTGAACTGGCTGTATACATATGTATATATAAGATTCAATTGATTCCATTGACATATTCAAAATTGTCACGTGTGTTCTGCTCCTATTCTATACTCTACCCCGCACTTGGGGCCTTTTTGGTTTTTTAACTACCATGTACCTCCCTCTACAGGTCATGGCATTGGTACCACATGGCTAAATTAGCCAGGACAGATGTAGTGGACTCTAGATAGCCGAATTGGTGAGTCACGCACCATTTGTGATTGCCTTGTAATACTTTCACAGTTGCATCAAAATGTTTTTTATGCATGTATAATGGAGGTTCTGAATGTGTCCACAGATAGTTGTTTTGATATGTTGTCCATTTATCTCTTTTACAGGGTACACGATTGAACATACTGAACACTGAAAACATTCTGGTTCAGTATTGTGTATCTTGTTTTTATGATTCACTTGATCACTATTTTTGTATTTGCAGTAGCTACATCACCGACCCTGAAGAAAGCCAAAGATACTTAGACAGGTCAGATAGGCTGAAACATGTTGGTCATGTACTAACACACAGGTCTTGAATTTTGACCTCTGTGTTCACAAGCGTTTTTCTTGCTTTTTTAATCCTAACACCAGGCAGCTGTATTAAAGTTTCTACATAGCTGACCCCGTAGTTAGTTTTATACTCACTTATATTATAGCACTGCACTCTAGTTCATCCACACCTAGCTCTCATAGGGTCATAGAAGACCCCACTCCTCAAATTATAAAACATCCCTGAGCTCCTCCCTCACAGAGAGGGGGTTGTAGCCCGCGTGAGGACTAGGTTCCTCACGCGAGGAGGTACCCCTATGATGAAGCATGACACCTCTGGTGTGTGAGGGGAACTGTCCTTTAAAAGGGATATCCCTTGTTTAGATTCTCACTCTTACAGTCACATTTTGACCTCCAATTGCTAGTCTTCGGACCCAGGGCTTCTTTTGTGTGTGAAGGAGTGATGACCCCCAATTCCTTGCTATTTTTCTCTTTGCTATTACTGCTGCTAATGACAGCCACTGCTTGATGTATTTTGACCACTTGGTTTCCCCATCAGACACAGGATAAGCCATCTTTCATTTAGAGGGATTAGCTTTCCCGTTACTGCAGTCATCACTTGTGTAACTAATATTATTTTATCGTTCGAACATGCCTATTAAAATTCCCCATTCTCAGTACAAAAAGATGTATTCCATTTTATCTAATTGCTTATGGAATAATAAAAACCCAAAATGTCGCTCCACAAACTTAAAAGACCAAAACATTTGGGAGGAGTTAATTTTCTGGATTTCCATACCCATCACTTAGCCTTTTGCCTTAAACAAACTTCTTTTTTATTACAGGATAATGATCCTTTTCTCTCTCCCTTATGGACTGATCTTGAAAAATCCTTTTTCCATCCTTTTTCTCTTATGGAATGTTTATCTTTTACTTCCAGGCCCTCATCTCTATCTCTTCCAATTTTTAAAAACACATATAAGATTCTTTCTCCAATTTTTATTTCTTATAGAACTCCTAAAGATCAGTTTTTGCAGTCGTCAGTTTGGTACAATACTTCTATTAAAATACATAATAAAATAATGTTTGGGAAAGATTGGTATTATAAAGGTTTTGAATGGATTAGACATTTTTTTCAAAATGGAGCTTGTCTTCCATTTTCGGTAGTACAATCGCTGTTTTCCTTCCCAGATTGATATGAAACCAAATACTTGCCATTAGTCTCTTTAACTCTGTCCTCTTATAACAAATGCTCTGTTGATCTTGCACTTTCTTCCACACCAACTCATATACATAAACTATTGGATGTATTCTCTTCTGCATCTTAATTATATAAACATCTGACACTTATTTCTGATAATAGAAATAAAACAGAGGTAGAGAATTTTGGGGAAATCGATTTGAAAACGTTTTTTTCTATTGCACTGTGGAATAAAATGTGGATCAAAACTTTGTTTTTTATATACAATTGACTTTTGATCACTACTGCTACATTACACAAAATAGATTCTTCTGTCCCTTTTCATTGCTGGTCTTGTTCTACACCCTCAGCAGACCTTAAACACATGTTATTTGAGTGTCCTTTTTTATTTATGATTTTTGGTTGAAGGTCTGGCAACAGTTAAATACTAGTTTAACACACATGTGCCATTTACTTTTATTTATATTTTTCTAGGTAATATTTCTGATGATTGGTCATCTCAATTCAAAGATTTTAATAAAGTAGATTTACTACTGGCTGTTGCTTTTTAACAGATTACAAAATCTTGGAAGGATGCATCTCAGGTATCTTTTCAAGCATGGTGGCATGGAGTTTGTTACAATCGCAGACTTGATAGAACATATGTTTATCCAGTTGTGCTTGCTATCAAAAAGGGATCTCTTATGGCTACCCGTAACTTCTTTTTAAAATAATTCTACCTGTAAATTGTATTTACATAATACTCGAAATGAAGAAGTACCTAAACCTCCATGAATTGTTCTTTACTAATATTATTTGTTTTATGCTTTTAGGTCTTTAGTAGAGCTTTCTACAGTATTATATAGTTAATCCTTTTTCATGATGGTGTTTATGCGTTTCATACCTGTGATTATATGTTTAATGAGTATCTTGTTTTTCTTCTCATTATAATTGCATATTTATCTCTACAAAATTTTACTTTCAAACAATAAAAAAATATTCCTCAACCTCCAAAAAGGGTCAATGATACAAGGGCCAATGATACAAAGTATGCACTGTGAGCTGAACTTATTGTCATGGTCAGGTATGGCTGGAACACGACGTTTAACATTTTTAAATAATATTTCATATGATTTGCCAGATTCATTGGCTTGAGGCACAGCATAGTCAGCATAAATGTGCACAGGTGCTCTTGAACCATTTAGAAGCTCAGAAAGACTACTATTTATCATAAGGAATTGTCAGAGGATCCTTTTTGCATCAAAAAAGTATTTACAAGACGGGATATTATCACTATCCACCCAAAAAGATACCAGTAATCTGTTTTTGATACAAATAATTCAATAAAAAGTTGGAAGAGCAAGACTCCCGTGGAATTGATTTTATTTGAACCATCATTTTGGATACACCTGGACACGGAAACTTTTGGAACTTGTGCATAAATGCTCAAATTGGAGCAATAGTGATGATATATTTTTTGCTCCTTTTCAATTGTCTTGTTTGGTTTAAGTGACATTTTTTCATACCTGTATTATTGGTCTGATCCAGCACTCTCCAACGACTCCAACGTGAGATTTTAAAATATAGGTTTATGGGGTAACCCACTAATGTGGGTTCCCTGTCTAACCACAAAAATTAAGGCTAGTGAAGGATTTGGTATTTGTGCCCCTATGATCTGTGTTGGTTTTACGGGCAAACATCTTTATTTACTTACTTACTGTGCCTAAAATATAGGTTATGGTGTAACCCACTGATGTGGGTTCCCTGTCTAACCACAAAAATTAATGCTAGTGAAGGATTTGGTATTTGGGCCCCTATGATGTGTGTTGGTTTTACGGGCAAGCATATTTATTTACTTACTTACTGTGCTTAACTTCTCAAACCATTAGACAGCCAGCATACTCGCATTCAGAACATAAATTAGAAACCAGGATATACTGTTAGACTTGCACTTTGGGAAAAATACAATCTTCAAACAGGCACATTGGCATATGGCAAAATTATTTATTTGGGTTGCCTGCAAAATATTTAGCAGGTCGAAAAGATGGCAACTGCTCATGCTATGACTGCTCAGTTGCCAGCACTAAGCACTCATTCGGGCCACATCATAATCCTTGGGCTAAAATTGGCTCTTCCTGGTTGTGGCCTCCATGTACCACAGAGCTTCAGAGATACGTCACACTCTTAAAGCGTTTTTAACTTGACATGTTTATCGATAGGTAAAACATTCCTGAGGAATTTTACTTCGGAATTTTTATTCTGAAACACGAGTATTGGTGGCCATCTCGTCCATATGTTAGAACCAACAGATAAATTGTGCTGACATTCCAGATATATACGTCAGAGTTGCAAGTAAACTTTGCACGTGCATTCAAATGTCCAACTGCCTATTCTGTTCCTCTTTCCGGACTGAGTATTTTCAGCTTGCCCCTCCTGCTCATGGTTCAGATGGAGAATTAAACTACATAAACACGCCAAATCAACTGTGTATAGACTATGTTTCCTAACAGAAAATGCTAAATCTACCACCAGGTCTAGGGGTTCAATGCCTGGGCCAAATGTGTTTAATGTATGTGGGTGTGCTGCTGAGTAAAATACACGTTGGCAAGGGAACGAGCCACTATAGCTTAAAAAAGGAAAGAGCTGCGCTCCCTTCAGAGACTCCCACTATTGTGGTGTTCAAGTGGACTGAAATTACCAGACCTCATTCATTTGCGGAAAGTACACTCTACTGCTGCTGTCAGCTTTGACGTGTTCGTAAAGATAATTTAGTCAAATGCATTTAGTATTTCAACTTGGTAATCATTTCACTTTCACATGAAGGGGTCGTTGAGCGCATATTTTCGACTATAACAACTGTGAAAACTGCAAAAAATGATGTTCTTCTGCCACATGGTGGTGTTCTCCAGAGTTACCCTCTTAAGTTTAGGGACGTTACGCTTATAAATAATTCAGAAAGTAAATATCAGTGAATGCATTGTTATTTATTTACATACTATTCATAAACAGTAGCTCTCGTGTTCCTTTACCTGCTCTAGGATACGTGAGGTTGGACTATCATAAATAAACAAGTCAGAATCGATAAACATTAGGACCCAGTGACGTTCTCGTGTAATGATGGAACGGTTAAGAGGCTGCAGTACACCGAGGCTGCTCTGAATGGCAGGGACTTCCCACACTACCAGTGAAATCTTGTATAACGTGTCTTACTGAGATCAATGAACAATTGATTTCTGATTGCATGAGTCGCAAAATGTATTCAGATTTCCAAACTGCATTGACGTGGAGATGTTGACGAGTTGCATCTGTCTGTCAGCTGCATCCCTATTTAAACATGTTTTGCCGTTTTACTCTGTCTCCCACTGTTTCTCTGTCTCCTCTGTCTCCTCTCTCTCGCTTTCTCTTCCAGTGCTTCTCACTCTGTATCCCCATTTCTTGATCTCCGCTTCTTTCATTCATTTTTTACGCTCAGTAACAATCTCGGTGATTTTTAAAAATGCTCTATCTGTTTTAAGACCCGGTCGACGGATGCGTACAAAGAGCACCTTTAACGCGCCACCATGGAGCAAACGTAGGCTGCTGTGCTTGTTCTCTCGCCCTCTTCCTTCTGCTATATTGAATGACAGTTCTGGCTAATGGGTATTCCTTAAAGAATTCAGCTGCTATGTCTAGAAATTGAAACTGATTCTCCACTGCCCGGGCCGTCTGGGCACATTGATCTGTTTTAATGGAGTCTTCGGAGCAAGGTGCCCCGGCTCACAATGCGGGGGTGAGATCCAGCTTAATTGCCAGAGGTGGGGGGAGTGGTGGGAGGGTCGCTGTATGGAGCAAAGCACGGAGAGCAAACCTTTTATATTGGGATCGCGCGAGTAGTGACTCCTTCTCGATAAAAAAGTAAACAGTAACTTCTCCACGAAGAGAACGTGCGTGGGGGCGAGGGTGTTTTGCTAGAAAAAAAAAAAAGCTGCTCTCCGTTAATAGCCAGGACCGAGTACCGCAGGCTAATTCTGTGTCGATAAAAGCCAAGGACATGTGGAGAATTATTACTACTTGTGGTGTACAGTAAAGTGAACTATAAATGGGCTGGTGTGGCCTGAGTCTTCGCTGAGTCAATAGAGCAGCAGCTAATTACACTTGCTGCGTTCAAAACAAAGTTGACTTCAATGCTTTGCCTTTTCATAAAAGACGCATTCTGTTTTCCTTTCGGTATCCCGCGGGTTGGACCTTTTAGCGTGTAATTCCTTCCCGGCATCATACACGAAATTGGATATTGCAAACCAGAGAACAGTATGCTGTACTAGGTTGGGCTTCCTGGGATAAAACATCGTTTTCTTTCTTCACTATAACGCCACATGATGCACGTGAACAATATTGATAAATAGAAAATAACAGAAATCTACCAGAGGTATAGAATTCAAATATCGTCCAGTTTTCAAATAAAGACAGGAAACGCAAGTTGTCAGCGGTCTTCCCGAATACAGGGGTGAAATAATACTACATTTTATTGTTGCACAGTTCATTTTAAAGCTCAAGGCCGACATACAGCATAGCGGAAATTTGACGACAAAAAAAACCCATTTATTTATCGTCCTCAAAGAAAATACTTTTAGATATATTTATTTTCGGATAGGAACCACGTTCAAGAAGATGAATGTCATTCCTGAGGAACAAATCTCACGACTTTTCATGTGTGAGAATGGCCCACCCATCAGTTTCCATTTGCAGGCATAGGCAGGATGCTCAATGTGTTTGCTATGGAAGTCGGTAACAGAGAAAGGTTCTACTGAAGCGGCGTCTGTGACTGAGACACATCTATTTAAGCGGTCTCTCCTGGAGCACAGCTTCGGGTACATTTGCTTGCTCACTTCAGGCTGTCGTGTCCTGCCCTCCGATGGCCCCGCTGCACAGTCAGGGAGATGCATGTCACACACTGCCCTTGTGCTGCCGCCTCACGCGCACTCCTTCCTAAGACGCCGGGTCCGTGTTCTCCCCACAGCGTCGCCACGCTGAACAGCACCTGTGTAAACACACAAAAGCACAAACGGGTAAAATTCGTCGATGCCTTCTATCTGGGGTCAGGAGGGGCTGTGGGGCTCGCGCTGCCCGAGCGGCACGGGAGTGAGACAGCGCTGGGGCGCCGCCGGCGGCTGCTGGAGGTTGGCGACGGCTGAGAGTGAATACTGAAGAAGCGGTGTCTGGTGCGAGAGTGAATGTTGGAATGAGAGATTCGGGCGGACAGTGGATGTTAGAAACGGACGAATGGCGGTTGCAACGAGAGACTGGTGCAGACCGAGGAAAGAGGGTGTAAGCTTCTATCTCTCTGCCAGCGTGAGAGAGAACAGTCACCGAAAATCAGATTCTTGACGCTCAATTGATACTACGGAGAAAGAAAGGCAGGCGCCTGTTAGGAAAAGGATGAGTAGCAGTGTGGAGGAGGACGGTGCAAGGAGTGGGTACCGGAGGTGGTGGGAGAGATGGCGGTGGGTCCCCCCGACGCAGCCCTAAACCCGCAGCCGCCCAAAGCGGGGCTGAAAAGCGGAGAGCTATTGCCTCAGCCCGAGTCAACCGAGTCTCCTACCTATCGGGGCCCGCCCCTGTTCCTGTACTGAGTCGCTGATAGGCGGAGGCAGCCTCTTCGCTTCCAATCAGCGCCTTTGCTGCACCTGAGCACGTGACGACGGCCGGCGGGATCGGAGACGGGGAATCTGCTGCTGCTCTGCAACCCGCCAGAGGGCTGCGCGCTGCGGAGCAGGACAGGCTGTGCTGGCGTCTCCTCCTCCTCCCCATGGCAACTCCGTCCGCATCCTCACTCTAGCCGGCAGGTGGGTGTCCCCCTCTCCGCGGACCATGGGAAGGCCGTGCCGCTGCCGGCTGGAGGGATGCTGAGCAGTACCCATCTTCATCATTGCCATCTCCATCACTTCGCCCCCTGGGCCGGACTCCTGGGACTAGCGGAGCACATCTAGTCATGGTGCTTGGGGCGGAGTCCACCCCTCGGCAGTGCTGGACACTCTGTGATTGCCTGGGATCCCTGGTGCTTACCGCGATGTTGCTCGTTATTGCCAGACCAGTGAAACTTGCAGCTTTCCCTACCTCCCTAAGTGACTGTCAAACGCCCACCGGTTGGAACTGCTCCGGTAAGCATGCACACCCCTGCAAGTGGGGACGGACCTAGGAAAATCACTGCCACCAACTCTTCCAGCAAAGCTACGGAGTCTTTTGCCCAAGCCCTCCCTGCGGATAGAGCGTGGGCAGGAGACCACTCACCGAACCACCCGTTCACATGGAGCTCTGCCAAACATAATCGACAGAGGCGCACGACTAGGCTTCAATTCCCCGAAATACTGCCAATATGGGAGCATGACTAGTGCATCGATTCCATCACCCATCTGCCACCTCCTCTGCTCCACACAAGAAGCGTGACCATGGGACCCATTCCACAACCCATCCCAATATAGCACAGCCACTTGCCTAAGCTCTCGCAACACAGACAACAGAGTCGAGGCAACTATCAACTAACTCCTCTATCAGCTCCTTTCCCCCACTAAATAGGCGGCACATCCAGGGCACCCACTGTCCGCAAACCTATCCAGAGAGAATATGTAGAATGCACCAATTTCGTCAAACCCACTTAATGCTGCAGATACTCAGCTGCCAATACTTTTTCTACAAAGGGGCAATGTACATATTTCAACCTCAATCCATTCAAACGTTAACGAGCGGTCCAAATATATTGATGTGATTTTTTAAATATGTTGAATAAAGCAAAATATCACCCAAATAATAATGAGCAATCACATATCAAATAAACGCCCCGTAACGCCTTATCCTAGGGAATGCACAGAAAAAAATACCCAAAACACCTCCTGTTTATAGGGTGTAATTGAATAAATTAGTTGAAAAGCTTTCGTGCAGTAGAGCACATCGGAGTGATACAATCAGTTCCCTTATGCAAAGGTAGCTCAAACGAGCCACAAGCAATTCTCCACACCTTGATCGATAGAAAGCAATCGCCCCTTAACTCGTACATAGAAAATAACTCCAACCCACACTACGGAGAGCAATGCACAGAAGAAGAGCTCATATTCCACACAAAGCTTCTCGGGAGCCATGGGCATGCATGCAATGCTGGATCTAATGTTCCGCAACAAGCAAGGCATACCTGCACCGTAGATGTCACAGTGCCACCAAGACATAACAGCCAGGACATTTACAGCCCTCATTCACCCCTTTCAATCACAGCAAAGAACACCCCCATAAATCCACCTCTTCTGAGACCAATGCAAAGAAACGAGCTCCCAAAAAGGTCCCACCAGTTACCCGTGCAAACAAAACAGCTCCCAAATTCTTGTCACATTTGGATGCATTGAAAAAAACAGCATCGAAAACTTGCAACATAAGCTCCCACACCAGTTCAGCCCAATGCAAGAACTTGCGTTCAAACCCAGTCCAGACGTGAACAACACCCCCCATAAGTCTAGGAGGTTGTATGGCTTGGCTATGCAGGATGCTCAGACTAGTTTGGCCTTTGTGGTGTACTGAAGAGTTCAATGCTCTCCTTTGCATTTGTCCTTGTGTCTGTATGCCGGTGTAAAGGATGTGCTCACTATCACACTCATATTTACGCCTATTTTGCTCGTGTGCTCAGCTCTAGCTGGAGAAAAGTACGCGGCTTTTTCTGCGCTTGGCATACACTGTGGGCTTTTTTACTTTCATCTTGTTTGGAGCCAGCATCCATCCGGTGATAGATGTGTGTTTGTCTACCATAGTCATAGCTTGCTTCAGAGCTGCCCTTATTTGTATACAAACTGGGCACGGATGGGGTCGAATATCTGTCCTTTTTCAGGTTTGCTTGTGGTGCCCAAGATGGTCGGGAAAGTGGAGTACTGGAGTGTCTTTTGTCTTGCCATTACTCCTGGTTTGGCTGTCCTGTCAGCACTCGGTGCTTGGGAAATGCTAGCCCAGAGTGATAGTTGTTCCGGGCCTGCCCAGGCGTCACCCCTGAGGTGTCTGTTTTATTGTCCTGCATTGAAAGTATCATGAGACAAAAAGCAGGAACTTGTGTGTTACTCCAGCTGCATTTCCACGGCAGAGGATTTCATCGCCACATACTCTGACAACTGCATGCAATCTAAACATGATTTTAAAGGACAAGTAAGGCCACCCGCCTGCCTAGCTCCCCATTGTGATAATGTTAATATGATATTTCAGGTTATCTCAGGTGAGAGCTGCTTGGGACCGCTTTAAACCAAGAGAGGGCTATAAATCAAACAGTGGCTGTCAGGGAAATGCTGAGTCTCAGGGAAAGTGCAACAGGGATGCGCTTAGTCCAGGAGCCAGGATACAGCAACTCTCAGAGGCAGAGAATATTATCATTTTTGAGAAATCGATTTCGGATCTTTGCTTTTGGCCAGTTGATTGCTTTTCTCCCCCGTTCGTCTGGGCATTGATGCCGCTGCTAGCGCCTTGCAGCTCGGAGGAGTGCACGAGGATGGTGCCGTTTTTGGATGTGGCCTGCCCCTGACCATATGGATTTAGCTGCAAGTGATGGAAGACAGCTCTGCTCTGGCGCGGATGCAGGAGCTAAATGCATCCGAGAGTGCAGGGTTAAGCAGGGCCCTTCCTCCCCGCTGCTGTATTTCGGCCTCAGAGCCAGGGCTGGCCGTTCTGCCGAGCTGCTGTTCCAACATTGGGAAATGTCCTAATTGAATAAGGAAGGATGGGCGCTGGAGTTGCTGCACTTGTAAATCAGCCTGGTGGCTGAAGCTAGCATTTAAATTAGATAATTACCCGCTGATGCTGCGGGGAGGCTTTTCCAGACCATCCCAGTTACATTAAGAGAGTGGCGTGAAGGCGGAACCTCCATGTCTGCGCCGTCCTTGGCGCGCTCTCGTGTGAGTCTGTTGCACAGTGTGTAAGTGGGGAGGGCTGGGGGAGCGTCCGTCTCCTCTCTGCTCCGCCCCATGTGTGTAACTGCACAGGCTGACAAGCACTGGCTCGCCTTTCACGTATGAAGTTATCACACCGACACGTATTTGAATGCCCACGTCATGCCTGCGGCTCTCTGTTGGTCATAGGCTTTGATATTAAATGGTAGAAAACGCCCAGAAGCACTGCCTTCCTCTTAGAATTCACCTGCCGAAGTCGGGCCCCACTTATGATGCGCATGTTTTATTTTTCTTCTTGCAGCGAGTAAGGGATTCGGTTGCATATGCGAGATGCCAAAAAGTCGATAGGACAAATCCTAATGGGTTTGACGTCTAAGGTAACGGGTCTGTGCAGCATAATGGGACGGGGGTGGGCGGCGAGCGAGGGAAGCAGCTGAAATCTGAAATTCCTGCTGTCACTTAGAAGCTGCCGGTTCGGCCACATCTGTTAGCATGTCTGCGCAAATTGAGGATGAGAGGTCTGGCAATGAGACTGGCTCAGCTGCTTGTGGGTGACCTTGCACCCCTCCTGCAAGTGGAACTTAGCGGTGATCAATCTTCATTCGAGCCAGGCCCACTGCCTGTTTGTCTTTATTAGGAGGCGCGTGACGTCGGCGCCTCGCGTGCGCTCGAATGTTTGCAGCAACACTTAGCAAGAGAGGAAATACCAAACGCTGAACATACGAATGTAAAAGAGAAACAGGAGGCAGCAGGCACTAAACCACAACTCTAAGCATCGTCTGAGCTCTAGCAGCATTCGCTAAAGGCAAATGAACAGTGTTTACATTATAGAGGAGGAGAGGGGAGAGAGGGGGTGAACTGGAGAGCTGGGGTACCATGTTCGAGTCTCGGCTTCTGGGCAAATCACTTAATCCCCCTTGCCTGCCAAAATGTGCTATGCAATTGGTGCTCATGAAAAGCGCTGCAATACCTCCGGGTCCAGCTCGCGCTGTGCAAAACTGCAAAAATAATAAAGAGGAGGTGGTGACGGGTGGGGGGGGGCGTGTATTGGATGCTTGTCTTTGTTTTTGTGATCATTGTACCAGCGCCATCTGTGTTTAAAAATGAGATTGAATCACCGAGTTGGTCTCAAAGCTGAAACTGTTTCTTTCGCTTGCATTCGAGGTTACGACGACAGAGAAAACGACCTTTTTCTTTGTGACACCAATACCTGTAAATTTGATGGGGAGTGTTTAAGGATTGGAGACAGCGTCACGTGCGACTGCCAGTTCAAGGTAAGGAGACGGCCCTGGGCCCTTTTCTTTCATTCGCTGAAGAGAGTTCTTGTGCAGGGCCCATATGTACTGCCCATAGCTGTGCAATTGAAGGGACGTCTGGCACCAAAAGAGAGCTGGGAGGAGAAACCAAGCGCTGTCGAGATTGAAGACATCACATTCTCTGTGGAAATGCAGGTGCTGTCTCTGCCAGTGCCCCTGGGGAGCTCGTGTTTCAGGCTGCATGTGTGATGAAGGTGTAGAATGATGCTGCGGATGTGGTGTTTGTGCACAGTTTAGGTGAATCCTGCAGCATGTCTGCTTGTGGTCATGAAGGGGCTCCAATCTGAGGTCTTCCATCAGAGCTGCTGCAGCCATCTAGACCCTGCGCCTCTTTCTCCCTGGCCTGCTGCTTTGTTAGTGTGTCAGTGCACCCTCACCTTTGTTATACTGTTTCGATCAGGGCCTTGCTGGTTGAACCCATACCTATTGTGTAATTTAAATGCTGAGTTTCTTTTCCAGATTCGCAATTGAACATTTAATGTCATCATGTTATGCTATGTTATATGTTATGTTATGTCAAGAAGTAATCGTCGTACACATCACTGTCACCCCCACTGCTTGAGGGCTTGGGCCCTTACCTATGGGGATATATTTGTGCTGGCGATATGTTGTGACATCGGCGTTTGTTTATTGGCTAAGGTGTGGAATGTGCCTCTCAAAGAACTTTGGAAGATTTCAGTTTTCAAAAGTCTCTTGAACTTGAAGTGGCTTTTTTCAGTAATTGCTTCTGTCGGTCTATTCCAAAGTCCATGATCCCTGCATTCCACGGTGCATTACCCTGCTCTGATTTTCAGGGGCTGACATATATGGTTTATATGGCTAATTATGCAACACCTGCAATACATTTTTGTTAAGCATAAGCAGATTTGTGTTAATGGAAGGAGACATGGAGGTGAGTCTGAAATGTTTCAGCAAAAGACTGTGTGTCAAGCACAGTACTTAAAATGTAACTTGGATACTTACTGGAGGCCACTGATGTAGTCACATTGCTGGTGCAATGTGTCCAAGTACAGCACCTGCATGCTTCCTTTTAGCAGAGGATAATACATTTTGTTGGCAGCTCAGGTTGAAAGAAAGGACTAGGTAGGACGGGCAAAGAAGGAGGCAGTGCAGTCACTAGGCATCTGTATTAAACACCAGTGCTCGCATCTAAAGTTATAACTTTGACAGCCAAGTCAACACATCATTAAGACAAAATATCAAAAGACGTTTTTTGAGTTAGTGCCAGATTTTTAATGTAGCAATCTATCGTTATTCTGCTTTGCAGCTCACTAATGTCAAATTTGTTTATTTTAGTTGTTTAATATTTTGTGAGTAATTCATTCTCCAGTATTATAAGTTTGTATTTCTACTATACCTTCAAGTCACTATGAGTTATTTATGTCCACTGTGCAATTGTGTAATGGTGATCTGTACTTATATGGGCATGATATGATATGATCAGGTTACAAATCCGTCAGTGTTTGTTGCACAATATCTAGTTTTCTAACGTGACCTTTGAACATCAGGCCCATGTTGCTATATGGAGAACTTTAAGGCATCAGCATACCTGCTACAGTTCCGAAAATAGGTCAAATAATCTACATTTAGCTCTTGAATGCCTAGCATAATAAATGAGTTTTAAGGGTCCTGTAGAATGTAAAGTCTGGTGATTTTTCATTTGAAGCAAGCGAGGTCGAAATGCGCTTCAGGGAGCTTCTCACGCAACAAGAAGCTTTGTCCACTATTCTCTTTAGATGTAGAGAATTAAAGTACCAAGGGAGGAGGCAAGCTAAGGGAGAATTAAAATGCTTTGGTCTCTGGATGCAGATATATGTTTAAATTAAGGCAATTCATGTGGTGGCACAAACAGCTAGAGTCCTATTGCTGAAAGATTTTTGAATAAGTGTTCAGATCATAAAGTCAAATGGCTAAGTGATAGGCACTGATCCTGGCAGGCCACTCTCAAGCAGTCCCCTTGATTTAGTCAGACTATGTCTCAAGTGATTACTCTGCAGCATCTGCATGTGGTTGGTTGCATTTCTTGAGTAGGTCACTGTATGGCGAATGCTAGTAGTGCAATGCCTCCTGTTAGTAAACCGAGGATAAGAATACAATTTCTGTGCATGCCATAGTTATTGTGCCATGCTGATCCACGATTATATTCTAGAATAGGTACTCTTTATAATCTACAGCTTCAAAAAGACGCACAGAAAGGCAAACCTGCTAAAAACACATCAAGTTTTATGAAAAATGTTCTGATAGCTCCATGGCGAAATAATTATTCTAGGGATATTCAGTGTTTTAATTGGGTCCTTTTACCTGTACACTTTGTCCCTTTGCTTAATTTGTTATAGTTGTTATCATAGCTGCACTGAAGTCCAACATTAATTCTTGAAATGATATATAGTGTGCATCCATTTTATTGTATTTGTTTTCAGCAGAAGTTATGTTCTATTAGTAAACAAAAAAGGTTAAACAATCTAAAATAAGAATGACATGTTCAGCATATGTTATTGAATTATGAACAATAAAACACTCCATATGAAATTAATGGACCATTAAGCTACACATTTCCAAAAGCAACAGTCAAACATGTTGATTTGGGAAAGACACTGTTAAAGATACCATAGTTCAAGAAGGACAAAAATCTGACCTCCCTGTCTCCGTGACCACGTTGCATCCAACTGGCAAGATATTTGCCCAAAAACGTCAAAGGTCACACGGCCTGGGTTATACTCACCATGTTACACCAGAGTATGGGCTCATTTCAGGATGTACTTATCAACAGGCCACCATGCAATGGCTCGCTGAGTTATGGATTGCTACAGCTTGTTTACAAATATTTTCCAAAGCTCTTGACTGCATGGTCAGGCCTTTGGTATAAACAAGGGACCATTTCTTTCACAACACAGAACTTGATCACGAATTGAGTGAGCTCTTTACTTACACAATTGTTCTCTATTCTCCTTTTTATTGAATGGCCTTCTCCTTACCTAGGTCCCATCCACAGCACGCCTTGCTTTCCCAGAGCGTGGCCCAGTGTGTCACATGCCTGTGTGTCTGTCTCACTGTTATTGTATCTCTACTCAAACCTCATCCCATAGATCACAGCCTCTCTTTTCTTGAGATCATATCGCTGCAGTCTAAAGTAACTTACATTCTCTAGCTTGTCTACTCATCCTACCAACCATTTGCATGAACTCATAATAACACCTAACTCCTATTAATTTAATGTACCTCAGGAAAACTGGAGCAAATGCAGGGAATATTTTCCCTGAAAGCACAATACTAATCTCAATAAGTAATAATTAATAACAATGACCAATAACCTTTAGATTAACTGTGTTTCACGAATAGCATTCTATTTGTCATAAACCACTACTACGCATCCTAAGGGCAAGTGCTATGCACATTTGGTTAAAATGAAGTACAATAGAATGCGCCTAAATTCTAATGTCAAATCGGTCTTTAATTCCTTTGATAAGTTGCAGCCGCACTGGTGTGCGCCAAGGTTGTATTCTGCCGCCTGCGCCTTTTCATATTTACTTGAATTGCTGTAAAGACCTGCTGTCATCTTCTAGAACAAACTCACCTCAACTGGTTAAAAGAAAGGCGGAGCTGCGCCGATGACTCATTTCAGTGTGGTCACAACCCGTTGGCCCACTGATATCTTTGCATACACTGCCTGCTTGGGCTGGCCAGAGCAAACTAAATATCAGGTATGCAAAAAGTCAAATGACGTGTGGAAAAACAGCTACTCTGGGAATTGTTACACTTAGGTGCATGTATCTCTGCCATAGAAGAGCACACACTTCAGATAGTGCTGAACAGAGGAATGACATGGACTTCATTTATTCAGCTAAGAACCTTCTCACCCGTCCCATCTATTATCTGATGCTTTGTATGAAAATGTGAAGTATGTGTTTCAAGTAAATCTAGCATCAAAGCAAGGGGGCAGTGTTCTAAGAGATGCAGGTACAATAAGTGTCTTGCACTCGGCAGATATGGATGAGTAAGTGACTGCACGCTGAGGCAGGAGGATTCACTAAATTGAGTCCAGGGGCAGTCATGGTACAAGGCACGACATGGGGCTGCAGAGCAGAGACCGAGACGTGGTGAGGGATGAAAGGAAATGTATCCAAAACATTATTAAAGGATATTAAGATACCGTCAGCCAGTATTAAATTATGCCACCCCAGTCTAGTTCGAGTGTATAACCAGAATTACGAGCTGTCCTGAAGGCTTTCGTTTTAAGAAGGGAACTGGGTGTCTAAATATGCACACCCATTTAATTAAGATGACTTGAATTAGGAATAGATTTGAGCTGGGCTCATTTCTCATTTTGTCCTGCTACCGTACTATAAATTATATAATGTACGAATTTATAAGGGCAAACATGCAAAATTCAACCTGTTTTGTACTATGTAGACTAAAGAACTAAAGTTGGAAACATTAATTAAATAGCATTCCACCAAAAGTAACCTGTTTACATTGAGACTGAAAGTTTCCTAAAAGCTGATTCAAAACAAGCAGAACTTTTATTAGTAACTAAATAAGAAAGAAATAAAGCTCAGCGCTGGCTACTCTACAGTTTATATTCCAACATTTACGTCTGGGGTTATGGTGGCACAGAGGCGCAGCTAGAGCCAAATTTCGGGGGGGGGGGGGCTAATTCTTCCAGCAATAGTCAGAGTGGAGATGCAGGGGCTCTAAGAAAGGGTGAAAAAACAGCAAAGCCTCGTTAATACGCAAATGGTTTTTTAAAGACCTGTGAAGTACTCGGGTGCGGCTGCGATAAGCTCAAAAACTTTGTGTGTGTGTGTGCCCGGGAAGCTGTCTCAGCCCGGGCTGACACACACAACAGCGGTAGAGGGGGGTGGGGGTGTTTGGCTGAAGCCCTTTGAGCCCTATGGGCGTTGCACGCCTGTGGTGGCAACTTGTATCGATAGAACGGTTTCATGTAGTTTCGATTTGCATAGTTGTTACTGTACTTGTTAAAAGTTACAGAGAGCCACTGCTGTCTTTACAGGAACACAATGGAACCAGCATTGGCCAAGCCAATAGGTTTTACCTATTAGACCTTTACAATTTGCTATTTCTTTTAGCAGTGGCGGCTCGCAGAGGGAGTGCTGTGGGGCGGTGGGCGGGGGAGGGGCACGGTGGGGGGTAGTGGAGTCGGACATACTACGGCCAGGAGTAAAGTAAGTAAATAAATATATAAAACTATTTACCTTGCGCTCGCTGCATCGCCAACTCGGCGATGCAGCGAGCGCAAAGTAAATAGTTTTATTTATTTATTTACTTACTTACTCCTGGCCGTCTAAGTCGACTCCACTACCCGCCCACCCTGCCCCGCCCCACCGGCCCGCAGCACTCCCTCTGCGAGCCGCCACTGTCTTTTAGTCAGGATATACAGCATCGGAGCTGCTGTGCAGAAAGGCTAAAAAACAAGACATCATGACGGGGCCACTGCTCAATTTGGGAGATGTGCATGCACGCACCTACAAAAAGACATTTTTTTTAGTTTACTGATCCAAAATAAATAATTAAATTAAAGAGTAGCACAAAAATGCTGCTTTAAAGTATAGTGAGAAAGTGCTTACAAAAATAAATAGTGGATCACCTGGTTGCTGGATTGGCAGGGTAAAGCAACATGGAAATGGGGGGAGAGGCAACACAGCTGGCGGAGGGAGAAGCAAGCAGAGGGAGAGAAGGCGGGTGAAAGAGAGCAGTGTTGAGCAGTGAAGGGCAGAAGCACATGGGCGAGAGAGAGCAACACTAGTGCGGTTGGCTGGAGAGAAGCACATAGGCAGAGAGAGCAAGGAGGGGAAAAAAGCACACAAGGAGACAGCTAGAAAACAAATGCCCTCTCATTAATTGCTTAAACAAAAAGAAAAAAAGTTGTTTCCTCAAAGCGAGCAGAGGAAGCATAGAAGCAAGCCAATCAAAGAAATGGGCTAAGAGGCAATACTCCAAGTGAGAGGCAAACACAAGGGTGACAAAAAGCCATCAAAATAGAAGCAGTCAAATGAGATTGACAGGAAAGCCAACAAATGGTAAGCAATGGGTGGGCTCCAAGCACGTGTATGTTTATTGTAGGCCCTCAGTATAGCTTTCACAACGAGACTCTTGTAGTTTACACCTAAACACAAATGTACATTATGGTTCATTGATGGGCCCTGCCCCATTTTCTTGAAAAATGTGTATAGATATTTATTACACTGAATATCTAAATGATGTTGCTTTTATATGTTTAAATGTCATACATTGGAACATCCATGAGCATAGTTTCAAGAGTATTTGTCGATATGAGCTACACACTTGTCATTAAGAGCCACTTCATTTTCTTATAAAAAGAACCCAAATGAAATAACAAATATATCTTGTGAAAGCAAACCATACAAACGTTGCTCTTTAGCATATGGGGGTGATGATCTTTCCTCCCCATGGATCTCGTAGTTAGAGGCACATGAAGGACTTCTACATTTAACTGAGTAATTGACTTCAGTCTGCAAAGATGGGAATCAATTAACATAATACAGTTAGGCCCAGATTTATCAAAGTTAAGTGTTGGCACTGGAGTCTTTGTGATGCTAAGCTGCACTGTTTGCACCAGTGCTGAACATTGTACCACTGAATCAATGCCCCATTTTGGTAGTCTGTGGTAGCACACATGTACTTTTTGAATGCCTGCGGCTGGCACTTCTGTTCCTATTTAAATGAGTTGCTAAGTGATTTATGAAGTCTCTGCCTTGGCATGAACTTGCACAATGTATCCAGTACTTAATGGCAGTTGAGAAATGGTGTTAGGAAGCCACAAAGACCAACGTGTCTGCAGTTCTGCTCTCCATAAAGAAGGCAATATTGTAAAGGATACTTGTTTCTCTGTAGCTCCCTTTATTCATAGGCCTTCTGGGCTGTGCATTATCTGTGACAACATTATTTTCTTCACTATGTGTATTTTGTCTAATTGTCATTTTCAACAACAGCGATCTTTCTTTCACTTTTTATCTGTTGCAATTTCTGTTTGTTTGCGCCTATCTTTACGATGATTTGATATCATTATTAAGAACGAAGGAATCTTCCCATGTTTAGTTTATTAAGGTAATGTTAAGTTAGGTTGTCCACAGTAACTGTCTTTAAAAGGCAAAACTGATGAAAGTGTCATTAGTAGGAGACAGCTGAACACATTCCTCGTCGCAGTCACTCAGAGAACATGTTCTATATAGATTGCAGCAGGCTTTGTATACGTCAACGGCGTTGTTCATTTTGATCAAGAATTATTTCATTGTTTTAAATAATATATCTACTTTTCTGCGTATTAAGATAGACGTTGAAAGTACAAGTTTCTCTTCGTAACGTGCACATTATTACATTTCGGGGAGAAAGCAGTAATATTTGCTTGCATGAAGGTGGAGTGCATAGAGCCCTTGCAGCCCCTACGGCGCAGGGGGCCCCAACCCTTCACAGGGCCCCTAGCCCTTTAGGGAGGCCCCATTCAGCCCAAGGCCAATGAACATTTGTGCAATATGGGAAAATCAGGGGCCCTTCATCACATTCCGCAGGGGCCCCTATCAATTTGCGTTATGTGTCCGCATATAGTTGTATTAATTACTACAGTAGAATTCTACGTGGATTACAGAGCATGGTATTGCACTGGAGGCGAAGGGATAAAGTAGCAGCATTTGCGGGTTATTGCAACAATGTACCATGGATCCTGGGGGTGGGGGAGATTTGTAGATGGTGCTATGAATGGGAGGGGATCAGAAACAAAGAATCGGTCAAGAATTAGAGCCTTAGACTGAAGGTTACCTCCTGGTCACTGTTAAAGTTGCTTTGAAATGGAAAACGCTTTCACTGTATCATCAGGTGCCGTTAGAGGCTTCTTCGTGGACTTTGGTTCTGGAATTGAGCGTTGGGAAGTTGAGTGATGGGACATGGTTCGCCATTAGCAGAATATGGTCTGGCTCACAAAGCTACCGTAGGACCTAGTCATGGGTGCATTGCATGTTTTCTTTACTGTGCTTCCTGCCACCTTCACTGGAGAGATTTGAAGCTTCTTTGAGCAGGGATTCAGCTCGTTCGAGAAATTAATTTGCAGAGCTAAGATAAACAACAACATGAAGAGTAAAGCATGGTGAAAAGAGAAACATAGAATGCATGCCCACGTTGCAAACATCTCACAAGCAATTTGCCTGTGACAGTTTCACTCAGATTTTGAAACTGACTGAACCACTCAAAATTCGTGCCTTCACTGTGACTTTCAGTTCTTTCAGAGATTACAAGGAAGAAATGAATCATTACTTTTGAGAATTGATAATTTCCTTGATATCGTAATGCCAGGACGCCACTTTAGTGGTGTCTTTTTAAATATATGTTTTTACCACATTCCCTGGCCTCTATCTAGTATCTTATGGTGGTAAGAATGACCTTGCTTCAAAGATCACCAGTGCTCTTGTTTCAAACATCACTATGTAGCAGTAGGGAAACTGTGTCTTAGCTCAGATAGCTCATTGCTGATGCCTTCAGAACTTTGCAAATATGTTTTTTTTAAATAATTTGCAAATAGAGTATCAGAGTATAAAGTGCACCAAATGATTTTCAACAGAATAGATTAAGATACACTTACAAAAGTTTGATTACTACGAAGTTATATGTAAATAGTAGGTTGCTACACTTTGATGGAGCATACAGTATTTATTCATCCTAATGATTCAGTCTTAAAATATTTAGCTTTATGACGGTGATGGTGTTTTTTCCTCACCATCTCATACTTCTTTCATGCAACATCTATGAGTGTCAGAAGGTAAGTAATTAATTTACGAAGGGAGACCCATACCAATTAAATAAACGTGCCCTGTTTAGATCCCAACAGATGACTCAGTGAAACTCTGCTAAACCACCAGTAGTTTTGGCACAAGCAACTGGCAAATAAAAGTAAAGAAAACAACACAATAAAATTCTCAAACCAATGAAAAAAATAAAGAAACATTTAAAGAACAAAAAGTAACCATAATGACCAAATTTGGATGAGGGGAGATACGAATTTTTAAAGTTTAAGTCAAAGAAGTGCATACAAAAAAGTACAGCACAAATGCAAAGTCTGAGCTTGCAGTTGTTTGGGACCTGGGCAGCATTTTAGGTCACCTGCGATGGAGAAGAGTCCGAATGCACAAGCAAGGTATCCGACCTCCCACAGAACTCTTCCCAAGCCCAAATAAGAAGGGAGTTCGTTCTAGTGGAGCAACATCTTGTCCAGAAAACAAACTTCCTCAAATATATTTTTTCATTAAAATACGTGTTGGACTTGGCACTTTTTGCAGGTTTATCCCCTGACTTTTTGCCCTTTGCCTCCTATTTTTCTGACCCTCTTTTTGTCGACTTTAGGACTCAGGGAACTTTAGCACTGCTGGTCAGTGCTAAAGTGAATATGCTCTCTGTTTAAATTGTGATTATGATTGGTTAGCCCTAATTGGCATATTTGATTTACTTGTAAGTCCCTAGTAAAGTGCACTGTGTGTGCCCAGGGCCTGTGAATCATTCTACTAGTGGGCACTGGTTGTGCCACTCACACGAGTAGACCTGTAAACAAGTCTAAGGCCTGCCATTGCAGTGTCTGCAAGTGCAGTTTTAAACTGCCACGTCGACCTGGCAATCTCCTCCATTTGCCATGCCCAAACCTTCCCTTTTACTACATGTAAGGCACCACTAAGGTAGGCCCTAGGCAGCCACATGGGCAGGGTGCAGTGAATGTGAAAGGTAGGACACGTACTGGTGTGCTTTACATGTCCTGATAGTGAAATACTGCCAATTTAGTTTGTTGCTATTGCAAGGACTAGCTCTCCTATAGGTTGCCATTGTAGCTGTCTTGTAACATCTTACAAGTGTAACTTTCAATTGGGAAGAGCTAGAGATTTGGAGTTTGGGCTCTCTGAGCTCAGAACTTAAAAACACATCTTTTAGTGAAGGTGGTTTTTAAATTGTGTGTTTGAAAATGACACTTTTTGTAAAGTGGGTATATTTTTGCTCTGCAATCCTGTGCCTTTGCCTGCCTGTGGAATCAATGTCTGGTTTAGACTGGTAGTTGGGCTGTTTGTGCATTCACTCTAGACAGTAACAAAAAAGGCGCTAAGGCATATCCTGCATATCCTGATTGCCCATCACCAGGCTGATGGGCCTTCCTGAGCTAGAGTGGTGGGAGGAGTTGTCACTGACACCTGAATAGGGCTGTACCTGGCCTCTCACAAAGCTGTCTTCTCGTATGTCTGGAGCCAAGACAGGGTGAGGGAGGATCTGTGCATTACAAAGACTATCATTTGAAGAATACCTACTTCAAAGGCCAAAAGGGGTAAAAGTATTAGACCTATAAACCCAGACCTGTAGAACACTTCTAGATCAAGAGGAGACTCCACGACAAGGAAGAGCTGGAGAGCTGTCAGGAGGAGTACTGCCCCTTTGCTGTGTTGGCCTTCAGTTGCTGCTCTTGTCTTGGAGAGGAAAAGGACTGGACTTTGCTTTGTATCCTGCTTGAGAAGATTCTCCAAGGACTTGTGTGTGCTTGCCTCCTGTTAAGAAGTCTCAGGGCCATCAAGGACTTCATCTGCAGCTTCCCTGGAACCCTCTGCTGGGAGTTCCAACCCGTGAAGTGGTGTCAATTCCAGTTCTGAGCACTTGGAGGTGGTTTTGCTGCTTCAAAGACTGAAAATCAAAGCATCGCCCTTCAGTGTCGTTTTTCTTCGCCGCAAGCTTGCCGTGCAGGTGAAAAACAAATACACTGTCGCTGTGCGGCAGTAAAAATCAGTGCAGCACCTGTCCGTGGCTGAAAGAACCACCGCAGTCCAAGTCCAGACCACCGTATCTCCGACATCCGAGACTCCCTCTCTGACTCCGACTCAGGCCCTGCTGTGCAGCTGAAGGAACTGACACATTGCCTACTCTGGCTGCAAGAATGAATGCACTGTGGATTTTCTACGCATTGCACCTGTGAGCCAAGTCAACATCGACGCTGGGCTTCAGTAAGGAATCGAGGCTGTGTGTCCGGAGAATCGACGCATCACCTCACCTCACAGAAGGAAACCAATGCATCACCTCCCTTCCCAGAAGGAAACCAACGCATCACCTCATCTTTCAGTAAGGTGCGACATATCACCTCCCCTCCATAGCATTAAGGAGCCAACGCATCACCTGCCCAGGCACAAGGAACCGACTCAGCACCTTCCGTGTGAGTAAGGCACCGGCGCATCACCTTCCCTGCGTGTAAGCAACCAACGCATTGCTGTGCTTTCCAGCGCCTCACCTCCCCGTGTCTGTTTTCCACTGTGATTTTGACGCATTCTAGGTACTTTGTGCTAAAAGTGATGCATCTAGAGTTTTATGTGGACTGAACTATTTGAAACCTTTTAAAAGTGATATTTTGGTTTATGTATGTTGGATTTTTTCGTTTTGGTCTTGTTTGATTTAGATAAAGATTGGCTATTTTTCTAAACTGGTGTTGTGTCCATTTGTAGTGTTTTCACTATGTTACTATGTGTTTATGTACAAATGCTTTACACATTGCCTCTGAGATAAGCCTGACTGCTCGTGCCAAGCTACTAAGGGGGTGAGCAGGAGTTATCTTGGGTGTTTAACTCCCTTGACCTGACTAGAAGGAAGGGTCCCTAATTGAACAGGGTGCATTCCACTGCCAACTAGAAACCCTCAGTGCTAACAACACGCAAAGGAGGCAACGTTAAAATCTCATATCTGTAAGAAGATCCAGGCTGACCTTACCACAAGATTGAACCCCATGATCAATTTCATTCATAAAAGTGCTTCGGTTAGCATATTCTTTCTAGGAACAAGAGCAACCCTATAATACTTTCACAAAATTGCCTAATAAATTGGTAAAAAGCTGATTTTATATTATGGGCATGAAAAACGTAGCAAAAATGTATAAGCATCTTTCGCACAAGGTTTTCTAGCAGAAAAGGTTAAATAAAGGCTGTTGTAAAATAAAGGTTTTACAACTACTCTTCGGACTGTTCCCCTCTTATGACCGCCTTCCAAAGTGTGTTGCTCGCCTGCCCACAGGAAACTGTAGACTCTGTTCACAGCAAAAGGAAACATTCATCCATTTAGTTTGCATTTGTACGTCTTTATTGAATGAACCCAAATTCTGGCTCCACAATGTTCTCAATTAAAAACGGCATTCATACATGTTATCAAGTGATAATTTGCTACATGAGGGGTGAATTTGCACATGTGGTCACAAGATTTATTAAGTACATGAACAGGGCAGATAGACTACTGATATTTTAAAGCAACAATGACTGACTGCTGGTTTTAAAGTCTACAGCAGGCAGTCCCTCTTTCTTTCAAATTGAATATTTTATAATATTTTTCAACCAATTTAGCTTAACCTTTGGTACTTTGCATATTGCGCTTTACTCTGTGATGAAAAGTCTTTTAGTATAAACCTGAAGGCAGTAATCATAGCTACACTGTTGTCTATTCAGATGGCTATTCTGGAGTTTTTGATCAGGCTGGGACTTCTTTGGGGGACCAGAGGAGACATGGAAGAGAAAGCAAGTCAGAACGAGAAACTAGTAACAGAATCTAATAGAGAAGTGGATGATACTCCATGAATAACTTAGATAACTAATACGAGACTATTACTGTGGAAGAAGGCGGGCAAGAGGAGGCGAATGAGCTAAGGAGGCAAGTATGAGACCAGACATGATCACAAGAGGAAGTGACACTTTCAGGACTAGAAGTATCAATAGCCAAATTGTTAGTCTTGATTCATGAGCAGGGGAATCTCAAAGAAAGAGATACTTTGTCTTCCACTTGAACGACTACAGGCATGAATGTCTGAATGAACTAAGTACAAACATCACAAATTATAGCTGTTCTATAATGGACTTAGAAGAACAGTGAAATGATAAACATAACATAAAATGATCGGCGTGGTGCACTACAGAATTGTTAACATGTGAAGTACCCCAAGCGGGTGACCAGTGCTCCCGACTAACAGTTCACAATTAAACTAATTACAAACATTATGAGTAGAAACCACAAGGAATTTCACACACCCTCTTACTTCCACCCACTCAATTACAAATGCATTATTTACCGATCTTATTGGATCTTTAGATTGCACCCCAGCACTTATTTATCAGTTACTGCTCCAATAAAAACTGATGAACTCTCAGGGAATGCAAAGGGCATGCACGTCTGCCTCTCATTCTGTAGGGCATCCCCTTTGGATGAAAGCAATAGGAATCGTACATGATGGTTGCTGTCTGTGGTGCTAGATACACTTTATTTCTTGCAAATGGTATCTTTCTGCCAAAAGCTCACATCCATTGGTTGTATTGTGCATGGTAATATATATGGGACAAGTACCCCTACCATAAATTATACGGATATTGCAAGTCACCAAGGGGTTCCATGGCCATATAGAAGATTGAGGCTGAAGACTGAGTTCCATTATAAGGTTAGGGAACTCCAAGGTGACTTGCAATATTCTTATCATGTACAGCAGGGTGTACTTTATTCCTTATAATACATGGTCACACCATCACTTTCCGACAAACCTCTTAAATCCTTGGTGCATTGCTCTTTCAAATGAAAGAGAGAGTAAGAGAGAGTATGTTTGCAAACATGAAAAATAAATAAAAAATCTCTAGTGCAAAATAAAACACAAAAAAACTGTTAGATAGTTATTGCAAGAAGATATTAGAACCAGTTTAATACAAGTCAGTTTTTTTTAAAAAGGCGCAGGAGCTCGGAATGTGTAGAAATATTCAGAAAGAGTCAAACTTTTCTATAATTACCTGAGGAGTGTAAAAAAGAAACATTTTGCAATAAATATCTCCTTCATTAAACAGCTGCTTTAATTGTGTTCCATGGCCTGACCTGCCTTTCCCCTTAGTTGCCGGCAGTAGGCATTGTGATGTCAGAACTCAACTGTAATACGTTATTACAGTTGAGTGGCTGCTTAACTTCCTTATAATCAGTGAATGGGTGGGTCACAAGTTGCCGATTATTAAGAAAGTAAATACAGGTTTTTATACAGTGATTGCAGAATCCCATGTTTTATACAGAAATTAGAGGCGTGTATTTATACAGGGATGACAGAATCCCATGCATTATAAATAGATATTTATTTTAAATAAAACATTTAGCAATAGAACACACCAAAATGTACCCATTGGGGTGTAAAAGATCTCCCCAGAGGCCTCGGGGTTCACACCCAGGAAAATCATGATTTGGAGATGGTGACCTCCAAAGTTCAGCATGCACGAGATTTGGCAAAATATTTAGCAAGACCAATACAAAAGGGTCCAGTTTCCCTGTTGAACCCTTCCCTCCTCATTCTGAGTCATGCAGGTCATAATAGGAGAGAATGCTGCAATACTACACATTTCCCATTTCATTTTTCCTTTACATAGGTTTCCAGGTAATACCCGGGGAAATTTTGTGCGTAAAAGTACTGCAAATGAATACAAAATTACTGCACCATTTGGAATCAGAAATCAGGTGCACGTGCAATTTGAGCCTGAATTTAGATTTTCATAGGATCTCACAATGAAGGCCTTTGAAAAGTTATTTGTCCACAGAAGTACAGATCAATGCAAATCATTTATGCTATTGCATTCTTCATCTTTGTTAATCAGTTTGACAGTTCAGTGTTTCAGAACAATTTACTGCATTTCCCTTGCTTAAAAAATGTCAGTCAGTGCAAAACGTGTATGTTGGACCAGGCTCTCTGATGGTCAGTCCCAAACTTTTTGTCTTCACCTTTTCTGTTTTCTGAATTAACTTTTGTTGGTTTTATGACTATGTGCACGTTACCACTGCTAACCAGTGCTAGGGTGCTTGTGCTCTCTTTTTTAAATATGGTAAAATTGGCCTACACCTAATTAGCACATTCAGTTTTCTTGTAAGTCCCTAGTATATCCTACTCCATGTGCCAAGGCCTCTAAATTAAATGCTATTTGTTGGCCTGCAGCACTCATTGTGCAACCTACTAAAACAGCACTTTAATGCATGTCTCAGTCAGGCCACTGCAGCCTGTTGTGCAGTTTTAAACTGCCATTTCGGCCTGGCAAAATGAACCTTTGCCTGGCCTAAACCTGCTTTTTTAATAATTATAAGTCACTCCTGAGGTAGGCCCTAAAAGCCCATAGGGCAGGGCGTATGATGTTTAAAAAGCAGGACATGTGGGTTTAAGTTGTATATGCCCTGGTAGTGAAAAACACCTAAAATCGCTTTTAATTACTGTATGGCCTTTCTCTGTCATTGGATAACATTGGATTGCGTTATTACATTTAATACGTACTATTTTGGGAGAAGATAGGCATATGCTCTTTATACTCAAATGGATTGTAATTTAAAATCCTCTTTAACGGTGAAGTCAGATTTTAAGTCACAATTCAGAAAATGCCACTTTTAGAAAGTTATTATAATCACCACAGAAGCAACCCATTTACCTAGTAAGGGTAGTACATACAGTAATCATAAAGCAGCAAATCACCCTGTAGGTTTTATTTGATAATACAGATAGTATAGCATTCTTAGATTGCCAATTAATGTAATTGCAAGTAAATAAAAGTCTCCAGCGACCTGTATTCAGGACAAAAGTAATATTTGTACAAAATGTCAAAAGTTTCGGACTCTTGTACTGTAAGGAAAAGATCTACAGTAAACAAAGAATAGCACTCTGTGACACAGTGCAAGTGTCATTTATTTGCTTCTGATTACTTTGATTGTCAATCTAAGAACGTTATACTGTATTATCAAATGAAACCTAGAGGATGATTTTTTGCTTTATGATTAGTTTTAGAAAGTAGGCATTTTCTTGTCAGAACCATTTGTGCCTTCTTCCAGTGTCCTGGGTCACATGTCTGTGAATGGCTCCGCAGTTGGGGTTTGTGTTTTCCTCCCAGACTTTGCGCTTACAGCTATGACAACCCATGGCGATCACCAATGCAAAGCTACAGCAATGACCATCCACGATGACTGACCAGCTCTTCGCTCTACAGCAATGACTGGCCATGACTCTCAGCCTGCTCCTTGAGGCCTCCTCCAGTGTGAATGGAACTCTTCGCGCTGGACTTTGATGGCAACTTTTCAGTGAGACTAACCTGGTCCCTGTGCCCGGCCCGCACTCCTAATGACCGCTAGTGGCGTTTTGTGCTTTTAAGCTCTATTTTCACCGAACACTTTAAAATTGAATATCTCTGGTTCTACTGATTGGATTTTTCTTGTTCTAGTACCATTTTAGTTATTTGCATTTACTCAGTTCTTCTACATTGGATTGGGATTTTTCTTGTTATGTTTACACTTTATTAATGTTTGGTGCAGCATAAATACTTTACACATTGCCTCTAGGTTAAGCCTGACTGCTTTTGCACCAGGCTACCAGAGGGTTAAGCACAGGTTAATGTTGTGACTTTTGTGGTTCACCCTAACAAGGATTGTGGTTGTTTGAGTGGGGCTTTCACTCCACTCAATCAATGACCCAATTTTTTACTGTGCACTTGAACAAAGTGCAGATAATCTAAACTTATGTTGAAAAACATACCCTGCAAAACAACTCACTGCATCAGAATGATTCTAAGTACAAGTAATAATTTCAAGTGACAGTTTGAGGTTTTGTCAGTCACTACTTTGTTCTCTGTGCAAGGTTCACAATTTTGAAAGTATATTTGTTGTATAAAACTATTACTGAATTCAGTGCCCACTACTTAAAAGTGCAGGATAGTATACACATTTTGTTGCGAGATATTTGATGGCCTTGTGAAGCCAGGCATGAAAGCCATGAGTACAAATAAGAAACCGTCAGATTTGGAGAGGAGATGCCAGGTATTTTTGAAATTTTGGTCACAAAATACCAAGAGTTCACTTGCAACAAATGTTTGCAAATGGCAAACCAATTTCTATACAATGAGGTCAGTTTGCTAAATCACCATTTCAAGGGGATCGTAGAGCGACCTTACTAATGAATGTTAGTTAGGCAGGGCACATTTTGTGACCAGTCAAAAACTGCATGTTTTTGTTTCCGCCAGGCATTTCCCCAGTGGGCACGAGCATTTGGAGGCTGGTTTTTAGAGCCAGGGCCATAGCTGGCAACTCTGTCTCTTTCTTCCGCTTACCCAAGTCATTACAGCTCGTGGGGTGGGAGATTTTAGGAGACAGACAGAGAGAGAGAGAAGAAAAATAAGATCAATAATATCACCAGCACGGATTAGCAAAAATACATAACTTCTCAGTATGCATCAAATAATCAAAAGGGCTATAAGAATGACATGGAGTTCCCAGGTGTGATATCGGATGGGAGACTGTTCCCCCTTTCTCCTCCGACTAGACAGGAGGTGTTGCATTATCTTAAGGCTGCTAGAAACACAGGTGCAAGAGGCCCAGATCAATTACAAATTGCTATTATAAAATTGGATCTGGACCTATGGGTCTCTTACCCAGTGGCACTCTTTCATTGCTATTATTGCACAGGTGTGGTCTCTAGCTCTTGGAGGGACAGTGTTATTCTGCTACTACATAAAAAAGGCACTCACCTAGCAATTGTAGGCAGATTACCCCGTTGGATGCTACAGGAAAGATTTTCTCTAAATGTGTATTAGTTAACCTCTTAGAATGGGTGGAAGAAACGTGTATCAAACCACTGGAGCAGACAGGTTTTAGAGCAGGCCATTCGACTTTGGATAAGATAACTGCAATACATCTTATATTGGAGAAATGGGTGAAGTGAAAGGGGATGCCTGTTTATGCAGCTTTTATTGATTATTCAACTGCGTTTCACAAGGTAAACAGGCAGACCCTCTGGAGGAAGTTGAGCACCATGGGAATACCAGAGGGCCTTTTGAAACGAATTTTTTCCCTTCATACTGAAACTTGGTGACATGTTATGTTAGGAGGCAGGTGGGGTATGACTCAGAGAACCCCTACCACAAATGGTTTGAAACATGGATGCCTGTTTGCCAACCTCCTTTTCTCGATGTACATGGCAGATTTTCCGAATGTGCTGAATAAGGTAGCTGGCGATGCCTCAAAATTAGGCTTGTATCCTTTAGACACACTCCTTTATGTGGACGCTATTGTTTTGCTGGACCTGGGTCTTCAGAGATGTCTCGATAACGCCATATTCAGACACTCTATTCCTGAAGTTAAATATAAATAAAACTAAGGTCATGAGTTTTATCCATAGGGGTGTCGGATAAATATGATGTATAATTCCATCTAAGAAGTGGTAAAATCCTACACTTATCTTGGCAGAATAGTGTTGGCAATCTTGAGTGACACTGAGCATATTGCACATGTATCAAATAAGTTGCTGGCCCTAGGAAATACAATAAAGGCACTTTATGGAGCAACAAAGCATAGGCACTTTAATCACCTTTTAACAGTATATAAAAAGAAGATTTCCCCCATCACATTTATATGCTATAGAGACAATAACTACTTGCTAATGGCATTTTATACATAAAGAAGAGGTGAAAGTTCTTCGTACTATCTACACCTTAAACTCTATGGTCTCTAAAGAAGCCCTAAGGTTGGAAAGAGGACTGGTGAGCATTTTTGTAAGAGGGCTGGCCGTAATGTTACGGCAGTACCATTGTTTATTACATGCTAGAGTAAAGTCCGTAATGAGTATTATGGATTTGGAATGTTTTGCATCTACTATGGGGACTGGATCATTTTTAACTAACATTTGAACTGCACTCCAGCACTTTTCTTTAACTACATCAAATGTTCAGGATATGAGTTATGTTCATCTTAAACATTATTTAAAACATACTGTGAAAAACTGTTACATGGAAAAAGATATAGAGGTATGTGTAGCAAACTGTTGATTTAATAAATAACATCATTCAATCATGTCAGGCAACAGTTCCTCAAATGTATGTGACTTGGAAATTGGAACTCAAAGTGAGAAGATGTATAATGCTATGTAGACTGAATTGTTTGCTGTTAAAAACTGTGACGGATGCATGGCAGAATGTAATCTGGGAGGAGAGAATATGTACTTTATGCTATAATGATGTCCAGACTATTAAACATGTTATATTTGCCTGTCCTGCTTTGAAAATTTATCAAGAGAGATTTCTAACACCAATTTAAAAAAAAAATAGTATTACAATGGTTAGTGCTAGAATGGAGAAGATAAATTGACCGGTTAATGAATTAATGTGCTGTAAAATTCTAAAACCTATTAGTTCCTTTTTAAACTTATATTAATGAATGTTATTATGTATACTGTAGATCTCATTGATCTCATTGTAAGATCTAAATTTTTAATAAAACTTGAACTTGAGAAAAGATAAAAAAGGAAGAGAGAGATAAGAGAGTGAGGAGTAAGGGAGCAGGACTGACTGGTTTGAACATCTTTGCTAGGGCTGCTTTTGGTTCCCAGTCCGATTCTGTTGATGACACTTTGCAACTCACTATAAACACAGGGATGTTGTCCTGCAAGGAATGGTAGATCACCATCCCTGTCTTTGCATTCACAAACAGAAAACGTTTTGTTTTAAAACAGCCTGAGATCCTTACCGGGACAGGGGATGTTTTAGAAAAAATAAAGCTTTCCAGTTTTGGAAAACATCAGGGGGAACAGGAGTAGTTCTTGGACCACTGCCTATTCTCAGTGAGGCTTCCAACATGATTCCCAAAGGAAGCGATCCAAGGGGCCCCTTTCCCTTTTCTTCTTCAAGAAGTCAATAATTGGTCAATGGTTTGTCACAGGAATTGCAGTGGAAAATCACTGTCATATACCACATTGGATTGGAATTTGAAAGGAACACCCCTTTCATGCCACTTCCAAATTGTGATTCAGTATGGGTCTTAAAATCCATCTTATGATGAGGGACAACTATTCCAATTCATAAAATGGACTTTGCACATTACAAAAAGGAAAAAAGGAATTTTGTGGCCACAAACCCAGTAATGTGCTGAATTGTATGGATTGTTATTGCAAAATCCTTTAGTACACCTGGCCCTTGACGACTGAACACATCTGATTATAGAACACAGTGACATGTTTGGGAAACAACAGAAACAATGTTTGAGATCATGGCACAACCATGGTCAGTATTTTAAACCTCTCCAAGACACATAATCAGAAATTGCTCTAGACACCAGTTACATCTGCGATAATCATAACTGTAGATATTTTAATGCAGCCATGTGTAAGAACAATATTTAGATAGAGCTATATGTTTTGGGACATTAATGTTGCTGACAAGAATACATATCAGCATTGTAAGAAATTACAGTATTAGTTAAGGGGGTGATGAGAACCCACCTCAAATATTAATCCCAATCCTTGTCAGGGTGAACCACTAAAGTCACAAAAATAAACCTGTACTTACCTCTCTGATAGCTAGGCACATAGCAGTCAGGTTTAATGTAGAGGCAATGTGTAAAGTATTTATGCAGCACTCAAGCACTACTAAAGTAAAAAAAAACAATACAAGAAAAATCACAAACCAATTTAGAAAAAGAGAATATTTTAAGATATAAAATGACAGCAAAATGACAAAAATCCAATACGGAGAACTAGAAATATGAATTGTGCCCTACTTTTTAAATGCCATGCTCCGCGCCCTGTGTTTTTAGGTTTAGGAAGTTTAGTTTTGGCAAAAGGTCTGTTTTGCTGAATGGAAATGGTGGTTTAAAACTGCACACCCAGGATGCAGGGGCAGGCATAGAGACATGTTTTACAGTGATACTACAGTGGGTGGCACAATAAATGCTGCAGCCACTTGTATCATTCATTTTACAGACCCTGGGTATATGTGCTACCATTTACAGAGGACTGACACTTAAATTAAGTGTGGGAATTAGGTATATGCCAATTGTACCATGTTTAAAATGGAGAGCACACGCACTTTACCACTGGCTTGCAGGTGTAAAGTGAGCAGTATCCTATGGCCAACAAAAAAGGGTTCAGCAAAAGTAGGCACAAATCTGGGGGAATGCCAATCAAAAGATGGTCATTTCCAACAGCAATGTAAAGAGATAACTTTGTATGATTGTCACACAGTTCAAAGAATCAATGTCCTGTAATTAACAAAGAGGGCAAGATATGTATTAGACAATGAAAGGGACTAACCTTTTAGAGAGAAAAACAGTTACCAACCATATCGAAATAACAATTCTTTACAATTTTTAGTACCCTAAGGCAATATCTTTGGCTGCTCATTTCTGGCACGTGAGCATTTTACTTCAGGATGTCAAATGTTCTGAATAAAAGCTATAATATACTTTACAAATAGTCATTATCCTTGCTGTTCATGACGATCGCTATGGCATTCTTTTTTGTCCCATTAAAATGTATTTTTGTCTGGCCTAGCGATAGCTTTAAGTGTTTTGCCAGCTCGGGTCAGCCTTCTTCATCCATTGGTCTGTTCATCTGTCATTTTCCTCTGACTTTGCCCACAACAGCATAGAGCATGGGGCAATGGGTTAGCCCACTTCAGCCAGTGGCTCGCTTTTACTGTTAGTAACAGCATTTGTTCCTGATTACATGAGCACCTTCACCTAAGAAGAAGTGCACTACAGTGACAGAACATTTGGCCCAATACTTTACTGTGACGATATTTTTTTCTTTGCATTATTTATCCTTTGCGGGCATCCATGTATGTTTAGACTATGTCTACAGATTACAGGTATGGCAAGCTAATAGTAGCCTTTCTATGCACCAAAAGGAATCATATTTCCTGTTTCAAGCACACCTGGAAAGTATGCAGCATCTGCACTGTTCAGTCAAAATAATATAGAACAGTTAATTTATTTTCAAAGTTAAAAATGTTATTGCAAGCATAGGACGACCACAATAAGGCAGTGGCATGTTCAGTTTTTCTTTATATTTTTGTAGTATGGTCTCACAATAACTTAAAAAAAAAATGTAATCATCGTACCAGCTTTCCAAGGTCAGACTTAATGGCTTTGTAAATGCTTATTGAAGAACTTTGATGCCAACATTGCGACAAACATTCCCAAGCTGCTTTTCTATAATGCGGAGTTCAAATTAGTAGTAATTATCAGTGACAATCATGACTGATTTGTTGCAGATAAACTGACAGAGATAATTGAATATGTTTTCTTGCAGTTTCATTGTTGAAGGAACGTTCTCTTTTGGCGTGATCACCCCCATTTTTTCAGAACTGATTCTGCTTTCCCTTTGGCTTTGGCACTGGGACACCACTACACAGGTCACAGTGCATGTGCCCTGGCCGCTATAGTTTGACAATGGCTTACTCCTTGCATTGCACCTTAGCTATACTCTATAGCCGTGGTTTACGGCCTGGCAGGCCTTCATTGGCGGCCCACGGACCTTGCCTTGCCGTTTCTACGTTTCCAGAGAGGCCGTCGGTAAACACAGAAGATGACCGCAGGAGCATAGGTAGTGAATACGTATTAAATAGGTATTCACTACGTATACTCCTGCGGCCATCTTCTGTGTTTACTGCCGGCCTCTGTGACCTCAGGGCACTGTCTGAAAACTTCCCAAAAGACCTTTTAAAAGTCAGCTGTAAGCACTTTCACAGCTGATTTTTAAAGGGCCTTTTGGGTAGCTTCCTGTTTGGTCAGAGAGAGACAGATAGAGACAGAGACAGATAGAGACAGACAGACAGAGACAGACAGAGACAGAGACAAAGACAGATAGAGAAAGGGACAGAGACAGGGACAGAGATAGAGACAGAGATAGAGACAGAGACAGGGACAGAGATAGAGACAGAGATAGAGACAGGGACAGAGACAGAGATAGAGATAGGTACAGAGACAGGGACAGGGACAGAGACAGGGACAGGGACAGAGACAGGGACAGATACAGGGACAGATAGAGACAGGGACAGATCGAGACCGATAGGGACAGAGACAGAGATAGAGATAGAGACAGGGACAGAGACAGGGACAGATAGAGACAGGGACAGATAGAGACAGGGACAGATAGAGACAGAGACAGAGATAGACAGAGACAGATAGAGACAGAAACAGATAGAAAAAGAGACAGATAGAGATAGAGACAGACAAAGACAGAAAGAGACAGACAGACAGAGACAAAGACAGATAGAGACAGGGACAGGGACAGAGATAGAGATAGAGACAGAGATAGAGACAGGGACAGAGACAGGGACAGGGACAGAGACAGAGACAGGGACAGAGACAGGGACAGGGACAGAGACAGGGACAGGGACATATAGGGACAGATAGAGACAGGGGCAGATAGAGACAGGGACAGATAGAGACAGAGACAAAGATAGAGACAGGGACAGAGACAGAGAGAGAGACAGGGACAGGGACAGAGACAGGGACAGATAGAGACAGGGACAGATAGAGACAGAGACAGATAGAGACAGGGACATATAGAGACAGGGACAGATAGAGACAGAGATAGACAGAGACAGATAGAGTCACAGATAGAGACAGAGATAGACAGAGACAGATAGACACTGAGACAGATTGAGACAGAGACAGGTAGAGACAGAGACAGATAGAGACAGAGAGAGAGACAGAGACAGATGGAGACAGATAGAGACAGATGGCGACAGAGACACACAGACAGAGAGATAGAGAGAGAGAGACAGAGAGACAGGGACAGAGACAGGGACAGAGATAGAGACAGGGACAGAGACATAGACAGAGACAGGGACAGATAGAGACAGGGATACAGGGACAGGTAGAGACAGGAACAGATAGAGACAGATAGAGACAGATAGAAACAGATAGAGACAGATAGAAACAGATAGAGACAGATAGAGACAGATAGAGATAGAGACAGAGATAGAGATAGAGACAGAGATATAGACAGGGACAGATAGAGACAGGGACAGATAGAGACAGGGACAGATAGGGACAGATAGAGATAGAGACAGAGATAGAGATAGAGACTGAGATAGAGATAGAGACAGGGACAGGGACAGATAGAGACAGGGACAGATAGGGACAGATAGAGACAGGGACAGATAGGGACAGATAGAGACAGGGACAGATAGAGATAGGGACAGATAGAGACAGGGACAGATAGGGACAGATAGAGACAGGGACAGATAGGGACAGATAAAGACAGGGACAGATAGGGATAGGGATAGATAGAGACAGGGACAGATAGAGACAGACAGAGACAGATAGAGACAGATGGAGACAGAGAGAGACAGATAGAGAGAGACAGAGAGAGATAGATAGATATGTGTATGCCGGGTCTGGTGGCTAAGTGGACTAATGCGTCCGCTGCAGGGGCCTGTGTTCAACCTCATGGTCACAGTTTTTTTTTTTCTCTAGCCCCGCCCCCCCCACTGTCCCCGCCCCCACCAGTGCGGCCCTCGGCCACAAACCACACTGTAAATTTGGCCCCCAAGAGAAAGTTTGTGAGTACCCATGCTCTATGGGCTTAGTATATGGTGTGGAAATAAACCTGTGGACTACAGCACTCATTGTGTCATCCAGTAGTGTGACAAAGGAAAACATGGGTCGAGGCCTACCATTGCACCCAAACTGCTGCAGTGTAAAACCTGAAGTACAACCTGTTAAGATAATCTTTTTTAACAGGTAACCCTCCCCCTTTTAAATATTAGGAAATTATTCTTATGTAAGCCTTGTAACACACACAGTAGCATGGATTTTGTTAGAAATTGTGTTTCTGGTTGGCAGAGGTATGCAACCTGTCCAAGCAGGAACCACAATCCTAATCAGGGCAGGTCACAATACACCCTAAATTAGCCTGCGCTCACCCTCTTGTAGTTTGGCACAGAGCAGTCAGTCTTAAATTAAAAGGCAATGTGTAAAGTATATGTGCAACACTTCATACAATAACACAGTGAAAACACCACAAAAAGACTCCACACCAGGTTAGAAAAATAGGGTATGATTTTATAAATAAAACAAGACCAAAATGACAAAAATCCAATGTGTAGAAGTAGAGATATGAATTTTTAAAGAATAAATGTCAAAATATAGCTTAGAAGCAATAAGTGGTTAAATGAGTTATCTAGTCGCCCTAGACCGGGGCAAGGTCAAAAGTTCAGGCATACCGTGATGGAGCATGGGCTGGATGCAGGGACCCATGTGGGCCCCCTGAACCAAAGTACCTTGATCCAGGAAGTATCGTCGTAAATGAGGATGTGCGGTGCAGCCGAAGCGAAGCATCGGTATCGAGCCATGCAGTGGACGAGATGCATAAATTTTCTCCACCCAATTGCGGCGATGCGGCAATTCTGAGTGCGATCCATGCAGGATGCGATGTGTGGCTGCTGGTCCTGCAGCAAGCAATGCATTGATTGCAAAGATGATATGCTCATTCCGAGTGCGATGTGCCAGGTCCACTCCACCCAATGACAAGGACACGCTGGTTTTGAGGGCGATGTGTCGGGTCCACTCCGCACAATGATGAGGATGCGCTGGTTCTGACTCATGCAAAGACTGAGATGCGCCAATTCTGATGAAGATGCATGGGTTCTGGATGAAGAAGCACCATAGCTATCAATTCCAAGGGTCGAGGACTGGGGTGGCACCACTCAGCAGAGCAGACTCACAACTTGCAGAGTCCAGGTGCAGATGCAGGTGGTCCAAGTCTTTGATATCTCTGAGACTTGAGAGCAGGAGGCAAGCCAGCAAGCTGTTGGAGTCTCTTTGGGTTCAAGTGATGGAGGTCCAGTCCTTCTCACCCAGACAGGAGAACAGCAGGCAGCAGGGCATCTCAGCAAGGCAACAGCCAAGCAAGGCAGAGTTCAGCAAAGTAGTAGTCTACCGGAGTCGTAGTCCTTTCAGCAGCACAGCAGCTCTTCTTCCTGGCAGAGTAGTCACAGGTCCAGAAGTGTACTGAAGTCATTGTGCCAGAGGTCCAGTACTTATACCCAGTGGTACCTTTGACTTGGGGAGACTTCTAAGAAAGCTTCGAAGTGCACAGAGGTTCTAACTTCCTGCCCTGGCTCCAGACACACGACAGGGGGTAATCAATCCTTTGTGTGGGGACAGAACACAGGCCTTTCAGGTGTGTCAGCTCCACCTTCCCATCCTGCACAGGATGGCCCATCTGATGACCACGCAGGCACACCTACCCAACCTTTCTGTGTGACTGTCTAGAGGGAATGCAGGAAGTCAGCTGTCACCCACCCCAGACGTGTATTCCAGAGACAGACAGAAGGCACTAAATGGCTAATGTAAATAAATGCCAACTTTCTAAAAGTGGCATTTGCTAAACTGGAATTTAAAATCCAACTTCACCCTAAGTTGTGATTTTAAATTGTGAGTTCAGTGACACCAAACTTGAAAAGTCTATCGCTTCACAATTGGGAATTACACTTAAAAGATGTAATAAGGTAATCCAAATGTTATCCTATGGGAGATATAGGCCTTGCAGTAGTGAAAAACTAAATTAGTAGTTTTTCACTACCAGGACATGTAAAACTTAAAAGTGTATGTCCTGCCTTTTAAATACATGGCACCCTACCCTGTGGATTAGACAGGGCGTACTTGGGTAATTTATATGCAGGGCCACTGGAATTATGCGATTATCCAGCTGCAGCAATTTTCACTTAATTACAGATTTGCCACATTTGCCACATAATCCATTATCTGCCTCATTATCTACAGATTTTAACAAAAAAATAGTTTCTAAGTCAAACGGTTCAAAAGTAAAAAAAAATATGATGACATGTGTTGCCGCACAGCGGAAGGCCCTTTACAAAGCTATACTGCACACTTTTCTGCTGCTTATTGCTATATTTGGGTGTTAAACTGGTACAAATGAGGGGCAACCAATGACCAGAGAGTGTTAGCAAATTTAAAAATGATGAAATACAGAAGTAATTCTATAATAAAATGTGCCGCATTATGCCCCATAATTTACCCAACCCTGCCACATAATTTGGCCCTCTCATGCCGCATAATTTCAGTGGCCCTGCTTATATGTATAAAAAGGGAAGGTTTAGGCCTGGCAAGAGGGTTACCATGCCAGGTCGTGGTGGCAGTCAAAACCTGCAAATACAAACTCTGCAATGGCAAGTCTGAGTCATGGTTAGATGGCTACTTAAGTGGGTGGCGCAATGAGTGCTTTAGGTCTACGAGTAGCATTTAATTTTCAGGCCCTCTGCACTTGTAGTGCACATTACTAGGGTTTTATAAGTCAATTAAATATGCCAATTGGGAATATGCCATGTTACCATGTTTAGGGGAGAGAGAACAATCACTTTAGCACTAGTCATCAGTGGTAAAGTGTACAGAGTCCTAAAACCAGCAAAAATTAGTTCAGAAAAAAGAAGGGAGGCAGGCAAAAAATTAGTGGAAGACCACGACAAGGTTGTCAGGTCTAACAGATGTTCTTTAAAAATGGGAAATATAAAAAAAATAATGTTAGCATGGCTCTACCGTAACAAGGCCAAAAAAACTATAATTGCTGTGGCAAGGTCTAGCATCATATGTAGAAAACAAGAGTGCAGGATAAAATAATAATACTGCCAACTGGGGAAATGGGCCAGCTAGAAAAATAATTTAGCTTCTATTTTGAATAGTTATTAAAAATTTGATTTCAATGGTGAAGCCGGAATTTTAATAAATATATAGGAAAAGATATTTTTAGCAAGCTACCTTTTACCTGCCTGAGCTTTCAGGAAACTAATTTGCATTAGCTCGCCAGCTACTCCCAGCCAGTGCACAGCCTTGAATGAGGTGTGAATGTGGTGTAAATGAGGTGTGAATGTCCTCCTAGTAGAGCAATAGAGGCTGAGCTGAATTTGAAGAGATGACTCGCCTGCGCTCAATAGAATATGCAGGGTGGGGGCTCTTCCTCTCCTATGGACACCCCAGTGCTAACTTCTGAATATCTAGTCTTTCTGAAGCACATCTAAATGTTTTGTGCCCTTCAGAGGGAGAAAACAGGATGCCAGGACAATTCTTGTGTAACACTTGTCTGGTTGCCAAAGAATCCCTCTTTTGTACTACCAAACTTCTATCTCTTAGTTTGTTGTGGTTACAGTGCCTGCTTCAAACTGAATTTTAGTGTTAGATGTGGGAGGACAATATGATTACCATAGTACACTCCCCACATGTAACCCAGAATCAGAGACCAATTTTAGTGTGGCTGAAGACCTTTGCACTCTTGGATTTACCCTGCACATTGTATTTTGGCCAGATTGAAGAAAAACAAACTGAAACTACTGCAAAAGTGGGTAGGCCAGGGCCTGGAAAACCTTTACTTCACTGGCTAGAGAAGAACTAAGAGTGTAGTAAGTTGTCCCCCACCCATAGGCTAGTGAACGCTTCAAAGCTGGATCCTCAGCCAGCCGTCCTCAAAACACTGCTGAACTTGCAAAAGGATACCATGCTTCTGAACATGCTGCACACATCATCTGTGACCCGTGAGAAGGACCTGAGGAGGTTGGACCCTTTCCACTTGAAATCCAAGGACAGAAAGATATCTAAGGATCATAAGACATTTCCCCTTGGTGGCTCCAGCAACATAAAAAAGAGGAAGAGGACATTCCTGTTCTTCAGGACAAAGCTGAAGAATTCCAGCTGACCAGTGGCTACAAGACCTGGACTGGACTTTGCTGTTGCCCTCTGCCTGACACCTTGAGAGTCTTTAAGTACTCCCACTTAGGTCCTAGGGGACTTGGAGGTGTACTTGTGTGGCGGTTGCGGCAGCAAAACATTTTAGGAATGTTTTAAAAATGTTTTGCTCCAGAACTTCAAGGGAACTGAGTACGAAAGTATCCTACTTGCAGTTTCACAGTGTCAGAATGAATTTCAGGTTTGTCCCATGTGGAGAGGATTTTTTCTTCAGAAAAACAACAAAGTTCCATTTCAGATTGGGGCTTAGAAACGTTTTGGAACTTACCTACTTTCTTAGTGGGACCAATTAACTTGGTGTATCCGACCTGTTCTCCATTGTGGTCAGCCTCAAATCACACCTTGCTCCCAGTCTACTGCTATTGTTGACTACCATTGACGTTTTTCAGTTTTTGGCGCTATTTTCACTCAAAGTTTTAAAAATTTATATTGCCTGTTCCCTTTTTAGCCTTATTGTTTTTTTTGTTGTTTTGATGTCTGTTTGTTTATTACATTTATTACTATTTCTACATATTGGAGGCAATTTTTATTGCATTGTGTTTGTCATCATGGTTTTTCAACATTTTCTAGCAACTGTACGAAACTCCAATACTTGCTGGTTTACTGATCACATTGATTTTATTTATTTACTTTCTATAGCTTAAGCATTGGACTGATGCCTTATCTAGGAAAGAAGGTTCCAACCCATTTATCCCCCGGAGGTTTTCCTTTTGTCTGACTGTTTTTTGTTTGCCTTATCTTTGAGTATCACTAACTGAGTCTCACTCACTGCAAACTCTGTTAAATGGTTTGGGAGTGCTACCCGCTTGTGTATGCCTTTTAAAACAAGGTCAGCTGTTGCACAGTTGGGGTATAGTGGAAAATGCAGATACTATGTATTCCTGATCAGATGCTAAGTTGTTGCTAAGTAAAGAGTGATGGCATCCCCATACAATTCTATTAATGTAAGACTCATGTTTGAATGTTGGATCACAGTGACTTTATAAATAGAACGAAGAATGTTGGGGACTTGGGGCAACCCTGCCTCGTCCCGCTCTTGAGGTAAACTACAACTGCGCTTTTGTTATTAATTAGCATTTTAGCTTTGGCTATATCGTATAGAGAAGATATCAACCTGTTGTTGGGGGGTTATTAAATTCCTCAACAATTATAAATTATAAATATGAATTCCTCGCTTACTAGATCAAAAACAATTTCAATGTCCATCAAAAGATCGCTACTGGAATATTGTTGTTTTAAAATGCAGTATGCTTCTGCTAAAAACATTGTGCTAGCTGGCAAATTCCATCCTCTAATCTGTATTGATCAGCGATGGCAATCTTTGGCTGTCAATTTGAGATTATTTTAGCTAATATTTCGCACTTCAGGTGGCTCTCTAAGACCATCACTTCCTGCCCATGAATGCTGACTGCTGTACAGACAGTGCAAGATGCTGGCATTCCTCTGTAGTTTCAGGAAACTGCAGATTCCTCTCAACATCCTTGGTTTATTCTACCATTTAATGTTGTGAGCAGCGCCTTTCGTCCCCAGGGACTATGTTGAGAGTTTGTTCAATTGAACAGTGTTGAGAGAAGCTAAACATTTACATTGTATCACTGGGACCACCAAGATTGATAGCTTCTTTATAGGCTCTCTAGCAAGTGAATACAGGGGTTCTGTGTGTGTCAGAGCTATTGTTCATAATTAACAAGCTGAATGTTTGCATGGCAACATTGTTTAGTGTGAAGACTGCAGTGATTACAGGCTGCAGCACAGTGCTGTTAATCTTCAGTTTTGTGCAAATGGCGTTTGATGGGATTCTATGCCATGTAATTAAAGGTGGGTGGGTGTGCTTGTTCCTTCTTGGATGTTAGTGCAAGCTACTTTTAGACTATTTGGACTTCAGTAACTTTTCTCACCCGCAACCCACTGGCCCCATCATTTGTGTTAAACTTCATAGGGAGCTGTGAAGTAAGGTAAGGAGGTGGTCGGGGGTAAAATGAAGCATGTGAGGTGGTGGAGATGAGTGCTGGTACCACCATGGGAAGGAGGCATCCAGAAGAATGTATTTCAAACTGAAGGCTCAAATATGTTTTTAACAAGAGCTATGTAAACAAATACTAGACCAAATATGCGACTAAATATTTTTGTTATTTGCCGTTGGATAAACACCTTTTTGATGAAATCTCAAGGTAATTCATATAGAGCCCCACAAGGAGGTAAAATGGCCAATAATATAGTAAATGGCTCTGCAACAAACTTGGCTCCTACTTCCACCTGAAGATAAAGAACCTCTACAACAACTTCAACGACCACACACCCGTCCACGCAGTCAGGCCACCCTGCGGCAACACCAGCCAGACCACCACCTCCTCCTGGACTCCAATCACCACCGAGGAGACCACCGCAACAATGAAGGGCATCCACTCGGGGGCCCCCACAGACCCCTGCCCACCCCACATATACCACAGAGCCGCCTCCACTATCGCACCCGTATTACAAAAGACCATCAACATCACATTCGAGACCGGCTCCTCCCCCGACGACTGGAAACGCGCAGAAGTCAAGCCCCTGCTCAAGAAGCCCTCAGCAGACCGGACGGACCTCAAGAACTACCGGCCCATCTCGCTCCTTCCTTTTGCAGCGAAAGTCGCAGAGAAGACCGTCAACGCAGAGCTGCCAAGGTTTATCGAAGAAAACGCCATCCTCGATCCTTCCCAATCCGGATTCTGAAGCAACCACAGAACCGAGACCGCCCTACTCGCTGCCACCGACGACATCCGCACCCTCCTCGACCAAGGCCACTCTGCAGCCCTGATTCTACTCACCCTATCGGCAGCCTTCGACACTGTCTCCCATCGCACTCTAACAGCAAGACTACACGACGCCTGTATACAAGGCACCGCCCTCGACTGGATCAGATCCTTCCTCACTGGCCAGAGCCAAAGGATCAGACTGCCACCCTTCCTCTCCGAGCCCACGGAAATCAACTGCGGAGTCCCACAGGGATCATCACTCAACCCAACCCTCGCCGCCATCGTCCGACAGCAAGGCCTCAGCCTAATCTCCTACGCCGACGACACCCAGCTCATCCTCTCCCTCACCAAGGACCCCACCACCACCAGACTCCACTTCCAGGAAGGAATGCAGGACGTCGCAGCCTGGATGAGCAACAGCTGCCTTAAACTCAGAGAAGACAGAAGTCCTCATCCTCTGAACCACCCCTTCAGCATGGAACAACACCTGGTGGCCCACCACCCTCGGCACCCCCCTAACCCCACAGACTATGCCAAGAACCTCGGCATCATACTCGACTCCTCCCTCTCCATGAATCGACAGGTCAACAGCATCACCTCCAGCTGCTTCAACACCCTCCGCATCCTCCGTAAGACTTTCAAGTGGATCCCCCCCGAGGCAAGGAAGACAGTCACCCACGCACTCATTACCAGCAGACAGGACTACGGAAACACCCTCTACGCCGGCATCAACAAGTCTCTACTACGCAAGCTCCAGACCATTCAGAACACCGCCGCCAGACTCGTCCTTGGGATCCCTCGACACAAACACATCAGCCAACACCTACGCAATCTCCACTGGCTCCCCATCAAGAAAAGAGTCACCTTCAAAATACTCACCTATGCCTACAAATGCCTACACAACACCGGACCCCAATACCTCAGCGACAGAATCACCCTCCACGTACCCAAACGAAACCTAGAACGAGCTCCCCACGACATCAGACGTGCCCCCTCTCTGAACACCTTGAGGAAGGCTCTGAGGACCTGGCTCTTCGACTGATACAGACCTGCTGACCCCCCCGCCCCCTCCAATCGCCTTGAGACCCTCACGGGTGAGTAGTGCGCTTCTAATCCCCTGATTGATTGATTGATTAAGACTAAAATAAATCCAGGGAAATTTGGAATAACCCTGAGTTAAGTAAAGCTTAGAATCCTTGCACACTTCGGATCACTCCTCAGTTTCTGAAACCTCTGGTTTGAAGGTCAGCATAGAAACACCTGTGAATCTCAAAGAGCTGTCCATATGGATTAAGGAATTCACTTCAGATTGGATTGATAATTCCCAAAGTTCAGAGTAAACAGAACCAATACCTGGAAAAAAGAAAATCACAACCAATTGATAATACTGTTAGGAGCAATAAAAACAAAGCACTGACAATAAATTCTGATGGCTTCAGATCTAACCATGAATATTTAACTATGAAAATGAGCCATTGCTCACATAGCAAGCTCTGAGCATGCCTTTTCCCTCAGAATTGAATGAACAAGTCTATAAGGGTACTAATGATATTTTACCAATGACTCCGTTTCATGAAATTTAGGAAAGAAATATAGTGCAGGAAACATTTCTCAAAACCAATTGATCCTGATCTCTTGATATTTTCAGTCAGTAACTCTAAAGGGAGTCAAACTTTCTTGGCACAAAGCCATTTAATTCTCAAATATTCAGTTTGCTCCATAGACTACTTCTATAAGAAGTACAAGATATAAAAACTTCTGTTAGACCTGTCATCCTTAGGGTGCTCTTTCTCCAGACTTTTTGCATTTTGCCTCCCATTTTTGCTGATTCTTTTTGTAGGCATTAGGACTCTGAGCACTTTACCACTGCTAACCAGTACTAAAGTGCATGTGCTTCTCCCCTAAACATGGTGACTTTGGTGTATATCTGATTGGCATATTTGTTGTACTGGTAAGTCCCTTGTAAATTGGTATACCATATGTCCAGGGCCTGTTCTTCCAAAGTTGCTAGTGGGCCTGCAGCACTGATTGCACCACCCACTGAAGTAGCCTTTCAAACCTTTGTCGGGCCTGTCACCACACGGCCTGTGCTTGCAGTTTACTGCCACTTCGACTTGGCATTTAAAACTACTTGCCAGGTCTTAAACTCCCCTTTTATTACATATTTGCCATCCCTAAGGTAGGCCCTAAGCAACCCCAGGGGCGTGGTGCCATGTAAGTAAATTTATTTATTTATTTTATTTAATGCATTTGTAGAGCACCTGAATCACCCCCTGAGGGGTATCTCTGCGCTAGGGACAAAGCTGCTGGCAGGCTGAAATAAAAGGAGTTAAAACAAAGTGGATTTAAGAAGTTTCCTAAAAGGCAGAATATGTACAAACAGCCTATATCATTTTTTATTACTGTGAGACCTGCCCCTCTCATAGGCCAGCATTGGGAATTCCTTGATACACTTTTAAACTGTAATTCCAGCTTAGAGCGGTGTAGTTTTTTCATGTTTCATATCTTTGGAATGGTAACAATAAATCGTGTAGCTTTTTCATGTTTCATATCTTTGGAATGGTAACAGTAAATACTGCTCCATGTGCCTGACATCCTGTCTCCAAAACACGTCTGGGGTGGGTGACAGCTACACTTTATGCATTCCCTCTAGACAACTAGAAACACAGGAAGGTGAGACTCATCTGCATTCTGAACACACATTTGCATTCATTGGCATTCTGATGGGTCTTCCTTGTGCAGGGTGGATTGGGAGGGGCTGACACTTAAACTTCAATAGGTAATGTCCGGTCCACATACAAAGCACTGATTCACCCCCCCCCCCCACACAGCTAGCCTTACAGGCAGGACTGGGTTGAAAGGGATCCTTCTGCACTTCAGAGAGTTGCTTTGAAGTCATCCCCTAAATCAAAGGCACTTTTGGGTATAAGTACAGGGTCTTCAACCCCATAAAATGAGACACTTCTGGATCTGAACCCATGTCAGAATGACTGCTGTGTTGCTTAAAGGACTCAATTGGACTGCTTTTCTGGATGGACCGCTTTTCTGCTTGTTACCCTGCTGCCTGCTATTCCCTGACTCTGCTGAAGGAGAACTGGACTCTGCCTTCCCTCCAAGTAATCTCCAAGAGCTTGCTGACTTGCCTCCTGTTTCACGAAGTCTCAGGGACACATAAGACTTCCTGCAATTCTGCTGGTGTTGCTAGACTCTGCCTTCTGTGAGTCCTACCCTTGCCTGAGGTGCCCTCCCCAAGCAATGGGCCTCAAAAGTGGGTTCTGCAGCTGTTTGTCTACAAAACGATGAATTGCCACCTTTGCGCCGATTGGAACCAGCGCATCACCCTTTGACGCCGACTCAGAGGCTGCTCGATGACAGCAGTTCTACAGCCTACGCAGCCCTATGACGACACTCTGCGAGGCACAACGGAAACAAATTGCCTTCACCTCAGCAAAGCTCGACGACAATGCAGCTACGTGGAAAAGATCAACTCATCATGCCCTCAGCGTCAACGCTTTGCTCCATACAAGGTATTTTCTCAGCGGGACCTGTATGGGTCATGTAACCGACCTGCCCTCCATCGCGGTCAGCCTGAGCTTTGGATTTGCACCGGTCCCTTGCGACCTCCTATAACCTTTTGACCGCTTGTGACTTCTAAGCAGTGTTTTTGCATTTAATCTTTAAAAAATCATATCTCGACTTCAACTGATTAGATTTTTATGCTCTTATTGCCCTCAGATAAATATTTGCTATTTTTCTAATCCTGTGTGTAGTCTTTTTGTGGTGAATTCATTGTGTTACTCTGTGTGTGTGTATTGCACAAATACTTTATACATTGCCTCTTTTGACAAGCCTGACAGCTCTGTTCCAAGCTACAAGAGGGGGAGTACAGGTTATCTTTTAGTGTGTATCTAGCTTACCCTGACTAGAGCGGTGGTTCCTGACTGGCCTGCGTGTAACCTCCCAAGCAAAAACTCTGACAAGCATTCAAACCAAGAACGATAATTTACATAAACATGTGGACTCTTTAGCAAGTCACATAGATGATGTTGATAGGATTCTGGATTTAGAAGACTTCCAAGTGCATGCTCAGTCACAAGCCTCGATAGTATTAAAAGAGGTGATATCATTTAAACAAATGGTAGAAGATATTGAAAACCAGTAGCACAGATTAAACCTCTGCCTCTTTGGTGTTCCCAAAGGAAAAGAGGACAAAGCATGATATACTTCAGGACTAATTTGATTAAAATCCAAGGTTTTTTTTGCAGTTTTTTATATAGTGCAAACTCAACCCGAAGGTATTGGATCGCCAGTTACGTTACACAAGGACACATTTATTTTTCGGTAGGCACGGGGAGATTAAGTGATTTGCCCAGAATAACAGGCTGTTAAGCCTATGCCAAGACTCGAACCTGGTGCCCCAGTTCCAAAGTCAAACACAAGGAGATAATGGACGGAGCACTGAAACTTTTCAGACACTCACCCCCAGTCACAGATCTGGGTTGAATCCATCATCATTCTTTAGCTCACTTCGCCACCTCAGTTCAGACCCAGCTATATGCAAATCAGTCTTGACCCTGTGCCTCATGCCACTGGAGTCAAGCTATCCTGGCTGATGAGGGGTGAAACCCCGAAACCGGTCCTTGGATGCTTGTTTCCAGTCCAGGGAGGACCTGGCCTGGCAGTTCGGGCTGGACTATTCCCATTGGGCGCAGGGTCCAGACTGATTTGCATATGGCTAGGTTCAAACTGGAATGGCATGGGGAGCAAAAAAACTATGGATTTAGGCCCAGATCTCTGTACTGGGGTGAATGTATGACATTGTTCTGCATTCTGTCCATCAATTGTTCTTTTTCCAGTTCCAAAGTCGGCAGCTCTGGCCATTACACCACAACCTCTCCACTGCACCTGAGTATCTTACCTTTTTAACACCTCATCAAGTTCCATTCAACAGTCTGAAGTCAGGGGTCCAGACAAATATTATATTAGTTAACTTTACATTTGTCATGATAAAGGAACATATTCTGAACATTGCAATCCAGAAGAAAACAATTCATGTGGCTAATGAATTTATTTTCCCAATATATCCAGACATCTATTATGAATCATCCTAAGAGAACATGGAGAATTTCAAAAATGACAGTCTACTGACACAATATTTGCAACCAGAAAAGTTAAAAGTGCCTTTGACACAACTGATTCCATGTGTCTACAGATACCCAAACAAAAGTTGCTAACAAAGGTTTAGAAGCTCAATTTAGTGGCAGAAAAAGGAAAGCAAAATTAGACATTCAAAGAATGTAATATGTCTGAAAATAATGCTAAATTAAACTAATACAATTATAAGTGGGTTGGGGTACTACTCGTATTGTATATGCAATAACAAGGCACCATTCTGGATGCAAAGGTGGGTAATGTATCAAAAGTGGTAAAGTTTGGATACCCAGGGTAGGGGGTTTTATATGAGGGTGGGGGTGGAAGAAGATAGGAGGTTCATAAGCGGATGTGGGAAGTGGGGAAATATAAAAATGGAAATGCAGATGCAGAATATTGTTTGTAACAATTAACACGGTTTACTACACACATTATACAGTTTATTTTATACAGTTGATACTGATTTCTTTTAGAAATACTATTTAATATTGTAAGTTTTAATGTCAGTGGTATATTTAATAAGAGAAAATGCTGAGCATTATTAGAATAGTTAAAAATGAAAAACACAAAAGTTAGTTTGCTTCAAGAAATCCACGTAGGAGAAGAGAACACAGGATCAGATGGTCCTGTGTTCTCTTCCCCTGACTAATTGGACCATCTATATTTTTCATCTTCAACTTTCAGCAGAGCTGCAATTTTGATCAATAAAAGCATGTCTTATGGTTATGTCCAAACCAATACAAGATACAAAATGATGATGAATTATACTAATTGTCACAACTTTGGAAAATAGTCTCTTAGTATTCTCAGACTCCTGAGAACCCTGCTTCATTACAAAAATTGGAATGGCAGCTAGCCCAATTACCATGTAATATTTGTATTGGTGGAGATTTTCACTTCCTACCAAACAATAAGTTAGACTGCTCCAATCTAATTAAGGAGCAGAATAAGAAGCAATTCAAAGTAGTCACTCAAAAGTTGTGTTTTACCATTTACCTAACTGATCCATGGAGACAAAGCCACCCAGAGGGCATGGTCTACTCATATATTTCTGGAAGGCTTAAATCTGCATCTTGGACAGATTATTTTTTAGTTTCAACCATATTTTTAAATTTCACTATAAGCTGTGAATCAGTACCAGTTTAAGATTGTTCCCTATTGTTATTACAAATTCCTAATAGTATTCACACATGTGTGCCTAGATGAAGACAAGAAAGATCGATACTTTCGGTAGAAGAAAAAAAGTTTAAAATTGGGAATAACAGATTTGTTTTAGCACAAAAATAATACTACAGACACTGCTATTGTCTAGTAAGCCTCGACGGCTACAAGTATTGGAGTCTTAATTTCTTTGAAATTATACCAATGTAAATGGATGGGGAAGAGAATTACATTTGTTCAACATCATTTGAGAGAAAGGGAAAAGAAAGGCTTTTCTAATTGATTCAAAAAAAGGTTAATTTATTAGCATTAAATCTGGCAAAATATTATTTGCATTTAGAAGGTGATAACAGGGTCCAGGTTTACATAGAATGGGAGATGATAGGCCAGCTCTTAGTTTGGCTGTCTATAGAAAAGATAACTAGAAATGGAATTACAGCAATAAGAGATAGTTCCACAAAAGAAAAAGGTTCAAGAACAGATAAAAATTCTCCTATTATGTAAACAGAACTCTAAATTAATTTATGGGGAAAGCTAAACATGTCATACAGAAGCCATACTTTTTGTTGCTAAGCTTTCTATCACAAATCTTTCCAAAGTACCAAGTGATTGATTTGCTGTCCCAATAACAGCTCAGGATATAAAGCAGGCTATTAATCAAATAGCCTGTAGAAATTCACCAGGATAAGATGGGACTCTTATGAAACTGTGTGCGTTGTTGTCTTTAGATTTAATAGCTCCACTCACACAACAGCTCATGAATTCTGTAATGGAAGGAGGGAAAAATATTCCATTGTTTAATAAAAGTATGATAATTAGCATCCTAAAGTCTTGTAAGGAACTGGAAGAGATAAGCTCCTACCATCCAATTACTTCATTAAACATGAAAGGCCTGTTGATGCACTGAGGATGGTGACAGATGGGCAGATATCAATGATTGAACACCAATGGAACTATTGGGGAATTTACACCAATGCACCATCAGCAATTCCCCATTTCTAAATGAGGAACCTTTTGATTGGCTGGATGGTAGTCCCGTAAATTGCCAGCCAAGCTCCTACTCTATCATACTGTAAATAAGAGCCCCCAATCCAGTCCCAAAGATGGTTACTGAGAATTTCATATATGCCAAAATTGGCTTGTTTTGGGAGATTCTTCTTCCTTTGGCAACAAACATGTGGATCATATGGGTGAATGTAAAAGAGAAGCATGTACATATCAAGATTGATGCTACTTATTTCAGTGACCTTTACACAGTCTACAGTATTTTTTCAAGTACTTGTACCAGAGACAGATCCTCAGGCTAGATGTTCAGCACTCTCAAAAAGGATTCAGAGCTTTTTCTATCTTTGCACTTTTCACATGGTGTTTTGAGTTACCTTATGATTTTGAATCAGTATGAAAACTCTCCTCTTTCCCATTAGGTCATGGTCCATCTTTATTTTAACAAATATTTTGTTGCTTCAACATGTTATGCATTTTACTGTACACTTTTATTTCTTTTTACCGCTGAAACTCATCGAGCTACGAAGGGTTCGACCACTTTACCAATGGTTTTGTACAGCCTAGTTACTCAGTAGTTTTTGTGAAAAATATCACACCACACCAAATGTAGTTAATTCATCCTGAACCAATTCTTTGAGGATTTTACCTTTGAATGAAGTCTGTTCTGGACAATGTTTCTCATTCTAATGTCATTGGGCAAGATCGAGAATCAACATGTTAACCTATTGGAGAGGAGCAAATCATTGTAAGCCACGTATGTAAAACGTTGATACAAATAACCCTCCAGGATCTTTTAATAAGTAGCATCAGTTACATCCTGCAAAACACTTCTATATAGTGATGTCAAAGGCCATGAAAGCATTAAATATAGTCCAGTCTTCAAAATGTGTTTCTGCTGGACACTTTGTGAACTAGACGCCTGTAACAGAGTACCACTTATTGCACACGTAGGCTTTGGTTTGAAACAGTCCATCACTCTTTGGATGAGAACATATTTTGAACCATATTCTAAGTCTTTTGATTTGAAGTACAAAGCTTGAATGTAAGGGGAAAAATAGCAAAAGGTTTACAACAACTGTTGCCAAAGATTGTGAGAGTCAGGGCAAGACATCCTATTTTAGTTTTTACTTTGTTTTTAGGCAGAATAATGCTGACTTGGTTAGAGTGGCTTATAACCTGCAAAAACTGGAAAATCCTAATAAGTTGGAGGGCATTTTACAGTAACCTCAGAAAAGGACCTAGAAGATAATGCAATGAGGGCTATTATTAGATGTATGTGCATCCATAGACACTCCTGGGTTTGCACGTTTTTATTTCACTCTGAAAGCTAACCAAAAGCAATGGATACACTATTGGACTTTATTTTATATTATTAGAGAAGTGAAAAACAAACATATTGATGGCTAAATATTTAAGTGTAATAGTATCAGCACCCTCTAGATTAAACTCTTATCATTCTGTCAACCTTCTAAAGCCTTCAAGGCAAGACTGCAGACTAAAACAAAGTAACAAGAATACAACACTGTGCTTAATTTGAGCTGGTGCTTTCCGGTGCTCGGCACCGCAATTAATTATCAACATTGGTGCTTGTGACAGCCTGGCACAAGGTGGTGCTGTCTAGATAATTTAGAGATAACCAAAACAACAGTTAATTATTAATTCTATATTAATTACAAATGACTATTACCAGCCGCCTAAGCCATTCTTATAGGTTTGGGGCATTAAATGGTCCAAATTGTCACACTTATAGGAGTGTGATGGTTAGTAGTTGTGTTGTTACTATCATTGGCAGCATGGCAGGGGCAATGTGTGGTCGAAGCTGCAGTGGCCTCCTCACTAGAGCCCTGGCACGTATTTTATTACAAATTAAGCACTGATCCAACAGAAAGTATTTTTTCATTCCAGCTTCAAATCAACCAAGGTTCAAAGTTGTAACCTTGGACTCCTCTAAGAAGTCAGGCTAACTTCTCCCTGGGTGTGCAAGAGGTAACAATTTGTCCTTTTTGGGCATTCATCCCATGTATTAGGAATTCCAGCTTGAGTCATCTTGGTGTATGCAGGCTGTTCATGAGGAAAGTGGGTTTAATTTTACTAAAAATTAGTTCATATTAGAGATAGTGGCTTCTCAATATCATCAAGATTTTCTTTGAACCTTTTAGTTTGCAAAAGACCACGCCGGAGACCATAGACGAACCTCCACAATATCTTTTCAGGAGGATTCTACAGATAAAAACTGTATCAGTGATGGTTGGATGTCTTTCCAGGTATATTATTATGCACAAAAAAGCTGCAGCATCAGGTGGATTTTAGACCCCTGCTCAGAATCAATTTCTTACAGTGAATGTCTCTCACATTGCCATACTGGGTAGCTTTAGGAGACTGGATGCCATCTATATATCTCCACAGTGTGTCTTTACAATTTCTGATCAATGAAAACAGATAAGCCTGTGCAACAGCTATGCCATCACAGATCAGCTTTTTCAGTACAATTGGGTACAGTTTGTTCTGAACCCTTCCCCAATGGTTTTCAAGCAGGTTCTTTAATAGTGGTGCATCATCCTGTTTCTGAAGGAGTTCATTTGTATTAAACCAGAAGGAGCCTTATCTGTTCTCATTGAAGAGTTCAGTTTAGAAGATAATTTATAGGCCCCTGTATATGCTCAATGTATCCCTCTCCAGAGAAAATGCTTCTCTGAAGCAAACACTAAAGTATTTTTTCCGGTTTCTTGTGGCATTGGCTTATTGTATCCTAGAGTGTGTGTGTTCTTATGACTAAGTGAACATATGCAGTTTATTTGACTCATCTTCAAATATATATTCTGGAACGCCATTCTGTCACGAACCGCCGCAGGGCCTTATTTACAGTTTGGCGAACGTGTTACACCGGCACAAGACTGACGGAACTCCCATCTGCCATATTACAAGTTCCAAAGGGTATAATGTACTGCAATAAGGATGACAGGATATCTGTCACATTTGTGATGGAGTAACATGTCACTCAAACTCTAAATCAGGTCTCTTCTCTCTTGAGTTGCAGGTCAAAAATATTTAAACTGCTATTCAAGTATTGGAGTTTGTTATTTGTGGACTCTAAATTCTATCCTCTGAAGGCAGTTCTTTGTATTTCCCTGACACCCACAATTACACAAGCTAAAGACATGTTTGAGTAAAGCTACAAAACGCACTGCAGTGACAATTAGACTTAGGTCTTTTGCACATTCTAGGACTGGATCTATACATCAACACATTGAGTGAAAGTCCATTTTTCGGATCTGAAGTACTTATTTCCTGTCCTGTGGAGGAATGTTGTCCGAATACTCACAAAGAGCACCACTGCTGTGTTTCATGTATACACGCAGTGGGAACTCATTTTCATCCTTGCACTCCTCCAAGAACTTATGCTAACTTCTTCTTGGGTGCTGTTGAAAACTAAGGGCCGATTCACAAACTGCTTCACAAAATGTACTACAAAATGCTATTCATGAACCTACCGGATCTTTGCCCAAGTGTGGAATCTTCACACATTTAAGTATACGTTTTAGTAGTAAATGTTGAAGGGACAGAGGGGAGTGTTTGGAAAATCAGGAATACTTACTACTAAAGGAGAGGGCAATAGGAAAGAGTAAGGAGGGCTGAAGAGAGCGACAGGGAGGAGCTTAGAGAGGGACGTGTAACCACTCTCAAAAGAATAACCATATTTCTATTCACAAATTGCACTTTTCAAGATAGTACAGGCAAAGGGGACCCAAAATGGCAGTAAATTACTCCAGTTCAGAACTGAAGTAAGACAAGCACCACACATGGCCAACCACTGGAACTTTAATGCCCTCCCATAAAAATCAATGAAGTTAGGGACTTAAAATAAAATCCCATAGGAAATAATGTTAATTTAAATTACATTAATTTAAATAGGTTTCAAATACAAATAATGATAATGTAATGTTGAAAAAATATTACAAATACTACATATTTTTCATTAATCTTAAATTATTTTAATAACTTCTTTTGTATTTTAAAATTAACGTAGCAGTTCATTTTATTCAATACAGATTAATTGCTCTTCATTGATTCTGTACATCAATTTTAATAATCATAAATGCATAACATTTATTCTATTTTCTTTATGTGGAAATTTAATTTTAATTGAAACTTTTGAAAAATATTTTTAATTTAATTTAATATAGTTACATTAAAGATTTATTCCAAAATGTAGTTAGTAGAGCTGTAGTATTTTTTCTTTAGTTCTACCTTTAAAAAGAATATATTAAATTAATTTACATTAATATTTAGGGGCCGATTCCGATTCCGGCCGGAAATCTCCCTGACCGAGCCGGAGCCGGAGAGAATTCCGACCGAATCGGACCCTAGCAGTCCGACCGAACGAGTACAATGCGCACGCATGCTATCGGAATCAAGTTGGTCGGACTCCCATTGAAGTCAATGGGAGCCTGTCGTACAACGCGTACGCGGGCTCCCATTGACTCAATGGGTGCGAGCCGGACAAGGGCGCCCCCTACAGCGTTTACGCGTCCATGCGCATCGCGGCGTACATGCGACTCGCGCGCCTACGCATACAGGGGGGTCCGACGCGGACCCCCAAAGTCCGGCTCCGACAGCTTTTTCGAGCCGGACGGCGCGAGTCGATCGGACTGCTCGCGGTGCACATCGTACTTACCCGGCCGGGAAACGTCTCCATAGCGCGGTGCGAGTCGTGTCCATGCGAGTCGGTCGGAGCGTGTTGAAGCCGCGTTCGAGTCGGTCGGCGATTTCGCCGGTGCTTGCATCGTACTCGCTCGGCCGGACCCGCGTACGATTCGGTCGGGAAACAGGGCTCCGAATCGGATCCGGTGAATCCGAATCCGATTCGGAGCACTACCGGCCGAGATCGGAATCGGCCCCTTAGCATCAGAAAACTTTTACAAACTTTTTCAAAGTGTAATAAACTTTCTTAATTTCTCTATACTTTACCACAGGGAAACTCCACAGTCAGGGCAGGGGTCTCCTTATGGTAAAGTATAGTGAAATGTTCCATGCTTTACCATAGGAAGATCTCTAATATTATGTCAAAGGTCTTCATATGTTAAAAATGTATGGAAAATGCACTATATCATACAGAGATGGCCAAGCTGGTGGCAGAAATCTCAGCATGATAAAGGGGCGCCTGATACCTGAAGCCAGATATACCAAAATGGTTGGATGCAGTGGCTATTGTCTGATTCTCCCACCCGGCACTTCTAGATATGAGGAGGGCATTTCTCTTTTAAGTTTGGACAACAACTAAGACTGTAGCTGGATTTATTCTTCACTCTCTTTCAGCTGCTAGTTTATCACCCCCTCCTGCAAAATTGCAAGCTCCTCCTGGCACAGGTTAGGTTGAGTGATGTTATTGATGAACAGTGAACAGTACCACCAGCATCAGGACAGCATTCATGTACATCAGTCAAATAATGTTATGAGGAATGGAAAAATCACCTTAGACTGTACAGGTTTCAGAATACATAAACTCAGGGGCAGTGGCTTCCCAGAATAATCCTTGCATTGTATTGGCAATTACATTTGTCTTCAATCATGCTAACTTGCAAATGGGTTCTATAGCATTTAACTGCCCCAAGTTTTCTCTCAATTTCAACAAAAGCTGATGAGTGATTTCCTGCTTGGAGAAACCACTCAGCAATTATGAAAGTACACACTTTACATGTTGCTACTGGAAGTTGAAACTTTGAACCAATTGCATTGTCCTCAATATGGCACTGACCTACTTTAGCACGAGAAAGCTTTTTAAATAAATAATCTTGGGAGGATTTGCTATTGGAAGTTTAAACTTTGGACCAATTGCATTGTCCCCAAAAGGGCACTGACCTAGTACAGCACAAGAAAGCTATGTAAATAACACATCAAGGGAAGCTGAAATAGATTTACTGTAGACTGTTCTTGCCAGATATGTTGCCACTGCAGAGAAAGCAGGGTTGCTTCTCATGGTTGAGTAGACTGTGTTGGCTCCAAAGGAATGGCAAAACCTAGCTCTGGCTAAGGACCTTTGCAGAGGAAATCACAGTGATGCATACTATCATCATAAGATTAGTACCCTCTGAAACGTTACTCTATATTTTGTGTGTACTTTCATGTCTATACTATTGACAAGTATTATCAATGAGAAGTAAATTCCTGTCTTATGCCATGCCTTTACACAACATCACCATAAGAAAGATGTAGAAATTCCATATTTTTTGTTTTCCCTGGATATTTTGTTTTTCATGGACCTAGATTGCCCATGTTACTGATCTCTGGGCAGTGGTGACCTGATAAAGAGTTGTCCTCGGCATGCACCATTCCAAAAACATTATGTTCATCTTGACTCTTTCAATTGTATTAGTTATTTCTTCTTCTGTAAGTTGGTCAGAAGTATGCACAAACCAAGTAAGATGTGCAAAAGTCAAATATCACGTGTGTCATGCAGCAAGGCTTTTACTACTCGTATGGGAGGACAAGATCCATGACAAGAGCTGGGAAGTAGTTATCTGGCACTGTACGGCAGACCTCAGTGTTGAAATACACAGTGAACCCATACTTAAGTAAAAGTATTAAATTTGACATTAGGAGAGTCAACCAGGCAAGTTAACTGTCTTTGTGATATAAAGCCTAGCTACAGGATGTTTAAATCTGAAAGATGCAAGTTATGCAGAGTCCTATGTTGAAAGTCCTCACATAGGCTGTCAGCGAGGTACTACAGTGTATATTTGTAAAGCTTTGTAGTTCCCAAAACATATTACCTCTAACTTTGGCTCAGAAAGAGATAGAAAAAGTATTCTTGGGACCTACAACTAATTAGTATAAATAAAACTCATTAGTCAAATTGGATCTTGATTTCAAATGTTACTGGAACACTTTTTATACTGACTTTATAGTTCTCACTTCCACTAAGCCAGTTTAAATGTGAAGGCTGTCATCTCCTGCCCTTGATTGAATTCCTACATGGCACCAGCAATTAGTTACTCCAACACCTCATCCCACCTAGTGCAGTGTGTGAAAAAGTGTGAATTGGCTACAAATCTGAGGTTCCCTGGCAGATTAGCCTTACTTCACTCAAGTCCCTGTTCTGTTTGAAAACTATATGTAAAATATCAATGAAAAGCATGCTCAAGGAAAGGACTGTCTTGTGCCTTCACACTCAGCACACTCATCACCCTCGTATCAGACTCTATTCAAAGAAGAACCCTTGCAAAGAGCATACTGCGTCCTGTTTTAACATTGACATCTGGAAGTCAAAATTGATTCCTTTGATGCTTTGGAAGCTCACAGAGATGAAGGAGCCTTGCTTTGTGAAAAGAAAAGACTGTGGTGCCTAGAAAAGGTGTGTTTAGCTTTGTTTTTTGGGGGCTAAAAGTGGTGGACTTTGGCAGGAGCTAAAAGGATGAAAAACGGAAGCAGATGAAAAATGGAAGCACATCCTCAGGAGTAAAATGCAAGCGAATGTTGTGCACTCTCATTGCCAGACTTAGAGCTAGACTAATCACAAACGGTTGAGGAAACCTTTGAAGATCAAAATGTGCCAATTTGCCGTAGAGTTTACTGTATACTAATGAGGGGTTCTGAATGAAAAATCCACTAATAGAACCGGAGATATGCAATTATTAGGGTTTTAGGTATAGTGCCAGAAAGCAAAAAATCTCCAATCACCAATCAACAGTTATCTGGTCGTGCCAGACCGGGGAAAGTCATAAATTCACTCCCACTATGATAGAGCATGAGCCATATACAGGGACCAGGTTAGTCCTGCCGAAAATGTTGGCGTCAAGTGTCTAGATTGCGGTGGAGGAGGCCATGAGGAGCAGGAAGAGTGTTGCAAATGTGTTTTTTTGAATTTTTTATTTATTTGTTGAGTTTTATATATGACTGGCTAGACCCGGAGGTATCAGAGCGATTTACAAGAGTATCAGCAAGAAGCAAGTTACACAGAGTTACAATAAGTTACACAATGTTACACAGTAAAAACAAGCGTTAAGGACATGAGACTACTCGAGGATGGCAAAAAGGACGCATGATGAGGCAACGTAAAACAGTGGTATAACAATAAAGGTGGAAAATAAGCGGAGATAAGAACAACCTAAGGGGCAAGGGAAGGAAAAGGGGGAGAACAGAAAGGAGAGGGTAAGGAAAGCAGATAAGGACAGGAAAGTGAGAGGGAAACAAAACGGAAATGGGACCAGAGATACCAACAAAGTCGAAAATGGGGACCAGGTCCGTGGAAAAAGATGGACGATCGAAAGGTCGCCCTGCTGGAGACCAGCAGGGACAGAGGAAAGGACAAAGATCGCTAAGATGGCGGATCAAGGACCAGGATCATGGTTGCCACTGTAGCACGAAAAGCAGGCCAAGTGTCACAGATGGTCAACGCTGTAGCGTGAAGTAACTGTTGGGAGTTGCAGACTGTTGTTGCTGGAGCTTTGCATTTGTGGTCACTGCAGGCTGTCAGTGCTGTAGCGCGAAGTGCAAATCTCATGTTACTGGTCGTCGCTGGCAGTCATTGTAGCGCAAAGAGTTGGGTTCGCCAGAGGCTCACTTTGGAGGTATGTGCGGATGACAAGATCTTTGTACAAACTGGCCCAATTGCGATTGCAAAGAGCCAAAAAGCTTCAGGATTTCTCCCTTTTCTTCCAGAAGAAGCTCAACAGATGCCATACCAGGGTCCAGGACCTGGGCATCTTTTGGGGATTAGAAACTCACTCCAGCAGAGGCCAGCAGGGCTCAGGCAGGTCTTGTTGCAGGTCCAGTACAGCAGGTCAGCTGGGCAGTTTCAAAGAAGACTCTGGAGCTTGTTGTGTCCCTGTAGCTCAGAACCGAAGGCCAGCACACTAGCCCTTAATGTCACTCAGGTAGACTGGGGTGAAGGGAGCAGGTCAGTCTTCCATCTGAAGCAGCAGGGCAGGCCTTAAATAGCAGGGCATTCTTCTGGAGCAGGTCAATTCTTCATCTGTAGTGTCCACTGCTCACAGGTGAAGAGTGGGTATGAGGGTCCTATTTTTATATTTGTTGCTTGCTTTGAAGTGGAAGAAACATCTGGAGTCCCCATCCCCCACAGAAGTATCTGAAATTTCCTGCCTCCCTGTCCTGGGCCCAGGATGTCTGGGGCACAATAGGCTAGTGTAAAGGTCTTTGTGTGGCAGTGTCATTAAAGTGCAAGAGTGAGAGGTGACAGCTCTGCCCCTCCCATCAAGTCTTGATGGACAATCCTGCCAACATCCAGTCCCTTTATTATGTGGCTGTCTGTGAGGAATACACAAATGCCAACTGCCAACTACACCTTGTCATGTGATCCAGAATACAGGCTAAACGCATCAAATGGTTAGGACAAAAAAATCTTTTTTAAAGTAGCATGTAAGAAATGGGGTTACTGGTTGAGGGGGGTGAAACCTTTCTCAAGGAGAAACCACACCTCTTGTCATGGTGAAGTCACAAGCAAACCCTAAATTAACCTGTGCTCAACACTTGATAACTTGGCACAGAACAGTCAGGCTTAATTTAGAGGCAATGTGTAAAGTATTTGTGCAACATTTCAAACAATAGCACAGTGAAAACACACCACAAAAAATATCCCACACCAGATTAGAAAAATAGAGTAATTTATAATAAATAAAACAGTAGAACCGGAGACATTACATTTTAAACATTTCAGTAAAAATAGCACCAAAAAGTACAAAGCGCCACTGTGAATATACAATCGAGCCAGACTGCGACAAAGTCACAAGTTCAGACGGACCAAGATGGAGTGCGGGCCAGCCCCATGGACCCAGTTGCCCACTGAACAAAGTACCTTAAATCCTGGTTTGTGGAGCGTTGTGAGGGTCTGCATCGAAGATACGTCAAACTTGTGTCGTGCAGCTGAAGCGATGCATCAGTTCCGAGATGCATTGGTGCTACAGTGTGAGGTCCTGCATCGTCACTGAGAATTCCGTTGACGAGGACTTGCGATGGAAAGTCTGGCATTGAGGATGCGTCGCCCAGTAGGGATGATGCATTTGTTCCTAAGGAGCAGCGAGGCTGTAATGTCCAGCATTGTTGATGAGGCAGCCGTCAATAAGGGATGGAAGGGCCTGTGCCAAAGATGCATCGAACATCAGCAGTTCCGATGAGGCAATGGACTGCGATACACCATTGGTCTTTGCGACACAGAAGATGAGGTGAGGGGTGCTGATGCGTTGGTTCCGTTTAGGGTTGTGCAGCACAGCAGATAAGAATTGTCAGTTCCGCTGGATCCACAGAAGCTGGCAGAGCACCTTGGGCCTTCTTCCAAGGATCACGGACTGGGGTGGCACCACTTGGCAGGGTAGACTCACAGATGGTCAAGTGCTGGTGTCAAGATTGTTGAAGCCTTTTGTCCCTGAAGCTTAAGTCGGGAAGCCTACTAACTAGCCCTTGGAGTCACTCTAGTGGTCCTGGGTTCAACAGATTCAGGTGTAGTCCTTCTAACCCAGGCAGGAGATCAGCAAGCAGTAGATCAGCACAGCAGGTCAGCAGCCCTTCAGAACAGCAGTCCAGCAGAGCGACAGTAGAGATGGGGGGAACTCATGGATTTTCACTGCGCAAAATTCCACAGAGTTACATAAAAACTCTACAAGATTCCACGGAGTTCTACAAGTGGGAGGAATTCAGCGTGTTGCGCTGCTAGCATGCTTTTTAGCACTGGGAGTTTATTCTGCACTGTAAACGCGGCCAGAGGGCTCAGCTTCTTTCTGCCGCTCGAGTAGATTTTCTACTGGAGCATCAGCTTTCTCAACATAAACAGTCGGAACCTGCTGCAACCGCCCGCGTTGAGAAATCTCGCCGAGAGGTGATCTAGCAACTGAAAATCATGCTATCGGATGCAAATTCTCGCTCATGCTCAGCAACTTAACATTGCCGAGCTACACACGAGACGTAACTCTGCCATGCAGCATTTGGCGGAGTTTTGCCATTACAGCGCGTTCAAAGCGGAACGCGGAGTGGGCAAAACTCCACAAACTCTGCCGGCGGAGTGGAGTTTATTGCCCAACCCTAAGTGACAGTCCTTTCAGAAGCACAGCAGTCCTTCCTCATTGCGGAGTATCCACAGGTCCAGAAGTGCACTGAAGAGTTGGTGTCTGAGGTCCAATATTTATACCCAGTTCTGCCTTTGAAGTGGGGAGAAGCTTCTGGAGGTTCCCCCTTGAAATGCACAGCTGTCCTGCCTTGCTGGCTCTGGCATCAGAATAATTACAGGGGGTATGCAGCCCTTTGTGTGGAGACAGGACACAGCCTATTCAAGTATAAGTAGGGCTGTGGCTAGCTCCTCCTCCCATCCTGACAGGAATGACCCATCCAGGCACACCTAAGCTCTGTGTGTGTGGCTGTCTAGGAGGAATATACAAAGCCCAACTGTCAACCACACCCTGTCATGTGACCCACAGACAGGCTGCATGCACCAAATGGCTAAGGCAGGAAAATGCCAGCTTTCTAAATGTGTAATTTACAAAATTGTAATTGCAAATCTGACTTCACCATAAGAGAGGGTTTTTTTATCACAATTCCAAAGACATCAAACATGAGCTGGTTCCCATTTGGAAGTTACAGCTTATTAAATGGAATAAGGTAACTCCAATGTTATTTTATGAGAGAGGTAGGCCTTGCAATAGTGAAAACAAGAGTTTTTCACTACCAGTACATATACAATTTAAAAGTGTATGCCCTGCTTTTCAAATACGCTCTCATCTTGCCCTCTGGGCTCTCCAGAGCCGACCCTAGGGGGTGACATATGTATTAAAATGGTAAGTCTGGGCCTGGCAAATGATTTATCTTGAAAATGTATGTGTTTGCAACGCACTCCTAAGTTAACTAAGTATGCTAGGCAATTTTTAGACAATACATATGTTCATCAAAAGCGTGCAACTGTAAACAAGGGTTCTGCCCCACCCTTAAACAAATGTATAATCAAAAGGAAGAATCGGAAACATCCAATCCTAGTTTCAGTGCACAGCAAAAGACCCCGAGGGGTTCAAGCGCCAAACATAAACGGGTTTAACAAACTTACTATATTAAAGAAAGACTAGACTCTAACGTGGTGTCGAAATATGTTGTATTTAGTACATTAGAAGAACACCTCATTTTTACAAGGCTGAATTTCAACGAAACATAAATAATACAACCTCAGTGCAAAGTCTATAAGACGAAACCAAAGATTAACTTCATGGGATCATTACTGCATGATCTACAGAACACTTTGTTACAAAACAAGTTCACAAACACCCAATGCATTTCGGGTCGACATGCAACCCTTCTTCAGGGGTAATATGATGTGACATGTATGTGTTATACATAAAATCTATACATGAGATGAAAATGAATCAAGTCAGCCGCCTGCCGGAAAAACACAGAAAAAACATTTTTTACAATAAATACAGAAATAGGACACTCAGCATTAATGAAATGAATATCGTGCCTGAATTTAAAAAAGTGCTGAAGAACCTCATTTGCTATGAATACAGCAATACAAAGTGAATCTCAAAAAACAATAAGATGTGATGCTGTGCCAGAGTTCTTAACATCAAACCATGCAAATCACAAAGCGTAAATCAAGAACTTCACATGCGCAATAAAGCTCAAAAAGATCTGTGTGCACATATACTATAATTGAATGATTTATCTTGCCAGGTCCAAATGGCAGTTTAGAACTGCACACACAGGCTGCAGTGGCGGGCTTGAGACCAACTTGAAAGGGCTACCTAAGTGAGTGGCGCAATCAGTTTACAGGCCCTGGGTACATGTAGTACCACTTTACTAGGAACTTATAAGTAAAGTAAATATGCAAATTAGGTATAAGCCAATGTTATCATGTTTTAAGGAGTGAACCCATGCACTTTAGCACAGGTAAGCATTGGTAAGGAGCTCCGAGTCCCAAGGCCAGCAAAAATGAGATTAAAAAAATGGAGGAGGAAGACAAAATGTTTAAGGGAAGACCACCCTAAGGCTGACACATCTAACATGGCATGTCCAGACTAGTGACTTAAAATACAACTTTACTGTTAAAGAGGGTTTTAAATAATAATACCTTTCAGACCAAACTTGACATTCCTACCTACTTCTAATCCAAAGTTATCACTTATTAAATGTAATAGGGTAACCCAATGTTATCTTAAGGGAGAGGTAGGCCTCACAGTAGTGATAAACGAATTTGTGAGTTTTTCACTGCCAGGACATGTAAAACTTAAAAGTACATGTCCAACTTTTTAAATGCAGTTTACCATGCAATTGGGGCTGCTTTTGGCCCACTTTAGGGGTGACCTATATGTATAAGAAAATACGAGTTTTAGGACTGGCATGGGGTTTGCTTTGTCAAGTTGAATTAGCAGTTTGAAATTTGATACAAGCTGTAAGAGCAGACCTGAGACATGTTTAAAAAGGCAACGTACATGGGTGGCACAATGAGTGCAGCAGGCCCACTAGTAGCATTTAATTCACAGGCCCTGGGTACATATAGTGCCATTTTACTAGGGACTTATAAGTTAATTGAAGGTGCCATTTGGGTGTAAGTCAATTTTACCATGTTTAAAGAAGAGAGCACAAGCACTTTATCACTGGGTTGAAGTAGCACAGTGCACAGAATCCTTAACATCAATAAACACAAGTTGAAAAAACAGGAGGGTGAAGTGAAAAGGATTGAGGGTGACCCTGCAGAGAGGGCCAGGTCCAGCATGATTAATTTAGTAAAATCCGTCAGTTATTTGTGGGCAACCCTGCACATTACTGCTCTTGCCTCTCACAGAGTTGAGTTCTGACTCAAAAAGAGAAGATAGAGGACTACATAATGTATGTTGCACAGAGTTATATCTGCCTGATAGAGATTTGAGAAGAGGTGTTGCTTGCTTTCCGCTGAATCCCTGAGGCTGGACAGCTTCACTGAGGGCTCACGTAATACGCTGCATGCTGACCCATATGGTTGAATGGTCGGAATCTGGGTGCCTACATTCTGTAGACTGCCTGCCTTATCTGAGAATTGGAAATGAGATAATCTAAGAAGCCGACATGACAGCATTTGAAAGCTAGCAAGAGCAGCACTGATTGGACTTTTACCTACGGTTCTGTTTAGGGTTGTGGAAAAGTCTTTCTCCCACCGAGGCTGTTTTTTAACCGTATATAAAGACCACAATGGCTCCATAAAGAATTATTTTACAAAAATATGTCAAAAAAGAAAAAAGAAAGAAGAACAGGTGCTTACAAAGGAATTTTTCAAACAATTAAAGTTATTATTAAGTTTGTAATGTCTCAGAATTCAAGATGCCAAGTAAGTCACTTGTAGCATGGAAATCTCCAACCCTCTAGAGAATCAAGGGGTTCAGAGACACCCAAAAAATCCATGTGGAATCCACTTCTATGTGCGATGTTGCAGGACACAGAGGAGGACTATGTTCCCTTGTAAACGAAAATTGTGGTTGCCTTAATTAGATTGGCAAATCGTATTAGTGGATCCCATGAGATTTTTTGGGGGTCTCTGAACTCCTTGATTCTCCAGAGGGCTGGAAACTTCCATGCTACAAGTGACTTACTTGAATTCTGAGACATTGTATGTGGTCTGTCCAGTGATCATTTATAATTTATGTCTAGTGGTTGCTGAAAAGTGTTTCCTTGTCCTGATGATAACCTAATAAGGTGCAAGGGTCGAAATGCCATTGATGAACCTCTGGCAAATTGGGATAATCCATTAACTGTGTTCTGGTCCTGTTGTAATATGGACAACTTTATGGAATTGTAAACGCTTTACCAATAGGATTGTTTTCTGTTTACACAGTATATTGTCGATATATGTTTGTTTAGTGTAACGTGGTGAGCACAAATGTTTGTTTTTATATTGTATTGTTGTTTGATATAGTATAGGTACAAATACATTTTGAAAACAAAAACCACATAACTTGCATTGTTTGAAAATTTCCTGTGTGGGTGCTTGTTCTTCTTTCTTTTCTTTTTGTCGACATATTTTTGAAAAAGAAATCTTTCTAGAGCCATTGTGGTCTTTATATTAAGTACAAGCCCCAGCTTCTGGGTTTGTAGGGGCATCCCGGTTCGGTGTAACAGTTTTTAAACTATAGACATTTACTATTCATTTGAAACTATGTTTTAATTTGATAAAGTTTTTGAGAAACTACTCACTATTAAATAGATGAAGGGACATTGATTAATTTTACTGTACGAAAATTAATGCACTAATCTCTTCCACAGACTGCCTTTCATTAACAAAACATCCCATTTTTAATGTCTCCTTCACTGTCTTTAGTTTGTTTATGTATAGTTAAATAATTAGGTTGTTTTAAAAAAAGAATTTTTTTTATATGCAAATTAACACCCCAATATATCATAGTTTGATTATATAATTCCTATGGTACACATTCTCTATAGACCTCAAGGAAGTTCCTGTTATATACATCACTTTGGGATGCACCTTTTTAATTAAATTGGTTTGTGATTATCATCTTGTTTTTTCTTTTCTGTAATGTTGTTTTGGTGTTGCTATTCATGCACTACTCATACTTTTCTCCGAGGAAGGCCTTGTTGCTTGTGCCAAGCTATTGAGTGCTAGCTCAATACTTTGTGCAGAGAACTGTTTACTTCTAAGAAATGGATAGTTGTGTGGCAGCTCATCCAACTCATATCAAGATGAAGGTTTCACTTGTTCATAATCTACTAATTCTGTTACGGAAACCAATTCCGCCGGTTGAGCCTTCTCCTATATCATTCCTAAAGAGTGGAACGACCTGCCACTACACATAAGAGCAAAGATCCTCCTCTTCACTTCTTGAATTCAGCAAGAAGCTGAAGACCTGGCTTTTTGAGTTGTCCCACTAGGCCCAGGGTTTGTCTAGACTCTCACCTGCTCAGTGCAAGGATACCCTTCTGGGTGATAATGTACTCTACAAATCTGCATAATAAAACACAACATAACACAACATTTCCTATATATATTGAAAAGGGAAACACCCTCTTGTCATTCCTTCATACATATTCAAATAATTGGGTATGCTCTGTGAATTTCGGCTTCTTCATTCTTTGTCATATTTCTGTTTACTCGTAGTGGTTCATTAATGAGAAGGTCTGTGCTCTGCCCCTCTCTTTCCTGCCTATTAATTTCCTTTGTTGTTTCTGTCTACACTGCTGCTCTCTGACACTCACTCGGTGTATCAGCATATTTTATTTGTAACTTGCCTTGAAATGAGGTAGTCACATGGCTGTTTTAAGAATTGTCCTCTTCCTAGCTCTGGGTTATTATTATTACTGTTTGATCACAAAAAAGAGTGACCAAAACCGTATCGAAAGGAATTGGTTTCTTTGTTGCAGACCTGCAGGGGTCATAAACCTATCATGTTTTCTCAATTCATATGTATAACATATGTGTAAATATTGATAATGCAATCAGCACAAATCATTCTCAAGTATTTGACTTTCAAAAATATCCCTTCAGATTTGCTTTTTACACTTATATTCAAATTTTTCTTGGGGAGAGACCCCCCCCCAATCCTTTCTTATAAGAGTTTGACTCCAGTGCTTGCTAAAATGCAGGACGGTGGTTACGCCCCAATTAATTGTGCAATAAAATGTATCTTATCTTATCTTACGCCCCATCACTTTTAAACTTCACCCTTCACCAGTTGCCATTGCTGCTTACGTCACTAAATGTACCTTTCAATCCCTGCTGCTATCATCACTATAAAGAATATTAATTGGCAAATTTGAAGTGAATTAGACGCGCTGCGCTACCTGTGCTACTGAAACTTTGTTTATTAAGTTGATACATTTAAAGTAATTTATGACCCCCAAAGGCGCTCGTTGTAGTTCGTTCGAATGCCTTAAGTCATTCACTCACATCTAAGGAAAGTCCACTCAGTACTAATAGGATTGGCAAACTGGCTTACTCCTAATGCTTTTCACACCCATAAAATTCTGTCCTATCACACTCTTTTATTCTATTGTTATGTGTCTTTCAGTTTCATAAAGAAAACCAAATAATGTAAAAACATTCTTAAAGAGAAGCTACAGTAAAGGTTTATTTCAAAATGTGTTATCAAAAATGTCAAAGATGGATAAAGGCACGCATTGGTACAGGAAATAAAACCTTCTCATGATACCACTTTGCGGTTTGTAATACAGTACAATAGTCAATATGTGAGTACCTAGTAATATGATTGAAATCTGTGATAGCAAAGAATTCTGATAAGGTGTAATGTTACTTGAAGTAATATTTATCCGTTTCTGCCCTTGTTGCAGAGGCTGTGTATGCATTTTATTTTTATTTTAGAAGTTTAAGCACCACTAAAACTAAACATAACTTTCACCATCTCTGTAGGATAAATGACATAGCACACAATCTTAAAAGAACAACGAAAAATGTTAAATGAACAGAAAATGTGTAATTCAAAAAAAGTACCAGAAATTGTAAGGAAATAACCTCAGACGCCATGGATGAATACTTGCTCGAGTTCTCTTTTCATTCATAACAACACTTTAGCTAAAGTGAAGAATGGTATTGTGAGGACTCTAACATGTTCTGCCTCTAAAACCTTGAGAAATGATGGACGGTCGTAACATGTGACAGTGTGGTGCTTCCCCTTATGCTCAGAAAGAAAAATAATATTATTCATAAAATAATATTTCAGAAATTTCCGAGGAATAAATTGTGAAGCTGTTTTTTTCTGAAGAAGCAAGCAGGGTCCTAATTCAATTGAGTGCAAAGAAGGTACATACATTTTAAGTAGGCCTGTGATTTCTTTTTTTGTTACACCAGTCTAAGTGGCGGCTGGTGACATTTGAAAGTGGTGAGGTGTAAAAGTTGGTATGAGTGTCACGTCGCGAGCATGCGAAGCGTGCCAGCACGATCAACAGAAAGGGTGTATGGGGGTTCTCCTCCAGAGAAAATATTGAAGAAAACTGTGGAAAATGGTGCATTTTAAAGAAAATTTGAGAAAGAAAGGAGGTTTAAAAAGTAATTGTGCACGTGTAATCTTGAACTATCTAAACACAATAAAAACTGCGCCATATCGTACTGCATTAAATGTGTTCAACAGTTACTGCAGTGTGCAATGTGTACAATACACTGAAACTATGGAAATGTTGCACACAAGCAATCTGAAAACCCGCAGAAGGCAAATGCAATTGCTTTAAATGTGAATGTCACCATCTACAACTCTGACCAGCTTTCCTTTCCTCAAGACTGGCATTATTTAGGTTTACTTTCACTCTATACACTCCAGCAGGCAGCAATGACCGGGGAGAAAACATTTCAGCTCAAAACGTATGCCTTCACAAGAATAAAACCAGTAATTGACACTTTTTACAGGGCCTTCAGTTGCAACAACAAAGAGGTTCGGACAAATGCCAGTGCCAGATGCCTTCCCACGTATTCATATAAATTAAATCTCATCGCTTTTCAAGATGCCTTAGGCTGCTTCATAGTATACAGTATGCATCCATTGCGCAATTCATGAGCCTACTTTCTGCAACGACTTTACCTGTGTGCATGATCTGTGAATGCCCGTGTGCGTCTGCTTGTGAGTACAAAGCACAACTCTCTATTTGCATGCGCATTTTCCCTTTTCTTACATTTAATGATACCAGCTACCTTGGGGCAGGGTTAAATAAACGCGTCTCCGGCGGAAAGTTGACCAGATTAAACAAGCCATAAATCAGCTGGCAGCTTTACCACAAACGAGATGCAAGTGTATTTGCAGCTTGATGAGATGAAACCGGCACCTCAAGCCAGGCAGAACAAAAATATGTGTCACCACCATCCAGTGACAGCTTTCAGAAAGTATAAAGGAGAGATTTAAGGAAAATTACCACGTGTGCTTAAAATACAATCTCACAAATATCACGTTACACGCACCCAGTTATCTACCAACCTCGAAATAATGGAAGGATGCGTTGGCCTTGAAATGGGACTTGTTAACTGCAGATCACACCAACGGTCAGCAGTAGCGCTTTTTCAAAAGGGATGCCAAAACAGACGCCTTTGTCCACGCTAAGAGATGGGATGAAAACACGTCTTCTGAAATTAAGAGTCAAATAGTGTCTGGACGTTATGAACGGTGAAAAAGCAGCAAGTGCGACCCACTGTCCAACCTCTGTCGTATCATGTGCTCTAAAAACTTCTTGTCTAGTAAGTGGTCTTTGATACCCTGCTTCATAAAATCCTGCTCCTCCCCGGGAGGCAGATTTTGCAAAGCACCCTCGGCCCTTTCACGGCACATAGTGGTTTCCAGGTGAAAGGACAGATGTTTTCGGTGGAGCGCTCTCTCTCCACACAACAAGGCCCAAACCACTGAGCATTCTGTGTCTGAAATTGCCCCGGCCCCGAGACGACGATCCGAGCTGACACTGAAAGGAAGCGCAGTTGCTCGCTAGCTCTCATTGGCGCTTAAAAGTTTATCTGGCCCTGCCGATGCTTCCACGCCCTCAGTCAGAGGCCGAACCTACATAATGTTGTTGTATACATGCTGGCATTAATCTAGTTTTGTATATAGAAGGAAGGAGGTTCACCGTGTATAACAACCCCAGATCCCGCAACCCACTCAACTCTTTAGTTGTATTAAAAAAAAAAAAAACATTTACCTACTGTCCAATCATGTTTCTGGTGAAGTTTCCCAGACGAACATATGTTCAGAGCCGGGCCGGTGCTTGAAAGTCGTGCTACCCGCAGCATATTTAACAGATTAATCTTTTCTTTTCTGAGTCCTTGCTCTGTACGTAATAGGGCTGGTGCCTGAGAGTGTGTCCCTCTCAGTGCGACAGGTGGGTTAAGGATATCTCGTCCGTGCACCGCTACACTGAACTCCCTCCCTTCTGCAGACTGGAACCGTCTCTAAAGATTGCTTGCAACAGCGGGGTCGAAGAAACTTCCGGTTCAACGCAAACCTAACCAATCCTGTTGCAGCTGCTCTCAAGCTGTTCTTAGCTTGAGAGATGCTTCAGGATTGGATAGAGCGGGGTAACGCAGCGCTCCTTTTGACACTGGGAGCCTGCCAATGCAATCCCACAGCTGCTATAGGTGCGGGCAGAAGTGCGCATGTCGGGCTGGCCGTAGCAGGACAGCCGGCCAATTCAACATGCGCACTCTGCACATTAGGTGTCATCTCTTCTGCAGTGTTGCAGAATTAACCCCGCCCCCACCCTCACACAGCTCCACAATAAAATGGTAATGACTCATGAGACTATTTTATTATGGCTTACTGCTGAGCTCACAGCAGGTGGGCGACGCTCCTCTGCCCTAAGGGAGGAACCGCCGCTGACCAGTCTATCTCACATAATTCCAGAATTTCGTGTTATGTGAAACTTGTGAAATTTCCAACATTTTCATAATGTTAAAATTTCATGTAATTCTTGCCTGTTGGAGACTGGTACAAGTAGAAAATGACTGCAGGAGATTCATTTTCTCCTTAAAACATTTTCACCTCAAACCAATCTCCTGTCGTATTTTGTATCACTTTTCTGTGCGAGGTATGTTCCTGAAGAATTGTCAATATAGGTGTGTCATTTATGAAATCACTACTTAATTTAGTTCTGTAGTTGCCAGTGGGCACCGCCGGACCCACCGGCGCCTATTGTAGGGGACTGGGACACTTACTTGTTTCGTGGGCAGCAGATCCGATTATCAGATATTAACTGTAAACAGAACTGGTAAATGAGGTCTTGTTATTCCGCTAGCTGTATCGAGTTACTACATGCGAGAGCCATGCACCACCTTAGGCGGAATTGCAAACAGCAGCTTAGTAATTAAATGTAGTACCAGATACATTCATAAGCAATAAGCAATCACAGGAGTCTCCTACTATTGCGATTATATGTACTTTGGTTGTGGCTGATAGTAGTAGTCAGCCTCAGAGCACAATATAGCCTTATAGCCCGCCGTAGCGAGCTATACTGGCCATTAAAGGCCCGCTCCAGCGTTAAAGGCCTGAGCTGAAGGCGAGGGCATTTACCAAGGGAGCAGGACTTCAATGGCTGGTATAGCCCAGCTACGGAGGGCTATAAGGCTATTAGAACATTCTGCCACTAGAGGGCAGAATGTTCTGACAAATAAAACAAAGGCCTCTCGGAGCCCGAGGGGGTTTAAACCCCCTCGGGCTCCGAGAGGCCTGTGTAGAACAACATTGGAATGTTGCTTTGCAGGCTTTTACTGGCCCGTAGAAGCTCGGAGCACTCCATTGTTCTCAATGGAGTGCTCCACCTTCCAATGTTCTAATAAATGGTAGTTTCCAGGAATGAACTGCCCACACTATTGGTGGAATCTCTCCACACATGTGGCGGAAGCGGGCCATGCTTGTGGTGGAAGTGGATTGCGGCCTCCTAAAAACATTTTGGGCACCTGCATTTGTTTTCTCTTTTTTACAGATGAAGCACTGCCTATATTTTTTAAAGAGTCATCCGTATTCTGCAGAAAAGAATAGTGTACACCCCTAAGAAAATGAACACTGCCAATTTATGTGCATACAGACTAATATTCAGTGTATGTGGAATCAATAGTGAGGAATTATGTTTTTCAAAACAGGGCATGAATTTGCATTGTGTACTAAGCTACTCAGTACTCTAATGCACATAATTATTATTGGCATCTTGACGTATACAGGAATCAAGTAAATCTGTAGAAACAATAAGTTCCTTCTAGAAATCTGCTCAATTTCGGAATCTAAAGTGCATTAATTTGGAAACGAAAACACACTTTCTCCTGAAGTGTACATGTTGAATTGTATTGAAATTGCATTTATATAGCACTTTCCACCCCTGATGAGGCATCAAAAAGCTTTATGATGAGTAATACCCTACTCCGGAGCCCAATGTTAGTGGTTAATCAAGTGGTTATGGTGGATCAGTCATGTGCTCTCCAAAAAATTATTCCATGCATTTTAATTCTGTTTCTTTGTGGTACATTAATGAGTTAGGTGTAATTATTAGTGAGGGTTATGTGAGAGCAAATACATGATGGAATGATTAGATATATTGTAAGGTTGCAGGAATATGGTTTAATACAGAGATTAAGGAAAACCGGCATGCCTTAATACTCACCTAACACAACAAAGCAAAAAAAGCCCCTCGAGCAACATCAGTTGAGTAGAATAATATCTTTATAACATTACTGATTGATTGAGACCTGCTATCAATATGGGTCATGAAGACAAATTAACATTAATTAGTATAATAATTAAGGGGAAAAATCCAAATATCGAAATCCAAATCCAAAGACAATTCAGAAAAGTATTTATTCTGTAATGCCTGTTTTTATCATTGCATTACTTGGTTGATAGATTTAATACAGACAACAAAATCCACACATATACATACAACATACATACAACATATAAACATGATACTAAAAAAAAATACATCAGGTACGCAAACAAGACAACCCAAAGAGAGGCCTTAATATTGTTCTTCAAAGTTGATTATTATAGGAAGCATCACCTGGCTGTCACAAGATAGGCCTCTTCAAGTATACAATTGACTTTTTCTCACATTGTAGCTATTCGCCAGGACCATCACCATGATGCTGTATGGGTCACAATCTCTTATTAGTACTGCTGATAGAATAAAAAACAGAAATTAAGATTTTTCCACATATAATATATCTCCACAGTCACTTGTAACTTGCAAATGTGAACTGCAAATCATTCATAGGTCGGGTTATATATAATGCCATTAAGTCAATCAATGGGGTCTTAACATTTTGACAGTTATCATATATCCAAACTGTCATCTCTAAGATGCCAATATGATCTGTAAATCAGTCTAAGGTTCGCGTATATACAAAATCTTAAATCATTCAATGAGGTCTGAACAAACAAAAACATTCCCTGGGCTTGTTCCAAGGATAAATGTCAATCAAATTTAATAATGCATGTGTAAGATACATAAATTATTCCATGATGCAGTAACACCATATATAAAGGATAACCACTGACCATTCCAATGGTATAAACAAATGTACAGTGCAAAAAACTAAACGTCATATTTTATAATCTAATCATCATAAAATCACACATATGGACATTCATACAATCAGATGAATTTAATCTTCTACTGGGTTAGTCTAACATTAATGAGAATTTATTTTTGGGGTCTCAGAAATGCATAAAAATAATGCTCAGGTGTCATGCAGAAAGTGGGGGAAGGGAGGAGAAGATCATTAAAAAGAAATAAAGGAGGGAAATTTTAAAGTTTGAGTCAAGGTCACATTTTCAAGCAGGCCTTTAGGAATATAGAGGGTGGAGTGCTTTTTGTGATAGCACACAATCTATGGATGTAAACCTAAAGAATGAAACAGCAATCCATCTGCTGTGAGACCCAAGTACAGTTTTAAATTCTGCTTTAAAGAAATTTAGCTTTTAGCCGCTAGAGACAATTTAACATTCAAAGAGGTATCACATATTTGCCTCACCACCGGAAAACCTACTTCTGGTTGGGAAACCCCTTTATGAGCAACCCTCAAGCAGTGAGAGTTTAAAGCACATCCTATTACATGAAATTATCATTCAGCAACACCATTGAGAAAGTTAGCATTTACAATTGTTCAAAGCATGTCATATTATTTCTAGGACATTGCCCCACTGTAGAGAATGCAATAGATACTTCCAAACCTACAAAGGACCACTGTGTGTACTTACCACAGCAGTACATTCAATATTACGAATTATGTTTAAACATATTAATGTTAAAAAAATTAAACACCCTCCAACCTAACAATTGACATGACATTTGATAAACATGTTGCAGCATCATCATTAGTAGATTCCGTGCATGTTTATCTACCTTTTCATAACCTGGTTCCCCAACTTGAAGAGCACATGTCCCCACAGAACAGACACCACCGTCTGCAGAATAGGTATGCTTGAGGTCAGTGTTACTCCTCCATATCCACCTTGTCTCATCTGTCTAGTCAAGCTCTTTCAAACGCTACATTAATACAAACATGTAACGTACAAATTTGAATGTGCCATAATTTATGTACAAACCTGCTTTGAAGGTGCTTGGTGCAACAAGCGTATTAAGCTGCACAGTGTTAGGTGGTGTGGCTGAGGAGAGGCTCCTCATTCGATATGAGGTTGAGAGGGATACTAATTTGTATTTGAAAACTTGTAGACAAATAAAAAATGATTTTAACATAGTTATATCTGGGACTCAGTGCCCTGAAATTGTTTGTCAAGCACTGCATATTGTTTGGTCAAAAATTCCTCTGTCTGCAATTTCGCCACCACAACACATCTCCTCCATGTTAACGGCCAGTACTTGTAGAGGACTCATTCCGAATGTAAATTAATGTATTTCAGTCTTGCCATTTGTTTGAATTGGAGCCTCTACAAGTGGTGGCCACTTGTTTTTGAAAGTCTATTATATGTTTTCTGAAAGACAACATGCTTGTCATGTGTTTCGCTGAGGAAGGGGAAGGTTACATACAGTATGTACCCTTTGGTTTAATGTTAACGTAGACTGTATTAGTGAGCTGAAGTGAAACATACTCTCTCACGTTCAATACAGTGTATGAAAAGGGATGGGAACTTGACATAAGACCACTGCATTTTGTGAATCAGCTGATACTAAAATAACCATGGCTATTTAATATGGTTACTAGGTGGGGTGTCAAATATCCCCATCACTATTCACAATGGTTATATAACCCTCAGCAATAGCAACCAGACAATCTCCTGTCATCTAAGCGCTGGTTGTTGGAGAAATGCGCTGAAAACTTCACTTTGAGGATAAGGTAATGCCTTATCTAAACAAAGAACGTCCATCCCTCCATTACTTCAGCTGTTGGCACAGTTTGGGAATGCCTTGGGCAATAACATTATATCTGATAATTCAGAGACGTTGCCCCTACATGTAGATAGTGCAGAGTATGAATTGTTGGAGAGGGAAACTCTGTTTAGTATTTAGGAAGGTACAACAATTGTGGCTTAGGCTTCCAGGCTGTCAAGAACTACTAAAGGACAGTTAAGTTGAGGATCCTAATGACTGGACAGTGAGGGATTCTGAACACCACTGACACATGGACAGAACATTGGCAAGCAGGATGATATGGGATGTCTTCTGGATTCCCAAATTATCAAGACTGAAACAACTTTATCTAAGCCAACTGACCAGTATCACGCCACAGGTATAGGACTCCATAGCTTTAATTAAGAGGCTGATGACATTCCCCTCTCCCTTGTCTCCGGCGCACCCACGCACCATAATATGGATTTCACACCTGCTTTTGAAGGCTTCCAATCTAAAAAATGGAAAGAGGAGAACTGTAGAATAATAGCTGATTTGTATGAAAAAGGACAACTGAGATTCTTTGACACCTGTAAGAATGCATTCAATGTGGCAGAGTTCGAACGCTTTAGGTACTACTGAGTAAGGCCCTGGGTAACCCACCCAACAGTCAAAGAGGCCACACCACAACTACACCTTGTGCACTCTTTGTAATACTATCAGAAGATAATGAAGTCAATACATCTAAAACATACAAAATACAGACTATGCCACAAGTACAAAAAAGTTGGAACTACATGAGAAGGTGAGAAACGTTACTTAGGAGAGTAATGCAAGATCAAAAACAGGCGAAGCTTGAAAGAGACAGATACACGTACAACAAATTTGTCATACAGAGGCAATCATACATTAAAATTATGATGGGGTCATATCTAAGACCTGTCAAGACATGCAAGATGTTGGGAGGAGACAGGGATCAGTGCCCTAAGGGTTGTAGTGAAAGAGGGCACCCAATCCACGTGTTCTGGAGCTGCCCAAAGCTTAAAGTAGTCTGGAAAAAAATGCTGACAGCCATAAAAGAAATGGTACTAATCCAAGGGCTGAGACTGGTGACATGGCATTCCATATAAAGCAAAGACATGGCAATAGTGATAACACGTCAATGGAAGCAAACTGCAAAACTAATATTAAATGTATGGTATACAAAATTTGGAACACTATGGGGTTGGAACAACTATGGATGTACTTAAAAATAAAAAGACACGGGTGACTTTCTGTCATCATGGTTGTCTGTACCAACCTTTATAAGTGGGGACTGTTGAGGAGTGAAATGGCCACTAAGACTAGGGGCTTTATACCTACTTGCGTTAATAGCTGTGTGAAAGTTTGCAACGTTACGGCTTTGTTGTTTCCTTCCTCGATAACTATTGTATAAGTTAGAGGCAGGGGAGCGGCAACATTATGGGGCATTAGTTAATTAGGTTTCATAGTGGTGGTTGGCCCTGTGTGGATTGCTAGCGATATTGGGGTACAGGAACACTGTGACATAAGTGTATTCTACCCTGTGTTAGAGAGAAAGCTTTAATAAATATCATAAAAAACGAATAAAATAATTTAGAAATAACAATGGCGACCTTTAGCAAGATGTGCCTAAGAGAAAAATGGCACCTTAAGCACAGATGCTGCATCATACATTTTTCTGGTGGAGAGAGGCACAGACAGTCAGAAAAGAGGGCAGCATTTAGCAGGAAAAACAATGCATGAATATACTCCTTGTTGTTGTTGTTATGCTTTCTTCAATAATTAAGGGCTATGTGGGTATTATGAGAAGTATTATGTGGAAAGTTTCTTTACTTTTTTATTAGTAGCTATGGGGTAGGATGAGAAGTATTATGTGGAAAGTTTCTTTACTTTTTTAATTAGTAGCTATGGGGGTAGGATGAGAAGTATTAGGTGGAATGTTTCTTTACTTATTTAATTAAGGGCTATGTGTGTAGGATGAGAAGTAGTATGTGAAATGTTTCATTACTGATTGCTGCACCATTTTTTATGTCCTGTTGTGAATATGTAGCCTCACTATGTATAACCTTTATATTTTTTTATTAGTGTCACAATGACTACGTGCCAGTTTGTGGTTCCAACGGTGTGACTTTTCGAAATAAGTGCAGTTTACGGGAAGCGGCATGCAGACAACAGAGTGAAATACTAGTGGTTTCTGAGGGATCATGTGTAACCGGTAAGTGTCAATGCTTAGAGATCTTTTTGTGAATCATTAACTGAAAAAAAATATTTAAAGGGCAGGGCAGCCAAGATGGTCGAGAGCACGTGATCCACTAAGGCTCTGCTGCATCCAGCATCAAAGTTAAGGAATGACTATGTAAGATATCCAATTTACCCGCCACAGCACTGGTGCCTGCTCTGGGGAACAAAGGTGGCAGACAGTGCAGTGATGTTTGTGCCCCTAAGATGGAGGATAGCAACGGACACTCCATAGGCCTGTGGAAGCGAGTGATTGGCGTGACGGGCTGGTCGGGCGCATCAGCACTGTAGCTTACTGAGACCCCTGTACTGCAACTCGAGGGTAGCCACCGCATGCTGCCAAGACCGCGGGCCCACCATTGCCATGGCGGGGAACCCCCTGAAACCTTCTGGATCTCCGGTGAGTGGGACGGTGCACAACCGGGTGGACCACGCGAGGCCTGCGAGGCCTGCCTGCCTGATGGGGGGCAGAAATGGACTGAGTGCGCCCCCTGGGAACTAAGGCAGACAAGGTGCTGGTGCCAGGTGAGGGGTCCCCCTACATCAGCACTTGGGCCTCCCAGAGCCATTTGCCCTCAGCAGCGTGGGCCATGTGCCTGGCCCCAAGATGGCTGCGTGAGAGGACTGAGGACAGGCGCTTTCTTTCTAGGTGCCTATATCGACTCCTTGCTAATGGCACGGCTGGATGGTGGCATCTCTTACCCATCTTCGGGCCCTCAGGCAGCCTCATTAATTAGTGGGTGTAAGCACCGCCTCACGCTGCCAGCCTCTCAGTGACTGACCCTAAGATGGCAGATGGAGAAAGCAGGTGGAGAACTCCCCTGATATAGAGACCATGCTGCCGCCCCTGATTCTTATAAGTGGTGTCACCAAGCATCGCAAGCAGGATCACATCAAACCAGGGATCACTTACTCACAGCAACAGAGACACTGTGGCTTGATATGTAACCTTTGGCTAACAAGTTGGAGTATCTACATGGCTCAGTGCTCAGCCAGGGCATTCCACCAAATATGACGCTGCGAGAAATGTGAGAATGTGCCAAACTGGATTCAGTGGGGACCAGGGTGGTGGACCTAGATGCTAAAGTCCTTAAGCTCAAATGCTTTGCCGGCCAGATGGAGGACCTCACAAACTCTCTACACACGCAGCTCAAAGTATCCATTTTGAAAACGGAAGATCTGGAGAACAGGTCAAGGCCCGATAATAAATGTATCTAAGACCTGGAGGAAGGAACAGAGGGCCCGGACCTGGAGGCCTTCGTAACTGACTTATTTGGCAGAAGTGCCACCAAGGGTCAAACTAGACAGGGTCCACTGTGTAGGTCTACAATCGCCTGGTGAAAGAAAATGTCCTTGTGAGGTGCTGGTCAAACTTCACTCCTTCAAGGTTAAGGAAGCTATCCTTCAGATGGCGCAGAAGGCCGGGACATGTACCTTCCAGGGGCTACTTGTTTGCTTCTCCAGGACATAGCTCCTGCCACATTTCCCAAACACTTCAGACCAGTGACTGATAAACTAAGAAGAGAGCACATTAATTACTGTTGGACATACCCATTTGGACTAGCTTTCGAATCTCACAATAAATCACCCCATCTGATAGACCTCTCAGAAGCCCTGGCTCTCTTGGACATTCCTGCCCCGAATCACCAGCAGTTCGGAGATGGACAGGAGACCTCAAGGAATAGTACCAACAGAACTCCAAACATGAACGTCTGGCTCTACCAACGCCACCCACGCCAACACAAGAAATGTTGACTCACTGTAGCTGTGCATCTCATTTTCAAAACCGGAGTTTGATGTCATGGCTTCTTAACACCTTAACCGCGGCGGCAATTCCGCCGCGGTGCGGGGCGTTCTATTAAGTGGGCGGGGCCGCGTCGGCCAACGGACGTGCGCAGCACTACCGAGGTAGTGCTCGCGACGGCCGTTGGCCGACGGGCGCACTTAAAGGGTTAAGAAGGTGGGAGGTGGTGCCTATCTAGCAGCGCAGATGGTTCTCCCATGAATGGGCCTGCAAAGAAAACACTGGATGTCCAGCGAAATGCATGTAATTTTTTCTGGGGCCTTCTCCTCCTTGTTTCTTTTCTATTTCTTACTGTTGATTGATAATGTCTATTGCTATCACATTTCCTCAACTGAATGTGCTTCATTGCAGATGCATTTGCTGTTCAAGACCAAGTCACCTATCAGGATGCAAATTAATTTTCACTGTATGTTAGAACTGGGACCTGTCGTCCCGCTTATTTCTTTTTTTAAATTTTGGATTCTCAGGGTTTGGATGCATGGAGGGCAGATTTTCCTAGTGGCATGGGGGGTGAGGAGAGTGCGGCATAGACTACAACAGATTCCAAAGGGAGGGCGAGGGAGAGAGCATTCCACTTAAATGGGCTGATAGGGGAGGTCCATGGAGCAGATACTGTGGGGTGGCATACCATGGTAATTACTACACTCACTTGGAATAATAAAGACCTGAATTCCCCAACAAAACACCACAAGTTATGGAAATATATACTTGACTAACACTATGATGTAGTTACACTTCAAAAGACACATATTAAGCGTAATGAGGATCACAGATTATGGCATAAATCTTATCCAATGATGTATAAATCCTCAGCCTCTACGAAACATAACAGTGTGAAGATTGTGTTTCATTCGTCAACGCAATTTCAACCACAGGGGTACAAAACAGACAAGGAAGGGAGGATTGTACTAGTAAAGGGCCACCTCAGAGGTAGATTAACCACTTTTGCATCTACTCACACCACTAACACTAATCAAGCCTCATTTGTGCACTCCCTTTTATCATTGTTGAGGTTTTTTGCAGAAGGTGAGATATTTTTTAATGAGGGATTTCAACCTCACATGGAACTCGCGGGCTGACAGCACTCCCCCCCCACAGGTCACCCCTGGGTAGGCCTGGGCAGTAAATTCCACACTGTTCATGTAGTTTGCGGAGTTTTTCGCACTTCGCGGAGCTCGCAGAGTTTCCCTGCTCGCGCTCGCCAATGGTAAGTAGGCAAGGGCGAGCAAGGAAAATCCAATGCTAGGCTGCTTCCCATCGAGATTTCTCATCTCGGGCGGTAGCGGATGGTCGCTACCACTATAAACCTTCCGTTCGCATTGAGGAAGCTGCCGCTTGAGTAGAATGTCTACTGGAGCAGCAGAAAGAAGCTGTGCCCTCTTGCGCTGTACGTATGACATTTGTGTGATTTTACAGCGCGGGACAAACACCCGGCACTAAAAATCAGCGTGAATGGCGTGAGGTAATGCGCTCCACTGCTCGTGGAACTCTGCGTAGCTTGACAGAGTTTTTTTGTCACTTAATGAAGTTCTGCATAGTGGAACTTACACGGAACTTGGTGAACTTTGCCCAGGCCTACCCACGGGGAGCTTCCCCAAAGCGTTGAAGCAAGCAATACATGCACTGGGGCTAATAGACGCATGGCGTACACTTCATCCCAACTCCCGCAATTATACATTTTTCTCCCACTCACACCGTACTTACTCCAGGCAGGAATATGTATTCCTTAGCCAATCCCTCCTGACCGCGACTATCCACCCAATCACTATTTCTGATCATGCGCCGGTAGTGGCAACACTGGATTGCGGACGTGCCCCACTGAGATATCGCCGTTGGTCTTCCGTAGCTCCTTCACCAGATATCGCCTCTTGACGACATGAGGAAAGCCATACGGGAAAATTTTCAACTAAATAACGCTGTGGACACTACTGCCTCTATCGAATGAGATTCATCTAAGGTAGTGCTAAGAGGGAAATGTGTTTCCTTGGTGGCAGCTCTGAACAGGCAGAGAGCGAAAGATTGTCTAGAACTTGAAACAGAACTGCATACATTGGAGCAGACACATAAGGAACAACCAACCCATATCCTGCAGTGGGAAGTTACAGCCAAGGTGGGGAAACTTAACGCTATTTATACCAACAGGACAGATCTTTCAATGCTTCACCTTAAGCGCACATTCTACGACCAGGGCAAAAAGGTCAGATCCCAGCTAGTGAGGCAACTCATGGTCAAGTGAGAGAATATATTGCGAACATTAAGCGAACGACAGGCGACCTCAGTAGCTCTGACACGGAGAAGGCCCAAATATTCGTCGACTTTTACAAGTGGCTCTATACAGATGACCATACCACCGTTCAAGTCCAGCTTGACTACTTGGATCATGTAGAGCTCCCACGGGTGATTCCCCCCAAAATGAAAGACTGGATGATCCTGTCTGGCGATAACAGGCTGGAAGCTCCACAAATCTCCCGGGCCGGATGGCCTCACAGCCCAGTTCTATAAAACCATCAGTTTTGACTTGAACCCCCACTTGACCTCCCTGTAAACTACATAGAAGAGGTGGGAGCTGTTACGCCTTTCCTAAGTGAGGCCCTGATTTTGATGATCCCAAAGACGGTAAAAGATCCTCATTCGTGTGGTTCATATAGACCTATCACGCTATTGAATCTGGATGCCAAGTTTCATTCTAAGATTCTGGCCTCCAGACTGGATTACTTGATGCCGCATTTGATCCACCCGGATCAATCAGGTTTTATAAAGGGAAGACAGACACATGATATTTTGAGGAGAATGCTTCATCTAATGGAAAAGGTCACAATCAAAAGAATACCCACAATACTGCTAAATCTCGATGCTGTGAAAGCATTTGATCAGGTATACTGTCCATTCCTATTTCTTACTCTTAAATGGTATGGCTTCTGTGATCAATTCATAGCAATGATTCAGGCTAACTATGCAACACCTAGGTCTAGGGTCTTGGGCTCAAATCTCATTCAGCTGGAGAGGGGGATGCAACAAGGCTGCCCCTTGTCCCCACTCTTTGTGCTCAGTATTTAACCCCTAGGAATACAGTCCACACCCAATATCAAGGGAATCACCTTTGGCACTGTGGCTCAAAAGATTTCTGTATTTGCTGATGATGTGCTCTTAATGCTCATTAATGCCCTGCCCTCCCTAACAGTGCTCCTGAGGGGATTACGCCAATTTGAAGATGTGGCAGGCTTTACAATTAAACATAACTACATTTTTGTCCTTAATTTTACACTGCCTAAAGCAGATATGGAGATCCTGCTGGCCTCAACTCCCTTCCATTGGGTCAGGAAATAGATCACTAATCTCAGTATTGACATCACCCCCAAACTAGGAGACCAATATTGAGCGAACTTTCCACCACTTCTATTGCAATTGAAAGCAGACCTCAAATGTATCTATCTTGGCTTGGACATATCCATGCCATAAAGATGTCAGAAATGGCCTAGGGTTTTATACCTGTTGCAAAGCCTTCCCATGGAAGTAGATTGGGAATTTTTACCTACTCTGCGCACCTTACTTACGCGTTTCATCTGGCATAATCGCAGGGTCTGCTTACCTCTTAAGCTGCTTCGGCTTCCCAAAGACTCTCGTGGCCTAGCCCTCCCAGATTTCCACATCTACTATAAAGCAACTCAATTAAGTGTCATTTCAGAATGGTTGCTTCGCGAGTCAGATAAACACTGATTGCTTATGAACAGGGCGATAGTGGGGCGAGTTATTTGGGATGTATCATGGAAGCCAAAGGCATATCGCCCACCCAACGCATACCTTAATTCCCAACAAAAATGACTCAAAGTTTGGTATGAGGTGGTTAAGACAACGGGGTGGACTACCTTCTCATCTCCGTATACACCACTGCACTACAATCCAGCATTCCCTTCGGCCCCTTTAATGCCTGGAGGGAAGAAGGGTGCATTACCCTACCTGATATCTTCCATAACTGGGATATCTTGACTTTTGAACATTGCAAGAGGAACTTCCATTTTCTAGACGCAGAGCATTACCATTATACACTGAGACAGTGGTCACTACACCTCGAAGCCAGAATGGCTGCCACATGAGATCTGACCCACCACTGAGCAATTTGTTAAATGAACGGGCACTTCCAGGGGTACCATATCCTTTTTGTACTCGTTACTGCTCTCCACACTCCCTACCTCAAAACCGCGACATGTAACTTTTTGGGAAGACATACTAGGAGAAGACATTTCTGAAGCAAAATGGCTCACTCTTTGGAGATACATTCCGAAATGTAATCCCTCTATAAGTTTGAGAGTTTTGTTCCACACCTGATCATCTTGGTGGAAATAAGATCTACCATCATCTTTCAATTTTGAATTTGAGATAAGATGGCTTAACCCTTTCTCCTGCTTTAGCAATACTTACTTGATGACAGCATGAATAGCGCTGCTGTCCCATAACTGTTGGTCCTCCTGGATTTAAATCTACGATGTTCTGGAGTTTCTGTGCTCTCAGTTTCATATTTCCTTCTTGTTTTGAGCAAACAGTTGATTGTAGCAGAAGGCTTTGGTTGGGGACTCTATTTTGCTGTAGTCCTTCAGGCTGAGGTGATTTGTTCTGGAGCTGCTGCCTTTTCTGATGACTTGAGTCATTTGATTTTCCCATAGAGGTCCTTCTCTGATGCTGCTGCTGTTCCCCTCTGTGCTGTTTTTCATTTCCAATTATTTACAGGCTGCATTTGTTACTGCCAGTCTGGCATGGGATTGTGGGATTGGCCTTTTGGGGCTTTAGTCTAGCCAGTTGTGCTTGATGTTCTTCTCCTGTGTGTTGTCTTTTTCTCTCCCTTTGCTTGAGTTGGGGCTGGGGTGTGCTCTGGTTTCCATCCTTAGACCTGCTGAGACCTAGGTGCTTTCCTCATACAGTGATGCTCCTAACTCATTCCAGTCCAATTTATTGAGCTTGTCATCTGTAGGATCTGTTTATGGCACAGTATTGTTGGCAGGGGCGGATGCTTAGTCTGGCTTGAGATTACCTCTGTTTAGGGTCATTGTGCTTTCAGTGTTTTTCTTTGTTGTTGCATTGGCAGCTTCTCTTGCCATGTGTATGCGTTCTTTGCCAAACTGGGGTCTATGCTAATGTAGCCTCCTGCCTCTCCCTTTAATTAGATTGACCTCTGCCCCTTCTGTTCGCATGCAAATTACTGGTAATGCTGTGGTCAAGGAGTTGTTACTTGCTGGATGTTTCTGTCCGCATCATTTTAGAAGCTTCAGGTCTGGGTCCTTTCTAGTTTGGTGCCTAGCTATTAGTACTGAGTTGCTGCCTTTCTTCTGGGTAATTTGCCCTTATGTTTTCTGCTGCTTCCAAGGTTGTTGTTGTGTTGGCCGTTGGTAGCTCGATAAGTTCCATTGGTCGTTCTTTTCTTTAGGGCATTTGTCTCCTTCAGCACCTTTCACCATTGTCTTGATCTTTCAGCCATTTACTGGGTCATTCCACAGTCCCTTGTCTTCTCTTTGGATGCAGCCATTAATGTGTCTTTTCTTGTGATTTCTGAGTACTGCCATGTCTTCTCCTAGGGCTTCTATTGCATTTCTCCTGACCTTAGTTTCTCGGTTTTGGCAAGGCATTGTGGTTCTGCTTTTGGGCTGTTGCTCTGTGATTCTTGTTTCACTCACCTTGACTGGTATTACTTTACTTGGGTGGTCTCTCTTCGATTGTCTGTGTTTGGGTTCATTACCATCGTTATTGCTTCATATACACTCTGTTAGACCTGGCATCCTTGGCGTGGGTCTCCCTTCCATTTTTTTATGATGCCTCCTATGTTACCAACCCGTTTTTGCTGGTGTTAGATGCTTTGGGCACTGTGCCACTGCTATCCAGTGCCACAGTGCAAGTGCTCCCTAGGATAAATTGTGTTATGTATTAGTGACTCCATGATTGGATGATTGGTTTACTTGTCAGTCCCTAGTACAGTGCACTGAGTGTGCCCAGGGCTTGTAAATCCAATACCGCTGGTGGGCTTGCAGCACTGGTTGTGCCACCCACAGAAGCGGCTTGTCAAATGTGCCTCAGGCCTGCCATTGCAGAGCCTGTGTGCAGCCTAGGGCTGCCATGTCGACTTGGTGAGTACACCCACTTACCAGTCCCTAAACCTTCCCTTTACTGCATGTTGGTCACCCCTAAAGTAGGCCCTAGGGCAGGGTGCATTGTAAGTATAAGGTAGGACATGCCCTGGTGTGTGTGGCATGTCCTAATAGTGAATTACAGCCATTTTCGTTTTTCACTATTGCAAGGCTACCTGCTCCCCATAGGCCAGAATGGGCAGACTAACTATTACACCTTATAGTCAGAACTGACCCAGGGAACATGGTAGAAAAACGAATTTAGTATGCCTGAACTCAGAATGATAAAATACATCTTTTAGTGAAGTTGGTTTTAACATTCTGTGTTTGAAAATACCACTTTTAGAAAGTGGGTATTTTCTTGCCTAAACTTCCAAGCCTGCCTCTGCTAGGTTGTGTATTCCTTGTCTGGAGATTGAGTGACAGGGGCTGGGGGTGGCTACAGGAGACAGGGTGAGTCAGCGCAGGGCTGAATAGAAAGATCTGCATCCAGAGTGGAGGGAGGAGTTGCACCTGGGTCTGAATAGGGCTGTGCCTGCATTCCACAATGCTGGCTCCACCTCCTGCCGGGCGGCTGAGCACCCTGCCCCACATTCTGAAAGGAAAGAAGGAGTCAGAAAAACAAAGTGCTCCAGGACAGACCAGAACTGGTTTTGACTAGGCAGAGGCCTCTCTGCCTTCAGAGAACAAAGGAAAACTGTGTATAAAAAGGGGACCCAGACCCCTAGGAAATTAGATCACTTTGGGAAACAAGAAGAAACCTTTGCTGAGGAGCGGAACCAAGAAGGACCTGAGGAGAAGACTATCCCTAAGCTAGAGGGATCTGCCTGCAGTGGTTGCCTGACTGCCAAAGGAAGGAGAAAGGACTTTGTGTGCACTTTTATTCAACTTGTAAAGTATCTCCAAGGGCTTGAAAAAAGAGCTTGCCTCCTGCTGTAGTCTCAGGGACAACAGACTTCAACCACCAGCTCCCCAAGAATCCTTTGGAAGTGCCTGCTGCTGTTTTGGGCCTTCTGAAGGGACTGCGTGTCGCAAGGAGCTGGAAGCGCGACTCAAGAGGAAGAAGCGTGTCGCCGTCGCTGCTGCTGCCGTCGCAACTCCGAAGGAGGGTGTCGCCGCTGTAGCTGTCGTATTGCACCGCATCGAGAGAAGAGTCTCGCATCAAGGAAGAAGCGTGTCGCCATCGCAGCCGCTGCCGTCGCAACTCCGAAGGAGGGTGTCGCCGCTGTAGCTGTCGCATTGCACCACATCAAGAGAAGCGCCTCGCATCCACGGAGAAGCGTGCCGCCGTCGGAGCTGCTGCCGTCGCATCACGAAACAAGGGTGTCGCCGCTGCAGTTGTCGCATCGAGCGGAAGCGTCTCGCAATGTTGGAGAAGAGTGTCGCAGCCGAAGATGTTGCCGTCGCATCGCTGAACAAGGGTGTCGCCGCTGCAGTTGACGCATCGAATCGAGACTTCTCGCAACCTCGGAGAAGCGTGCCGCATCAGGAAGAACTTGACGTCTTTATTTCTTTGCACCAGAACTTTGTCGCATTTCCATCGCTGCAACATTGCTTGTTGTGGGAGCGTCCCGCATCGTAAGGTACATTGACTTAAAGTGTCGCATCTTAAGAACTGAACTGAACTAAGCTAAAACTACCATTTTAAGTACAGTATTGTGGATTTTTGTCGTTTATGGTCTTGTGTTAAAACTATATAAAGAATACTTATTTTTGATATAAACCTTGTGTGGTGTCCATCTGTAGTGTGTCACTAGATTACTGTATGTGTTCACAAATGCTTTACACACTGCCTCTGAGATAAGCCTGTCTGCTCGTGCCAAGCTACCAAGGGGGTGAGCAGGGGTTATTTTAGGAGTGTACCCCTTTACCCTGACTAGAGGCGAGGGTCCCTATTTGTCACAAGTACCTACCTGTGCCAACTAGAGACCCCCAATTCTAACATTGGTGGTCAGCGGTGGGGATTCTGGACTTGCATTTGTGACTCATGTACAGTGATTGGTGAACACTACTAGTGAGTGCAGACCAAAACGCGACCACATACTGTTGGTAGATTTGTTTTTCTAGGACGTTCCATTTTTGCCAAGTTCAGCCATCATGAAACCAGCATCCATAGCATCTGTTGATTTTGATTGGGAAGAAGAGAAACTAGAATGCTACAATGCAAAGCAGCTGAAGCACTTCTGCAAAAGATTTAATGTTGCAATTACCGGGCTCACCAAGAGGGATGAGTTCTACAAGGCGCTGAGGGCCTGGGTAGAAGCAAGGAAAACCCCTGAGATTGAGGAGGGGGAGAATAATGCAGATGTGCAGCTGGAAGGGCCATTGGGTCCAGGGGAAAGGAAAGCACCTTCCCTAATAGGTAGCAGTGTTTCTGCCAAAGGCCTGTCCCCAGAAGAGCTGGAGGACAGGGAGAGAAATAGGATGCATGAGTTGGAGCTGGCCAAAATGAATGGGCAATTGGAAATTAGGAAACTGGCCCTGGAAGAAAAGAAGCTGCAGCTTGAGCATGATAGAAGTTTGAGGGAGTTGGATTTGAAAGCTAGGAGCTTAGAAATTACTCCCTCTGGTGGCAGCACACCGTCAATGCCTGTGGAATCTAGAGTGTATATTCCTAAAGATGTGGTCAGAGAGTTTTTTAAAAATGATGACATTGGGCAGTGGTTCAAGGCCTATGAGGTAGCCATGTCTTCCCACCGGGTCCCTGAGAAGGATTGGGGAGCGGGGTTGTGGGGACGGTTCCTTGGTGAGGGGCGGGACACACTGCTAGATTTGCCTTCTGATGTCCATAATTCATATCGCCACATGAAGGATGCTTTAATGTCTAGGTATGGTTTAACTCCTGAATTGTATAGGCAGAGGTTCAGGGGTTGCACGAAGATAGAGAACAGTACCTGGGTTGAATATGTCACTTTTTTCTGCAGAGCATTGGATGGTTGGGTGAAGGGTAGCAAAGTTGATGATTTTCAAGGGCTCCTTGATTTGATTGCATGGGAGCACTTGTCAAGTAACTGTTTTCCAGAGCTACGCCAGCACCTGATAGATAGCAGGCTGACTATCCCTAGGAAGCTTGCTGAGGAGGCGGACCGCTGGGTCAGTACCAGGGTCCACAAGGGTCACGTGGGAGACTCAGCCAAGGGTGGGCAGGGTCCCCAGCAGAAGAGTGGGGGGACAAGGGTAAACAGAGGGAGTTCCAAAGAAGGCCCCAAAGTAGTCCCCAAGGGAACCAAGGGAAAGGTTCCCAGCCTCCCCCCAGAAACCCTCAGGGGCCCCGACAGGTCCACCTGTTCAAAGAGGACCCCTGAGATGCTACAAATGTGGGGACCTGGGTCACATAGCGAGTGATCCCAAGTGCCGCCAGTTTGGAAAAACCGCACCCACTGGTGCAGCCCCCCCAGAGGGGTGGGGCCCCGCACAGATGTCCCTTGTCTCATTAGGAGACTGTGAGATGGTCCCCAAGACCCAGCTGCCTGATAACACTAAAAAATACAGGCAGTGGGTGACCATCAATGGCCACAGGGTGGAGGCTCTTAGAGATACAGGAGCCAGTGTGACAGCTGTCAAGTGTCACCTGGTGTCTCAAGAGCAGGTTGTCCCCCATGCATTCTATCCAGTTGTTGCCGCTGACAACACAGAGAGTCACTGCAAAGTGGCTCAGGTTCCCTTTGAGTGGGGGGTCTCTGGTACTCTTCAGGTAGCTGTGAGGCCCGCCATGCCTGTTGACTGTTTGTTAGGGAACAACTTGGAGAGCTCACCTTGGGCGAAGGTGGAGCGAAGTGCTCATTTGGAGATGTTGGGTTTGCCTGACTGGGCGTGTGTGACCACCCGGTCCATGGCAGCAAGTAAAGGTGCTCAAGAGGACCTGGAGCCTGAGAGGGAGGCCCAGGTACCTGCCGTCACGAGAAGGGGCAGGGGGCGCGGGAAACCGGCCCCTGAAGTTCCCACGGTCCAGGAGGAGGCAGACCCTGAGGGGGATGCCCTGGAGCCTACAGGGGAACAGGTAGCTGAACTGGGGGACCTGCCTGAGCTGACCCATTGGCAGCAAGAAGGAGGACCCTCCAGGGAAGAATTCTGCAAGGAGCAGAAAGAATGCCCTTCTCTGGTGGGTCTGCGGCAACAGGCTGCAGACCAGGCAACAGGTGATCAGTCTGGGTCACATTGGGTCTATTGGGAGAATGATCTCCTGTATACTGAGCCTAAGGTTGCTGAGCCTGGGTCAGCCCGTGTGCTGGTGGTACCCCAGTGCTTCAGAGCCTTCCTACTGGGGCTGGCTCATGATGTTCCATTGGCAGGACATTTGGGGCAGGACAAGACTTTTGAGAGGCTTGTCACCCACTTTTATTGGCCCCAAATGCGCAGGAGTTCAGACACTCACTGCAGGACATGTCAGACTTGCCAGGCAAGTGGAAAGAGTGGGAGGAAGCGCAAGGCTCCTCTCCAGCCATTCCCTGTAGTCAGCACCCCCTTTGAACGGGTGGGTATTGACATTGTGGGGCCACTGGACCCCAAGACAGCCATGGGCAACAGGTTCATCCTGGTCTTGGTGGACCATGCCACCCGGTACCCGGAAGCCATACCTCTGAGGACAGTGACGGCCCCCGTGGTGGGACGAGCACTGATGGGAATTTTCTCCCGAGTGGGATTCCCTAGCGAGGTAGTGTCTGACCGGGGGACCAACTTCATTTCCAAGTATATGAAGTCCCTGTGGCAGGAGTGTGGGGTAACCTACAAGTTTACCACTCCTTATCACCCCCAAGGAAATGGATTGGTTGAAAGGTTCAACCGAACCCTCAAAGGCATGATTATGGGTCTTGAGGAACCTATGAGGCGTAAGTGGGACGTCCTCTTACCATGCCTGCTCTTTGCTTACCGTGAGGTGCCACAGAAATCTCTAGGGTTCAGTCCCTTTGAGCTTCTCTATGGACACCCAGTAAGAGGACCTCTAAGTTTGGTCAAAGAAGGCTGGGAGCAATCTCCCAGGAAACCTCCCCAGGATGTATACTGTTACATGCTGGCCTTTAGGAACCAAACTAGGCGTTTCAGGCAACTCGCTGAGGCGAATCTGGAAGCCAGCCAGGAGGAGATGAAGCGGTGGTACGACCAGAATGCCACTCTGGTAGAGCTTCAGCCTGGCCAGAAAGTATGGGTCATGGCCCCAGTGGAGCCCTGCGCGCTCCAGGATAAGTGGACCGGACCCTTTGAGGTTGTAGAACGCAAAAGTCCGGTTACCTACTTGGTGGACTTGTGGTCTCCCAGGAACCCCTTGAGGGTCCTGCATGTCAACCGCCTGAAGCCCCACTTGGAGAGGTCCCAAGTGGGCATGCTCTTAGCGACAGATGCTGGGACGGAGGAGGAGACCGAGCCTCTTCCTGACCTCCTGTCAGCAACAGAGCAAGATGGGTCAGTGGATGGTGTCAACCTCTCTTCCACCCTGACCCCTGAGCAACAGAATGACTGCCGCCAGTTGCTGGGACAGTTTTCTGATCTGGTCTCCCTGGTTCCCGGTGTCACAGATTGGTGCATCCATGATGTGGACACTGGGGACAGTACGCCTGTGAAGCACAAATCTTACAGGGTGACTGACAGGGTGAGAGCTTGCATCAAGGAGGAGGTCTCCAAAATGCTTGCATTAGGGGTGATTGAGTCCTCTAACAGTCCTTGGGCTAGCCCAGTGGTCTTGGTCCCAAAGGCTGCCGCACCGGGTACCACACCAGAACTCCGGTTCTGTGTGGACTACCGAGGGCTCAATTCAGTCACCCGGACTGACGCGCACCCCATCCCCAGAGCTGATGAGCTCATAGATCGGCTAGGGGCTGCCCGGTACCTCAGCACGTTTGACCTGACGTCTGGGTACTGGCAGATCGCCTTGACCGATGGGGCAAGAGAGAGGTCAGCATTCTCCACACCAGATGGGCACTACCAGTTCCGGGTGATGCCCTTTGGGATGAAGAATGCCCCTGCCACCTTCCAGAGGTTGGTCAACCAGGTGTTGGCTGGACTGGACTCGTTCAGTGCCGCCTACCTGGATGACATCGCAGTGTTCAGCGCCAGTTGGGAAGAACATCTGCGCCACCTCTGGGAAGTGTTGATGGCGCTGCGGAGAGCAGGCCTCACGATCAAGGCGAGTAAGTGCCAGATCGGGCAGGGTTCCGTGGTGTACTTGGGACACCAGGTGGGGAGCGGCCAGGTGGCGCCCCTACAACCAAAAATTGAAACCATCCTGAATTGGGAACCCCCCAAAACCCAGACAGAAGTGAGGGCCTTCTTAGGACTCACGGGTTACTACAGGAGGTTTGTCAAGGGGTATGGCAGCATCGTTGCACCCCTGACAGAGCTGACTTCCAAGAAGCAGCCCAGGAAAGTGATTTGGACTGACACCTGTCAGAAAGCTTTTGAGGCCCTGAAAACTGCCATGTGCACGGCGCCCGTGCTCCTGGCACCCAACTTCTCCAAAGAGTTCGTAGTACAAACAGACGCTTCAGAGCATGGTTTGGGGGCTGTTCTGTCACAGATGAATGAGGAGGGCCTAGATCAACCCGTAGCCTTCATCAGTAGGAGGTTACTACCACGGGAACAGAGGTGGAGTGCTATTGAGCGTGAGGCATTTGCTGTGGTCTGGGCACTGAAGAAGCTGAGACCATACCTGTTTGGGACTCACTTCCGGGTTCAGACGGACCACAGGCCCCTCAGATGGTTGATGCAGATGAGGGGTGAGAATCCAAAGCTGTTGAGGTGGTCCATTTCCCTACAGGGGATGGATTTCACGGTGGAACACCGCCCTGGTACAGAACACGCCAATGCTGATGGTCTGTCCAGATTTTTCCGCCTTAGTGAAGAGAACTCCCCTGAGGTAGGGTAGTTCTCCCCACATTTCAGCTGGAGGGGACACGTGTTAGACCTGGCATCCTTGGCGTGGGTCTCCCTTCCATTTTTTTATGATGCCTCCTATGTTACCAACCCGTTTTTGCTGGTGTTAGATGCTTTGGGCACTGTGCCACTGCTATCCAGTGCCACAGTGCAAGTGCTCCCTAGGATAAATTGTGTTATGTATTAGTGACTCCATGATTGGATGATTGGTTTACTTGTCAGTCCCTAGTACAGTGCACTGAGTGTGCCCAGGGCTTGTAAATCCAATACCGCTGGTGGGCTTGCAGCACTGGTTGTGCCACCCACAGAAGCGGCTTGTCAAATGTGCCGCAGGCCTGCCATAGCAGAGCCTGTGTGCAGCCTAGGGCTGCCATGTCGACTTGGTGAGTACACCCACTTACCAGTCCCTAAACCTTCCCTTTACTGCATGTTGGTCACCCCTAAAGTAGGCCCTAGGGCAGGGTGCATTGTAAGTATAAGGTAGGACATGCCCTGGTGTGTGTGGCATGTCCTAATAGTGAATTACAGCCATTTTCGTTTTTCACTATTGCAAGGCTACCTGCTCCCCATAGGCCAGAAAGGGCAGACTGACTATTACACCTTATAGTCAGAACTGACCCAGGGAACATGGTAGAAAAACGAATTTAGTATGCCTGAACTCAGAATGATAAAATACATCTTTTAGTGAAGTTGGTTTTAACATTCTGTGTTTGAAAATACCACTTTTAGAAAGTGGGTATTTTCTTGCCTAAACTTCCAAGCCTGCCTCTGCTAGGTTGTGTATTCCTTGTCTGGAGATTGAGTGACAGGGGCTGGGGGTGGCTACAGGAGACAGGGTGAGTCAGCGCAGGGCTGAATAGAAAGATCTGCATCCAGAGTGGAGGGAGGAGTTGCACCTGGGTCTGAATAGGGCTGTGCCTGCCTTCCACAATGCTGGCTCCACCTCCTGCCGGGCGGCTGAGCACCCTGCCCCACATTCTGAAAGGAAAGAAGGAGTCAGAAAAACAAAGTGCTCCAGGACTGACCAGAACTGGTTTTGACTAGGCAGAGGCCTCTCTGCCTTCAGAGAACAAAGGAAAACTGTGTATAAAAAGGGGACCCAGACCCCTAGGAAATTAGATCACTTTGGGAAACAAGAAGAAACCTTTGCTGAGGAGCGGAACCAAGAAGGACCTGAGGAGAAGACTATCCTTAAGCTAGAGGGATCTGCCTGCAGTGGTTGCCTGACTGCCAAAGGAAGGAGAAAGGACTTTGTGTACACTTTTATTCAACTTGTAAAGTATCTCCAAGGGCTTGAGAAAAGAGCTTGCCTCCTGCTGAAGTCTCAGGGACAACAGACTTCAACCACCAGCTCCCCAAGAATCCTTTGGAAGTGCCTGCTGCTGTTTTGGGCCTTCTGAAGGGACTGCGTGTCGCAAGGAGCTGGAAGCGCGACTCAAGAGGAAGAAGCGTGTCGCCGTCGCTGCTGCTGCCGTCGCAACTCCGAAGGAGGGTGTCGCCGCTGTAGCTGTCGTATTGCACCGCATCGAGAGAAGAGTCTCGCATCAAGGAAGAAGCGTGTCGCCGTCGCAGCCGCTGCCGTCGCAACTCCGAAGGAGGGTGTCGCCGCTGTAGCTGTCGCATTGCACCGCATCAAGAGAAGCGCCTCGCATCCACGGAGAAGCGTGCCGCCGTCGGAGCTGCTGCCGTCGCATCACGAAACAAGGGTGTCGCCGCTGCAGTTGTCGCATCGAGCGGAAGCGTCTCGCAACGTTGAAGAGTGTCGCAGCCGAAGCTGTTGCCGTCGCATCGCTGAACAAGGGTGTCGCCGCTGCAGTTGACGCATCGAATCGAGACTTCTCGCAACCTCGGAGAAGCGTGCCGCATCAGGAAGAACTTGACGTCTTTATTTCTTTGCACCAGAACTTTGTCGCATTTCCATCGCTGCAACATTGCTTGTTGTGGGAGCGTCCCGCATCGTAAGGTACATTGACTTAAAGTGTCGCATCTTAAGAACTGAACTGAACTAAGCTAAAACTACCATTTTAAGTACAGTATTGTGGATTTTTGTCGTTTATGGTCTTGTGTTAAAACTATATAAAGAATACTTATTTTTGATATAAACCTTGTGTGGTGTCCATCTGTAGTGTGTCACTAGATTACTGTATGTGTTCACAAATGCTTTACACACTGCCTCTGAGATAAGCCTGTCTGCTCGTGCCAAGCTACCAAGGGGGTGAGCAGGGGTTATTTTAGGAGTGTACCCCTTTACCCTGACTAGAGGCGAGGGTCCCTATTTGTCACAAGTACCTACCTGTGCCAACTAGAGACCCCCAATTCTAACACACTCAAATATTAGAACTGGGATCAGGAAGAGCGACATAGTGGTAACAACGTGGTTACTTGCTAGTGTCAGAATTGCTAGTTTATGTATTCATCACCACAAGTAAGTGTTGGCTTATACATTTAAGTTGTTTGCAATAGATGCACAAAAATAGTTTCACACCTCAATTCAATTTCGTCACACAAATATGGCTGTATGTCAAATTCTGGATGATAGAAACATAATGCTACCAAAATATCATGACAAAGATATAGAGGACTAAATTATTGAGAAGGTAAGTGTGTGCAAACTAGTGGGATTTTGACATCGGGAAAGGAATTATCCACACTTAAGTGCAATTCTAATTGTGTGAGGTTGTAGAAGTTCCAGGACGGATATATCTGCAAAAGGTTGTGAGCACATAAACGCATATGTTTGTGAGTTTTCAAAAACTTTTGCAGGCAATTTCCCCTACTGAAAATAGGGAAAGATTTACTCCTGTCAAGATAAAATGGCTATGGGTGTAGGGGAACAGGTGTTTCCCCGTGGAGAGGGAAAAAATAACTAAACATTGCAAATGCACTTATGCATTATAGTTGCACATGCAGGGTAGTATTGATGTGATTACACATATTTAATTCAGCTACATATTTGTTTAGTCCTTACATTCTGAGTCTTCTTTGAGAATTCCAAGAAAGTCGACATTTGCTCCAAGCAGAGAGTTAACCCCATGGAAGCAATTTTCTTATTTTCTTTTTGACCTGTTTTCACTCACTCCCTTTATCAACACATTTTCTTTCCCTACATGTAAACCAAATGGCAATAAGTAATACCTAATTTGCACTGTAATCCAACCAAAGATGATAGCAGCCTTCTGCATTTGCCATCACGATTCTAAATTTGAAATGTTAGATATAAAATGCTTCATATGTACTTAAAGTCCCCCTGCCTGCTCTTCTGGTTTATTTGTACTACTTATACAATGCTGCTGCAGTATTAGATGACAATTCTGGAAAGCAAAGAAAGGAATCATTTGTTCTGCAGCATCTTGGGATTTTTCAGGCTAGCATTTCAGAATGTCATAAAAAATACATTATGTGATTTGAATTATTCACTACCAAGTGGTATTTACATTATATGCACAAATGGATAGCTACTGTTCGTTTTGATAAGCATGGTCTTTTGTAATAGAAAGTATTATCAAAGGAATGGCAAGTGAAAGGATCAGAAGCAATAATGTAGCAGAGGTTCTGTGAAAAATGATAAGAAAGTTCTAGGTGGAGTCATACTGAAAAGCCCTCTTTTGACCTTACAACTACTAACATACAGTACAGCATGGACCAATGGTTCAAGTTATTTCGTTTCACTCAAATCCTGATTAAATTCCTTTATAGTCCATGCCCTTTCTAGCAGGAGCTTAAGACTTAGTGTGCTTCACTTTAGTTTATAAAAACTACAGTCAGTTTTTCTTTTCCCACTGTATCCTAAAATATCAAGCTATGGATTCAATATAGTTGGCGATATATTCATCCATATATGCATGGTGCAGCCAACTGTTTTCAACACCATGCCTGTCTTTAATGTGGTAACATTCATGTTCATACTGTGTATCCATACAAAACTGTTACTGAATGGTGCCCGTCGCATGCATTTTTATTTTTTGCTAACAGCAGTGTCTGTACTTCACTATAGGAGCTTGCCGTGCTTGAAATGCATGAACAGCTGTCTCAAATGATAAGTGTGCTTTATTCCTGACTCTAATTTTTGTTCACTAGTTCTGCTTGATTCCAGAATTGTTTCTTGGCACTTTTACTTAAGTCCCAGTAGGCCTGACTGGTGTGAAGCCTGACTCCTTGTGTTAAAAGAATTAGCAAATGAGGGCAGTGATGTTAACATAAATAGATGAGTGTTCATCGAAATATGAAATCATAGTGCAAAAAAAGGAAAACTTGAAGGACTTCAATAGGACACTTAGATTGAATTTTCTACAGTGATGTAGTATCAGATCATATTTAGAATAATCCTATAAGGTTTGTTAGTCAAACAATTCACGGTAATGTTGCTCACAATAGTAATGACGTTAAGGAGCAGTCCTAGTCAGCAATTCTTAAATCTAACTAATCAAGAATAATTAGTATACAAAATCTTCAATTGTTTTAACTTTACTCAAAAAATCCATAGCTGGCCCTTCAACCCAGCTAACTATCATCCAGTCTCATAATGTCCTTTGTTGCCTAAAAGTTTGGAAAAATGTGTTTGTAACTGTCTCGCATTATTTCTCACTACCCAGAATTAAATGAACTAATTTAAATCTGGCTTCGAAGGTATACCCTCCACTGAAACTACACTTTGTCGCATCTTCAATTTCATCACATCAGCTCAACCACACAACTGCAATTTTTTTTGTCATATTTGCTATTGAAGGCTGTCCTTCTTTCTGCTATCACTGCTCAGACGATTAAAGATCATGCCCCAAATGGTTCTCTTCCTATTTCTCTGAAAGCTCCTTCTCCACCTCATAGCGCTCTTCATTCTAACAGAGGTGTCCTTGATCTCTTCGCAGCATTTGAGACAGTGTCCATCCAATGCTTCTCAGACATTTGTCTCTAATATGTAACTCCGCCAATGCTCTAGCCTGGCTCGAATCTGTTCTGTTAGAAATGTCTCACACTGTTTATCTTCTGCCCTATCGCTCTGCCAATGAACCTGTTTTCTGAGAGGTTGATCAGGGCTCTTCACATAGCCGTACACCTTTCAGTAAATATGTTAAGGGCTCCTGTCGTGCAGCTCCCATAAAATGGAAATATTGGTCATCCGTGATCAAATCACCCTGTGGTCCTCTAACAAGTAGACTCCGGAGCTTGGTTCACTTCATAATGGATACAAAATGTAGGCCTACTTTTTGACAGTTCTCTTTACTTCACTGACCAAATTAATTGTGTTTAATGTACCCATTTATATAAATCCCTCTTCTTGGCAAATCATTTGTCTTTCCCCAATTGACTGATCACAAACTGTTATACTGTCCCTTTCTTCCTATTTCAGATTATGGCAATGCACTGGGCATCCCATGAATCACGATTCATCGTCTTCAGATCGTCCAGAATGCAGCCACTCAGCCATTTTTAGTCTTCCTGCCTTTACTTTAACTATCCCACTGCTATGGCCTATGCTGGCATCTAATCACAGAGCATTCCATATTAAATGCTTAATGCATTTGCCATGGGACTTTTTATTAGGAGAGTCCCAACTCTTGTACATTAATTTACCCCTTTGTCATCTGTCATACGCTGTACTCTTGGATTCTGCCACCCTCATGCATTTTCTGTCCTTTAGAAAATTTTGCAACAGTTGTTGTATCTACAAGGAGCATAAGGAATGGAGAAGAACGCAACATGTAAAGTGCTTTGGACTGACGCCTGATCGCACGGGCAAGGCACTAGATTATGCAACCAGTCATTACACTGGGGGAAGATGACTTATCTATGAAATATGTTGAGGCAAACCCTAAGCAGGATAAATAACATATAGTGCTGTTTATCAAATGTTTAAAAAATATTGCTTGCTCCTTGAGGGATCAAGGTGCAGATATTGGGTGGCAGAGGGAAGTGCAGACACCCTGTTCCATTTTTCTTCCTCCCAGAAAATTTAACTTGTATCCCTCAGTGTCTTCTTGGGTATATTGGGCAGGAGTCGCAGGGGCTCTACAAATAAGTTCCGCCTTTCCATGGGCAGTGTCAGGTCCCTAACACCTCTCAACCAAGGAATATTGAAGGACTGTGACAGAGACAGGCAGTCCTTGATTACCAATCTGTTTAGGAAAAGAGCCTACTCACTCAGATTCTGCGCTACAATAACAAAGGACAAGTCCTTCAAACATCCTCATGGTACATAAGCCCTAGTGCCCTGTGTGAAATAAACAAGGAGGTGGATGGTGGTAAACCCAAAAGGCATCGTGTATATATTTATTTTCAGTAGTCTGTAATGGCAGTAATGCCTGAGAACCCCACACCCCTGCGCTGTAGGTGGCCATATCAACACATTTAGCACGATAAATGGCCAACATGTGAGTGAGTGATCTTTTGCCCAGTTTATCAGCAAAGGAGAAAACTGCATTAATACTCCTTGCAAGCTGATTATTTCTGTTACCTTTCTGTGGGGTCTAGGACCCCCGCCATTAAAGGTTACCCCCAAATAGTTAAAGTTAGCCACATCTTTAAGAGGGGCTGCCTGGAGCTTAAAAACTGGCCTCGGGTCAAACCTACGACCGCAGGACATTACAAAAGACTTACCAGTGTTACTCTTCATATCTAGCCCCTCCATAAAGGAGGCAAAGGCTTTCAGGAGATGCTGCAGAGCTACCAGTGTACAATCCATGATGACTGCATCGTCTGCGTACAATAGAAAGACTTTAGCATTAACCATAGTTGAAATGTAGATGGCCTAACCCCCTTTTGAGTGCCCAGAGGGGATAAAGTGCTGGTACATGGAATTTGCTAAACCCATGGATATGGGCAGGCAGGATAGACCATGTTCCTGTAGGCATAAAATCAAGTTGGAACTCACAAACTCAGTCCATGAGTTGTCCTCGATTTTCCTTTTAATTCTGGCCACATTCCACACTAACAAGGAAAATTTGGGGGGATGGGCGTTTCCACTGTCAGGCCATTGCACACCTCCATCTTGTGTTGTATCCCAGGCCAAACAATCAGGAAGTCTGTAAGGTGTGATAAGAATTTCAACCCCTGAACACCATCTACTAATTTGGGGCCCGACTCACAAACAGCCCCCGTAGTCGTGGCAGAGACTCTGCACTCGGGACAGAATCTCCGCACTACAGTTTCTCAAAGCAGAGATTCCGCCCGAGTGCGGAGCCTCCGCCACGACTATGGAGGCTCTTTGTGAATCATGCCCCAAGGTGCAGGAAAAGCCCGTTGGAATCCGGTAGCTGTATTTGTGACAGGACGTGGAGGTCCACCTGACCCATAATTCACCAGGAAGGGCCTTTATCGAGCTCCATCTTTAATTCATTGGCCGCTGGTCGCCGGAGGCAGGCTACGAATTCAGAATGTCTCAGTTGTGTGCACAACACTGACATGAGACAATAAAACTGATCATGAGCAAATAACAAAATTCTTAGACCAAATAAGTACCCCAACACTCTCAGGATAGCAATGTAAAGAAGTAAGGTGACTGTTTTAATGGAAGTTTCTCTCTATATGATAATCAAGCCAAGATTATCTGATAACAGGTGCGAAGAATGAATTAGGCAAATCAAACCACTTTTGCACAGTTGACTAGTACATAATGGTCAACGATTACATACACAAATCACATTTTGTCACTTCCCCCACATGCTGTTATATTTTCAAACCATACTAGAAATTTCACATAATGGGCGATCACCCATTTTCTATGTAAAAGATAATTTTGTGACATTGATACTTCCTTTAAAGCTACAGTCCTTTTAGTGCCTGTGAACACTGTATTTTATGATGTGCTGTTCAGTGGAGACCATTTGTTGAAGCGCCTCAGACAAATTTTTACACTTCGTTACTAATATTGGCATGTTTTAAATATCACAACACTTCTCAACCAAGCAGTTGAAGACAAGTCACTCCTTTTTTCACTCACTGTTACTTGTTTTTACATTCACTAACTATTTTCTTAATTCAACCTAACACTGTAAATTGTTGTTTTTTCATACACTACTTTTCCTAATTCACCCAAACAATGCCAGTCAAGCAATCCCTATTTTCATCATGAGTGTGTTATTGTTTGAAAATGTCAGTCATGCACAGTTCCATTTTATCAATCTCTCACCCGGATATTTAGCTATGACCAAAGAGATGGTAACTAACTGTCTCATATTCACTCACATGCATTGAGGACACACTTGCAAACATTTTTCCCTTCTACCCTCCTATTTTGCTGAATTTGTTTTTGTTGATCTCAGGACTTTGCACTTTACCACTGCAAACCAGTACTGACGTACTTGTGCTCACTCTCTAAAACATGGTACAATTGGCTTACACCTGATTGGCATATTTAATTTACTTGTAAGTCCCTAGTAAAGTGGTATACCATATACTTAGGACTGGCAAATTAAATGCTGCTAGTGGGCCTTCAGCACTTATTGTGCCACCCACTTAAGTAGCCCCTTAAACCATGTCCCAGGTCTGCCATTACAGCCTTTGTGTGCAGTTTTAAACTGCCATTTCAACCTGGCAAAATAAATGTTTTGAAATGCCTAAACCTTCCTTTATAATGCATATAAATTCACCCCTAAATAGACCATAGGGCGGAGTGCATTGTATTAAAAAAGTTTGACATGTACCTGTAAGTTTACATGTCCTGATAGTGAAAAATTCTTAAATTCGTTTTTGACTACTGTGAGGCCTACCTCTCCTATAGAATAGCATTGGGTTTCCTTATTACATTTAATAAGTGATAACCTTTGATTGGGAGCAGGTAGGAACGTCATGTTTGCTGCCTGAGAGTTGTAATGTAAAACCCTCTTTAATGATAGAGTCAGATTTTACTTCACAATTCTGAAAAGGCCACTTGTAGAAAGTTGCATTTCTTGTCCAAAGCATTTGTTGATTCGTGCGTGGGCGCAGTATGAGAGACAGCTGCCTCAAGCTCAGACAAGACCAAAGTCCTCATCCCGGGGCACAACACCTCTGCTTGGGAAGACTCCATGGTGGCCCGCCACGTTAGGAACCCCCCACACCCACAGACCACACACGAAACCTCTGCATCATACTGGACTTCTTGGTCACAATGAGCCACCAGATCAACGCCGTCTTCTCATCATGCTCCCATAATCTTCGCCTGCTTCAAAAGACCTTTCAGATGGATCCCCACTAAGGCCAGAAAGACTGTCACCCACGCTCTCATCAGCAGCAGACTCGACTACGGCAACGCACTCTACGCAAGTTCATACTTGTGTTTGTGCAGCACCATACTGTGATTAGTGTTACACTAAAATCACAAATAAATAATTTAAGCTCAGAGTTGACCTCTTTTAAAATTTACTTTCTTTTTTGATTAGCTATTTTTTGCTATTTTTCTTTCTTTTCCACATTTAAGTTTTTTCCACCTCCTTTTTGCCTAAAATGGAGATGGAGCTGCTCATGCTGCCCAGCCTGTTTTTCTATGCTACTGCGATGACCATCCACAGCACTCTCCCTGCCTCAACAGGCTTGAAATAATCACAAGGCCTCTTTTTCTCACAACATTCTCATCAACTGTATACATTGTGCTTGGGGCTTGGATATTCCGTGGCTGACTTATGTTAAATATACTTTTGTTACTCTGGACAAATCTAGTTTGTTTAGCACTCCGGCATCTGTAGGTAAGGCTAATAAGATCATTGTGAAACTATTGTTTCTGGATAAATGTTGTACTGAACGGGAACGTCTAAAATTGAGCAAACCACTAATATTGACCTATTCCGTTTTGATAAATGCTGTTCTAGAGCCTTATTTAACATATGTGACCAATAATTGGGAAAGAGTTCTACTGTTAAAACTCAGGGCGGGTATCGTGTGTCATATGTTGTGTTTTCCTTTGTGTCATTATGGCAGTTTAACTGATAAGAAATGCGCCTGCCACAATGTTTTCACCTGATATTTTGCACATTGTATAAACCTTTTAGAATATGTTATCTATTACCTCTTTGTAAATCTTACAATTTTAAACAATGTAGAGTAGCCCTTAGCTTTTTACAATCATTGCCAAGTAGTGATGTCTGTTTTAGAGTGATCAGTTTTCTTAAGGCATCTGTGTTTTACCGGATAAGTCTTGATCTCTAGTTAATGTATTTTCATATTGCTGCTAATGATTGCCATATGTATGTTTTTAGAATTCCTTTATGTTTATCTTTTGTGATTGTCTTTGACATTCGAATAAAGGAAGGCTTGACTTTGACTACTGAATAGCACAGATTCTGGACCAAGATCTAGCTTTCTGCCAAATTTGGTGTAAAGTTGTTCAGCCTTTTGGGCTGTAGCTGTGTCTAAATTTCCTATGGAAAAATGAATGAGAAAACGTTTGGAAGCCCCCCTTTTACTTGGCCCCTGCTTGATGGGTCACCTCAAAAGTTTCTAGGTAGAAGCTGAGGTGAAAGATCATTTTTTTGGAAAGTTTTATAAAGATTTGTCAAATGGTGCCAAAGTTATTTCCTATGGAAACACAATCCTAACCATATACATATGTGTGTATATATATATATATATATATATATATATTGTTTCTGAGTTGGGGCTCCTACTGCCTTCCCCCGCCCTCCGCAGAGGATCGCCGAAAGCTGGCGGAGCACGCCAAACATCCGATTTCTTACAATATAACAATAAGGCGATCACTCAGAGGTCTGCATGCACCAGTGTTGTATTTATTCTCGGTTAACCGAGATATATATATATATATATATATATATATATATATATATATATATATATATATATATATATATATATATATATATATATATGTGTATATATATATATATATATATATATATATATATATATATATAAATACATATGCGTAATACACTGATTTACTTCCACATTTCATTTTTTACGTACTCACTAACCTCAAAGGTGTCTCTTGGCATGGAGCTTGTTGGAACTTTTAAAAATTTATTTTCCTGAGTTTTTTTAAAGCCTGGCAGAGATTGGGCTTGGCGAAGTTCAGTAGGCATTGAATTCCAAACCATATGGCCATAGGTGAAAAAGGCCCTGCCTCCCCTTGAGTTCAGTTTAAAGCGAGCGGATATCAGGTGCTTCCAAAATAGGCTCCTGAGGCTACTGGTTGGGATGCACATTTTGATTCTATTAACTAGAGAAGCAGGTGAAGTTTGTGTCATCACTGACATGTGAAGCAGACAATTTTAAACTGCATTTGTTGACTCCCTGGGAGGTAGCTCAGAGGTCTCTAGCTGCAGAGATGTGGTCCCTTTTATGTAAACACTAAGTCATACAGTTGTATTCCAGTCTTTCTGCAGTACAAATCTGATAAACGTGAAGCACAGATTTGATAAACCAGGAACTCTGCATGAAAGTTGGTGGCACCAAATACTAGACTTCAGTTCATAGAAATAGCTATGCACCACTGTTTTGATTTGGGCATTAATATTTTTTAACTTAGATTTAGTAAAATAATTTCCAAAGAGTTTAGAGGTGGGAAGAGAAGTTACCCTAAACCATTCTTGTTTAGCTCGGTCTTTGAGCTGTTCAATTGAGCTCTTCACTAGCAACTTATCTGCAGTCATCCACCTATTGATTTTATTCCAGAAGTTCTGTTGCATTTTCATGACAACGGGCTCATTGGGTGACAGCAACATTTCAGTGTGGAGTCACCATCCTTTTTGGTATTTAAAATTGAGTTATAATAATATTTCTTTACACAATGGTGGCTATGACAGTTTGGCAGTTTTCTAATTCTCTAAATAAGCATCCCCAACCTCTTCAAAGTGTGATCACTGATGAGGGTGCCATTAGGTGTGTATTCCACAAATATGGAACATGGCTGAAGGACCCTAGAAAGGGCAATAAACTGGCTGTCATTGGTCCTAAAAGTAAAGCACCTACATGTAGGTAAAAAAAAAACGGTCCATGTATGCTTCATGTCCCTGCTATTGATGTTTTTTTAACTTAGAAAACAGGCAAACAGGAGGTGTTGGCATTAGTCCTAGCCATTTGATTGGCTCAGACAATCTCAGCATTCACTACAGGGTATTGTCAAGAATTAGTATTAGAAAATGTAACCATGCTCATGTCATCAACTTCAGAAATATGGTGGGCTTTGTCAGATCTATAGGGAGTTGAATATGTGATCTTCCGATTATGCATACACCGATCGCAGCGACAGACATTTAACTCACTGTACTATCCTACAAGATTCTGCTTTAATATACGTGTTATTCTGCATGGCACTAATGCCACACGCTTCTACCAGACCTATGGACTCATTACAAGTCCATTTCTCATCCCGATTCACACAGAGTTCCTGCTCAAATTAAAATTACACATTTTGCAGGGAACAAAAAGGCACATTTGGTAATTCCCACTCTTTAAAATTTCACTAGGAAAAACCTGAAAATGATAAAAGTGTCTGGAATAGGTGAAAATCTTCATAAATCAGTACTCAAATAGAGATTCATTTGTATATTCCTCATTTAAAGGGTTAAAAACTGTAAACGGGTAAACCTAGTAATCACCACACCCTGTGTATCGGCAATTGAAGACAATCATGTCAACATCCTTAAGAAGGATTTAGGGTTAAAGGTTTACAACTGTTTTCATAAATTCCATGAAGGCCTTTTGCATTGCTGTGCAGCTGCGGGCATACATTTATCCATGGGGAAGCAAGCCTGAATGGAACATGTTCAGATTAGATCCATTCAGTTTCTTCAACAACCACAGACATCATTCTAACTTGTAACATGGAACAGTAACAGTGTGGAACGTTTCAGTGCCTCGTTCAATGCGCATGGAATGAGTTCATACATGTGAATACAAATTGCATTTTCTTCTTGTTGCAGATGCGGGATCGGGATCTGGGGATGGAGGTAGGAGACATTTTAATAGCTCAGCTTAAATCACTGTGGTCTGTTATCAGTGTGCGCTATGATTATGCCTCTGTATCTCTTCAACGTACCGATGTCTCTGACAATAGCGAATAGTAATTTTACGCGGCTGCCAGGAAATTCCATGAGACACTATTATTTGAGAAAGAAAATCGTTTTGTTCAAATGTTCCAGCGGGTAGGTGTTTAGCACAAAGTGAGCAGTCAGTGGAATAATTTGGTAATTTTCCATAAAATGCAAATGTGGGGTAACCCTTTTCATGACAGACTGAATGTTAGGGTTCCTCCATAAGACCTGATCGGTTAAGCTAATGTCTGCAGAATTGCAAGAGGTCTTCTGCTATTTCTCCAGTCAGATAGTGTAATTAATTCTTTATTTGTATCATCTCACAGTCACTGTTGTATTCAGCTTATTTTAATGGCTAGTTGTATAGTGTTTGATATATTTATCTAAGAATCAGTTTTCTGGTAGTTTCTGGAAGAGGAAGAAGGATTTAACAATACTGGCCTTTTTCCTTGTTTGCGATTTATTATTGGAGGGTGAAAAGGATACATTTGGTGGGTGTATATTTTAAAGATTACGTTGTGTGCATACATATGGCAAACGAAGATGAGCCGTCACTAAACGTGACGATATTAGAATTTACCGAGCGCAGCTGCCCTTTGGTGCCCCCATGCAAGTGACACCAATACACTGTTAGAAAGATATGTGCACGTCCCATTCTTTTCCTTGGCTGGGTCGTCTTTTTAATTGGCTGAATCAATCTATTTTAATTGGGACGGAAAGCACATTTAGACGCCTCTGATCTTAAATAACGTACAGAGCTATGCCTCACCATAAACAGAAAAAGACAAGCCCTTATTTGAGTGAAATAGTGCAAGAAGCTGTGGGGCACATGTGCATCATTTAGGCAATAAATTTCCCCTACACCCAATTCAAGAAACATTCTCAAAATCTTATTTATTGTCGCCAACATAGTTTCAAGTAATTGACATAGCCACACAATACTAGGCTATGCGGTAAATTTGCTCTCTGAGAGTGTTTCAGCTAATAAGCACTTTTCTCTTCTTTCGGCTGTAGTGCTATGCCTGTTCAAGCAACTTGGTTTGTTTTGCCAACTGTATTGTAATGATTTGTTTATTGACGTTCGAAGTCCATTTTGTGTTCATAAAGTGTATCGTGTACATCTCATTAAATAGAATGTTTCTTATTTGATTCCATGTAACTTTTATTTCTGTGTGATTATTTGTTTGCTTATGTTAGCAAAAACGAACTGTGAGCAATGGGCATTTCAAGAGAATTGTTGGGCTTTATAGTTTAATCTTTGGCTACCTTATTAGATGTACTCGAATTTTACCAAAGGCATTGCATCATTTTTGAAAGAACGATGCATTAAAAAAAATCTAGAGTCGTATTACAAATTGTTGTTTTAGTGGGGTTAGAAAAGCACGATTGTACTCTATTTACACTTGTCTGTTTTCAGGCCTAGTCTTGATTTGTCAGTGTTCTGCATTTAATTTTAGAATGACTCCCTCGTCACTACTGCTACTTCCAGGTCTATTTACTTACTTCATGTCCTAAATAACCCTGGGCGTAGCGGGCGTAGTGCCTCTATGCTTATTTCCACGGAGTTTAAAAAAAATTCAGTGGAAATACGCTCCGCTCCTCTACGCTCCCTCCCCCCTCCCAAAGTTTTTAAAAATGTAAAAAAGGAAGCCACTTACCTGTTGTCTGCCGCCTCCCCTGCCTGGCAACTCTCCGTCCTGCTCCTCGGTCCTCGCGTCCCCTTCTGTAATTAAAAAAAACACTACGTTGTACGTCTGACGCGCGTGCGTGCTATTACTTACTCATGCATAATTTGCTCCAGAAACAAGTGAGAGTTTCAGTTATGACATTTTGGTCCTGTATCAATATTTCTTTGTGTCTCTGGCTGTTGATTTTTGTGTTTTGAAAGTGTACATTGTTTACTAGTCGACACATGTTTTGTGAAACATATCAATATAAAATACATGTTTATGATTGTCACAAAATACAAAATGTTAAGTTTTAACTATGGGGACACTAATACCTTTCTTTTCAAAGATAGCAAATAAGAGAAATAATAGAAATAAAACCAGAAATAGTAAACTGTAAGCCTGCTGTCACTAAGAGCTACAATAATGTGCTTTTGCATTCTAATATATCAATTTGAAAGTTGCATTGGATTGAAAAGGCTTAGCAATCACTGAAAACCTTGAGGGTTTATTACATTCTTACGTCATTTTCAGGGTGTGTTATCGAAATGAATGCAGTGTAATTGCCTTGCATGAAAGCACCTTGATGAAATATTGTATTGTTCTTTTTTCTATCAAATATTACATTTTATTAAACTCATTGTAATTGTGTGTCAGTTATGACCATCGATTCCCTGAAAAATGACTGCACAATTAGTCACTTATCTAAGTCTTCATCAATTGTTCCTAGGTTCTTTGCATTCTAAGTAAGAGTCATCCATACAAAGTACTTTTGGATCCAGTAATGGAATTCTCAAGGAATGCCATGATTACTCCTAGGAACTTCCAGCTGCCTCAGCTTTACAGTTGAGCTTGTATGTTTAAGTACATGCAAATAAGTAAATGTGCCAGGAGCTCATTTACACATAAGTAAATACAATATACACATATATGCATTTGTACTTGCTAACTTTATTTTTGCTTTGTAACAGAAAGTATATACTTCCCTGCACCCCGACCAATTTTAGGAACGCCCTCCCGCATGGTGGAAATGTGCTTTATGACAGTTTGTGCTGCCAAACACATGTTGGCTGTACCGTGTGAGATTTACCTTCAGAATGTGATGATGGTTTCACTACAATAACTAAGAAGGAACATGATGATTGTGTTTAGCACATGAATGAACATTATAAAAAAGACAATTACTAGTTTGTAAATCGTATTATAAGTAGTTGTTTTTAAGAATTGCTAAACATAAAATAGCTTTTTTATAGGTTTGCGATATATGATGTTTAATAAAATCTTTAATAAACTAAACAAATGATAGTATTTATGACTAAGAAGGTATATGTCATATGTATAGCTCCCCACTGAAATTTGTTGTATTTCAGTTAAATTGTATACCAGAAGGGTTATTGGTACAGTGAATGTCGAGCAGCTTGTGGGTAAAGGTGTCTCCTGGCCCCTCCCTGAGCAATGAGGTAAGAGTTCCTAGGAGTTACTCTACCCACTTTTCCAGAATTTCCTGTGTGCCCTACTGCAAACAGTCCCACAGTGTTCCTGTCTACCTAAAACCACAGTGCCCCTTTCTACCTAAAACCAAGATGGCAAAACCTTTCTTCCTCTGTGCAGAGCTCCTATATCCAGCCTAGTGGTGTGGTCAGGGGAATGAGCAAGCCCTCTGTCATTGCTCAAAACCACTTCTGAGGGTAGGTCCTCTCCCACTGGGGCTGGTGCCTGCTTGGCTATGTGGTTAAAGGAAGGAGGTAGGCCCAGGTGTTGGCTACATCTGCCTGTGATACGGTGGGCATCTTTGAAGATAATTGAGTTACTGGGCACTGCCCTGATGGTTATCCTGTCAGAGGAACAACCCCCCCCCCCCGACATCCACGGCCTTTGTTTCATCTCTGGGAGCAAGTTCACACCCCATCAAAGAGTTTTTCAGCTCATGGGTGACAATTGGAAACTCATGCAAATGGTCTTCTAGAGACTTTAGGCAAGCAAAAGGTGACTTTGTTAAAGTACCTTTTTTAAAAATGTGTTACAAAACCAACTTAACCAATGAGTTGGATTTGTAATAAATATTTTTGAAAATCCAAGAATTAGTTTTTATCTAGTTCCTAAGTGGAGATAACATTATTTAAGTTTAATATTAACTCTCAGAGTATTCCTATGGAACAGCTAATCCTACTACAGTGAAAATAGTTTTTGAGGCCTTGTCACTGTAAGAACATGTTTTACATTAACTCTTACATGTCCTACTTTTAAATACCATTCACCCTGTCTTAATGGGGATTAAGGCGTACTTATGGCTTACTTATGAATTATTAAAATGAGAGTTTATGCCTGTCAAAAGGAGCTCTTTTGACAGGTTAGAGCATGAAGGAAGGTATTCTTCATTGTATGATTACTAAAAATCATTTACAAATACAGTACGTGATACGTCATAAAACATACATCTGATTATTAAAAGGTCTATAAAATTGTAAAAACATGTGTGTCCCATATATAATTTTAAGAACATCTGGGGGTACAGCAGAAAAGCGAAGAAGCGTCACCAGGCAAAACTGAAAGGCATAGGTGCTTGGGCGTGCAATAAGGTGTCATACAGGCATGCGTGTGATTATTGTATGCATAGGCAGGCATGTGGGATAAATTGAGAAACAGTACTCCTCCCAAAATAAATCGTACAATATGAAAGAATAAACAGTGGTACGGGTAAACGGTGTATTGAATCATATAGTGCCAGTGTAGCTGCCACGGTAGATGATCGGTGGCTCATGTTTTATTTACTCTCATCATCAATTCTTGCATTGTTCGTAGAGTCCTTCCAGCTGCTGCAAAGAACTTCCCAATTCGTGCGAGGTCCATCAGCACTGTGGTGGTGTAGATGAACTTTAGAGCCTCCTTGCATGATCTTACACCGTTTTGAAGGAACATAGTTCTTAGATATAGTCGCCTCGGACACAGCAAAGCTGGGCAACAATAGATGATATGCTCTGCTGATTCTATGTGATATTGGCACAAGCAACATCCACTGCTTCTTGACGGTGTGTTTTTCCAGTGGGCCCTATAGTCCTGTATTGATAATGCTAGGAGCCTAGTTCTCAGAACATTCTTGAGGGCTTGCCTTCCCAATCCTGCTTTCAGATATGGTTGACATAAAGTGGCTTTGTGTGAGTAGACAAGACCCTCTGCGCCAGGGATATATCTAATCCGTTCAAGATCCTGTTGCCTTGAGGTGTTCTTGCCCTGCTTCCTTAACAGGCTTTTTAGGCCGGCCATTGTTAAGGGTGTGTCCGTTAAAAGGTCTGCTGGCAGGCCCAATGTCTTGTTAGCCATCAAGAGATACCTTGCCCAGTGGCTAGTATTATCAGTAAAATTCTGTTTGTAATGCTTCCCTGATTGTGCTAGGGCCTGCTTTGATCACGCGATAATGAAATTTGACTATGTCTTTTTTACATTCAATGTCCATTGCTGGAATATTGATTCCAGGCGGATCAGTGTGTGCCTTGTTGAGTATGGAAGATTAAAAACCTTTCTGAAAGCCATGGTGTGCAGGCGCTCCAATTTATCGGTGAGCAAACCAGGGAAGGCGAGATGGCCATAGCTCAATGTTGGAATTAGCTTTGCTTGCATTACTCGTCGCATGCCCTCCGTTGAGTGGCTTTGGAGCTTATGATTTAGTTTGCATAAACCATGTGTGACCTTAGCCGCTTTAGCCTCGAGTGCTTTGGCCTGCAGTATTGGTCTACCAGTGTCTGAGAATTGTACTCTCAGATAAGTGTATTTGTTAATAGTAGCAATCCTTAACGGGCCGAGATGCCAACCCAATAGTGATTTTTTTGGTTTATGGCCAAAAACCAGCACCTTCATTTTTGTTGCGTTGGCTTGAAGTTTGTTTTCCATATTATAAATGTGTAGTGTCTCCAATGCCCTTTTCATGCCTATTCTAGTTTGATCCAGTAGAACGAGGTCATCTGCGTACTGCATAATCGGAAGTCTGAGATGGCCCAGTTTGGACGGAAAGATATTGGCTTTTAGGAGTGCCTCTGCCAGATCCGCAGTGTATAAGTTGAACAATGTAGAGGTGATCACACAGCCCTGTTTTAGCCCTTTGTTCATGTAGATCTTAGCCGTTACACATGTCTGTGTGAGCTTAGTGCGAACCCAAGTGCCGGTGTGAAGTGTCATGATGGCCGCCAGGAGTTTCCTCGGGATGCCCCACTTTGCAAGTTTTGCCCACAGTATGTTGCGGTCAGTGCCGTCAAAGGTGGCACTGTAGTCGATAAAACATGCATAGAGTGGCGGCCTCTGTGGCCTTGGTTGCCAGGTATGATAGTGCAATGGCATTGTCCAGCTTAGATGAGTTGGCCCGAAATCCTGTCTGATATTGCGGTATGATTCGTTTTTTTGTTATCCATGCCTCTAGCTCTTTCAGGAGCACTTTTGCAAATGCCTTCCCATCAATGTCCAACAATGCGATCAGTCTGTAGTTCTCCGGGTGGGAAGCATCCCCTTTTTTACAAATGGGATGCAAGATAGAGCCTTTCCATGAGTCCGGTAGTACCGAGGTATTGTAGCATTTGGTAGAACAGGCTATGCATGTGGGGGGCGCAAAAATCTCTGTCTTCGTTGAAGATGCTGCCTGGTAACCCATTAGGCCCGGGAGCCCCATCCTTCCTGATTTCCTTGAGCGTATTTAGGGTTTCTTTTTCTGTTGGGGCAAAATGCTCTGCCTCATTCTCGTCGGGGTGATTGCCCTCTACTTCCATGGTTTTAACCATGGGTTTATCTAGGTCGACATAAAGCCTTCTTGCGTGGGCTGTCCATTTGTTGGTGGGTACAGCATTATCTGTATGGCCTCCACCATTTAGACCGTTAACATAGCTCCAAAACTCCCCGTTCTTATTGGGTGCTAACAGTGCATAAATATGTTTCCATTTTTCTTCTGTATTGGTTTGTTTCAACTGCCAGTCAGTTTTTTATGCAGTTTTCTGGATGTTTTCAAGATTTTTTCTGTCCGTGGGCACTTCTCTCTCCTGTACTGTAGCTCTGCCAGACGGCACCTCTTTTTGCTCTCTCTGAAATCTTTGTTATCGAGAAGATAGATTGGCCCATTTCCAGTAAGTTTGCCTTTATGTGTGGGTTGCCTTCCTGCAGTCAGAGCTTTAAATAGCGAGTCCATGATTTCTGACCAACTTTTCCGAAGGCCAGTTGTACATATAACTTGTTTCCACTTGCTATATCTGGCCCGGCTTGGGGGCTACCATTTAATTTGTTTTATCGATGCTGGGTAACTGATTGGATTAAGCATTTTTGCCAACAGTGAGATGTTCCTCATGCATCATGGTGCTTACATTGACAAGAATGGATAATGGATGATGATCGCTTACAGTAGTATGTGGCACCTTATATTCTTCACACCTCTTCAATAGGTTCTTACTCAGGAAGATGTAGTCTAGCGTGGAGATGTTTTTGAATGTAGGTTGTAGTTTCCTGTATGACTGCCCTATTTGGTTCGCAAACTCCAGGTTGAATTCATTAATGCAGGCTTCCATGATATTCCGCCCACGCTTCCCTTTGCTTTGTTCTGGGCGGCACATGTCTCTCATGTTAAAGTCCCCGGTAATAATGCATTCATGCCCTGGGTTCTCGTAAAGATATTTTCTAATCAGTCCAGTGATCATCCTGGTGTTTGCGGTTTTTGCCTTCTTGTTCGGATTAACATAGAGGTTAATTACTGCGATTGTGATCGGGATGCCCTCTAGTCCAATTCCTTTTATATTTATGATCTGAACGTCGGGTGAGTGCGTAGGCCATTCCTTGATTCGTACTTGCAGGTTTAGTTTTACAAAGATTGAGACCCCACCAGTTGGTCTTCCAAAGATGTTTTTCTTATTGGCCAATGTGTGGGTCGCCTGGAAATCTTTGATAGAGCTTGATGTTATCATCCATGTTTCCTGTAAGCATAGAATGTCTCCTGTTTTGAGGAATTCCATGGCTTCTTTATTAGCTATAGTCGATTTGAGCGAACCACATTCCAACTTATTATTCTGATCTGGGTTCTTTTTGTCAGCTCTTTTATGCCTTCGAAGTTGTTTGTTTGGGCGTTCCCTGATATCCAATGATGTTGGGATCCGGGCAAGATGGAAAGTTTTCTTGTGCTAGGAATTTGCCCTCCCATTGGTATGCAGTGCTGTTGAGATCCAGGCCCAATCCTCTGATATAATTGCGTCATTAGATGCTCTTACCTCCATGCAATGTCTAGTTACATTGCCCTTGTAAAGCTCGATTTTAATATTATTATCGCTGGTTTGACTCGGGATCCATTTTGTACCCCTTAGTATGCTTTTCTGTGGTTCTTGTGCCACTTGTTTATGCAACCTCTGTAATAATACTTGGGGGTACTTTTCCATTGGGCAGTTATCTACGCGGATCCCCCAGTCCTTAAGTAGATATTTTTCTGCCATGATGTTATGAGTGTCTAACTGCTGGTCCACTTTGTTAGGGTTGACTCCCTTTGGTTTATGGCTTTTGACAGGTTGAATTTACAGATTAAACCTGCACTGCCAGGTTACTAATGGTAGACTTGCAATAAACATTTGCCATGTTACTTTACTCGTCTCACAATATGTGCTTCAGTCCACTAGTGAAATTTAGCTTACTGGAGCTAGGTAGATTTTGTATCACATACTAGGGACCTATTGGTAATTTATAAATGCCAATTAGGATTATAGTCAGTTTTGACATGTTTTAGGGGTCAGAGCACATGCATTGGAGCCGGGTTAGCAGCGTCCCAGTGCACTGAGTTAAAAAAACAGCAGCATAATTCCACAAAAATGTCTGTGATCATGCCAAAAAGAGGTAATTTCTTGCATCATCAATCTGAGAAGAGATGATTATTGGATGTTCATAGCTTTAGCCTACTAAGCTTCGCTAGGGGTGTTCCAGTTTGATAGAGACTATAGTTATCATGATCTCTTTTAACTATTTCCCAGGCAACACTTCCTAATTCACCAATGCTTGTTTTAGTTTATGATTTTTCTAATATGAAAGGATTATACAGCCCTACTATAAAGCTAATTAATTTCTCTTTTAACATTATGCAGTCTTCTGGTGGCCTTAAGATGGTTAAATATAAGCTGTTAGTATATAGTCTTTTCTGCTATGATGCACACTTCTTTGCAGCTAGCAAATTATTTGAGGTTATCAAAGCAAATTAATTTTACTAGCATACCAATGCCATACTTTTCTGTTATTCAAATGTATAAGGGATGTGCCAAAAATACCTGTCTTGATTCTTTGAAAAAAATATGTTCTAAAATCAATGAAAACATTGCTCACTGACCTCAGTGCACACAGAGGTCATACAAGGTTGCATGTAATTTTGGTTCTTGATGAGGTCATGGTGTACACAAAGAATGCTTATTTGTTTTACAACAATGAAAAACAGTTTCACTGATATGCTTCTTCTCTTCCTCTAGTCTCTTGCCAAGACTATAATTCAGTCTCATTTCCATATAGGGTTTTAAAGTCTGTCATTCTTCTCCGAGGGTGCACTTATCACTTGTTACAACTTTCAGAGAAACGCAAGAAGTGAATTCTTTGAATGTAAAATAACTTCAATCAGGTCTAGTTTTCTAGGCTTAAAACAAACCCCTCTCATTTTGGTCGATTTTTAACGTATGCACATTTGTGAGTTAACTTTATTTATTGGATAGCTGCCTTAATATTAGTTTTTCCCTTTTGCATTGGGTTATGGCTGGTTCCAAAACCTCACCTCCCATCAGAGAAGTAAGTCTATGTCCATGATATAGAGCAAATTGATATTTGAGTTTGAACGATAGAGGTTTTAGTCAAACTGGATTTTGTGTTGCTGGATAAGTTTGCAGCCAGACGAAAGTTCTTCAAAACATCAGACATCCTGCTACCATATTTCTAAATGCCCCAAAGCGCATGCCACAAAGATATGTTCTGTCGCTGGTGCACTGTTGGAATAGTTGCTGTTGCAGGTATGCCTAAATAAACTAGCTGGATATCAGTTTATTTGTTACATAAAATGGTCTTATACGTCCGATATTCAGGTATGCTGAGCAATTCTAGGGATCCCTTCCGATAAGGTCTGGACTCTTTCTTCCTCTCTCATTGTTCACATTGCTTGGGTATATGTTCATGTAAGAATGTGTGAATATATTGACATTACAGAGCTGGAGAGGAGTTATTCAATCGGTATCTATCATTTGCCAACTACCATCTTACTATATTCACATAAGCTTGCAATAAACATAGTTCTAATAATGAATCTAAGATGGAGAGGAGAGGATATGATTTCATTTTCTCAGTTTTTCTATTGTGTTTTAGCAGATGTTGGTCTATTCAAGCATCAAAGCACATGCATCTTTGGAACTTCCAAATGCTGGATAAACATTCCTTCTGCTCAGTAAATATTTTAAACATGCCTATTTGCTTTACATGCCTGCTAATAAACCGCAACCGTTGCGTCTTACAGACTGACTTGCAGTTCGTGGTCGGCTAGTTGTAAAGTCTAAATTAAAATAGTCCTTTGTCTTAAATGCTTATGCCTTTTCTCTTTGGAATTTACATTTGGCGGTGGGTTATTTGCTTATTGTCTTTTTACTTTTTATATGTAACCTCTGTCAAAGTCCGGCAAGCAGCACAAAGTCTGCAAGCAGCACATGTCAATGAATTCCTTTGAAATGACTGAGAGAGGTTTCGTAGTCCTTGGCTTGTTGCAACTTGTAATCACTTTTTAGAGTTTTTTTTTTTAATGAGTATGTAATGATAATTGGACATTGTGCTGTATTGGAATCTGTGAGATTGCTGGCTCAGGTAGGATTTGCACTGCAATGTGCACATACTGCTGTCTTACACAGTGGCCTAAACCAAGCCACCGCTTTGTAACATAAGGCCGAACATTTTGCACCTTATCCGGGTTTTGGCAAGCTGCCTTGTCCTAAAGCAGAGGAGTACTAGCATAACATCCATTGCCGTGTCTGGGTTGGAGCAAGCACTTTCTTTTGCTACTTTCAAATCTCACTATTGCTCATGTGTGCCATTCTGACCTGCATCAGCTCCACAATTTAAGCTAGGGGCCAAATTGAGAACTCTGCTATGTCCTACAATCATGACTGGTGGAGGCTATGATAGTTCTGTCACTATGGGGATGGAACCAGGCTCCTTTTGTATTGGAAATGAGGAGAATTGTGGCTTGTTCATCATTTGTATTTTTATATTTTAACTAGAGACACAATATATATTAGAGTTGCCTTTAGGTCAGCTCCTTGATTGTGACTGGATGACTTTGTTGACCATCTCACATCCATGCACCTGATTCAAAGGCTTTCATCCCTATTCTGGTTTTTGTTGTGCCCATGAGCATTTTGGGCTTACAGTATTTTGATTGGATGATGTATTGATCCAACACTGATATCAGACATTGCTTTGCTGTGCATGGGACAGGCTATTTTCTCTCTCTTTATCTCTCCCTGGTTCCGCTTCTCCAACATCCTCTTCTCTTTATTCCCTCTTCCCATGCCTCACCCAGCGCCCACGTATCCGCCATGCTTTTGCTAGCCGATGCTTTGCTATCAGTGCTGGCAATCTTAAAATTACTTTTTGATTATTGCAAGAACGATGCTAGTACAAAAGCGCACATGGGCCTTGTGCATTTCTGAATAAGTTTGACTTTTTAACAAATCTCATTCACAAATGGCTATCGGTGATGCACGCACATTTTTGTTCTTCAGCCATCTTTGAACAGGGTTTGTTGAAATAAAACAAAATCTATTCAAAGACAGCCACCTGTTGATGCACGTTTATCTGCTGTGGCCAAATCTTAATATATTTTGTCATATTTTAACTACTCCTATTAAAAATGCCCACCGCATATGCACAGTCATCCTTGATGACCATTCTTGAAAGGGATTTTTTTTTAAAACATTGCAGAATACATCCAAAGATGGCCGATGTGGATGCACACACATTCACAGCCAACATATACCAGGACACCCTCAAGGGTGATAGTGCTCTTTATAAGCACACATAGCATAATGTATTTAAATGTGTTTTGTGATTGTTAGACTTGGCACCATTGGCGTGGGGCTCCCTTCCATTTTTTGCTGTTGCCTCTTATGTTTTGCTGGTTTTAGATGCTTTTGGGCACTGTGCCACTGCTGTTCAGTGCCACAGTGCAAGTGCTCCCTACTGTAAATTGATGTGTTGATTAGTAACTCCATGATTGGGCTATTTGATTTACTTGTCAGACCCTAGTACAGTGCACCTTGGGTGCCCAGGGCTTGTAAATCAAATGCTGCTGGTGGGCTTGCAGCACTGGTTGTGCCACCCACAGAAGCAGCTTGTAAAGTATGTCTCAGGCCTGCCATTGCAGAGCCTGTGTGCAGTCTGTGACTGCCATGTCGACTTGGCAAGTGCACCCACTTGCCAGTCCCTAAACCTTCCCTTATCTTCATATCAGACACCCCTAAGGTAGGCCCAAGGGCAGGGTGCATTGTAAGTATAAGGTAGGACATGCCCTGGTGTGTGTGGCATGTCCTAATAGTGAATTACAGCCATTTTCGTTTTTCACTATTGCAAGGCTACCTGTTCCCCATAGGCCAGAATGGGCAGTTTGATTATTACACCTTATAATCCTAACTGACCCAGGGAACATGGTAGAAAAACGAATTTAGTATGCCTGAACTCAGGATGATAAAATACATCTTTTAGTGAAGTTGGTTTTAACATTCTGTGTTTGAAAATACCACTTTTAGAAAGTAGGTATTTTCTTGCCTAACCATCCAGCTGCCTCTGCTCAGGTTGTGTATTGTATGTCTGGGTTTGTGAGTGACAAGGGCTGGGGGATTCCAGGAGGCAGGGTGAGTCAGCACTAGGCTGAATAGGTCTGCCTGAAGGAGGATGGGTGGGAGGAGTTGCACCTGGGTCTGAATAGGGCTGTGCCTGCCTTCCACAATGCTGGCTCCACCTCCTGCCGGGCGTCTGATGGCTCTGCCCCTCACTCTCAAAGGAAAGAAGGAGTCATGTACACAAAGTGCTCCAAGACTGACCAGAACTGGTTTGGACTAGGCAAAGGCCTCTCTGCCTTCAGAGAACAAAGGATTTCTGTGTATAAGTACTGGGGCCCAGACCCCATGAAATTAGATCACTTCTGGGAAATCAAGAAACCTGTTGCCAAGGAGAAGAACCGGAGAAGCTGAAGGAGGAGTACTGCCCCTGTGCTGTTTTGCTGATTGGGGTTGGCCTGCAGTGGTTGCTTTCTGCCAAGGACAGGAGAAAAGACTTTGCTGTGCTTTATCATCTTGAAGAAGAGAATCTCCAAGGGCTTGAACTGAGCTTGCCTCCTGCCTGAAGTCACAGGGACACAAAGACTTCACCCCTTCTGTTTGCCTGCATCTAGAACTGCTGTTTTAGCTGCTAACAGAAGGAAATTGCAACACCGACGCCGGCGAGCGACGCCGTAACCTGCACCGAAGCTGTGGGCACTGCTCGTGAAGAGCACGACGCACCGCCCCGACTTGCACCGTAGGCCCGACGGCTGCTGAAGCCGTGCGACATCGACTCCGAAGCCGTCACCGAGGCCGCTGCCTGCACCGGAGCCGAGGACACCGCTCGTGACGCTCACGACGCACTGTCCCGACTCGCACCGTAGCCCCGACTTCACCGACGCCAGGGCTTCATCACCGCGGAGCCGATCCTCGACGTGGGTGACCCCTGAATTCATCGACACCGCACCATCAAAAGGAAAGCGCCGCCTCGCCGCCATCCGTGACGTCACCTCCCCGACACAGTAAGGAACCGACACCTCACCTCCCCTGCGCTGCAGTAAGGAACCGAGACATCACCTCCCCTGGGGTCGTAAGGAACCGACGCCGCCGGCGCCAACGAAGCATCACCTCCCCGACTCCGTGCACCGTCTTTGAATTCCAGGTACTGTTCTTTGTGGGTCTGCTCGACTCCGGGCCCGACGCCATGCACCTCGCGGTCGGCGCCGTACTTTGGGATTTTCATCGGTCATGACATCATGATAACTCCAAGTGGAGTTATTTCTTGCTACAAGCTTTATTTGATTGACTATCCTCTTTTTGAAGATAACGTGAACTGTCTCTATCATTTTAAGTCTATTTTAGATTACCGTATTGTGTATTTTTGCTATTGGGACTTGTGTTAAGTCTATATAAAGATTACTTATTTTTACCTACAACCTGTGTGGTGTCCATCTGTAGTTTTTTCACTGTATTACTGTATGTGTTCACAAATGCTTTACACACTGCCTCTGAGATAAGCCTGTCTGCTCGTGCCAAGCTACCAGGGGGTGAGCAGGGGTTATTTTAGGAGTGTATCCCCCTTATCCTGACTAGAAGCAAGGGTCCCTATTTGGACAAAGGTGCAAACCATTGCCAACTAGAGACCCCCAGTTCTAACATTGGTGGCAGCGGTGGGATTTGGACTTGCATTTGTGATTCATATACAGTGATTGGTCTACACTACTAGTGAGTGCAGACCAATACGCGACCACATACATTTTGATAGGACTTTTTTCCTTGGAACCTTTATTTTTGTTGAGAACTGCCAATTTTCACAATGAGCAAAAGAGGATCCATTGCACCTGCAGATATTGAATTTGAAGAAGATAGGGTTGATACCTAAACTGTGCCAGAGCTCAAAGCCGTTTGTAAAAAGTTTAAAATCTCTATGAGAGGCCTCACCAGGAAGGACGAGCTTCAAAAGGCGCTGAGGGCCTGGTTGGAAGCACGGAATGCCGGTGGGCAGCTCGAGGAGCCTGTGGAGGAGGCAGAGAATTTAGATGAGCGGCTTGAGGGGCCATTGGGCTTACCTGGGAGGAGAGTGCCTTCCAGGGAGGGCAGCAGTGTTTCTCAAAAGGGCCTGTCTCCAGAGGAGCTGGAGGACAGGGAGAAAAGCAGGATGCATGAAATGGAGATGGCCAAACTGAAACAGGGAACCCATGATAGCCTTGAGCACAAGAAATTGGAGTTGGAAAGTAAGAGGTTGGCCATGGAAGAAAAGAAGATGCTTTTAGAGCATGAGAGAGTGGTGAGGGAGCTAGAGCTAAAGGCTAGGAGCCTAGAAATCACTCCCTCTGGTGGCAGCACACCTCCAGTGCCTGTAGAAGGAAGAGTGTACATCCCCAAGGAGGTTATTAAAGATTTCATGAAGGGGGAGGACATTGGGCAATGGTTTAAAGCATATGAGATCACCATGACATCACACCGGGTCCCTGAGAAGGATTGGGGAGCGGGGTTGTGGGGCCGCTTTACAGGTGAGGGAAGGGAAACCTTGCTAGCCTTGCCCACAGAGGATCAGATGTCCTATGCCCACCTGAAGGAAGCTTTAGTGGCGAGGTATGGGTTAATTCCAGAGCTTTATAGGCAGAAGTTTAGGAACTGCAGAAAGCTGGAGTCTAGTACCTGGGTGGAGTATGTGTCTCATTTTTGCAGAGCATTGGATGGATGGGTGAAGGGTAGCAAAGTAGATGACTTGCAGGGGTTCTATGATTTAATTGCATGGGAGCACTTGTCCAGTAGTTGTTTTCCAGAGCTACGCCAGCACCTTGTTGACAGTAAGCTGACTAATCCTAGAAAGCTTGCTGAGGAGGCGGACCGCTGGGTTAGTACCCGGGTCCACAAGGGTCTTGTGGGAGACTCCGCCAAAGGTGGGCAGGGTCCCCAGCAGAAGAGTGGGGGGGACAAGGGTAAACAGAAGGAGTTCCAAAAAGGGCCCCAAAGTAAGCACCAAGGGAACCAAGGTAAGGGTTCCCAGCCTCCCACTGAGAAAAGACCATGGGTCCCAACAGATAAGTCTGTTCAGAAGGGGCCCAAGGCATGTTTTAGTTGTGGTCAGGTGGGTCACTTTGTAGGAAGTCCCAAGTGCCCCAATACCATGACCACTGCACCCACTGGTGCACCGCCCCGGCAGATGGCTAGTGTAGCCCTGGGAGAGGAGTTGGGTGCCCAAGGTGGGTGGGGTCCCGCAGAGATGTCCCTGGTCTCTTTAGGAGACAGTGAGATGGTCCCTAGGACCCAGCTGCCTGATAACACTAAAAAATACAGGCAGTGGGTGACCATCAATGGCCATAGGGTGGAGGCTCTGAGAGACACCGGGGCCAGTGTGACAGCTGTCAGTTGTCGGCTGGTGTCTGAGGAGCAGGTGATCCCCAACGTATTCTACCCCGTAGTTGCCGCTGACAACTCAGAGAGCCACTGTAAGGTGGCCCAGGTTCCCTTTGAGTGGGGGGTCTCAGGTATCCTTCAAGTAGCTGTGAGGCCAGCCATGCCTGTTGACTGTCTGCTAGGCAATGATTTGGAGAGCTCCCCTTGGGCGAAGGTGGAGCGGAGGTCTCATTTGGAGATGTTGGGTCTGCCAGAGTGGGCGTGTGTGACCACTTGGTCAATGGCAGCCGGTAAGGGTATTCAAGAGGACCTGGAGCCTGGAAGAAGGGCCCAGGTGCCTGCCTTAAAGAGAAGAGGCAGGGGGCACGGGAAACCGGCCCCCGAAGTTCCCACGGTCCAGGAGGAGGCAGACCTTGAGGGGGATGCCCTGGAACCTACAGGGGAACAAGTGGCTGAACTGGGGGACCTGCCTGAGCTGACCCATTGGCAGCAGGAAGGAGGCCCCTCCAGGGAAGAGTTCTGCGAGGAGCAGAAGAAGTGCCCTTCTCTTGAGGGCTTGCGGCAACAGGCTGCAAGCCAGGCAGCAGGTGATCAGTCTGGATCACACTGGATCTACTGGGAGAATGGTCTCCTGTATAGTGAGCCTAAGGTTGCTGAGCCTGGGTCAGCCCGTGTGCTGGTGGTACCCCAGCGCTTCAGAGCCTTCCTACTGGGTCTGGCTCATGATGTGCCTTTAGCAGGACATTTGGGGCAAGCCAAGACCTTTCAAAGGCTTGTCACCCACTTTCATTGGCCCCAAATGCGCAAGAGTTCAGATACTCATTGCAGGACCTGCCAGACTTGCCAGGCAAGTGGTAAGAGTGGGAGGAAGCACAAGGCTCCTCTCCAACCTTTCCCTGTTGTCAGCACCCCCTTTGAGAGGGTGGGTATTGACATTGTGGGGCCTCTGGATCCCAAGACAGCCATGGGCAACAGGTTCATCCTGGTCTTGGTGGACCATGCCACCCGGTACCCGGAAGCCATCCTCTTCGGACAGTGACGGCCCCCGTGGTGGGACGTGCACTGGTGGGGATTTTCTCCCGCGTGGGGTTCCCCAAGGAGGTGGTGTCTGACCGTGGTACCAACTTCATTTCCAATTATATGAAGTCCCTGTGGCAGGAGTGTGGTGTAACCTATAAGTTCACCACTCCTTACCACCCCCAAGGTAATGGGCTGGTTGAGAGATTCAACCGGACCCTTAAAGGCATGATTATGGGTCTTGAAGAACCCATGAGGCGTAAGTGGGACGTCCTCTTGCCATGCCTGCTCTTTGCTTACAGAGAGGTGCCCCAGAAGTCCTTAGGGTTCAGTCCCTTTGAACTGCTGTACGGCCATCCTGTAAGAGGACCTCTGAGTCTGGTCAAGGAAGGCTGGGAGAAAGCTCCCAGGAAAACTCCCCAGGATGTATTTAGTTACATGCTGGCCTTCAGGAACCAGACTCGGCGTTTCAGACAACTCGCTGAGGCGAATCTGGAAGCCAGCCAGGAAGAGATGAAACGTTGGCATGATCAGAATGCCACTCTGATCGAGTTTCAGCCTGGACAAAAGGTTTGGGTCATGGCCCCAGTGGAGCCCTGTGCGCTCCAAGATAAGTGGACCGGACCATTTGAGGTGGTGGAGCGCAAGAGTGATGTCACCTACTTGGTGGACTTGCAGTCTCCCAGTAACCCCTTGCGGGTCCTGCATGTGAACCGCCTGAAGCCCCACTTTGAGAGGTCTGAAGTGGGCATGCTCTTAGCAACAGATGCTGGGATGGAAGAAGAGACGGAACCTCTTCCTGACCTCCTGTATGCAAAAGAGCAAGATGGGTCAGTGGATGGTGTGAACCTCTCTCCCACCCTGACCCCTGAGCAGTAGAATGACTGTCGCCAACTGTTGGGACAGTTTTCTGATCTGTTCTCCCTGACTCCCAGTATCACTGAATGGTGCGTCCATGATGTGGACACTAGGGACAGTCCTCCTGTGAAGCACAAAACTTACAGAGTGACTGACAGGGTGAGAGCTTGCATCAAGGAGGAGGTCTCCAAGATGTTTGCCTTAGGGGTGATTGAGTCCTCTAACAGCCCTTGGGCCAGCCCAGTGGTCTTGGTCCCAAAGGCTGCCGCGCCTGGTGCCACACCCGAACTCCGGTTCTGTGTGGACTACCGAGGACTCAATTCAGTCACCAGGACTGACGCGCACCCCATCCCCAGAGCTGATGAGCTCATTGATCGGTTGGGGGCTGCCCGGTACCTCAGCACGTTTGATCTAACGTCTGGATACTGGCAGATCGCCTTAACTGATGGGGCCAAAGAGAGGTCAGAATTCTCCACACCAGATGGGCACTACCAATTCCGGGTGATGCCCTTTGGGATGAAGAATGCCCCTGCCACCTTTCCGAGGTTGGTCAACCAGGTGTTTGCTGGGCTGGAGGATTTCAGTGCTGCCTACCTGGATGACATTGCAGTGTTCAGTGCCACTTGGGAGGAACATCTGCACCACCTCTGGGAAGTGTTGAAGGCGCTGCGGAGGGCAGGCCTCACGATCAAGGCGAGTAAGTGCCAGATCGGGCAGGGTTCTGTGGTGTACTTGGGACACCAGGTTGGGAGCGGCCAGGTGGCGCCACTACAGCCCAAGATAGATACCATCCTGGCTTGGGAACCCCCCAAAACCCAGACAGAGGTGAGAGCCTTCTTAGGACTCACCGGGTATTACAGGAGGTTTGTCAAGGGGTATGGCAACATTGTTGCACCCTTGACTGAGCTGACTTCCAGGAAGCAGCCCAGGAAAGTGAACTGGACTGATGCCTGCCAGAAGGCTTTTGATGCCCTGAAATCTGCCATGTGCACGGCGCCCGTGCTTCAGGCGCCCAACTTCTCAAGGGAATTCATTGTGCAGACAGATGCTTCAGAGCATTGTGTTGGGGCTGTGCTTTCACATATGAATGAGGAGGGCCTAGACCAACCAGTAGCCTTTATTAGTAGGAGGTTACTCCCACGGGAACAGAGGTGGAGTGTGATTGAACGTGAGGCATTTGCTGTGGTCTGGGCACTGAAGAAGTTGAGACCATACTTGTTTGGGACTCATTTCCGGGTACAGACAGACCACAGGCCCCTGAGATGGTTAATGCAGATGAGGGGTGAAAATCCAAAACTGTTGAGGTGGTCCATTTCCCTACAGGGGATGGACTTCACGGTGGAACACCGCCCTGGTACAGAACACGCCAATGCTGATGGCCTGTCCAGATTTTTCCGCCTTAGTGATGAGAACTCCCAGGAGGTAGGGTAGTTCTCCCCACATTTCAGCTGGAGGGGACACGTGTTAGACTTGGCACCATTGGCGTGGGTCTCCCTTCCATTTTTTGCTGTTGCCTCTTATGTTTTGCTGGTTTTAGATGCTTTTGGGCACTGTGCCACTGCTGTTCAGTGCCACAGTGCAAGTGCTCCCTACTGTAAATTGATGTGTTGATTAGTAACTCCATGATTGGGTTATTTGATTTACTTGTCAGACCCTAGGACAGTGCACCATGGGTGCCCAGGGCTTGTAAATCAAATGCTGCTGGTGGGCTTGCAGCACTGGTTGTGCCACCCACAGAAGCAGCTTGTAAAGTATGTCTCAGGCCTGCCATTACAGAGCCTGTGTGCAGTCTGTGACTGCCATGTCGACTTGGCAAGTGCACCCACTTGCCAGTCCCTAAACCTTCCCTTATCTTCATATCAGACACCCCTAAGGTAGGCCCAAAGGCAGGGTGCATTGTAAGTATAAGGTAGGACATGCCCTGGTGTGTGTGGCATGTCCTAATAGTGAATTACAGCCATTTTCGTTTTTCACTATTGCAAGGCTACCTGTTCCCCATAGGCCAGAATGGGCAGTTTGATTATTACACCTTATAATCCTAACTGACCCAGGGAACATGGTAGAAAAACGAATTTAGTATGAACTCAGGATGATAAAATACATCTTTTAGTGAAGTTGGTTTTAACATTCTGTGTTTGAAAATACCACTTTTAGAAAGTAGGCATTTTCTTGCCTAACCATCCAGCTGCCTCTGCTCAGGTTGTGTATTGTATGTCTGGGTTTGTGAGTGACAGGGGCTGGGGGATTCCAGGAGGCAGGGTGAGTCAGCACTAGGCTGAATGGATCTGCCTGAAGGAGGATGGGTGGCAGGAGTTGCACCTGGGTCTGAATAGGGCTGTGCCTGCCTTCCACAATGTTGGCTCCACCTCCTGCCGGGCGTCTGATGGCTCTGCCCCTCACTCTCAAAGGAAAGAAGGAGTCATGTACACAAAGTGCTCCAAGACTGACCAGAACTGGTTTGGACTAGGCAAAGGCCTCTCTGCCTTCAGAGAACAAAGGATTTCTGTGTATAAGTACTGGGGCCCAGACCCCATGAAATTAGATCACTTCTTGGAAATCAAGAAACCTGTTGCCAAGGAGAAGAACCGGAGAAGCTAAAGGAGGAGTACTGCCCCTGTGCTGTTTTGCTGATTGGGGTTGGCCTGCAGTGGTTGCTTTCTGCCAAGGACAGGAGAAAAGACTTTGCTGTGCTTTATCATCTTGAAGAAGAGAATCTCCAAGGGCTTGAACTGAGCTTGCATCCTGCCTGAAGTCACAGGGACACAAAGACTTCACCCCTTCTGTTTGCCTGCATCTAGAACTGCTGTTTTAGCTGCTAACAGAAGGAAATTGCAACACCGACGCCGGCGAGCAACGCCATAACCTGCACCGAAGCCGTGGGCACCGCTCGTGAAGAGCACGACGCACTGCCCTGACTTGTACCGACGGCTGCTGACGCCATGCGACATCGACTCCGAAGCCGTCACTGAGGCCGCTGCCTGCACCGGAGCCGAGGACACCGCTCGTGACGCTCACGACGCACCGTCCCGACTCGCACCGCAGCCCCGACTTCACCGACGCCAGGGCTTCATCACTGCGGAGCCGATCCTCGACGTGGGTGACCCCTGAATTCATCGACACCGCACCATCGAAAGGAACCACCGCCTGGCCGCCATCCGTGACGTCACCTCCCCGACACAGTAAGGAACTGACGCCGCACCTCCCCTGCGCTGCAGTAAGGAACCGAGACATCACCTCCCCTGGGGTCATAAGGAACCGACGCCGCCGGCGCCAACGAAGCATCACCTCCCCGACTCCGTGCACCGTCTTTGTTTTCATCGAATTCCAGGTACTGTTCTTTGTGGGTCTGCTCGACTCCGGGCCCGACGCCGCGCACCTCGCGGTCGGCGCCGTACTTTGGGATTTCCACTGGTCACGACGTCGTGATATCTCCAAGTGGAGTTATTTGTTGCTACAAGCTTTATTTGATTGACTATCCTATTTTTGAAGATAACGTGAACTGTCTCTATCATTTTAAGTCTATTTTAGATTACCGTATTGTGGATTTTTGCTATTGGGTCTTGTGTTAAGTCTATATAAAGATTACTTATTTTTACATACAACCTGTGTGGTGTCCATCTGTAGTGTTTTCACTGTATTACTGTATGTGTTCACAAATGCTTTACACACTGCCTCTGAGATAAGCCTGTCTGCTCGTGCCAAGCTACCAGGGGGTGAGCAGGGGTTATTTTAGGAGTGTATCCCCCTTATCCTGACTAGAAGCAAGGGTCCCTATTTGGACAAAGGTGCAAACCATTGCCAACTAGAGACCCCCAGTTCTAACAGTGATAGTCCAAGAAATTGCAGCCTAAGATAGCTACAGCGGATACATGCACATTCACGGCATCTATAGTACAAAAAATCATTGACATAACCTTTGCAGCTGATACCTGTTGTATTTGCTAATGCTTGATTTAAAGTAATGGTTTTGGGTCTGCTACAAATGTATGGGGTAATTCGTATTAGTCTGCAAGTTTGATAGAGGTGCATAATGTAAAATGAATGGCATAAATGTTATTCTGATTGGAAATAATTTTATTTATGCTTATAGAGGATTTCCAGTTTGTTTACATTTTATATATTTCATTACGACTTGTGATAGGTAAATGACAGGAAATGTAACCAATTTCTCTTGTTTGAATGCATGCCAGCTTCATTTTTTCTTACTTATAAACAACTCTTTTACCTGCAAGCTACCTTGTATAAGTTTAAAGTTTAGCATCAATTGCCAATTATTTAGTAATCGTCATGTGCCGTAATAGCTCACTTGGGGCCTCATTCCAAGCTGGCAAGAAAATACCTGGGCTGGAAGTACTGATTCTGGCTGGTGCTACTAGGCCTAATGTTGGAAATTCTGAGTGGAAGTCTGGGAAGTATAATCACCTGCTTAATCCGGAACTATGACCCAAAAAGTTTCTTAATTGTTCACCTTTTTCACCCTCTCTGGACAGGTGGTAAAGGTGAGTGGGGTGCAACAGTGGGTATCCCTGAATCAGGTGTTTCAACAGGTATATAGGCAAAGTGATTTCTCCACCAGGAAAAATGGTTTTATTGAGGAGAGAAAAAAGAAAAACAAATGTGCTAACATACATTTTCACCAACTGGGTGCTTGCAGGATGGACATTCAGCTGAAGTAGATTTGGAGGCAGAAGAGTACTAATGGAAAGCTACAACTAGAATCCCCTGGAAATCGGAGGTCCACTGAAATTGTAGGTTTATATTTGAATGGATTCCCTTGAAATCATAGAATTTACCCTCAGAACTCCACATGTACATTCTCTTGGCATGGATATATAAACAGCAATTCAGCAACCCTCTGTGAAATTAGTCAGCTCGAATTTGAGCCTCTAAAATTATATGAGTAAATGATTTGTATGTCAAAATTATGGTAATGAATTCATGTGCTTTTTGTTTCTAAGAAAACCACCATTTGTACATCTCATAAAGTGACAGGCAGCCTAGTATCTAGATAGAATCTCTTTCTGCAATGACTTGGTCTATGTGATCTCTGCTGTTTTTCACTACATTTCTTTTGATTAGTCTACAACATTCGCAATTTTTTCCCACATCTCATTTTTATGCAATGATATCTCTCTTCAGTCTTATGTTATATCATTTTATGTGTATTTGTACTGCGCATCACTCACCTGAGAGGATATTATGGCGCTGATTAACTCACTGCTCTCTGTGTCTTTTCTTTTTCTAGCGATTGCCTAGCAATTTTTTTCAGATACCAGATGCATATATTTTTACAATTTAGTATTATTTTTTGGATATTGACTAGCAGTATGCATAGAATTGCTTGTTCAGGTCAACATATACAATGGTGGCACTATGAATAGACACTGCTAAATATCCTAATGTATTACTTTTTCAATCACTATTCCATTTTCAGGGCATTGACTACTACCTGATTCTGGTCTGTCTATCAGTCACCCTTTGCTGTGTACATAAAAACATAACAATTTGTGCATTTTCTGCCTTCAGTTTTCACGTCTTGATTTATTACTAAAATGATGAATGGCCAAAACACATGCAATATTGTTATGAGCACCTTCCGTGTAATAAGACGTCAGAATGGTCTATAGCAGAGAAAAGCACATTTTGAAGAGAACTCATATGCATTCAATCTGTTTTGAATAAAATGTGGTTACCACATAGGTTGGGACAGGGTTCTGGTGTCGAACCAATGTTACAAGAAAAAAATTATTCAAAGTCTATTGTCAAAAAGGGGGTGGTAATCGTTTATTACTAAACGTATGTCATTTGTTCCTTCCTTTTTGCAAAGGTTTTGACCATGAATGTGATGTTTAAGAAGAGAAGACAGTACGCGTTTAGTTGTTTCATTCAGTCTCCCTGTCAGTCCAAAACTGTGGTTTTTTTAAATGGGGAAATGACCATCACAACCTACCCAGAAAGCAGTCAGATTTCAAGCTATTTCTGTTATGGAAATGTAACTGCCTCTGGTTGCAGTGCCATGGTCTATATCTTGAGACATTAAATAAACATTCCCACAGGGAAATGTGTGTGGACTTTATTGCAGGGTTCACCGTGGCACAAACTCATTTTTATGAAAGGGGTGAAAAGCCAACTCTTATTCTTTATCTGGTGCCCTAATTTATAGGCCTCTGGATCAATCAATCAATCAATCAATCAATCAGTTGGTCTTGGAAAGCACAACTTATGACCCCGGTGGGTCTCCAGGCACTGGTGGGTTAAGCGAGCATAGGTCGGAGGGCGATGGTGGTCGAAAAGCCAAGTCTTAAGCTGCTTCCTAAAGTGCTTCAGAGATGTAAAGGTGCACAGGTGGAGGGGTAGGTCATTCCAGGACTTGACGGCGAGGTAGGAGAAGGAGCAACCTCTGCAGCCGCTACGACAGATGCAGGGAATGTAGGCCAGGGTCAGGGAACGGAGCTCTCTGGTCAGTTGGTGGAATGTCAGGCGGTTGTTGATGTAGGTAGGTCTGGGTTCATGGAGGGCTTTGTAAGCGTGCGTGAGGAGCTTGAAGAGGCATCTTTCCTGTACAGGGAGACAGTGGAGACCTCTGAGGTGAGAGGTGATGCTGTTTCTTCTGGGGAGGTCGAGGATGATTCTTGCCACAGAATTCTGGATGGTCTGGATGCGGTTCAGGAGCTGTTTAGTCGTTCCAGCACAGAGTGCGTTGCCGTAGTTGAGTCACCTGGAGATGAGGGCTTGGGTGTCTGTTTTCCTGTTTGAGATGAGGATCCATTGGAAAATCTTGCAGAGCATGTTGAGGGTGTGGAAGCAGTCAGAGGAGACAATGTTGATCTGCTGCTTCATAGTCTGATGGGTGTCCAGGATGATTCTGAGGTTCCGTGCGTGGTCGGTTGGTTGGGGTGGGTGAGTGTCTGAATGCAGGGGGGGCACCTGGTTTCTGCCCTTGATGAGGGCTTGCCTTACAAACTCCCTCCATCAACTCGGCGACATGATAGGGCAACTGTCACTTCTTTACTCTAACTTTATAGTATTAGGGGATTTCAATCTACATGTAAATGATTCAAACAGTAGTAAAGCCAAGCAGTTTGAGGCCGCTCTAGAGGGTTTTAATTTAAAACAATTATTGATCGGCCCTACACATAAGGCAGGTCACACTTTATATCTTATCTTTTCCAGTCTTTACAAGCTATATGTTAAACCAGCCCCTTAGTTCATCTTTTCTGACCAGTTTTTGGTACCTTTCGTGTTTATTATTCCCTTGATTTACAGGTGGCAGGAAGCAATAAAGAAGGCCTCAAGAGTGTGACACAAAAGTTTGGAACCTCTCTTAGCCAAGGTCCTTCAATCTATCCTAATAAGTCTTTTGGGTTCTCTAGATACTGATGTTGAATGCTTTAATGGCTGGCTATCTGAGTCTTTAGATCTTTTTGTTCCAAAAAAAGAATTTACTTCTTGAAGATCTAAGCCTTCTGCTTAGTGGTTCTTGCCTACTTTAAAGAGGAAAACGTCAATGCAAATCTCTGGAAAGCAAATGGAGGCAATCATATAACGTTAACGCCAAAATGTCTTATAAAAATGTATTAAAAAAGTTTCATAAATCCATTTGTAAAGCCCTTGATTTACAGAGCAGTGGGAGACATCATATTCAATAGTTTATTTATTTCTACATACCTTTTTAGAAATAAAAGGATGGTCAATACTGTGATCTTTCCCCATTTAGGGGCCGATTCCGATTCGGGCCGGAAATCACTCTCCGACCGAGCCGGACCCGGAGAGATTTCCGACCGAATCGGACCCGTGCAGCCCGACCGAACGAGTACGATGCGCACGTATGCCATCGGACTCGAGTCGGTCGGACTCCCATTGAAGTCAATGGGAGCCTGTCGTACAACGCGTACGCGGGCTCCCATTGACTCAATGGGTGCGAGGCAGACAAGGGCGCCCCCTACAGCGTGTACGCGGCAAAGCGACTCGCGCCGTACACGCACAGGTAGGGGGGACCCATGGGTCCCCCCTGTGTGCGACTCGCGCGGCTACGCGTACAGGGGGGTCCGACACGGACCCCCGAAGTACGGCTCCGACTGCTCTTTCGAGCCGGACGGCGCGTGTCGGTCGGACTGCTCGCGGCGCGCATCGTACTTACCCGGCCGGGGAACGTCTCCATTGCGCGGTGCGAGTCGTGTCCGAGCGAGTCGGTCGGAGCAATTCGACCCGGGAATGAGTCGGTCGGAGCGGTTGGGTCGCCCGGACGAGTCGGTCGGCGAATTCGCATCGTACTCGCTCGCCCGGACGCGGATCGGAATCGGCCCCTAAGTCTATAGTTGCAGCCCATTTCCTCAAACTATAATCAAATTAAAAGGAGGACTGTTCCCTTCCTTCGTAGCACGCTGCTTCATGGCAAGACTAACAATACAATTAAAGGGTTGCCTACTGTAAAAAAAAAAAACTGTCAGAGCTCTGAGCCAGTAATGAAACAGTAGCTACTTTTGAGACCTGGGCTGTTCAAAAAGTGAGGAAGCTAAAGTTTTCCTCCCTGGCTAACACCCCCTCCTTGTTCTGAAGCAGGATGCTCCTCCGGAAATTTTAAGACCAAGTAGCATGCTCAGTAAGTGGATTGACACCACATTGTACAATTTTGATATTGGAAGTAATGTGAGAAGTAAGAAACACCCTTTCTCTACCAAGAGAGAGAGGGAGAGAGAGATATATGCTGGCATGATTGAGTCTGCTCACAGTAGAAAAAGTAAATATATGTTGTAACATTTTAGCTTCATGAAGAAAATAATGCTTCTTAATGCTAAGCACTTTAAGACTCATCTGGGTGTAGTATTTCTTAAATTAAAAGTATAATTAGGTTAACAAAGGAATATTTAGACGTCTGATAAGGTTAAGATGAAATAATGGGAGTTCTTACCGACTAACGGCAGTATGGCTCTAGCAATAAATGTAGTACCTCTGTCGTAGTTATTTCTCTTCCTTTTAGGTCCTCCCGCTATGTCATGCGTATGACTTTAGTGTGATGGATGTTGTGATCCCACTAATAAAAACAGGATAATTTACATATCCATATGTGGCATCGTTTTCGCTTTCACTGTAAAGAAGACACAGAGAAGAACTGACTTCACTTATTTGTTATGTTAATCTTAGTTTACAAAGGAAAAAATAAAATCTTGTATTTTCTTACAACTGTTTTTCCTTTTAGTTTTTAAGGGTGCTATATAAGCAGCGTGAGCATATGTAGATAATTATTAAAATATTTCCAAGCGACAGCTTTCATCACCATATAAGTGTAGGAGTCGCAAGCATAGATAGGTACGATATTTAAATTATTTTGAATAATAGATGCTTGATGTATTTCAAAGCAAGGTTCTGGCATCAAAAACCCTTTCAGTAGCATAAATATTTGAATGAAATTGTGCACCAAGCCTTTGAAACAGCTACTCATGAACATGATAATTAGCCATTAGACATCAGTAGAAGCCAAGTGAAACAAAAGTGGAGCTTTAGCTTATCAAAAATAATTCACACATCTTGGAAAGGGAGCATGTTGTCTTTTAGGCCTCATTTATTCACATTATTAACAGATTTATGTTCTTCCTTAACACAGATGACGTTGCCACTATAGCAATGTAGTATGAACCCCTCATTAATTTGTGGGTGCACAAAGATGAATACAAATCTTTCTGCTTAGGCACCAGAGAAAGTATGTGAACAAAAACACAGTGCAGTTAGATCCATCTTACAAGGGGTTTAAGTACATGTTAAGGTTGTGAAACCCAAATCGGCCAGAGACACAATGACACAGATTATGTGACTGATTAGTTTTTAGCCTTGTATAGGTTGTATAGTGGCATTTTTCTGTTTAGGTAAATGCAATACTGTTGGAGATCTGTGCTAAATGTCTTGAGTCGGTAATTGCCAATTGATTGAATTTGTCAGTTGCTCCAGTGATAGGATTGTCAAGTGATACAGTTTGCAATATATAATATTATAAATGTTTAAGACATTTTTTCACTGATACCATTTTTCAGGGCAGTGTCAGATCCCTATTTAATGCTTTTCAATGGCAGTCAGTGTTTTACCTTTATTTATGGGTAATCTAGCAGTAATATTTCTTGAGGATGAATACCTATTTAACGTGAGATGTTCTCATGTGAGTAGATTGCAATGTAAAACAATAACTGAATTTTATGTATGGTTCCCATGGAAAAGGAGCATTGATTTTTCGTAATGATTTTACCTGTTAATTAAAGAATATTCATGAAAGAAGAGTAGACTATTTTGTTATTGTGGATAGAATCCAAAAAAGTAGCACCTCATTAATAGTAGTGATGCAATGGCACAATTTGGACACAGCACATGGAAAAGTCTGTAAGAATGTAGGGAGAAGCATCTAGTCGAAAGTCCAGACTAAAAACACATAAGATGCACCTCCAAATTTGCTGAACCACAATGAACAGAATAGTCCCTGAGAGAAACTACTGAAATTAGGCTAAAACAAGACATATCTAATCAGAAACTATTCACTCATTTACCAGTCCGATTTCAACCACATTGCTAAAAGACATCAGCATCTCCCAGTGGCCTTTTCAGTTTTACGATGACCTACTATCCAAAAGTTAGAAATATATGTAGTAGAAGGCATTTCCACTCTTTGCCCATTGATCATCTCATTCGAAACCTTCAAATAGAAATTCCTTCCTATTTCTCCTGTTCAAAGATCTATTGTGGATAATCATGACATCCTGAATTTACTGGAATGTGAGCTCTCCATTATTCATATGAATCTTCCTAGTAATATTTGGAGGATTACAAGATTTCTACCCATAAACACTCGCAGATGGGTGAATTTACAAGGCTTTCACAGCAGCATTAATACTTTCTGATCAGGTAGTATAATGCTCTTTTATAGACATTTTTAAAATATCTGTTGGAAGCAAAAAGACATAGAACAGCTAACAGTGAATAAAACACAGATAGGATATGTTTCAGTGCATGTTTTTTTTCAACAAAACCCTAGATCGTAAGAATATTTTAATGGGGATATGGCAGATTTCTGGTGCTGTCTTTTGGGGGTAACAGTTGCCTATACAACACTATGCTTGTGCTTCAGTATCAATCCAGCGCAGGAGCATCATTATTTACAGCGACTGACTGATATTTATCAATGTTGATGTTGGTGCAGAAGAATAGTTTTAGAAAAACCGTGACTCCGTTTGTTCAGAGATTTCCTACAGATCTGTTGCAGTTTTTCAGGTATATACATAGACCACGTTTAGCTGTGGTAAATGTTTTTATGCCCTTGACTTATATATTGTGGGGAACCAGGGTAGAGCAAACACAAGACTAGTACCAATCATTATGGCTATTGGAGTGGTTCAGCACACTATCAAAATTCAGCCTGCAAATGTGGTTGGGGCTCTCCATTTGTAATACTCCACTCTAGTCCATGCCCTACCTCTGAAAATGCAATTTATTATTAGAATCCATTGGTTTATGCTCCATGTGATCGATATCATTTTGACCAACCGTCCTATTGCAGCGATGAGCAGGCTGTCTTTCTTTGTAAGTAAACATACAGCTCCTTTCATAAGAACAACATAATTGTTAACAACAAAGAAAATCATAAACAAAAAATCCTTGCATTCAGATAGAAACAATTTGGGGAACAGCGACATTGGCCAGTTACCAAGAATGGCCCTAGGTTGCCTATTTTTAAATGAAAAATCCCTCATCATTAGCCTAATGACCACCCTGAACGAGTATTCCCTGAATTATGTAACACGGCAGCTGCTTTCATAATTCATTAGAAAGCACAACTTCTTTAAACACATATGTTTTTCCTACATCTTCAACTAGGAATATACTTTGTTTTGCACATTGGGCATGTTAGTGTATAGTATAATTCACAGGAGAATAAAATACTAGCTTACTAGGGTGATTACTAAGCCTGGGCGTAGTTCGCGGAGTTCTACGGAACTCTGCGATGAAAAAAAAACTCTGCGGAGCTCCGCGAGCAGTGGAGTGCATTAGATAAATGCCGTTCACAGTGATTTTCAGTGTCATGTGCTTGTCCGCCTTGTGCAATCATCGCGAATGGCACCATGCATAGTGCAAGCAGGTGCTGCTTCCTTTCTGCCGCTCAAGTAGGTTTTTACCCGAGCGGCAGCTTTCTCAACGCGAACGGACGGTTTCTCAACGCGAGCGGTCGCAAGCAAATGCGACCACTCGCAAGGAGAAATCTGACCGCCCGCGTTGAGAAATCTTGCTGGGAGGTTAATTTTCCACGCTCGCGCTCGCCAACTTGCTGTTGACGATTGCGAACGAAGAAAAATCTCGCCGGGAGGTGGATTTTCCTCACTTGCGCTCGCCAACTTCACGTTGACGAAGGCGAGAAAGGAAAAAAACTCCGCTCCGCAACACGAAGCAGAGTTTTTCGGAACTCCACGAGCTCCGCATAACGCGGAGTGCAGAAAACTCCGCAAACTCCGTGAGCGGAGTGGAGTTCACCGCCCAGACTTAGTGATTACTTTTTAATAAATAAAAGAACCATCAGAACATTAAAAATGGTTTATTAGCAATTTCTTATGAAGTGTGCCAGACCCAATGGGTAAAAGAGCACTCTACATAAACGTACAATACCCAGAAAAACCTGGTGTTTGACCACAAAACAAAGCATTAACATTTCTTTCAGCTTGTAACATTCAAAAGATAATACTTTCATTGTTGATCAAACAAAATATCACTTATGCATTGAAATACACTAGGAAAATATAAGTCGGAATGCTTATAGTCATATAGTCAGTTTCAAGACAATATATAATAAATATGAAAAACAATTAAAAACATAACTGTTCTAGCAATATTTACATGTTCAACAATTTCCCGGCTGTGACATGATCATTAGAAATTTCAGTAGAAGAGAATCCAAGTTCTGCACACACTAGCTTCCAAACGTGATACTCAATTTTTGAGTCAGGTTTTTTTTAACACTCAATGAAACTTCTTTGTGGCATGGCCAGGTTGTTTGAAAATATTGCTGGTTTCCAAAGAAAGCCAATTCAAGGTCATAAGAACAGGAGTTATGTGATAAAAAGGGTTGACTCCAGAGCCTGACTAGAACATGTAGGTTCATCTTAAAAGTGGCGAGGTGAATCTTAGGTACACATTTGATCATACCATTTCCATAGTTTAGTAGTCTCAACAGGAGACAAATTGTCCCACCATATTGAAATCTGTTTCACGGATGAAGCTTTTACCCATCAAGTTGATAATGGCCCCTTTTTTAACAGAGTTTATGTGGGATTATGCTTTGGCTGTGAAGCCAAACAATTAAATGCATTTAATAATGTTTCTATTATTCTGCTAATCAATTCAGCCATACAAGGTGCGATGTGCATTCTGAGGCAAGACACGGATTATCTATGTTTTGCTCGGTCTCATAATTGAGAAAAGGTGATCTGTTTTGGTCACTGACAGGAAATGGCGACTCCGACATTTTTCCAGAGAACGGGTATCAATATTTCCACGGAGACCACCAAAATGGCATCAATTAGCCTTTTATAGATTCTGAAAATGTATTTCATTGGCAAGGAATCTAAGCCTCCTTGAGGCCCACAGGACCCCCCCTCACTGCAGAGTTTTGACATGAGTTAGTGGTCTCTGTGTCCTAGCTCTCGCTGCATCTGCCTCGAGGAGTGGATTTCATACGGGGTGAGGCAGCTAATGTGAAATGTGAGTGGGTTCATTGTATTAACTTACTCTGTTTTCACTGACTTGGCATATTAGATGATCCTTTGGAGTGCTGATTGCACTTTGCTGTCACATTTATTTTGTAAACCAGTAAGTGTTTTATTTGCTATCAATAGTGCTCCTATCTCCGTTACTCTCTTGAACAGGACGTGGGATAGACTGCGTATTGCAACACTTGCTTTTAGACTGCATATTGCAATAAATGCTTTCATAACTAGTTAAGTGTATTTCAATTCCCCAAAAACAGTTTGGTTACACAGCTTCAGCGAGGTGCCTCGATCATTGTTCAAATTATTTTAACTCATAGTGTAGCAGACTTGCTGTTATTTCTTTCCCCCTTTGCTTAATTACCACGTCGCACAGTATCTTAAAAGTGCCATAATTAATTCGGTGGTAGGACATATTTTTCACTTATCAAGGCAGAGAGATATATTTTATTTATGAGTTTGTTTGTTGGCTGCAGCTGCTGAGGATGTCTTTTACCCAAAAATATAATATTGCAATAGCGACAGCTAGCAGACACTATGTACTCCTGCATTCAGAATAATAACGTCTTTTGATGTATACTAAACAACATAACGTCTTCTGCTATCAAGAGCACCCGTTGTTATACACACTTGGAGATATACTACTTTTAAAACTATAAGAGTTTTCCAACTCTTAACTTTTCCTTTGACAGGACTACTTTGGGACGGTGAATAAACTGAGTATATTATCTAACACTGCGACTGAAATATATTAAAATACCCACAGTTGCGTAATAATATCATATGCAACTCCATGGGTGTAAGGTAGGGAGTTGTCTTTTTTCAAGGTGTTCCTGGTTCACTGTATACTTTAAATTACTCACATTTGAAAGTCTAGACCTTAAAGGCCATAGAGCAGTAAATGACCTAGATGTGCCATTCAGTTGTCCTGGGAGACATGGCAGTGTCAGACCGGAAGAACGAAAGGCAACCGTGTAAACAATGCACGTGATTGAAGTGGACTGGTGGAACAGCCCTTGAACTTCGTGACTTTATGCCCTTTCTTTCTAGGAAATAGATGTCTCATTGCTGCTTCGAGCCAAAGAAAGGTCAGCACAGCGTGACCTTGATAACAACCTAAATTGATGCTCTCTCTTAAACATAAATGCTAAATGCAGCTGTCATTGATTGGACAAAATTGGATTGCGCTTTCTAACTATTTCTGTCACATAAGGAGATTTGTTCCCGAGTGGATACAATTTAAGAGTTAGCTTACTTGAGGAAAAAAGTATTTTATGAATATTCTGCCATCCATTCATTGGCTGCAGCATGTCACCAGAAGGCACTAGAACTAGCCTGTCCTCTCCTTTTATCGTAGTTCAGTAATACCAACGAGATATGCAGTACCATCCTCTGATTTGTGTGACAATGGACAACATGGGGAAAGTGAAGCCTCAGCCAATTACTACCCCTCATTCAGATACTCAATTATTGAACATTCATATAGCTCAGAATGATGTTGTAGATCATCAGTTTGAAAACACCATGTTAGAAATGGGATCTCTGGTTGGCTAAGGCTTGCGCCAAAGCCAGGCAGAGACCACCACTCTAGTCAGGGCAAGGGAGTTACACACCCAAGATAACCCCTGCTCACCCCCTTGGTAGCTTGGCACGAGCAGTCAGGCCTATCCCGGAGGCAATGTGTAAAGCGTTTGCGCAACACACACCCAGCAACAACATACTAGGCACACTACAAAAAGGAACTCCACACAAGGTTATATATAAAAATAGCCTTTGTATTATCATAAAACTCATTAGAATAGTACTCACATAATATACATCGTGCCACCTGGCACTAGGTCATATTTACAGGGGATTATGTACACATGACAGGACCACGTGGGCCACTGTCAGAACCATCACTTAGTAAAGATAATAAATGTAGAACATATCATAAACGTACAACCAGTAATCACTGGTGACCACTGTACTCAGCATCAGCCTGTAACATAAACCACATTATGCACAGTATCACATAGGCGCCAAATCTATTGTACGCCAACCTCATATGTCTAACCTCTTAGACCCTAACCTCCTAAGTATAACTCACATTAGGGGCATAACTCGCAATAGAGAATAACTCACGACCTAAACGCATTAGGTAGTAATAACCTTACAAGCATAAACACATTATGCAAAACCTCATAATCATAGAACCACATTTAGAGGCATAAAACAGGGTGCGTAAATCATGCTAAAGGCATCACATTTCCTAGCACCACATAACTCGCATTAGCACATAACCTCACAGTAGAAAGAACCATAGCAGAGGCATAAATCACATTTGGGCCTAGCGCCCTACAAATCTAACAGTCCCCCTGGCCAACTGGCCATCTCAAAAAGGGGCTCAAAATGCCCTATGTCCAAAAGTCAGGGCGCGCTGCCCATGCAGCTGGAGTCAGGCGCGCAATTGCGCAGACCTAAACGTTGCAGCTGGCACTAAGTGCTGCGCAGCTGTGAAGAAGGGGCCGAGGAGTGCATCTGACTCCTAACGTCAAAGGCCATGCCCCACAAAGCACTGTGGCCTAAACGGTGCAGCTGCCCACTACTTGCTGGGCAGCTGGGAATATTAAAATGAGGGGCACTGGCACCGACTGTGCCCTGCAAAACAAATATGCCCAAACTGGCAGGAACACGAGCACCGACAATGTGCTCCGATCTGGGGACCAACATGCCCTACAGACGTTGCAGCTGCCCTCTAGCAAAACGGGGCAGCTGTAGACCAATGGCCACATGGGGGGAAAGCACATGCCCCCCCTGGGCCCTTTATCACCAAATCTGCCAAGGGGCTTTTAAATCAAACTTGCCCCCAACGTTGGAGCCACTCGGGGCTCTAGACAATCATGGCCACGTGAGAGCGGCCCTCTGGCAGGTGGGGCCGCTCGGGATACTCAGCCGCCGCCCTGGTGAACAGAACGGGCCCCTCTGGCCCTCGGGACCCCACTGAGCCCTTAAACAACAATGTGCCCCCTTTCGTTGGGGCGACCCCCTATCAGGCGGGGGCCGCTCAGGAAATCGGCCTGGGCACTGTGCATCGAACCGGCACTAACATCAAAGAGCCATTACTCACCGGCTCTCGTGGCAGGACCTCTCTGCTCCTTTCTGCTCCGGTCTTCGCTCTTCGCCCGGTCCCTCTCCTGGGACCGGGACTTCAGCATGGAGCCTACGGAGCTCCAGGCGTCTCCTCAGGCTGCGGGGGCGTGCGCGGGGCTTCCTCCGCAAAACCAGAAGTCCCGCCCGCCGCCAGGCACCATGTTGCCTGACTTCCGCTTTTGCCGCGACTCGGGCCGCAGCGGTGATCGCGGTTCTCCGGGCGCAATGAGGGGTAGGCTCCCTCTTCATTAAGAATATCAAGCGGGGTGGGCACCCGTATCACAGTAAAAGCATCAGCATTACAAAAGCGGGGGGGCACCCGCGAAACCACGATAAATGCAGGGGTGGGCACCCGCCGCTGCAGGCATCCCGGGGGAATCCCCAAGGTGGGGGTTCCCTCCCAAAGGGGGGCTGCAGCTCAGCACTGCGCAGCCCCCATGCTCTCCCTCTCCGGTGGGGGAAGTTCAAAAGATAGCGCTCCCAGGGCGCAAAAGAAAGGCTGTATAAAGTCCTGGGTAATAAGGAAAATGAATCAAAGTCAGTCGCAGTAAAAAGGTCCTCAAAAGGTGAGAAGGGCAATGCAGGGCCCAGGGAGGCAAGCCCTCATGGTAGCCCCCCCTGGGCCCCAGCAGCAGTACGCCCTGGCAGGAACAGCAACCAAGAACTGGACACTGAACCATTTCATGGGGTCACAGCCCCTATATTTATATGCCCTTTTTCTTTGTGACACAGCACAGGGCTTGGGGATACCAGTCAGAACTGGTTTAGGGGAGCTTTGGAGCACTTTGTTTTGCTCAAGCTCCTCTCTCCTTTCAGAGTGTAGGCTAGGGACATCAGACGCACCACAGGAGGTGGAGCCAGCATTGGGGAGGGAAGGCACAGCCCTATTCAGGTCCCAGGTGCAACTCCTCCCACCCATCTACATGGAGATCTCTCCATTCAGACCTGCGCTGACTCACCCTGCCCCTCCTGGAGCCACACACACCTCCCAGCCCCTGTCACTCACAAGCCAGACATGCAATTCACATCAGGCAGGCAGACACAGAGCACACAGAAATGCCAACTTCTAGAAGTGGCATTTCTCTACCAGTCACCATAAATCTGTGCACACCATTGCGCAGCATTTATTCTCACGAATTCAGACATACTAGACTTGACCATGCTGCACCTCTCATAACAGGAATTACCAATGACACACTCATCCTCAATGCATTCGTATGGGAGGGCAGGCCAATCTCACCACACACGCACACAGCGCGTACGCACTTTACACTGGACCACAGTGCTAAAGTGCCCAGAGGCCAAAAATCACCAACACTACACAGGGAAAAGGCTAAGAGACAGGCAAAAAGTTCAGGGGTGAACCTGCCAAAAGGGCCAGGTCCAACACAACCCCCTTCCAGCCAAAACGCAGGGTAGACCAATCACCACCGTGATGGGCTTCCCTGCTTGGGGCGATAGAACACGGACGCGGGCCCGCAACTGCAGGGACACCCTCCGGTCCTACGCCACTGTGAACCCATGGAATCCATCTAAGAGAAGAAAAAAAAAACTCAGGACCAACTAGGCTACCCCACCGGTACTCCTTAGTTGTCCACGGCCAGGACTAGGCCTTAGGCCACCCAGATGCCACTGGTCCTTGCCAATCCACAGAGTGGGGGGCAGTAACCCCTGGCATACAATAGCCATTCTCCACTCTCCTTCTCAGTGTAGTTCCAAACTACCACTGATTCTCCAACCTAGGGTCCGCACTGTCAGGCTGACCAGAGGTCACGGGCGAAGCATCTCCTCACCCTACCTCTCTTCTGGGGTTACGCACCCTCCCAGGGGAAGCACCCACCAGAACACAACTCTCCCACCAGTTCAGGACCTCTCTCCATCAACTGGTCTACCACCTGGGATCCACATTTACCGGATGCACCGGGGTCAGAGGCGAGGTCTCCCTCCCTCTGCACCCCCTTCCAGAGTTCTGCACCCTCCCACTGTAGAGCAGGGTCCCTTCACTTAAGATGGGCCCCACCTGCTCTCAGGGTAGTACTACCACATTCAGCCAGGGACCCTAAAGATCCCGGCTAGGCCTGCACCACCCCTTCTGGGAAACACAGGGTCTCTTCACTTAAGATGGGCCCCACCTGTGTTCACAGGGGTACCCCTAGAAGGCAAACCAGCCAGGACACTGACTACAGTCGCCCTGCCGCCCAGGACAGGCAAACACCTGAACCTGGCTCCCCAACCCAGGGACGATACCCTTTGGTCAGATGCCCGGCGAACCAGGACTTCCTGAGGGTGACACATACCTAGCGTGTCGTGTGACAGTCTGCCTGGCACAGAGCTCATGCCCTCCTGTCCCTCTGACAGTGCGTGAAGATGCCCCAGGACAGAAGTGGCGTCACCATGGCCAATCCTATGAGGCTCAGCCCTTCTGGCTGGCCCCTGACCCACTGGTTCTTCCACTGGGGACTCTTTCCCCCTCTCACCCCTCACTCTGGACTTCTGCACCCTCCCAACTGGAGTGGTACTGCCAGACACTAGAACTGCTGGAGGTCTGATTACAGGCACTCCCAGCTCACCTAAAACGGGAAAAACCACCTCGAAGAACGGTCCAACAGGACAGACTAGGCTCCCTACCTGGTGTTCCCTCATGGAACCAACCAGTACTGGAGACTGAGGTGCGGGCACTTCGGGACACAGCCCAATCTCACTCCTTCTCCTGCGAGACAGGATGTGAGTCCCTACAACCTCCTCACTATAAGGTCACCTAGCTGGGCTACTCTGAACCATCTCCGCCGCAAGGGTTGGAGATACCTGCACCATTCTTCTAGGGTCACTCCCAATGCAAGCTCCCTTCAATCAAAGAACTCACACACTAACACCATTTACCCAAACGTCCAGTGCATCACAACATTCATCCACACTCCCCCACAAGACTGGTGAGACAGCATCTTACTGCCCCTGAAACACAACCTGTCCCCCTCTTAACCGGGAACCAGGTACCATACTATGGGAACTGGGAATGGGACTTCCTGCACTGGACTACATATTGCTGCCACCACTGGATCCCACCCTACTGGGGATTCGAGAAAACTATAACGATCCAAAAAGCCACAATACTGTAAAATAGGATTACTCTTGAAATGTTGTAAAAATAGTTCAAAGTGGGCAAAGAGGAGTTCAGTTCAAAGCAGTGGTCTCTGCGACCTTTTTACTTACAAAGTACCTGGATTTCGTAGCAAAATCAACAAATTGTCGCAAAGAAGTTGTAGCGATGAATTTCTGCACGCGAGGCCGGCGATGTGTTAAATCCTTGCAGCGAGGGAGGATGATGCGCCAATCTGCTGATGCGTGCGGAGACGATGCGACCAACTTCTGCACGCTAGGCCGCCGATGCGATGACTCCTTGCCGCGAGGGAGGAGGCGATGCGACGATCCTGTTGCGTGTGCGATCAGGTTGTGATGCGATGGCGCTCCGCGAGGGAGCGACGATCCAGATGCAATGCGATGAAAATGGCGGACGCCCGGCGTCTGCGCTGCGATGTCGTGAAGCGATGATGTCTTTGGTTGCGTGCGCTCGGCGGCAGCGGCGCGATGACTTTTCGGGCGCTTTCGGCTGCGGCGGCTCGCAAACGTGCGTTAGCGACGATTTCAGCACTCTCTTCTCTGTAGTAGAACTAGAGGCCCTGGAACTCACAGGAGCCTCACCTGCAGATAGAAATCCTCGCTGGGAGGAATCAGGAGGCTGGTGGTGAAGTCTGATGTGCCTGAGACTTCAACAGGAGGCTAGCTCTCTCCTAGCCCTTGGGTGATTGAGAGAACCTTTTCCCTCTTCTTCCAAGTCCAATGGTAACCACTGCAGGCTAACCCCAGAAATAGCAGACAGCACAGGGGCAGTGACAACTCCTTCAGCTTCAGGCCAACCCATGAAATAGCACGATGGCACAAGGGCAGTCACATTCCTTCAGCTTCAGGCCAACCCAAGAAATAGCAGTCTGCACAAGGGCAGTACAAAACTCCTTCAGCTTCTCTGGTTTCTGTCCTTGGCAGGACACCCAACTCATAGTGCAACAAGAACACATATTTCAAAAAGAAATGACACTTAAAACAAACTCAGAAACAATAATCCCTTTCCATGTGACTATCTAAAATGCAGAGTTTTGTAATGCAGCCAGTTGTCGCCGTGGTACCGCGCAAAAGCAAGTCCTAATCCCACCGCTGATCACCAATGTTAGAAATGGGATCTCTGGTTGGCTAAGGCTTGCGCCAAAGCCAGGCAGAGACCACCACTCTAGTCAGGGCAAGGGAGTTACACACCCAAGATAACCCCTGCTCACCCCTTGGTAGCTTGGCACGAGCAGTCAGGCCTATCCCGGAGGCAATGTGTAAAGCGTTTGCGCAACACACACCCAGCAACAACATACTAGGCACACTACAAAAAGGAACTCCACACAAGGTTATATATAAAAATAGCCTTTGTATTATCATAAAACTCATTAGAATAGTACTCACAAAATATACATCGTGCCACCTGGCACTAGGTCATATTTACAGGGGATTATGTACACATGACAGGGCCACGTGGGCCACTGTCAGAACCATCACTTAGTAAAGATAATAAATGTAGAACATATCATAAACGTACAACCAGTAATCACTGGTGACCACTATACTCAGCATCAGCCTGTAACATAAACCACATTATGCACAGTATCACATAGGCGCCAAATCTATTGTACGCCAACCTCATCAGTCTAACCTCTTAGACCCTAACCTCCTAAGAATAACTCACATTAGGGGCATAACTCGCAATAGAGAATAACTCACAACCTAAACGCATTAGGTAGTAATAACCTCACAAGCTTAAACACATTATGCAAAACCTCATAATCATAGAACCACATTTAGAGGCATAAAACAGGGTGCGTAAATCATGGTAAAGGCATCACATTTCCTAGCACCACATAACTCGCATTAGCACATAACCTCACAGTAGAAAGAACCATAGCAGAGGCATAAATCACATTAGGGCCTGGCGCCCTACAAACCTAACAGTTCCCCTGGCCAACTGGCCATTTCAAAAAGGGGCTCAAAATGCCCTATGTCCAAAAGTCAGGGCGAACTGCCCATGCAGCTGGAGTCAGGCGCGCAATTGCGCAGACCTAAACGTTGCAGCTGGCACTAAGTGCTGCGCAGCTGTGAAGAAGGGGCCGAGGAGTGCATCTGACTCCTAACGTCAAAGGCCATGCTCCACAAAGCACTGTGGCCTAAACGGTGCAGCTGCCCACTACTTGCTGTGCAGCTGGGAATATTAAAATGAGGGGCACTGGCACCGACTGTGCCCTGCAAAACAAATATGCCCAAACTGGCAGGAACACGAGCACTGACAATGTGCTCCGATCTGGGGACCAACATGCCCTACAGACGTTGCAGCTGCCCTCTAGCAAAACGGGGCAGCTGTAGACCAATGGCCACATGGGGGAAAGCACATGCCCCCCCTGGGCCCTTTATCACCAAATCTGCCAAGGGGCTTTTAAATCAAACTTGCCCCCAACGTTGGAGCCACTCGGGGCTCTAGACAATCATGGCCACGTGGGAGCGGCCCTCTGGCAGGTGGGGCCGCTCGGGATACTCAGCCGCCGCCCTGGTGAACAGAACGGGCCCCTCTGGCCCTCGGGACCCCACTGGGCCCTTAAACAACAATGTGCCCCCTTTCGTTGGGGCGATCCCCTATCAGGCGGGGGCCGCTCAGGAAATCGGCCTGGGCACTGTGCCTCGAACCGGCACTAACATCAAAGAGCCATTACTCACCGGCTCTCGTGGCAGGACCTCTCTGCTCCTTTCTGCTCCGGTCTCCGGTCTTCGCCCGTTCTCTCTCCTGGGATCTCGACTTCAGCTTGGAGCCTACGGGGCTCCAGGCATCTCCTCAGGCTGCGGGGGCATGCGCGGGGCATCCTCCGAAAAACCGGAAGTCCCGCCCGCCGCCCGGCACCATGTTGCTTGACTTCCGCTTTTGCCGCGACTCGGGCCGCAGCGGTGATCGCGGTTCTCCGGGTGCAATGAGGGGTAGGCTCCCTCTTCATTAAGAATATCAAGCGGGGTGGGCACCCGTATCACAGTAAAAGCATCAGCATTACAAAAGCGGGGGGGCACCCGCGAAACCACGATAAATGCAGGGGTGGGCACCCGCCGCTGCAGGCATCCCGGGGGAATCCCCAAGGTGGGGGTTCCCTCCCAAAGGGGGGCTGCAGCTCAGCACTGCGCAGCCCCCATGCTCTCCCTCTCCGGTGGGGGAAGTTCAAAAGATAGCGCTCCCAGGGCGCAAAAGAAAGGCTGTATAAAGTCCTGGGTAATAAGGAAAATGAATCAAAGTCAGTCGCAGTAAAAGGTCCTCAAAAGGTGAGAAGGGCAATGCAGGGCCCAGGGAGGCAAGCCCTCATGGTAGCCCCCCTGGGCCCCAGCAGCAGTACGCCCTGGCAGGAACAGCAACCAAGAACTGGACACTGAACCATTTCATGGGGTCACAGCCCCTATATTTATATGCCCTTTTTCTTTGTGACACAGCACAGGGCTTGGGGATACCAGTCAGAACTGGTTTAGGGGAGCTTTGGAGCACTTTGTTTTGCTCAAGCTCCTCTCTCCTTTCAGAGTGTAGGCTAGGGACATCAGACGCACCACAGGAGGTGGAGCCAGCATTGGGGAGGGAAGGCACAGCCCTATTCAGGTCCCAGGTGCAACTCCTCCCACCCATCTACATGGAGATCTCTCCATTCAGACCTGCGCTGACTCACTCTGCCCCTCCTGGAGCCACACACACCTCCCAGCCCCTGTCACTCACAAGCCAGACATGCAATTCACATCAGGCAGGCAGACACAGAGCACACAGAAATGCCAACTTCTAGAAGTGGCATTTCTCTACCAGTCACCATAAATCTGTGCACACCATTGCGCAGCATTTATTCTCACGAATTCAGACATACTAGACTTGACCATGCTGCACCTCTCATAACAGGAATTACCAATGACACACTCATCCTCAATGCATTCGTATGGGAGGGCAGGCCAATCTCACCACACACGCACACAGCGCGTACGCACTTTACACTGGACCACAGTGCTAAAGTGCCCAGAGGCCAAAAATCACCAACAATACACAGGGAAAAGGCTAAGAGACAGGCAAAAGTTCAGGGGTGAACCTGCCAAAAGGGCCAGGTCCAACACAACCCCTTCCAGCCAAAACGCAGGGCAGACCAATCACCACCGTGATGGGCTTCCCTGCTTGGGGCGATAGAACACGGACGCGGGCCCGCAACTGCAGGGACACCCTCCGGTCCTACGCCACTGTGAACCCATGGAATCCATCTAAGAGAAGAAAAAAAAAACTCAGGACCAACTAGGCTACCCCACCGGTACTCCTTAGTTGTCCACGGCCAGGACTAGGCCCTAGGCCACCCAGATGCCACTGGTCCTTGCCAATCCACAGAGTGGGGGGCAGTAACCCCTGGCATACAATAGCCATTCTCCACTCTCCTTCTCAGTGTAGTTCCAAACTACCACTGATTCTCCAACCTAGGGTCCGCACCCTCAGGCTGACCAGAGGTCACGGGCGAAGCATCTCCTCACCCTACCTCTCTTCTGGGGTTACGCACCCTCCCAGGGGAAGCACCCACCAGAACACAACTCTCCCACCAGTTCAGGACCTCTCTCCATCAACTGGTCTACCACCTGGGATCCACATTTACCGGATGCACCGGGGTCAGAGGCGAGGTCTCCTCCCTCTGCACCCCCTTCCAGAGTTCTGCACCCTCCCACTGTAGAGCAGGGTCCCTTCACTTAAGATGGGCCCCACCTGCTCTCAGGGTAGTACTACCACATTCAGCCAGGGACCCTAAAGATCCCGGCTAGGCCTGCACCACCCCTTCTGCGAAACACAGGGTCTCTTCACTTAAGATGGGCCCCACCTGTGTTCACAGGGGTACCCCTAGAAGGCAAACCAGCCAGGACACTGACTACAGTCGCCCCTGCCGCCCAGGACAGGCAAACACCTGAACCTGGCTCCCCAACCCAGGGACGATACCCTTTGGTCAGATGCCCGGCGAACCAGGACTTCCTGAGGGTGACACATACCTAGCGTGTCGTGTGACAGTCTGCCTGGCACAGAGCTCATGCCCTCCTGTCCCTCTGACAGTGCGTGAAGATGCCCCAGGACAGAAGTGGGCGTCACCATGGCCAATCCTATGAGGCTCAGCCCTTCTGGCTGGCCCCTGACCCACTGGTTCTTCCACTGGGGACTCTTTCCCCCTCTCACCCCTCACTCTGGACTTCTGCACCCTCCCAACTGGAGTGGTACTGCCAGACACTAGAACTGCTGGAGGTCTGATTACAGGCACTCCCAGCTCACCTAAAACGGGAAAAACCACCTCGAAGAACGGTCCAACAGGACAGACTAGGCTCCCTACCTGGTGTTCCCTCATGGAACCAACCAGTACTGGAGACTGAGGTGCGAGCACTTCGGGACACAGCCCAATCTCACTCCTTCTCCTGCGAGACAGGATGTGAGTCCCTACAACCTCCTCACTATAAGGTCACCTAGCTGGGCTACTCTGAACCATCTCCGCCGCAAGGGTTGGAGATACCTGCACCATTCTTCTAGGGTCACTCCCAATGCAAGCTCCCTTCAATCAAAGAACTCACACACTAACACCATTTACCCAAACGTCCAGTGCATCACAACATTCATCCACACTCCCCCACAAGACTGGTGAGACAGCATCTTACTGCCCCTGAAACACAACCTGTCCCCCTCTTAACCGGGAACCAGGTACCATACTATGGGAACTGGGAATGGGACTTCCTGCACTGGACTACATATTGCTGCCACCACTGGATCCCACCCTACTGGGGATTCGAGAAAACTATAACGATCCAAAAAGCCACAATACTGTAAAATAGGATTACTCTTGAAATGTTGTAAAAATAGTTCAAAGTGGGCAAAGAGGAGTTCAGTTCAAAGCAGTGGTCTCTGCGACCTTTTTACTTACAAAGTACCTGGATTTCGTAGCAAAATCAACAAATTGTCGCAAAGAAGTTGTAGCGATGAATTTCTGCACGCGAGGCCGGCGATGTGTTAAATCCTTGCAGCGAGGGAGGATGATGCGCCAATCTGCTGATGCGTGCGGAGACGATGCGACCAACTTCTGCACGCTAGGCCGCCGATGCGATGACTCCTTGCCGCGAGGGAGGAAGCGATGCGACGATCCTGTTGCGTGTGCGATCAGGTTGTGATGCGATGGAGCTCCGCGAGGAGCGACGATCCAGATGCAATGCGATGAAAATGGCGGACGCCCGGCGTCTGCGCTGCGATGTCGTGAAGCGATGATGTCTTTGGTTGCGTGCGCTCGGCGGCAGCGGCGCGATGACTTTTCGGGCGCTTTCGGCTGCGGCGGCTCGCAAACGTGCGTTAGCGACGATTTCAGCACTCTCTTCTCTGTAGTAGAACTAGAGGCCCTGGAACTCACAGGAGCCTCACCTGCAGATAGAAATCCTCGCTGGGAGGAATCAGGAGGCTGGTGGTGAAGTCTGATGTGCCTGAGACTTCAACAGGAGGCTAGCTCTCTCCTAGCCCTTGGGTGATTGAGAGAACCTTTTCCCTCTTCTTCCAAGTCCAATGGTAACCACTGCAGGCTAACCCCAGAAATAGCAGACAGCACAGGGGCAGTGACAACTCCTTCAGCTTCAGGCCAACCCATGAAATAGCACGATGGCACAAGGGCAGTCACATTCCTTCAGCTTCAGGCCAACCCAAGAAATAGCAGTCTGCACAAGGGCAGTACAAAACTCCTTCAGCTTCTCTGGTTTCTGTCCTTGGCAGGACACCCAACTCATAGTGCAACAAGAACACATATTTCAAAAAGAAATGACACTTAAAACAAACTCAGAAACAATAATCCCTTTCCATGTGACTATCTAAAATGCAGAGTTTTGTAATGCAGCCAGTTGTCGCCGTGGTACCGCGCAAAAGCAAGTCCTAATCCCACCGCTGATCACCAATGTTAGAAATGGGATCTCTGGTTGGCTAAGGCTTGCGCCAAAGCCAGGCAGAGACCACCACTCTAGTCAGGGCAAGGGAGTTACACACCCAAGATAACCCCTGCTCACCCCCTTGGTAGCTTGGCACGAGCAGTCAGGCCTATCCCGGAGGCAATGTGTAAAGCGTTTGCGCAACACACACCCAGCAACAACATACTAGGCACACTACAAAAAGGAACTCCACACAAGGTTATATATAAAAATAGCCTTTGTATTATCATAAAACTCATTAGAATAGTACTCACAAAATATACATCGTGCCACCTGGCACTAGGTCATATTTACAGGGGATTATGTACACATGACAGGGCCACGTGGGCCACTGTCAGAACCATCACTTAGTAAAGATAATAAATGTAGAACATATCATAAACGTACAACCAGTAATCACTGGTGACCACTATACTCAGCATCAGCCTGTAACATAAACCACATTATGCACAGTATCACATAGGCGCCAAATCTATTGTACGCCAACCTCATCAGTCTAACCTCTTAGACCCTAACCTCCTAAGAATAACTCACATTAGGGGCATAACTCGCAATAGAGAATAACTCACAACCTAAACGCATTAGGTAGTAATAACCTCACAAGCTTAAACACATTATGCAAAACCTCATAATCATAGAACCACATTTAGAGGCATAAAACAGGGTGCGTAAATCATGGTAAAGGCATCACATTTCCTAGCACCACATAACTCGCATTAGCACATAACCTCACAGTAGAAAGAACCATAGCAGAGGCATAAATCACATTAGGGCCTGGCGCCCTACAAACCTAACAGTTCCCCTGGCCAACTGGCCATTTCAAAAAGGGGCTCAAAATGCCCTATGTCCAAAAGTCAGGGCGCGCTGCCCATGCAGCTGGAGTCAGGCGCGCAATTGCGCAGACCTAAACGTTGCAGCTGGCACTAAGTGCTGCGCAGCTGTGAAGAAGGGGCCGAGGAGTGCATCTGACTCCTAACGTCAAAGGCCATGCTCCACAAAGCACTGTGGCCTAAACGGTGCAGCTGCCCACTACTTGCTGTGCAGCTGGGAATATTAAAATGAGGGGCACTGGCACCGACTGTGCCCTGCAAAACAAATATGCCCAAACTGGCAGGAACACGAGCACTGACAATGTGCTCCGATCTGGGGACCAACATGCCCTACAGACGTTGCAGCTGCCCTCTAGCAAAACGGGGCAGCTGTAGACCAATGGCCACATGGGGGAAAGCACATGCCCCCCCCCCCTGGGCCCTTTATCACCAAATCTGCCAAGGGGCTTTTAAATCAAACTTGCCCCCAACGTTGGAGCCACTCGGGGCTCTAGACAATCATGGCCACGTGGGAGCGGCCCTCTGGCAGGTGGGGCCGCTCGGGATACTCAGCCGCCGCCCTGGTGAACAGAACGGGCCCCTCTGGCCCTCGGGACCCCACTGGGCCCTTAAACAACAATGTGCCCCCTTTCGTTGGGGCGATCCCCTATCAGGCGGGGGCCGCTCAGGAAATCGGCCTGGGTACTGTGCCTCGAACCGGCACTAACATCAAAGAGCCATTACTCACCGGCTCTCGTGGCAGGACCTCTCTGCTCCTTTCTGCTCCGGTCTCCGGTCTTCGCCCGTTCTCTCTCCTGGGATCTCGACTTCAGCTTGGAGCCTACGGGGCTCCAGGCATCTCCTCAGGCTGCGGGGGCATGCGCGGGGCATCCTCCGAAAAACCGGAAGTCCCGCCCGCCGCCCGGCACCATGTTGCTTGACTTCCGCTTTTGCCGCGACTCGGGCCGCAGCGGTGATCGCGGTTCTCCGGGTGCAATGAGGGGTAGGCTCCCTCTTCATTAAGAATATCAAGCGGGGTGGGCACCCGTATCACAGTAAAAGCATCAGCATTAGAAAAGCGGGGGGGGCACCCGCGAAACCACGATAAATGCAGGGGTGGGCACCCGCCGCTGCAGGCATCCCGGGGGACTCCCCAAGGTGGGGGTTCCCTCCCAAAGGGGGGCTGCAGCTCAGCACTGCGCAGCCCCCAGGCTCTCCCTCTCCGGTGGGGAAGTTCAAAAGATAGCGCTCCCAGGGCGCAAAAGAAAGGCTGTATAAAGTCCTGGGTAATAAGGAAAATGAATCAAAGTCAGTCGCAGTAAAAAGGTCCTCAAAAGGTGAGAAGGGCAATGCAGGGCCCAGGGAGGCAAGCCCTCATGGTAGCCCCCCCTGGGCCCCAGCAGCAGCACGCCCTGGCAGGAACAGCAACCAAGAACTGGACACTGAACCATTTCATGGGGTCACAGCCCCTATATTTATATGCCCTTTTTCTTTGTGACACAGCACAGGGCTTGGGGATACCAGTCAGAACTGGTTTAGGGGAGCTTTACAGCACTTTGTTTTGCTCAAGCTCCTCTCTCCTTTCAGAGTGTAGGCTAGGGACATCAGATGCACCACAGGAGGTGGAGCCAGCATTGGGGAGGGAAGGCACAGCCCTATTCAGGTCCCAGGTGCAACTCCTCCCACCCATCTACATGGAGATCTCTCCATTCAGCCCTGCGCTGACTCACCCTGCCCCTCCTGGAGCCACACACACCTCCCAGCCCCTGTCACTCACAAGCCAGACATGCAATTCACATCAGGCAGGCAGACACAGAGCACACAGAAATGCCAACTTCTAGAAGTGGCATTTCTCTACCAGTCACCATAAATCTGCGCACACCATTGCGCAGCATTTATTCTCACGAATTCAGACATACTAGACTTGACCATGCTGCACCTCTCATAACAGGAATTACCACTGACGCACTCATCCTCAATGCATTCCTATGGGAGGGCAGGCCAGTCTCACCACACACGCACACAGCACGCACGCACTTTACACTGGACCACAGTGCTAAAGTGCCCAGAGGCCAAAGATCACCAACACTACACAGGGAAAAGGCTAAGAGACAGGCAAGAAGTTCAGGGGTGAACCTGCCAAAAGGGCCAGGTCCAACACACCATACCCCCGAAGATTCAATTAAATAGCAATTTAAATGTAGTGCTATGTGTCTTTCTCTATTGGATATAATATGCCTTCCGGATTGTGGCTAATGGTAAATTACATAACATAACGTGTATTTGTAAAGCGCATGTTCATCCAAAAGGGTATCTAGGTGATGAATAACAGATGTTTATTGCTACCCAACTCAATTGTACTCATTTTATCGCTCTCATAAGGATGAAAGGCTGAGTGAATCCGCCAGAATTTGAACCTGTGACCGTGAGGTCAAACACAGGCCCCTACAGTGGACACATTATTCCACTAAGTCACCAGACAAATGAGCTGTAAACTTTCATATTTCCATCAAAAAACGTTTAAACCACCCTCCACTCCACAGGAAATCTCGACTAAAGTGTATTTATAGGGAATGATTGGCAGGGCCGGACTGGGAATCAAAACCGGCCCTGGCAACCTGGTCGCCCCCCCCCCACGCCTCCCTGGGGGAGAGAGGGGGTGCGGCCGAGGTGTTTGCTAGGCCGGGTTACGGCCGATTTTGTTACCGGGGGCCAATATTGCCGGCCCCCAGTAACAAAAACGGCCCCCCAGGGGACCAGAACCGGCCCCCACCCTAGCGGCCCACCGGGGAAACGCCCGGTGCCCGCTACGGCCAGTCCGGCCCTGATGATTGGACCATTACATCCCACCTGCTGTGAAAGCTGCCCCCTGAGCCTTCAGTCTGTCGGGGAAATGTCAGAGTGGTAAAATGGACATTTTGGCTGTGCTGGGGAACTGTCAGAGTGATAGAATGGACATTCCGGCCCTTTAAGGGAACTCAAAATGTGTTTGTTATTCGATCTTTCCAAGTTTCAAATTCTGAATGCTTTCTACTCCCCCTGCATGTTTTGTCCATAGTTTTGCACAGGTACAGAAACTCAAATCTGACAGAATTAATAGATGTATGGGTAGTGGCTCTTCAGACTTTAGATGCTGTTGACAGCACTTCTCTCTCCGGTGCGGTGATCTAGCGCAGTGACAGCACAAGTGAGAAAAAAAGAGGGCATGATCCAGTGCTTAATTTGTAAAAAAACATGGGCCTCATTTATGATGAATTGGTGTAGGGCAGCACCGCAATTCTTCTTGCAGCACTGCCCTACGCCAATGTGAAAGGGCAGGAATGCACCATATTTCTGAAATATGGTGCATTCCTTTCCTATCCCCCTGCTCTGGCACACAATTTATTGCCTAGTGCCAACATAGCCACCCTTGCACCATGGTGCAAGAGTGCCTCTGTTGCAGGCAGGATTTTTTTGGTGCAGGAAGCAGAACCTTCCTGCACAAAAACAATCCAGAGAGGTGTTTTCCTCTTTCCATGTGTGCTGCAGAATGCAGCACACATGGAGAGAGGAAAAAACAAGAAGGAATAAAAATATTTCTCCTCGTTACGCCTGCTCTGGGGAGGCATAAGGTTTTCACGCTGCCCCATCTTTACATGAGTAAGTAAATTTGGGGCAGCATCAAAATCCATGGGTGTTGCGTGGGAAAACCCACTGCAACGCCCATGGAATGCCTCCTTGATGCAGAGTAAGGCAAGGCAGCGACTTGTGCTACTTTGTCTTACTCCATATCTATAAGGCCCTGCAAGCCCACGCAGAGTGGATTTGCATCGCCTCATAGATATGATTGAAAGGCTTGCGCCGCTGGAGCATCACAAAAAGAGAGGCACCAATGGTGCAGGCCTCTCATCAGTAAGCCCCCAAGTGACAGGGCCATCGTCAGGAGGCCACTGCAGCTTGCACCACTCATTGCCCCAGCCAACGCTGCTAATGATAGTAACAACACAGCTACTAACTACCACACCCCTACAAGTATGACAATTCAGACTATTCCAGGTGCCCACAGCTTTAAGAATGGCTTGGGCAGCAAATATTAGTCATTTTTAATGTGTATTTGCCAGCTGCTGTTGTGCTCACCTCTAAATTAGACAACCAGTGCCACCATGTGCAGACTGTCCTAACTGCCAGTGTTGACAATTAAGTGCACCGGAAACCACAACTCAAATTAAGCTCTGGAATGATCACTAGAATGCTGTGAAGTTGTGCTCTCTACTGCGTTAGTTTCCACACAATAAGCAGTGCACAAATTGGGTGACATGGGAGCAGAAAATTGTTAAGACTCCTGTGAGCTTAGGTATCCTTTACAATTCTTGTATCTTAGCAACCCCATTTTGCCTCCTACCAAAAGGGCTGTGTAGGCCATTCAGTGAGATGTGCACCGACTCTTGAGAGTGGATAGTACAGTTCATATGGATGCACCACTTTGAAACAATGAGGGAATCACTGTAGATCGAAAGCCGTTTAGATGGGCTCTGTGGGAATGACGGGGAATTAAAACAATGGAGACCTCCTTAATGGGGACTCATTTAGTTCCTTTGAGTCATCAAAATCTGAACTTTCTCTTCCACATTTGCAGCTTTGGAAGTATTGGCAAGTGCGCCATTGCTTGAGAGGTAAACTAGGGTGAGATCCAATTAATCTCTCAGCCTCGCCGGTTGTGGACTACCTTAGCCTGTGGAGTCTTTCTAAGGGTGGTGTGTCTAGTATGTATCAAATACCTATTGACAGTTTATAGTCACGTAACTTGTTTTGTGGCTAAATCCTATTGGCAGGAGCGTTTAGAAGTGGAATACTCGGAGGGTGACTGGAAGGAAATATTCAAGTATCATGATCGCTTGTTCAGAGAAGAGTGCTTAAAGTTTGCCTATTTTAAAATTCTGCATAATTGGTAATTGTCTCCATTCAAATTGTACAAAGCTCATCTAGTTCTCAATGCGGCATGATGGAGGTGCTCTAGCACAGCAAGTGATTTGTACCACATACTTTGGTCATGCCCTGCATTAGATACATATTAGCATTGTATATGGGAAACTCTAAGCTGAACTAGTTTTAGATCTTTTGAGGAGTCAGACAAAATAGCTTTGTTACATGACTTTGTTGATTTGAATAATATGTCTTCCTATTGGTGTAGATGGATGTTAATGGCACTTATAGTGGCCAAGATCTGCATTTTAGGCATTGGCGCACTGCATTGGTGCAAGAGTGGATAGCCGAGTTTTATAGATTGTCTACCTATAAATGCCAAATCTACAGGGTTCAGGATCCAATACATCTTTTTGATGAGATTTGGGGTTCTTTTTTAAGGCTTTGTGAACATTGACTGTTTTCCTTCGGCATGGGACTACTTCTTTTATCCATTAAACTAGGATGGTGTGAGGAGTGCTTTCAGTTTAGGATTAGAGTCTGGTATAATTTCCTTAGGGCTTGTGGTGTTATATGTTTGTTTGTGGGGAGTACGTTTTATGTGGGGGAGGGTTACCCTATTGGAATTGGTGCACAAAAACACAAGAAAAAGAGAACAGTGGGAAGAGATTTCACAGGACTGTGGCTGGGGACAGGAAGCAGAAGAAATGGGATCGAATAGGGCAGAGTGTTTAACATCATAGTGCATAGGGCAAAGAGTGGAGAGTGGAAACTGAAGGGAGAACCAGACAAGGCAGGTAATCCATAGGGAGCCAATGAGTTAATGGCATGGGACAACGGAGCAGGCTGGATTTGTAGCTAGTCAGGGCAGTGGGTGGCCAAAGCTTATTTACGGAGGTTCGTGTAGTCAATCACTTTGCTAGAATACAGAAAGAAAGACATCAAGCATAGTCTTTGTTGAACAGTTTAAGGAATAGTGTGAGGCTTTTCCTGGAATAGACAGTACCAGGGTGATGCTGAGAATTTCCTGTTGGGAAGCACTTCCTGAAATAGCCTGTGTTATGCACTTGCTTTAAATCATTTCTATTTCATTTGTTGGAATAGTGTGTTGGCGCATGATGGAAGTATCCTTTGTGAGATATTTACTGGAAAAGTCCACTCAAGCCATTGACCAACGAGGACATTTTCTATTACAATCCATGTTGCCAATTCTGCCAGTAGTGGGAGGCATTTGCTGGAGTAGTCTATGCTAGCTATGTTCTAGAATAGTCTGTGCAGGACACATGCTGCTAGTCAGGTCTAGCTAGGCACATGCAGACACACTGGGCTGCAGGACGTCTTAGCTAGAGTGGACCGTTCCGGACGTGTGTCAAAAAAAGCTTTGGGAAGCATTAGCATGAACAGTTGTGGAAGGAACATTCTGACACCACGCTACAATACTGCGAGTTGGCACAGGGTGAAAATAATAAAAAAGAGAGAATCATCTGTTGGAACCGAGTGTGTTGGCACATGAAGGAAAGTGTTTTTCAATAAACTATGTCAGCACATGCTGTTCATCATCTGTGAAAATTGTTGGTTAATGTGGATTAGGCACTTGCAGAGGGTTGTGTGCGAGACACATTTGTAAGACAGCTACCATAATCGTGGAGATGTTTTCACAATAGTCTGTGCCAGGTATTTTCTAAAATAGTCCATGCTGGACAACCTGTTTGAGAGAGCATTTGTGGGAATTGTCTAGCAAAACATTTTACTGTAAATTATGTTCAAAGCACAATGAAAGAATGATTATAGGTATCATCAGCAGCCGTGGTTATTTCTAGGTACATGCTGAAAATAAAGGAGAACACTCCTAGAAAAATCTCTCCTAGCCACATGCTGAGGAAACACTGCGAGGTATATGTAAAACAATCTGTACAATTTTGTTCTAGAAGAGTCTGCCAGACTCTGGGCATATGTTGGGAATATTTTGTCAGAGGTCTTAGATGGCAAAGGTATGTGAAATTCACTGGGTGCGAAAAATGTATGAACGTGTGTGTTATGTTCTGGTGGACCATGGGCAGACTCTCCTTCGTCTCTCCATCCATCCTATCTCCATCCTTTCTCCCTCCTACACCTTTACCCCACCCCCTTTCCCTTCTAAGCTCCATTTATTTAATCTTCCGACGCTCTTGAAATGTTTTCTTGTAACTGATGTAACTTGTAACTGATGTAATTTTGTGGAACCTTATGTAAAGCGCTCTGATACCTCCGGGTCTAGCCAGCGCTATATAAAACTCAAATAAAAAAAATAAAAAAATACCATCTGGTGGTCCACCATGGGTGTGTTCTGCAATTGTGCACATGTCAACCTGCATCTTGGTAGAACCCATGTAAAGGAGGAGCCGGATGCAGTATTAGGAAATAAAGGGGGTAACCGGAACCGGATCTGGTTATTCAGCAACCACCCCAATGTACTACTGGAGTGCGTGTCATTCATTGTGCAGAGCGGTGTGCTCACTCCGTGCCAACCGGTGTGAGCATGCAACAACTGGTGACGAGGGAGTGTTTGTTCCCCACTTGTACCTGCGGCGCTGTACTCTGCGCCCAACATACTCGGTCTCTGCCCGGGTGCTTCCTGGGCATTGGGCATTGCCGTTTTTCGCCCTGTGCTGCCCTTAATGGTGACGTCGTGACCGCCTGGCAAGATGAGGCTGCCACCGTCTGCGCACCACATTTATTCTGCCCGGCCTGCCTCGGTGGTGATTTTCTCCCGGTGATTTGCTCCTGCACAGGGGCGCATGCTCGTGCGCGAGATCCAGTGCTGAAGCCACGCCCCCATTCTGACGCGCGGAGTGTTTGGCCCTGTTTGCTGACTGCCCTGGGCTGGCGCGCTGCCAATAACGCGAGGAGGCAGCTCCAGACACGTCCCTGCACCTGTCCACTGCCAGCTGGGACGGTGCGCCTTTGGATGCTTACGTTTTGCTCCCTGTCACCTAAAAGGAGCCTTTCTTGCCACCATCAAATAGGGCTGATTCACCAACTGGAGGGATAAATAAGGAGTGAATCTCGAGGAACATATAACCTATAGCGCCAGCAGAGAAGCATCAGAGGGGCAATTTTCCGTTGCAATCGGTCCCCCAGCCACACCGTTCTACATCTTGCCTAGCCTGGTACAGACCCCCAGCACCTGCAAGTCACTCGCACAATGGCCACCATACAGCCCATTGAGCCATTCCTGATGGAAGGTCTGCCGTCCGTGCAAGCGGCCAATTGGAAAGATTGGGTGGACCGACTGGAAACATATTTTGCGGCAGTGGGTCTGGAACTGGGCCGGACTGGCTACCGGGCTTTCCTTAATAAACAATGCAAAACAAATGTTTTAAAAAGTAGGCTTTAAAGCTATTTGTTTTGCATTGTTCATTTGGAAGCGCCTGCAGCTCCCCAGCAACAAAATCATCCCCTCTGCAGTGAACCTGGGCCCCACCCTGCCCCCCAGCAAAAAACGTCCGGTAGCCAGTCCGGCCCTGGTCTGGAAGCTGAGCGACAGCGCCCCATGCTACTGCATCTTGGTGGTGCTGCCATCCACAAACTGGGAAGGTCGGTGAAGGAGGCAGGCCCTCCTCACACTTACGCCACGCTAAAGGCAGCCCTGATGGCGCATTTTGAGCTGCTTGCTAACCCCGATTATGAACGTTTCCTACTGAGGCAAGCGAGGCAGCTTCCGGAAGAGTCAGTCACTTTTTACGCCAGAATCCGAGAACTGGCAAGCACATGCACGCTGCCAGATGCTAATGACGAGATAAGGGTGCAATTTATCCAGGGTTGCGCATCTGTAAAATTGAGAGAACAGATACTTCAGGTCCCTGGGATGTCCATGGCGGACATGTTGACGATGGGGAGGTCCAAGGAGTTATCAAAGGTGTGAGCGGCACACATGGAAGCGGTGTTACAACGCCAGGTGAAGACGGAGCCCGTTAACACCGTGGCATCTGGCAATCCAGCCAAGAAGTTGGAGCAAAGCAAACCACCATCTACTGCCAGAACCTGCTATAGTTGTGGAGGACCGTTTCCCCATCAAGGGCCATGCCCAGCCCAAGGAAAGAAGTGTTCAGCGTGCAACAAACTCCACCATTTTGCGAAAGTATGCCGTTCCACATCACGGAGGAGGCCGCGGACCAGGCAAGTAAATGTCATGGATACTTCCCAAATCATGGAAGGCGAAGTGGACATGGATGACGATGATGTGGAGGGAGCGATACATGTAATCCACGCAATGCAACCAGATGGGTGTCCAAAGCGGCGAATCCCGAAGTGCAGCATTCTGGTTGCGGGACACCCCATCCAGGTGCTCATAGATACAGGGGCGTCCATCAACATCATGGCGAGCTCCCTGCTACAGACTATCCCCGTCACACTGTCTTTGAGGCAAACATCGACCCAAGTGTTCGCTTATGGGTCAACCACCCCTCTTCCCTTGGCTTGAGTTTTCACCACAGACATCTCTCATAACTCTCGTTCCACTCGAACCAAAGTTTATGTAACACAGGAAGGCTCTTGGATGCTGTTAATTTGCAGAACGGCCGAACATTTACAACTGGTAGCGTTGGCTTTCGCAATTCTCCAAGAGAGTGTGGAGTCATTGGTGGATGAATTCAAGCTCCTGTTTGAAGGGATCGGATGTCTAAAGGATCATATGGTCCGGCTACATGTGGACACCACCATTCAACCCGTGGCCCCCAAGCATAGACGAGTTAATCAATCAATCAATCAAAACGAGCTTTATTCGATTTTAAACATTAAAATCATAAAAGCAGGCATAAAAACATTTAATCTAATATCTGGTATATGAGATTTGTTAAAATACATAAGATACAAACCAGTTCCTAAAAAGTTCTTACAAGTTCATTTAAACAATAGATGGTTCCAGAAACAACAAAACAAGACTTATATTACTGTGCATATTGTATCCCAGCTCCCAACACAGTCATTCTAATATGATTAATATCTGACAATTAAATACTAAGAGATTTCCTAGTTCTAAGCACACTTTTTAGGAAACCCACCATGGAACCAGTACAGTAAATATTTCCTAACATCTGTAAATATAAAAAAGCAGGGCGACATTGTCTCCATCTTCCTTGTTTTAGTAAAGGTGTTACCCATCTTCGCCTTTCATTAATATAAAATTTACAGAATAAAATTACATGTATTGTTGTTTGTGGAGAAATATTGTCACAAGGGCAACGACAGAGTTCCCTCGACCAGTTGTTTAAATCAGGAAAACTAATTAAACGATGAAAGATTCCAAATCGGAATCTTGTTAGTAGATATCTATCGTAACCCCCAGAATACATGTCAGATATGGTTGGATAGCATATGTTGCAATTATTATTTGATGCTGAACCACCGTAGGTTTACTCATTTCAAGGTTAACCGGTTTTCTTCCAGGTGGGTCATACAGATTTTTTTAAAATCCTTCCTGGTAATAGAATTCATTTTTTCAGGTAAAAAGTAAAATTCTGGGTGTCCAATATCCTGCATAAAATTCTTTACATATTTTAGCCATGGGATCTTGGAAGCATTATCTAGTCTCATCGCATCAGTTATTATTTCCCTGTTTAAGCCTGTGCTAACAGAGAGCCATATTCTGTGCCAGAGCAGCACCGGTTGTACCTTGATTAGATCAGAAATATATGATACACCTAGTTCACTGTGACAGTTAAAAACAGGGGCACTGACTGGGACCACTAAAATGAATTTAAAAAAAGTGTTTTCTTTGTATTGAATCGATGTACAATCTTGAAAGCCCCAAATGTCTGCCCCAAAAACAGCTATACTCACACATTTGGCTTGATAAATTTTTAGAAGAATTTCTGGAGGCCTTCTCCCCAATTGTTTTGTAAAATTTATTAAGGCTGCGGTGGATTTCATAAACAAAAGGCTCCTAGCCTCAATTGCTTTTGCCCAGGAGCCAGTTTGATTAAAAAGGACCCCCAGATAACAAAAAGAGTTAACAGTTTCCACCCTACTCCCCCCCGCATTGTAACTTCTATTCTTATTTTTCCCTCTCCCACATGACATGATAAAGCTTTTCTTAACGTTCATTTTTAATCCAAGATTATCCATAAAGCTAGCATAAAAGGTGAGAGCCCTCTGTAAACCGATCTGAGTACGAGCCATAAGTACTGCATCATCGGCATAGAGGAGAGAGCATATAGGGCGGTTATTAACATGTGGTGAATCCCTAACATGTGATACCAACTCCTGCTCCAAAGCATTTGTATATAGTGTGAACAGGAGTGGTGCCAAAACACACCCTTGCCTCACACCCCTCTCCACTTTAAATGGCACAGTACACTCTCCCTTAAGTCCATAACGGACTTTTGCAGTAGCACCACAATATAGCTGCCTTAAAAACTGGATTAAAACAGGATCCACTTTTAAATCACTAAGAACGCCCCACAGTTTATTATGAATTACGCAGTCAAATGCGGCTGTGAGATCAACAAATGCCAAGTAAAATTTTCCTGTTTTTGCCTGCGTATATTTTCCAATTAAAATACTAAGGTTAAGAATTTGCTCGTTGACTCCTAAGCCAGATCTAAAACCATATTGTACGTCACTTAAAATACTTTCATCTTCCGCCCACACCTGCAACCGATCTAAAACAATCCTGCCCGCTACTTTCATAAGCGAATCTAACAAAGATATTGGCGGTAGCAGGCAGGATTTTCCCACTCCCCCTTCTTAAAAATAGGGACTATGATTGATTCTGACCATGTGCTTATAAATCCCTTTTCACAACATGCTTTTAGAACCCGAGTAAGAATGGGGCCCCACATCTCCAAGTTTGACTTAAAGAGATCAATTGGTACCCCATCCGGGCCCGCGGCCTTGCCACTCTTACTTGTATTTATGGCCATGATTACATCATGCAAAGAAATATCAAAATCAATTGGCGTAAAATTCTGGTAGGTCCACTCAGTATCTTGGCTATGGACTGCTTCCTCAGTGGCCCCCGAGTACACACTTGAAAAAAAAGTCCACCCACGTTTTTCCGCTATCGCCACTTCAATTGATGGTACATCTAATCTGTGATTGAGGAAAGGGGCATTCACGGCTAGCCAGAATTTAGAGCTGTCCCTACTTAATGAGGCTTCACTAAGATTCTTCCAGGCCTTTTCTTTTAACTCGGTTATCCTGTTTTTCCTAGCTTCATTATAAAGCTTTCTACAGGACCTAATCACCTCTTTATCCCTAGTTGATCTATGTAGGGCGCTCTTTAGGTTAGAATAACTTTGTGTACAATTATTATCAAACCATCCCTGTCTGGAGTTACGTGTACCTTTATTTTCCGCTTGCAACGTATTTTTTACGATTTCAGTAATAGAAGAAAAAGCCTTTAAAACGTTTTCATGCGATGGATTATCACTTAAACATATTAAAATTGGATCTAATGCCTTTGTGACTATTTCTTTGCTTAATTTTATTGGGTCCCGGCTCGCCCAGCGAATCGCTTAGCCGTTTATTCTTCCCAACTCTATATTTTGCACCCATGCTAATGTATTACAAGTTTTCCTTGCTAAACAATTTGGAATTGCTATTTTCACACTTATAGCTAAATGGTCACTCTTCACATTTTGGTGAATATTATACCCTTTTACATAACATGCATGTCGATTTGGTATAATAATAAAATCTATAGTTGATTCAGCTCCTCTACCTATAAATGTATGACCAAACTCCACTCTTGGAGAACATAAGCAATTTGAAAAACCAAAATCATGCTTATACATAATCTCATTAAACAGTTCACCTTTATCTGAATGGAAAAAATGAAATGGAGGGTCATCGTCTTCCAAAGTTAGTCCACATTTCCCTATTTCAGCCAATGGGCACAGACCAACGTTAAAATCCCCTCCCCAAATAGGGATAATTTCAGTCTCGCTTTTTAGTTTTAAATTACTAACGTCGTCGCTGAGCTTCCCTAATATAACCCCCAATTGCCCCTTTTCCACATTATTATAAAAATTAATCAGAACCAATGTACAATTTGCTACCGTATGTATTAAAACAATTTGATAATACATTTCAGATCTAACCATCTCGACGTTGTGAGCCCCTAGCAGGTTTGAGACATATATACACATATTCCCCCCTTGGACCAGCCACTCGCTGATTCGATAGCTGGTGTATGGAATGTCTTAAATCCATTAATGTGTATTTCATCGATACCCCATGTCTCTTGTAAGCACAATATATCAAAATTGCTAATAAAATTCAACCAGACCGTATCATTCACTTTATTCCTTAGGCCCGCTATATTCCAAAACAGGATTCTACATAGTCCCGTTGCTTGGTCGGTTATTTCAGTGTAATCTGCCTTAATGGAATCCTCACTATTAGGGTTATTTTCCCCCTCATCTTCTGGCTCATCATGAGTTGTGCCACACAGGGTAGATGCACATGGGATTTCAGCACCGTGATCGTTTCCGGTTTCAATTCCTGACGAGTTCTGGCAGATTGATAGTCAATCATTTTCATCCAAAGTGGTTAGCGGCCCAAATCTGTTTGACACTGCTAAATTGTATAGTGGACCATCCAAGGCCTGTCTATAAAGCCCGTGATTTTCATGTTTATTTGGGCACGATGGCTGGTAAAAAAAGTCCAATAGATATACTTAAATACTAGTATTAATAGCGGTCGAATTTTGTATTCTCAGTAGAATTTCCCTTACCAACGCAGGTGATCCTAACGAAAGGACAATGCAGTTGCCTTCAAAAAGTTTTCTGTTATTTCCTATCCAATTAATTCTCCTCACCATCTTGAATTCCCCGAAAAGTGCTCTGGTCAGACCTATCCGGTTGCCCAGCCAGTGTATTGTTTTATTTCTTAGGGCATGCCAAGTTTCCGTTTCTGGCACAGGAAGAGAGGGAACATTGGCTAAAATAACAGTATACGGTGCAGCAGCCGGTGGCAGGTCAAGTATTGTTGCATTTTGCGTCACCCCGGAGAATTGTTAATTATTGTACTAGTACTTTCCCCTCCTATCCGTCTTTCAGCTCTTTTGTGGCCAATCCCTCCCGTCTCGTTTAGTCTGTGCTCCCTACTCCCTAATGGGGGCCTATTTTCCGTGCTTGCTGTTATAATCGGATGAGGTTCATGTGACTCACCCTGTTCAATTGCTCCTTGGGGACCCTTTACTGATCGGGGAATGGTTTTTAAAACACCCTTCTCAGGGCATATAGACGTACCCAGTAACTTCTGAATTTCACTTAAGGTCAAAAGTGGAACAAGAATTGAAGAAGCTAGAAGAGGTGGATATCATTGAGCGAGTCGAAGGACCGACTCCCTGGGTGTCACCCATTGTCATGGCAAGGAAGCCTAAACAACCAGGCGAGGTGAGGATCTGCTTTGACATGAGGTTACCCAATCATGCGATAAAGAGAGAGCGTCATCTGACCCCCACCGTTGATGACATCGTGGGTGAGCGGGTCTCGTTGGTTCTCCAAAATGGACCTATGAGCCGGATACCACCAACTTCTGCTGGATCTAGAGTCAAGGGCCATAACCACTTTTTCAACATACGTGGGGCTTCGAAGGTACAAGCGACTTAGCTTTGGGGTTTCCAGTGCTGCTGAGATTTTTCAAGATACTATTCGAGGGGTTCTGGCTGGCATAAATGGGGTTCTCAATGTCAGTGATGATATTCTTGTGCATGCCTCCACCCTAGAAGAACACTTAGACCGTTTGAGAGCTGTTTTCCAGCGACTGCGAGAAAGTGGTCTCACCCCTCATTGAAAGAAATGTGCTTTTCTCCAGCAGGAGATAGCCTTTTTCGGATATTGTTTTTCTCAATACGGGGCATCCCCGGACCCAGCTAAGGGTCATGACATCCAGACGGCTCCAGCCACCACCTCTGTAACCGGAGTGAGGAGCTTCCTTGGCATGGTGACATACTGTGGGCGGTTTATCCGAAACCTGACTGAGCTCACTGCTCCTCTGAGGGAACTCACGAAGACCACAACTACATGGGAATGGGGCCCCTGCCAAGAGAAAGCTTTTCACGACATGAAGAACGCTTTGTCGGTCTACACTACGTTAGTGTACTTTGACCCAGCTAAAGAATCAGAACTGTCAGTTGATGCCAGTCCCATTGGTCTAGGGGCAGTGCTGTCGCAAAAACAAGAAGATGGCGAGTGGGCGCCGGTGGCCTATGCAAGCCGTGCCCTGACAGACACCGAGCAAAGATACTCGCACATAGAAAAGGAAGCGATTGCTGTTCACTGGGGATCCCGACATTTCCATTTATATCTTTATGGACAACCGTCCATAGTGCACGGATCATAAGCCTTTGATACCACTATTCATGGGAGCCTCCTCAAAACCTCCACCAAGGATTGAAAAGTGGATCCTCCAGTTACAGGAATACCACTTCCAAGTGGTGTATCGCCCTGGTGCACAGAACCCCGCTGATTTCCTGTCAAGGCATGCCAGACCAGTCACAGAGGAAGAAGAATCAGAGGCGGAGGAAGTGGAAGAGTATGTAAGGTTGATAGTGGAGCGATCCTGTCCCTGGCCCATTTCACTCGAGGAGATCCTCGAGAGCTACAAAAGATGATGAGTGTCTACAGATGGCCATCTCTGCGGTACGTCAGGGAGATGGCATCTGCTACTCGACAAGCTGCCCAGTAAGACGGAAGAAGCTCGCACCACGCTTAGTGTGCTACACAAAGTCAGAGGAGACCTGGCCGTGTCCGCTGAAGACTGCCTTATGAGAGGATCCCGTTTGGTAATCCCCAGGATGTTGCAGCAACGAGTGGTCGATTTGGCACACATATCGCACCAAGGAATTGTGAAAACGAAGTCCCGTCTGCGCTGTAAAGTATGGTTTCCCCGCCTCGACGACCTCGTAGACCAAACTGTTCGTGACTGTGTTTTCTGTCAGGCAACTGGCCCAGCTGAACCCCCAGTGCCGATTGTCACTGAAGATATACCACCAAATCCGTGGCACCGGGCGAGCGCGGATTTCGGGACTCTCCCGGACGGGTGACACATGCTGGTGGTGATAGAGGATTTCTCAAAATATCCAGAGGTGGAGATCTTAGAGTCAACCACGGCGAGTAAAACCATACCATTGTTGAAAAAATCATGGCCACTCATGGACTCCTAAAAGAGCTACGGACAGATAATGGTCCCCCTTTCTCTAGCCATGAAGTGGCGGAATATCTGCAGTCAAGGAGAGTGTGGCATCGGAAAATCACACCAAGATGGCCTCAAGCCAATGGAGAAGCTGAGTGCTTCATGCGCACGTTCAACAAAGTGCTTCGGATTGCTGTGGCTCGTGGCCAAAACTTGGAGGGTGCCCTATACACTTTTCTACGAGAGTACCGACTCACTCCTCACTCTACTACTCAAGTCAGCCCTGAATCACTCTGCATCCGAAGAGCAGTGGGAGATATGTTTCCTCAGGTGACTCAACCAACGGATCTCCAGCAGCAAGTATCGGAAAGGCTAGACCAGCGACGAATTCAGAATGAACGGATGTCCAGAGCCCGCAGAGCCAAAGAAAGGCAACTAGCAGTAGAAGATCTGGTGATGGTCAAAAATCGTAATCCACGAGGGAAATTCACACTTTCCTTTTGAGTTAGATGCTTGGACTGTTCAAGGAATCAAAGGACCTATGGTAACTGCTGGGAGAGCTGGAGAGACCATCACGAGGAACGTCTCCTGGTTTAAGAGATGTCGACTTCCAGCGAGCTCGGACACTAGGGCACCATCTGAGAGAGAAGACATGGACACCGAGTCAGTTGATGTTGCGATACCGTCAGTGCCCTGTGAAGGGGTTCCTTGCTCTCCTGCCAGGGAAAACCCAGTAGCTGCCGGGAGCCCGAGAGCCCAAGAGCTGTGCCAAATCCTCTGGTGGAGTCGGAACACCCGTGTGGTCCTGCAGACCGTCAGCAGTCCCTAGTGAGCTGTGGAACAGATGGTCCGGACCATGAGGGCCGTTGAGGGAGTGGGAGGTACCACCTCAGACCGAGGCCAGCAGCTTCTTCCCGTCTGAGGGATTATGTACTGATATAATGACAAGTTTTCAAAGATGAAGTATTTGATCTCTCTCTCCCTCTCTCTCTCTCTCTCTTTTTTTCTCTCTCTCCATTTTCATCTCAGTTTTCTATTGTGTCTCAACAGTATTTTGGGATCGTTGTTTAAACTGTTTGTAATTGGTTTTTATTCTGAACAAAGGAGGAATGTTATGTTCTGGTGGACCATACCATCTGGTGGTCCGCCGATGGGTCTGTTCTGCAATTTTGCGCATGTCAACGTGCATCTTGGTAGAGCCCATGTAAAGGAGGGGCCGGATGCAGTATTAGGAAATAAAGGGGGTAACCGGGACCGGATCTGGTTATTCAGCAACAACCCCAATGTACTACTGGAGTGCGTGTCATTCTTTGTGCAAAGTGGTGTGCTCACTCTGTGCCAACCGGTGTGAGCATGCAACAGTGTGTACTGGTGCATTCTGTCCTGGCTCATGCTTGGAGTAATCTTTGTGACGTCCGTGGGGAACATTTTCAGGGATACCCCGTACAAGGCATATGCTGAGAATACCCTGTACTGAGTGCAGGCTGAGAGAGGTCACTTAGAGACATATGATGGGATCGTCTTTGCTAAAATCATGCCGAATCTGACCAGAAAAAGCACGTTCGTAATACGAGGCCTTTTCTGGAATCGACATTGGTAGGTGGTTCATGGAATACTACACGGCTAATGCTTACTGTAAACACCTGCACTGGGTGAGTCCTTTCCAAAGGTCGAGTTGTAGCATTTGTATTCTTGTAGCACAAAACACAAACTATTTGCCAGCAACCCAATTTCTTACAGTAGCATTATGGCATTACTACAAGCTTAAACACATGGAGGGGGTGGTCACTAGTAAAGAATAGAACAAGAACATGTGTCTCTCCATGTGAACGGTCATGTTAGTGGCACGTGGTGCATTCATACAATGAGACGTTCCCCTTCAATTTGGCCTCTCAAGCTTTAGGCTGAAAAAAATATTATATTTCAGACATAATGTAATTGTATTTTGTAGACTCTATTCTATTTCACATTTGTACATAGTCCTGGGTGATCGCAGGGGCATAAATAGAATGTAATGTAAGCCTTAGCAAGCATGAGCCGAACTGCTTGACCGCTCCCAGCACAAAGTTTTATTCCCTCACAAGTTTTAAAATAATCAGGAATTGTGAGTTTTTTAAACAAATATAAAGTTTATTTATTTACTGCAAACAAATGAGCGTTAATTTACAAGCTTCTTTCATTACTAATGGGGAAACTAAGGGGTACATTTTAAGTCTCTTACAAATTTGGTGAGGTACTACCACACTAGCAATGTACGATACTGCAGGGTGCAGTATTTACCAGAGGCCCTATTAAACATAAGGCACACTTTTCCTGCTTGTGCCATGTCACACCTTTAAATAGGTTCACCATGCGCAAACAGGTAAAGAGTGCCATTTTACAGTGAATGCAACGGGGCAACACATTTATGTGAAATACGGAGCGCCTGCTTCAAAGCCTCTCCATGTTTCACTGTGCAGTCAGCAACCTGCCTGCACTTTAAAGAGGGATTAGACATACCTTTGTAGGTGGGTACAGTGAGTGACTGCACCCGCCTGCAAGGGGATGTCTGGGGAGTCTATAGGGCCACCTTCCCCCACTCCTGAAGGCTGCATGAGTGGGTGCACTGACAGTGCTCCTCCTCTTTTTTGCATACTTTAGTGCACCTCCTGACAGCTTCTTAATAGGTCCATAATACGGTGTGGGCAAAGAGGTAAAGAGATTTTCTCATTTGCATGGGGCCATGTCCCCATACAATTGAGGGAACATCCTATTGAGATAGTGCTGGCGCTACATGTGCGTCTGTGCTATCTGTATTACAGAAGGGACTGCACAAGTGTCCGATCCCCCTTCTGTAATACCAAAGTGCCCCAGGGCCACACATGCCCGTTGCAGCCCCCTGGGTACTTTGAGTAATACTGCTCCAGGTGCGCAGTTCTAATCCATCTCTAGTTTTAGACCTCAGAGTGTGGACTAGCACAATTGTTGATGAATAGTCCCATTTCTGCGGCATTCCGAACTGAAATATGCATTATACACCTGCACATTTTGCATTGTGTGTTTACTATTGGAATTCAAACAGGCAAAACGCATGGGTGGACAAGTAGCGCACCAGCTATAATATTGATTTGGGTGCAAACTCCCAATTGCACCAACCCGTAATTTCTGTAGGGAATGAAAAGTGTTTCAACTTCCAGAAATTATTTTTTTAGAGCTCAGTGGTTTCAGCCCTTCCTAAGCACCACCCATTGTAATGTAGCAAGCGCTTGTGAAAGAAAAGCTTTTGGCGACAAAGCAAATCAATTCTACTCTTAGCACTTTCCTATTATTTTTCTCAGAGAAGCAGAGCGCTCTTATTAAGGTTTCTTAAACATATGCATGTTGGGCTTCTCTAAAATTAATTGTACATTGAGCAGTCGCTGGTGAAAATATTAAAGCGCCCTTATTTTGCAGAATAATTTTTTCTTAATCCTTAGCATAGAGAAACTTGTTTTTCCACTGCCTAGACTGATCCTAATCAGAATCCTGGTGGCACATAAAACAGACTCAATTTTCGAAAAATTCTGCAAATAAACAAATACTCCCTTTGGATTAAAAAGTTATTTGTGATTAGCTGTACATTGAACCAAAGCATAGTGGTTAATGTATTACAGCTTAGATGCTGTTTACCTTGCATGATATAATATGCATTTCCAAATGCTACAGACTTAAATTGCCCTGTTAGCAGGTATATAGCTACATATATATTCCAAATCAAATAAAATAACTTTTTGTTACTGTAAAACTGATTGTAAAATCAAGAAAGATGAAAAGGTTCATGCATGAAGAAAACATATTATATGTAGAATAATAATCGTACAAAACCTCTTTATCAGCTCTGATACAAAGCTTGTAAATTATTGTGGAAAGCAAATAACACCACAATGAAATTATTTATGACTTCAGAAAATTATTTAGTGTTATTTGATTACCTTTTTGACATCAACGTTGTATGATGTTGCCAATTATCTTTAATTAATAAATATTTCCAGTATTTAGCCTGATCAAGGTAAAGGTCTCCCATTAACTTAAAATCGAGCTTCTTAGTGATACACGTAGCCCTACTGGTCATAGGGACTGTGAATTCACAGATGAGCCAGAGTGCAGATGGGGACTTTCTTTATCCATGGTCTCGACCTTGTATGTGCCAGTGGAATGAAAACCTTTATTTTACTAATGAGCAGCTTCTTACAGATGAGCTAATAGCTGTCACTACCAGCTACTGCTATGAATAAGAATGAACTGTACCAATGCAAGCGATCTCTATCTAGCAAGTTTGCAAAATTTCAATTAGACCCTCGTCTCAGAGGAATCATGAAAAATTTATGAACTTAATTTTTTGCCTAGCGTTATGCAACATTTGGCATGAGTTCCGATGTTAAATTAGGATTTTGTCATTATTTGTATACAAGAATAAAGTGAATGTTTACTTTTTCCTTTTTCTTGTGTGAATGTATAGTTTTTTTTATTTATTTATATATCTATCTATCTATATATATATTCACTGAAAAAACCATAGGTTTTAGGGACAGTTATAGTTAGTTGGACATTGCACTCGTACAAAACCCGTGAAATTCCCCTGTTATAGTTAGTTCAGCTAACTATAACTCGCGCCCCCGCAATGCACTGCTGATGACGCACACATATTACATCACTCATCACATGGTCAGTGACATCACTGATGACATCACTGATGACATCTCAAATGACATCACTGATGACATCACTGATGACATCATCCAGTGACTGTGTGTTTCTGTAAAGTTTAAATATGTTTAATATATATAGGGAAAGGCGTATTGAAGAATGAGTGGGTGTATAAGTGTCTGAATGGTTGATTTAGTACGTGAGTGACTGACTCTACAAGTGAGTGATTAAACGTATCTTACTGAATGCATGGGTTAGTGACTAAACTGTGTGAATGTCTGTATCCGTCTGTTTGTTGGTGTGTAAGTGGATGCATGGATTTGCGAATAGCTACATGAGTGTCTATATGGGTTATTGATTGGTTCTCTGAGTATCTGTATGGCTGCCTGAGTGTTTGTGTGGGTGGGGTGTGTGTGACTCTATACATAGATGTGTGAGTGGGTGATTCACTGGGTGCATGATTTCAAGAGTGCATCTGTGATGGACTGCTTGGGTGGGTGAGTGTGTGTATGGGTGTGTTAGTGAGTGAATGTATATCTCAGTGGTACATGTGCGAGTAACTACATATGTAAAAGGCAGTATATATGTGTGTTAGAGTATTTAAATGGCTATAAGTGAGAGTGTGTTATTGTGAGAGTGGCTGTATGGATGCGTGTGTGCTTGTATCAGTTATTGTATAAGAGCGTAAGAATGTGCTAGTATTTGTATGAGTAAGTGAGCTGGTGTGTGTATAACTGTATAGGTGAGTAAATGGGTGTGTGATTAATTTTTTGCATGACTGACTAGGTGTGTGAGTACCTCTATGGATGAGTGGCGGTGTGTGAGTGTTTATATAGGTGTCTGAGTGCATATGATAGTCCTGTACTGAGTGACTGTAAGTATGAGTGACTGTACAGGTGAGTGAGTGGATGTGTGTGTAGACCTAAGAATCAGTGAGTGGGTATGTAGTTTTTGGTGTTGGAGTGTCTATGGTTTTGAGAATGGCAGTCTGTAATTTAGAGTGGGTGTATCAAAAGTTATATTAGGGTGTGAGAAGATGCATGAAATTATCACATGGATGATGTCATCAGTGATGTCATTTGAGATGTCATCAGTGATGTCACTGACCATGTGATGAGTGATGTAATATGTGACGTCATCAGCAGTGCATTGCGGGGCGCGAGTTATAGTTAGCTGAACTAACTATAACAGGGGAATTTCACGGGTTTTGTACGAGTGCAATGTCCAACTAACTATAACTGTCCCTAAAACCTATGGTTTTTTCAGTGAATTTCAAAGGTTTTTTAAATGCTAATTTCTAACTATAACGTGCCTGAAACCTATGGTTTTTCAGTGAATTTCAAAGGTTTTTTAAATGCTAATTTCTAACTATAACGTGCCTGAAACCTATGATTTTTTAAGTGAATTTCAAAGGTTTTTTAAATGCTAGTTTCTAACTATGCCAACAGAGGTAGGACATGTGAAGAAAGAAGAAAAAACGCACAGAAAGAAGCAAAAGATGTGCAGAAAGAACCAACAGAGGAGCAGAAAGAGGCCTTGTTGCAAAATCATCCTGTGCCCACAACTTTTTCAGACGGGTACTGGTGGTAACTGACTCTGACTAACCAGAGCCAGTGCGCGTTTGCACAGTGGTGAAGGGAGGGGGCCTGAGGTGACATGTGTGCAAACGCGCCCGTGGCGCGTTTTAAGTTGCGGGATTAAGTCCCCTTGAATCCTGAGGGTCCCTGGGGCCCAACTAGCCCCCAGGTACCTACAGTTAGGACCACAGAGCTGAGTTGCAGAGAGGCGTTCCGAGGCCACGCACCTTTTTCACCTCTCTGCAACGCAACTCTGTTGTGCTTACTGAAGGTACCTGGTGGGCTAGTTGGCCCCCAGGATTCAAAGGGAATTAACTCCCCAACTTAAAACGCACCACAGGGCGTGTTTGCGCACATGTCACCTGAGGCCCCGCCCCCTCCCTTCACCACTGTGCAAACGCGCCCCGTGGCGCGTTTTAAGTTGGGGGAGTAGGTCACCTTGAATCCTGAGAGTCCCTGGGGCCCAACTAGCCCACCAGGTACTTCAAGTAAGCACCACAGGCCTGCGTTGCAACGCCTGTAACAAATTGTGCAGTTGTGTTTAGGTAGTGAAGAGGGTCATGCTGGGGGTAGTGTTTTAGGGTTTAGGGTAGTGCAGTGGTGTTTGTGTAGTGTAGGTGGTCATTCTGGGGGTAGATTTAGGGTTTAGGGTAGTGCAGTGGTGTTTGGGTAGTGTAGGGAGTCGTGCTGGGGAGAGTGTTTTAGGGTTTAGGGTAGTACAGTGGTGTTTGGGTAGTGTAGGGAGTCGTGCTGGGGTTAGTGTTTTAGGGTTTTAGGGTTTAGGGTAGTGCAGTGGTGTTTGGGTAGTGTAGGGGATACTGCTGGGGGTAGTGTTTTAGGGTTTAGGGTAGTGCAATGGTGTTTGGGTAGTGTAGGGGGTACTGCTGGGGGTAGTGTTTTAGGGTTTAGGGTAGTGCAGTGGTGTTTGGGTAGAGTAGGGGGTACTGCTGGGGGTAGTGTTTTATGGTTTAGGGTAGTGCAGTGGTGTTTGGGTAGTGTAGGGGTTCGTGCTGGGGGTAGTTTTTAGGGTTTAGGGTAGTGCAGTGGTGTTTGTGTAGTGTAGGAGGTCGTGTTTTAGGGTTTAGGGTAGTGCAGTGGTCTTTGGGTAGTGTAGGGAGTCGTGCGGGGGTATTGTTTTAGAGTTTAGGGTAGTGCAGTGGTCTTTGGGTAGTGTAGGGGGTTGTGCCGGGGTAGTGTTTTAGGGATTAGGGTAGTGCATTGGTATTTGGGTAGTGTAGGGGGTCATGCGGGGGGTAGTGTTTTAGGGTTTAGGGCAGTGCAGTGGTGTTTAGGTAGTGTAGGGGGTCGTGCTTGGGGGAGTGTTTTAGGGTTTAGGGCAGTGCAGTGGTGTTCGGGTAGTGTAGGGGGTCGTGCTGCGGGGAGTGTTTTAGGGTTTAGGGCAGTGCAGTCGTGTTCAGGTAGTGTAGGGGGTCGTGCTGGGGGAGTATTTTAGGGTTTAGGGTAGTGCAGTGGTGTTCGGGTAGTGTAGGGGGTCATGCTGGGGGTAGTGTTCTAGGGTTTAGGTCAGTGCAGTGGTGTTCGGGCAGTGTAGAGGGTCGTGCTGCAGGTGGTGTTTTAGGGTTTAGGGCAGTGCAGTGGTGTTCGGGCAGTGTAGGGGGTCGTGCTGGGGGTGGTGTTTCAGGGTTTAGGGCAGTGCAGTGGTGTTCGGGCAGTGTAGGGGGTCGTGCAGGGGGTGGTGTTTCAGGGATTAGGGCAGTGCAGTGGTGTTCGGGCAGTGTAGGGGGTCGTGCAGGGGTGGTGTTTCTGGGTTTAGGGCAGAGGTGGTCGGGCAGTGTAGGGGGTCATGCTGGGGGTGGTGTTTCAGGGTTTGGGGCAGTGCAGTGGTGTTCGAGCAGTAAAGGGGGTCATGCTGGGGGTGGTGTTTCAGGGTTTAGGGCAGTGCAGTGGTGTTCGGGCAGTGTAGGGGGCAGTGCAGGGGTGGTGTTTCAGGGTTTAGGGCAGTGCAGTGGTGTTCGGGCAGTGTAGGGGGTGGTGCAGAGGGTGGTGTTTCAGGGTTTAGAGCAGTGCAGTGATGTTCGGGCAGTGTAGGGGGTCGTGCAGGGGGTGGTGTTTCAGGGTTTAGGGCAGTGCAGTGGTGTTCGGGCAGTGTAGGGGGCGGTGCAGGGGGTGGTGTTTCAGGGTTTAGGGCAGTACAGTGGTGTTCGGGCATTGTAGGGGGTGGTGCTGGGGCTGGTGTTTCAGGGTTTAGGGCAGTGCAGTGGTGTTCGGGCAGTGTAGGGGGTCGTGCTGGGGCTGGTGTTTCAGGGTTTAGGGCAGTGCAGTGGTGTTCGGGCAGTGTAGGGGGTCGTGCTGGGGCTGGTGTTTCAGGGTTTAGGGCAGTGCAGTGGTGTTCGGGCAGTGTAGGGGGTCATGCTGGGGCTGGTGTTTCAGGGTTTAGGGCAGTGCAGTGGTGTTCGGGCAGTGTAGGGGGTCTTGCTGGGGCTGGTGTTTCAGAGTCTAGGGCAATGCAGTGGTGTTCGGGCAGTGTAGGGGGTCTTGCTGGGGCTGGTGTTTCAGTGTTTAGGGCAGTGCAGTGGTGTTCGGGCAGTGTAGGGGGTCGTGCTGGGGCTAGTGTTTCAGGGTTTAGGGCAGAGCAATGGTGCTCAGGCAGTGTAGGGGGTTGTGCTGGGGGTGATGTTTCAGGGTTTAGGGCAGTGCAGTGGTGTTAGGGCAGTGTAGGGGGTCGTGCTGGGGGTGGTGTTTCAGGGTTTAGGGCAGTGCAGTGGTGTTCCGGCAGTGTAGGGGGTCGTGCAGGGGGTGGTGTTTCAGGGTTTAGTGCAGTGGTGTTCGGGCAGTGTAGGGGGTCGTGCTGGGGTGGTGTTTCAGGGTTTAGGGCAGTGTAGTGGTGTTCGGGCAGTGTAGGGTGTCGTGCTGAGGGGTGGTGTTTCAGGGTTTGGGGCAGTGCAGTAGTGTTTGGGCAGTGTAGGGGGTCGTGCAGGGGGTGGTGTTTCAGGGTTTAGGGCAGTGCAGTGGTGTTCGGCCAGTGTAGGTAGTCTTGCTGGTGTTGGTGTTTCAGGGTTTAGGGCAGTGCAGTAGTTTTCGGGCAGTGTAGGCGGTCGTGCTGGGGCTGGTGTTTCAGGGTATAGGGCAGTGCAGTGGTGTTTGGGCAGTGTACGGGGTTGTGCTGGGGCTGGTGTTTCAGGGTTCAGGGCAGTGCAGTGGTGTTCAGGCAGTGTAGGGGGTCGTGCTGAGGCTGGTGTTTCACGGTTTAGGGCAGTGCAGTGGTGTTCGGGCATTGTAGGGGGTCGTGCTGGGGCTGGTGTTTCAGGGTTTAGGGCAGTGCAGTGGTGTTCGGGCAGTGTAGGGGGTCGTGCTGGGGCTGGTGTTTCACGGTTTAGGGCAGTGCAGTGGTGCTCGGGCAGTGTAGGGGGTCGTGCTGGGGGTGATGTTTCAGGGTTTAGGGTAGTGCAGTGGTGTTCGGGCAGTGTAGGGGGTCGTGCAGGGGCTGGTGTTTCAAGGTTTAGGGCAGTGCAGTGGTGTTCGGGCAGTGTAGGGGGTCGTGCTGGGGCTGGTGTTTCAGGGTTTTGGGCAGAGCAGTGGTGTTCGGGCAGTGTAGGGGGTCATGCTGGGGGTAGTGTTTCAGGGTTTAGGGCAGTGCAGTGGTGTTCGGGCAGTGTAGGGGGTCGTGCTGGGGGTGGTGTTTCAGGGTTTAGGTCAGTGGTGTTCGGGCAGTGTAGGGGGTCTTGCTGGGGGTGATGTTTCAGTGTTTAGGGCAGTGCAGTGGTGTTCGGGCAGTGTAGGGGGTCTTGCTGGGGGTAGTGTTTCAGGGTTTATGGCAGTGCAGTGGTGTTCGGGCAGTGTAGGGGGTCATGCTGGGGGTGGAATTTCAGGGTTTAGGGCAGTGCAGTGGTGTTCGGGCAGTCTTGGGGGTCGTGAAGGGGGTGGTGTTTCAGGGTTTAGGGCAGTGCAGTGGTGTTCGGGCACTGTAGGGGGTCGTGCTAGGGGTGGTGTTTCAGGGTTTAGGGCAGTGCAGTGGTGTTCGGGCAGTGTAGGGGGTCATGCAGGGGCTGGTGTTTCAGGGTTTAGGGCAGTGCAGTGGTGTTCGGGCAGTGTAGGGGGTCGTGCTGGGGGTAGGGTTTTAGGGTTTAGGGTAGTGCAGTGGTGCTTGTGTAGTGTAGGGGGTCGTGCTGGGGGTAGTGTTTTAGGGTTTAGGGTACTGCAGTGGTGTTTGTGTAGTGTAGGGGGTCATGTTTTAGGGTAGTGCAGTGGTGTTTTGGTAGTGTAGGGGGTCGTGCTTGGGGTAGTGTTTTAGGATTTAGGTTAGTGCAGTGGTGTTTGGGTAGTGTAGGGGGTCGTGCTGGGGGTAGTGTTTTAGGGTTTATGGTAGAGCAGGGTGTTTGTGTAGTGTAGGGAGTCGTGCTGGGGGTAGTGTTTTAGGGTTTAGGGTAGTGCAGTGGTGCTTGTGTAGTGTAGGGGGTCGTGCTGGGGGTAGTGTTTAAGGGTTTAGGGTAGTGCAGTGGTGTTTGTGTAGTATAGGGGGTCATGTTTTAGGGTAGTGCAGTGGTGTTTGGGTAGTGTAGGGGGTCGTGCTGGGGGTAGTGTTTTAGGGTTTAGGATAGTGCAGTGGTGCTTGTGTAGTGTAGGGGGTCGTGCTGGGGGTAGTGTTTTAGGGTTTAAGGTAGTGCAGTGGTGTTTTTGTAGTGTAGGGGGTCATGTTTTAAGATGCAATGCTCCAATACCTGACCAGTCTGCACTACATAAAACTGCAAAAAACTAAAAATAAAAAGTGTTTTGCACACTTTTGTCATTGGGCTATATGTGGGCTACATCTGGGTAATATTTGTGCTACATTTGGGCTCTTTTTTCACTGGTGGCCATCTTGGAAGACTTCTTTGTTATGAAGTTTCCTAATTTCTTCATTTACTGCAGTCTCCTCAGTAGGAAATGCTTTCAGTTTTTTACTTTGATTCCATCAAGAAGGCATTCAGATGTGTCTCACATCTGCCATAAATTCAGAATGTTAGCACTCTAGTTGCTCATTAGATCACTGGAGTAAAGCTACTGCTCACCAGGGAGTTAACTGGTAGTCTGCTGCTGGTATTGAAAGTGATTGTTTCAGTCTGCATGTCAGAATTTTCTAATGAAATAGAAGAGTATTTGAGATCTCACTTAAAACATGCCCTAATTTTTCTTTCTGCAGCACTAACCATAATTTCTATTTCAAAAAGAACCCCTCATGTTGTTCCTTTTTAAATTAAATGTTTTAAGTGTTACCGGTTTATTCCAATCAAGATGGCTTCAGGTGTGCCATACTTTTGTCATAAGTAAGGCTGTTAGCGCTCTAGTTGTTCTTTAGAACACTCTGGGAAGCTGCAGTAGAACACAAAGGCATCAACTGACAGGCTGCTCCTGTTGAAATATAACAGGAAGATATTTGAGATCACACTTGAAATATGTCCTAATTTTTCTTTCTACAGCACTAACCATAATTTCTATGACAAAATGAACCCCATCATTTTGTTCCTTTTTAAATTAAATGTTTTAAGTGTTACCAGTTTATTCCAATCAAGATGGCTTCAAGTGTGCCATACTTTTGTCATAAGTAAGGCTGTTAGCACTCTAGTTGTTCTTTAGAACACTCTGGGAAGCTGCAGTAGAACACAAAGGCATCAACTGGCAGGCTGCTCCTGTTGAAATATAACAGGAAGATATTTGAGATCACACTTGAAACATGTCCTAATTTTCTTTCTACAGCACAACCCATAATTACTATGACAAAATGAACCCCATCATTTTGTTCCTTTCTAAATTAAATGTTTTAAGTGTTACCAGTTTATTCCAATCAAGATGGCTTCAGGTGTGCCATACTTTTGTCATAAGTAAGGCTGTTAGCACTCTAGTTGTTCTTTAGAACACTCTGGGAAGCTGCAGTAGAACACAAAGGAATCAACTGACAGTCTCTGCCCTTGTTGGATGTACATGTTTTACTGAGAATGTCAGACTTCATTCTCACATGAGTGAGAAAGATAATGTGAATTTACAGAAAATATGCTCTCATTTTAGCTTCTGGAGCACCTTCCAAACCTCCATGGGACAAGCATGAGAAAATAGTGTTCTCTCAAACATGATTCATGATATCCCAGCAGAAGGTTTTTCACATGAGTAAAATCACCTTAGAATACACCAAAATTCCTAAAATTAGTATGGTACCATCAACAAATAAATTCTAATGTAACTAAAGCCTGTTATCACCCTTTATAGTTCTCCTTTTGGTGACCCTCAAAATCTTCTATTCACTACAATGCATTTCAATGAGGTACTATCATTTATATTGGTCCCAAGATGGCTGCCAGCAATTCCAGGATGAAGTGCTGACAGCCAATCAGATCTCACGATGACATGTGTAGTTAGGCTCCGCCCAGATATATATGTGACTTTACTTTTGATTTTCTCAGGAACTACTGAACGGATTTACACCATTTAAGCAAAAGGCACGACACTGAACCAAGGGCTACCTCTTTGCCAAATTTGGTGTAATTCCGTTCAGCAGTTCGGGCTGTAGCTGCGACTAAAGGTTCCTATGGAAAAATGAATGGGAAAACGCGTTTTGGGACCCCCTTTTTTCTCGCCCCCCGCTTGACGTATCACCCCGAGACTTTCAGGATAGGAGCGGACCGGAGCGCCCCAACAAGTTGGAAACTTTCGCGAAGATTCGTCAACCGGCGCCAACGTTATTTCAAATAGAATGTCGCAGATTTCCTATGGATAATAGGTTTTAACTATAACTATCTACTGGCGACCGCCAGTAGATAATATATATATATATAGATATATAGCTATAGATACATATCTATATATCTATATATATATCTATATATTTATATATAGATATATAAATATATATATATATATATATATATATATATATATACACAACCCAAATGTATGGTGGGTGCCCACCTTTGGCACTTCCCATACACTTGTTGGGGGCCCCGTGGGGAGCCTCCAGGCTCCCATAGCAGCAGCTGGAACCCCGCGTGCAGCAGGAGCTAGCATTGCTCCCACCCACAGGGAGCAGCTACTTATGCTGCTCCCTTCATGGCTAGAGCAATATTTCGATCTTTTTCCCTGCCCGCATTAGGATGGGCAGGGAAACAGATCTCAAGTCTGCTCCCAGCCTGTGGGAGTATTTTCAAGGCCCCCACCTGCTGGGAGCAGACTTTGGGCCTGACTCACAAAGGTAAATTTGTACTTTCATGTAAGTTTATGTTTGTTTGCTCTTTGCAAAGTGATTTACGCGTAGTATATTTACGAGTGTCGAGTCTCCAGACATAAAAGGCCCTATCTTTTTATCTGCGGAGACTTCACAATTGTAAAGATACTACTCGTAAATCCCTCTGTGAATACCAAACAATCGTACACTTACACGAAAGTGTAAGTTTATCTTTATGAATCAGGCTCCTTATGTTTGCTCCAGCGTGGTGGGAGATTAAAAAATGCTCCTGCCAAGTGGGAGAAAACACAGGTTTTCCTGTCCATGCTGATGCGGGCAGGAAAACCACTGTGTCCTGAGGGTGGGCTCCTCTGGACATAGCTGCTGAACCAGACCCGGTAGGGTGGGGTCCCTGGGGCCATTAAAGGATCAGGTAGGGTTGGCAGTGTGCCCCGCTCCCTTTTAAAGAGTTTAGCAGCCCCAGAGGAAGGGGTCCATGGGGCTTTTATAGGCTCAGGGAAGGGGCCCGTGCAATCCCCTTCCCTTTTAGAGAAACATTGGCACCGGCGTTGGGCTTCCCCATGCTTGTAATTGCTCAAGTAGTGAGGCCCACGGCCACCCTCAACTTTATTATTGAATTCGGCCCTGGGGGATGAGATCCCCGTGGCCTCTGGGGACTCGGGAGTGGGTGTGCATGATCTCCCACCCTTTCTGTGCAATTTTTGGCCCCTGAAGGTGGGCTCTCCAGGGCATTTAATGGCTCGGGTGGAGGGGTTGCACGGCAACCCTCCTCTTATTTAATACAGCCCAGGAGGTGGGTTCCCTGGGACCTATAATTAATGAGTGTGGCCTGACAACCATTTTAGGTTGTTTTTTTTAGATCCTATGGAAGTCTCACAGGATCATTGCAATTTTTGCTGATTTATTTTGGTTTTGGCCCCATGGGGGTACCTCTGGATCTCCACCATGGGGCCGAAGTGGTCAAGGTATCCCTATCCTGCCCCCTTATATTACTTTTCGTTTTTTACTTCAGGACAGGGGACTTAGTACCCAAGTCCTGTAGTGTCTACCAGCAATATTTTTCTGAGCATTAGCTCCTGCGGGAGTGTGCATCCCATGAGAGCAAGATGACCCGTGGGAAACAAAGCTCCCTGGGCCAATCAGAAAGCTCCATTTTTAAATTGGTGCTCCCCCGAGAGTCTCTTGAGCCTCTAGAGGATGCAACTGTCCAGATATACAATTATTTTTTAACCTTAATTTCTTAAACTACTGAATGGATTTACACCAAATCACAAAAAGCACAATATACGGACCAGATCTAGCTTCCTGGCAAATTTGGTGTACTTCCATTCAGTAGTTTTTGCTGTAGCCTAACTATAACTATATGGTGGAAACTGCCCCTAGGTTTTAGTTATATATATACATATATGCACGGCAGACGGAGACAGCACAAGCAAGAAGACTTCACACTGAAGTCCTCCTAATCCTTGCGGACTCCGAGGGAGCCCATTTAGCTCCATGATAAGTTGTAGGTACCCCTGACCAATAACCACTCAGTGTACTAACTGACGCACTGAGAAGAAGGGTAAGTGCAATAACTTCCCTTTGTACGTCACAAAACCGTGACCTGCTTTCCTGGTCCTGAAGAAAGCCCCCCGACCCTACCGGGCACTTAAAGGGCTGAAACATGTGAACCTCTTTTGATACAGGTGCTACAGAACAGTAGTCCCTCTATTCACGCACTGCACTCTACTTTTAATCTTGCCCCAACCCTGTCAGAATAAAAACGGATCAGAGACATGGAGGCATTTTTAAACTCACTTCACCCACACTCTCACAATTTCTGATCACTACTGTGAATAACCAGTTGGTCTCCCTCCAGGTGGAGGAAAGCACTACCAAGACCCTATGATGATGCTTTTCGCGCAAAAGTTTGAAGCGGATAATCAAGATATACCGCTAGTACGACGATAACGCAAATGAGGGTTTTTATAGACAGCAAGAACCCCAGATACTGGTATAAACAGGACAAGTGATCCATTCCCCTCTAATTATTTGCCTATCGAATGGAAACCAAATGGATCTCAGCTTCTCTCTCCCCCTATTGATTAAAATATGTTCTTTCATACACTCATAATTTAAACAAACTCTTATTTTACCTGTATTTTAAAACTTTCATATCTTGCAAAGTTTTCATTGTATTTGTATTGGTTTGGTCTTGTTTTGGTCAGAATATATTAATCTACATTTCTAAACCTATGTAGAGTCTTTTTATGGTGCATTTATTGTCTTACTGTGTGTATGTGTGTGTTGCACAAATACTTTGCACATTGCCTCTTTAGATAAGCTTGACTGGGTGGTGCCAAGCAGTGGTGAGCACAGGCTATCTTTTAGTATGTACCAGCTTACCCTGACTAGTCACCTGGGTGCATACCTCAGCTAACCAAGAATTGCAATTCTAACAGCTTGTGTCTCACGTCTGATTGAAAGTGCATGCACTTCACCTCCACACATGCACACACACATATTCCCAGATATTATCCACTTTTCCACACAGAACATCTCCACAATTGTACAAGAAATAACAGCTTGAAATTCACAGTCATTTCTGAACTTCACACATTCCAAACATGACCCACTGTTACGCAAAAGGCAAATAAACATTCATAGCCTTTATGGACCCTGCACGTATTCATTGCTTACTATGTCCAATATATACACAGATGAATACATTTCCACGTGAGTTGTGTTCACTTTATCATGCATGCACACACAATCACATACTTGATCCACTGTTAACAGAGACTGAACAAAACTATATGTCTTTTGCACAAGTCCACTCCACAGACCTACGAAAGAAGCACACAGACTGAATCAGCAATGATATGACATTAAGATGCTTGTGAATGCATACTCTTTGTCAAACCGAATATAGAGTGATTTAAAACATCCATACCACCGCACATGCATAGTCTAACTCAGACTCCGCCATTCATGGCATACTCAATAACCATCCATACAACATTTATAAATGTATACATACAAGCCAGACACTGAATCAAAAAACAGTATGCCATACAGTCCCTAGAGCGGCATCTCTTAAAGTCAAACATATGATGCATAGTTCCACACAGACAGAATAACTATCCATATACTTTTAACCACACACCCCTTATCAAACGTAACAAATACAGTATTCATACAAATCCACAATACATTTGAACCCCTGAGCATGGGTGGACACAAAACTATTTCATGATTTAGTGTTTCAAAAAACTCCTGGCACTACATTTGAGCACTTCCATTTATGTACTCCTTCTTGAATCCAACACATACACTGTGAATACTTATCTTCGGTACATCTGAATACACAGACATGTGAACCAGAATATCTGACTTATGATTTGCTCTTTCACTAACTTTGATCAACATCCATGAAGCACTTGATAAATAGTGAAAGAACCCTTTCAAAAAATTCAACATATGCCAAAAAGAAAACACAAATCCATATGTCATCCCATCCCTTGAGCATGCCTGCAAACACAGTTGAGTCATTTGTACAACAACAGGGCTTTTATGTAAGCACAGCCATCTATGAATGAAGCACATTGGAAGCAAAAATACATCTAAATATTCATGCATTGAACATTGTGAGAATGTTCCTCTTTTTGCATGGCCAGACCCATATTTTGTGGACTGAAGCTGCTGTTTTTATTTTTACTCTGTGCACTGGGATACTTTTAACCAGTTCTTAGTGCATATGCTTTGATTCCTAAAACATGTCGAATTGGCTAACATGAATTGCCATATTTAAATTTCCTACAAGTTCATAGTATATGGAGTCCAAAGTACACCCAAGGCATAGAAAGTTAAATTGTACCTTTGGGCTACAGCACTACTGTGCCATCCACGAATGTGACCAGGCAAACATGACTCCAGGCCTGCCACAGCAGCCTGGCAGCTACAGTTTAAGACAACAACGTGACCTGTCAAAAATAACCCTATTTGACTGGAGAAAATCTCCTTTTTAAAATAATATTAAGTCACCCCTATGTAGACTGGGCAGTCTACAAGGCAGGGTGCATGTATTTAAAATTAAGACATGTAAATAATGTATATTAATATGTCCTCATAGTGACTACACCTAAAAGCTATTTTCACTGTGGCTGGCTTTCCCATTGAGAAACAATGGAAAGAAATATTACTTATCAGTCTTGTTATCTCAGGTTAGGGACCGGTTAGAAACATAATTCCGACACCATTTTTAATATTTATTATAAACTCAACTCAATGGTGAAGTCAGATTTTTTATAAATATTAAGAAAAGGGTAGATTTAGAAAGTTACCTTTTCCCTGCCTAAATCCTCTCGCTCCAGCCCTCTGAGTGCTCAAGCTCTTAATGAGATTTGAAAACTGCTCCGAGGTCAGGGATAAAGGCCTGGGTGGGAGAGGTAGTTCTGTTCTTCTTGCAGGATTGTGGTTTGGGCAACACTCAGAAATGTAATTACCATCTAAGGGACCTCCCCTGTCACTGACAGATGATACATGGACAGTCCCCTTTCTTTGTTGCCCCAGTCATGCAGCCTCCAATCCGAGTGGGAGGGAGCTGCCTCCTGAACTGGGTTTAAATGACCACAGAGGAGAGGTTGCTCATTTCCTTGGCCACAACTCTGGGGTGGGCAAACAGATTTAGCACCTAGGAGAAGAGTTTCACCATCTTGGATTTAGGCGGAGAGGGGCATTTTTGGATTGTTTACAGTAGGACACATAGGAAATGCTGCAAAAGTTGGTACAGTAACCCCTGGGTACTTTTACTCCATTGGCTAGGGAGCAGCCAGTAGTTTCCCCACCCACAAGCTGGTGCCAGGTGTACGTAAGGTATCCCCAATGCCTTCCTCGGAAAACTGTGGGCCTGTGGAAGAACAGAAGAAGACATCACCTGCTATTTGAGACCAGTGAGTAGATTAGAAGGGCTCAACCTGCTCCCAATTGTACCCAGGACAAAGAAGTAAATTCCAAGGGTCAGTTGGATGACCAACTTTGTAAGCTACAGGGAAACAACAAGAAGCATTAGCCCATTTCCTTGAAGAGCCCAGCTGACCAGTGCCAACTAGACCTGAACTGGACCCTGCTGGTGGCCTCTGCTAGAGAGAGAGCCTTGGCCCCAAGAGCTGTTCCTCAGGTCCTCAGACTGTTGACCATGTCAAAGTGTGCTTCTCCTAATATCCCTGAAAAACATAGGACATTGGAAATTTTTGGATGAAAGACCCCTGGAGGACCAGTACAAACTTGCTAAGCCAATCAAACCAAGGTGTATTGCTGCTGGACTGAAGAAAGAGGTTTCCCCTGCTCAAAGCTTCTCCGCAGCAGTAAATCCCACTCAGTGACACCTCGCTGAGAAGGGTTCCAGCCTCACAGAGCTCTCTTAAATGCAGCCTACATCCTTGCAATGCTGAAGGATTCCGAGCTCCAAAAAAGAGAATAAGTCTGAGGTAAACATCTTGATGAGGTGAAGGCCCAAAGGTGTTGGACTCTCGAGCGGACTTCCCTTGGCTTGATATCCTTTGCTCAAGGCCAAAACGAGTGGCATCACTGAGACCTCGTCCAAAGCCTATCCAACATTGTGGAGCCCTCTTCAGATATAGCCTGCTGCCTTGCCTCACTGAAGGATTTTGACTTCCAGAAAAAATATTAAGTCCCAAGTTAAAACCTCTGACTGGGTCAAACATGGTTGGTGTATTCGAACCGTACTCCAATCGTGGTGAGTATGAAATCGTGCCTAGGTCCAAGTCTACTGCGACCATTGGCTACCTTTGGAACTTTCCGTTTTCTGGTGTTATTTTTACTTAAAGCGTTATCAATCAATCAATCTTTATTCGATCTCAAAAGTGGATCATAAAAGATGCACATTGATTCACAAAGCTATTATGAATTAAAAAATATTAATATAAATATAAACCAGACAGATAAAAATTCATGACAGGTTAAAAACATATCATAATACTTACTTTAGGAATTTCATCATCAAAAGGTGCAAAATGTTGTTATACTTCAGTACAAGAGACAAAGGAGATCCAAGACAAAGTAGTACAAAGCATAGCAGCATAACAACAAATAAAATGGCAATCACCACCATTGTATAAAATAAATACATATCAGATAAAAATTGGCCTAATGGTTTACATTGTATACATTTCATGAACAATATAGCAACCTTGAAATAACATTCTCTTCCTCTGAGCTGGGACGCCTTTCACAAAGCTTCCAACCCAAAAACAAGTGTCATAGTCAATAAGTTGCTCTAAAAAGAGCAGAGCAGCTTTACATTTAGAGAATTTAAACCTATGCAACAGACAGTAAAACCTTTGTGGTATACGGAAGGTAAAAGCTACAAAAAAATTCAAAGTGCAATAGAGACTGAGATGATTTCTCATCACATGGACAAGTACATATATCAGAATTAAAGCATTGCCCTAGCGGGAAACAAAGCAACCAGCGTTTTGAGCCCAATCTAAATCTGGTCAACATTGTTCGCTCAGGCAGTGGGACCACGAGCAGGCATCATCAAAATCCAGGCTGAGGACTGGAAAAGAACTCACCCTATCCAGCTTTCTTCCTCCTATATTTGGAGTTCTAGTTTTAGTATATTTAGGGACACACACCAAGTTTTAGTAAACTTAAAGCTTTAAAAATTCATTATCCTGGTCACCTTCTTGGAGTTTTGACATTTTTATGTCATTTTATTAATTAAATTGCTCCCTATTTTTATTAATTGAAGTGGGATTTTTATTGTGTTGCGTTTTTGACTTTTTAACTGTTTTGGTACTTCTAAACGCTTTACACATGCTCCTATGTTAAGCCTGTCTTCACTATGCTATACCTACCTGGGGTTGAGCTCAGGTTTAAATTATTGAAACGTTTAACTGGACCTAACAAAACAGTGACCTTAGTACTTGTTGTGAACTACTATCCGCCCCAATTAATAATTCACTTTCTCACAGACATCAAAACTATTGCTCCTGTGCACCACAATATTAACCTCTAGGACACATTGCACTGTGCCACACAAATTGAATAAACATCTCCGCTACCTTTGGACATTGTACATTGTAGCATGTGCTCCCTTCTGTATATTCAGCTCATAAACAATCTACCATGGACTTGAATATTGCACAATGACATATACACACAGGCAAACCATGGGCCATATAAGTGTATGAACAGCATATCTGATCGCAATTCATACATTTGCATTTGTGTGGCCCTAGAAGACCTTGGGGGCCCCAATGGGTTGCCCTCCCCCCTGCACCACAGGTGCTTCAGAGGCCTGCTTTACGCTCCTGCTGCAGTTGCTGGAAATGGGCATATTGGAACACATTAAGTAATAACTTTAATAGAATGAAACATATGCCAACACTCAATACTTTAGCATGATATGATATATGACCAGAATAAAATTGCACACTATTTTGCTGCTGTGTCATACCTCACCAAACACAACATAAAGAACACGAAATAAAAGCCTAACATGTATGAGGTGTATAATTCATGTTAGTTGAACCTCAACAATTTTAAAAAAAAGATCTGAATTTACTGATACGTGTCAGTAAATTCTTTTGCTTTCTTTTCTGTTCCCCATTTACCATATTAAACGTTCTCGCACCACAACAGTCGGCATACAAGTGAAACCAAAAAGCCCTCTGGCACAGGAGGAAAGGTCATTCGTCCCATTAGAACACTCTGTTTCTCCGAGCAGCTAATTGCTTTTGGAATGATCCAGTGGTTTTTATTCGATTTCTTAGTGCTATCTTTCAGAAATGTCACACCTGCTGTACTTTGCGAGCAGCGGGGTGCTCTCGGCAGGTTCTTTCTTTTAAACTGTAATTATGTTAGCATGTTGTTAAACTTCTGTCTGTTCGAAGATCGTGTACATTTTAAAGATGAGGCAGATGAGATTCTGACTTGTGTCCTTTTAGTGAAAAGAGAAAGTTCATTAAAACAGATCTCCTAGAAACATTACCTTCCTTTCCACCATCCCGTGTTTAAATGAACAATTTGTATATTTCTTGTTGCATTGCGGAATCTTAATAAGGTTAACAAAATCAAAATGTAAATATGTTCTTAACAAACCATTATCTCTTCCGTGATTATTTCAGCTTCAGTCAATCTGCTTATGTAGATCTGGGGTAAGATCGGAAGTGCTGTTGGAAGCTCTGAAGTGCACTTGTACATTTTAGGAAATTAAACAGCAGAGCACAGCACAATCAACAGTTAAATAAACTTTATTGATTGCGAGCAGGGAGCAATACGCATACGGATTACTACCGAAGACGCTTGTCTTCCTGGAGGTTTGTTTCATTACCTCCGCTCGTCTATCAGAACGAGTTGTTTAGCTCTCCTGCTGTTAGGAGTGACGTAACGCTGAACGTTGGCAAAGATAATTTCGCATTTCATGGATGATTATGGAATGGAGCATTATCTCTGAACCCCTCTTAAACAGAAGCAAAGGGTGTTCAAATTGATTACGTTTTCTTTATTCGGACACTTATTTTGAGCCTTGAGAAAGTTGTCAAACGACGAAACACGTGTCGGCTGTGTGTTTGCTTCATCAACGTGTCAACATATCAAGAAATGATCCACTTATGGTCAAGACTGGGTCATACTGCTTGTTTTTTGATTATCAATTTTGAAATTAAACTGTCTACTGACGAAATAGTTGGAACTGTTGATTGTGCTGTGCTCTGTTGTTTAATTTCCAAATTTGAGGTTCTGGTGTAAGCTCTCTCCATGTACTGTGTAACACTGTAGGTGGCACAGTGTTTACATTGAGCACGCCTTAAAAACTGTGTAAGATTACGTTTGCAAACTCAACAGAGGTGCTGGCTTTTTCTCTTGAAACCACTGCCATCTTTTGTATATAACACTTCTACATTTTGACTGACAAAAGTAGGCTAATTCAGTGTCCTTTGACGAGGGTGACACCATACAGTAGCCTCTTGATTTAATGGCATTTTAACAAAGTTGATGACATGGGCCAATACGAGCCTAAAGTAATACCTGTCCATAGACTCCTCTTTACTATATATCTTTCAAGCATGGACGTCATTTGGGGGTAGTCAGGGGTCGCAGCTGTGACCTCTAGCTTGCTCCCTGCTACTCCTGGAACTCCCTATGCGACCCCTGGCCTCAGAGGAGGCAAAGGTTTTCCCCCTTCTGAGGCCAGGGGTTGAAAGGAAGTGCCAGGAGTAGCAGGGAGCAAGCTTCGACCCCGACTACCCCAAATGAAATCCATGCTTTTAGGCAGCACAGCGAGAATGTACGTGGAGAGATATGGGAATTGAGTAAAATTGAAATTCAGTTAAATTAAAAAACGCAAAGTTGATTGGAAGTGGCAACTGTTAAAATATGAGTTACACCCTTTTCACTTCAGTACCGGTGTAGGAGGAAATGAAAGGGGCACTTGTAGAGGACTGAGCATGCACGCATGATCATTCCCACACCAGCGACTATGGAAGAATGAATTGCTGTGGAGTTCCCTAGTCACCTCTAGAATATTGATAAACTATCCTCCGCTGAGGTTCTATCAACCACTCAAACACTGTGTGTAATGGTGGTATTGGTTATTCACTGCAAATTCTCAGAAGTGAGAGAAAAAACTATGCTGCCAGCATTTTATAAATCTGTCACTGCACTTCCACAGGGGCTGTGTTTTCGATGTCATGAATCCAGCCTACAATAGAACAACATAAAAATTATCCTCTTCAGAAAATCTTTTCTCACTATTCAGCCAGTGGAAGCCTTGGTTTGACCCCACTGTATGACTGGTTAAAGATGAAGACAGGAAGAAGTAGGCAACCATATGCTTCCATGCAGACATCAATCATGTGCTCAGATTCAAGAAATGCAGGAAGTCTACAGCAAAAAATACAGCCTGCTGTATAGCTGCACACAAAGGAAACTTGAGCTTGGTGGGTAGCTGCATGTATCTCCAGCCAGATGTCCTACCCAGTGCATGCGTGTAGGGGCAGGTTTGTGCATTGACAGGCACCTGCAAGCAACCTTCAGTATTGTCATGGCTAATGGGAGTTTTCCTCTATGAACACAAAGGATAAAAACGCTGCTTCCTTCTCTTCCACAGTACTGCTTCTGCGTCAGCACTAACTCACTTTTGTCTGTTTTGTATCCTGACAAATAACAACATCGCAAACTCCCAACTCAACCTCAAAGCATGTCACTGATCCAGCCTGAATCCTTTCTCACCTGCCAATAATTATGTTTTCTAATTTTCCCAACGCTGATGAAGCCCCAGCCCCAGTGTATCTATACTACCACAGAGGAGCAGCTGGCAAAAGAGTGTGCTCTATTGCATACTTCTAAAAGCAAACCATGTAGACTTACTTCATGTCAGGGGCTCTCTCCTAGATATGTTCTACTAGATTAAAGATTGTCATTCACAAAGTTGAGGTTTTATTTCTATTTCATCATTAGTTTTGAAACCTCTACGATTGAACTCTCAAGGTGCACGTTTACAAGGGTCAGTAATACACCCGCCATCATGGAATGACAGACGAGCAATTCTGCACAGATACCACAGGATGGCATTTTATAATTTATTTTGCTATTTTATTTATTTACCATTTGACCTTCACTCATTTCAAAGCTACTCAAGGCCTGGAAGTTACAGGAAGATACGCACAAAAGGGAGTGGTAGGTCATAGGTAGGGACAGACAGATCTGGAAGGGAAGGTTGGCACTTCAAAGCAGAGACGTAGTGTGTGAGAAAATAGAAAAGTGACTAGTTGGGTTTATCCAAGAGGAGAGTGGATTTCAGAATCTTGGAGAGCGAAGGAAAAGAGTAAGAATTTAGGGTTTGGAATAAAAGCAAACATAGAAGAAGGATATTAGGAGATGTACTTCATGCTCCCTGCCCCTAATCCATGCACTTACTTTCAGAGTCTAAATATAACGAGACAAAGTGAGACAACAGGAAAGATATTTAAGTGCTGGTTCTGAAGCCTCTTTTTTCTAAGTGCTCATGGCATGTGGAAAATATTGCATGGTGTCCACTGAGGGTCTATGCCAAGCACTTTCTTATAGTAAAGTGGTCATGCCTCGGCTGAACAGAACAAAAACTGTTGGGTGGAAAGCTTGAATTAATCTCGGTAATATCAGCCACTGGTAATTAGCATGGGCCACATTACAGTCAATTCTTTTTTGCTTACTGTGTCATGGCTAGCCATATGCAAATCAGTCTTGTCTCCACCCAAAATTAGACAGTTCAACCCAAACGGTCGAGGTCTGTAGGAAACAAATGCAACAACAGACAGGTTATGCTGTTTGTGCTATGATCCTGAACACAGAAGATGTTGGTGTGGTTGTTACAGTGATTTTGTCGATGGACTGTGTCAGAAGATGGTTTGACAATTCTACAATGAAAAACGAGCATTCAGAATTGTTCCCATCGTTCTTATGCAAGGGATTTTGTCATAGCATAGGGTTAACCTGGGATGGAGCTACATTCATAGAGTAATTTAAATTCCACCCTGACACATAAGGGAGGGAACCATACTACTAGTGACCAGCACAATTGACCCGAGGGGGTATTGCATAAGCCCCGTGCGGGCCAATGGGAATTTGAATGCTTTTTTGCTCCACCAAGCACTTCATGTTGCAAAATGGGATGCATATGCATGTGCAGCACGCTCTGTCTTACATATTGTGTGGGTGCATATTTTGCACCACCATGATTGCGTGGGTGCATGATCTCACTGGAATATGCCCTCATTTTTACAAGAGATGAGGTTGCTTTTGCACCCATGTGGTATTATAAACATGGGCACGGGCTGTTGGAAGGTGCACTGTGTGCAACAAAGGAAAGGGTGCACAGTTAGTGCTCCTATGAAGGCACCATTGAGAGGAACTATTGAGCTCTGATAGAGCACCCGAATCACTCATTCTAACTCTCTGTAGTGTGGTCGGTGTCTCACATTTGGAAAAAAATCTGGGTCCAGTGACAATGAATAATGGCGCCATGATTTCATCCAGTTGCTCTGTCTCCCAGCACAGATAACACCCTAGGATTTGTAGCAGTGCTTTGTTTGTAAAACAAATATGTGCCAAGGCTCTCGTCAGGAGGCCACTGCAGGTTGTACCACACATTGCCCCTGCCATGCTGCCAATGATAGTAACAGCATAGTGTGGCATTCCGGACTATTTCAGTCCCCAAAGCTATAAGAATGTCTTGGGCACCAGGAAATAGTCATGTTTAATGTTTATTGAATTAATAATTGCCTGTTGTGATCATCTCTAAATTAGCCAGACAGCACCACCTTGTGTCAGACTGCACAAGCACCAGTGTTGACAATTAAGTGCTGGTGCTGAGCACCGGAAACCACTGGCTCAAATTTAGCACTGATTTGTAGCCTTAGTTATGGAAAGTGTGTCTATTCTGTGATCTGGCACACAGTCCCGACCTGCACTAGGTGCACCTGGTGAATGGGGGGTCGATTCTCTAAGCCATGGAGAGAGAAAATTGTGATTTTTTTAAATGGAAGTAAAATTAGAAAGTATATGAACAAATTGTAAAAAACATATTCAAGATCAAATGGAAGTCTACGTTTTATCCCAAAATATATTTAGACAAATTCGACGATTTTAATCAAGTACACTCTAAGAAACATGATGTCACTTCCTCCATTCTTTCACCGAGACAAGGACTAATTCAGCATTTAGTAAAATAAAGATGTTTACTTTAAGTAGCACATATGCAATTGATTTTGACATGCACATTTTAGGAAAATTATTTTGAACTAGGACACAAGCATGCTGTGTTATTTCACTAACCATATTAATAAAGTACTCAATATGACATATTATGAGATCCTGCCATACTTATGATTAAAGGAGATGTGAAGCGTGCACATGCTCTTTGAATTTCTCCATTAAGTGAAACATTCCACTCCTTGGAAAGATGTGTTTCTTCACTGCATAATTTTGAGGTTGATCAGATCAAGCAGAGTCATCCAATTAACCTGTAATTTAACCCAGTCTTGCCCTTAATATTGATCTTCTTTGGTATGCACCAACCATGGAAATTGATGCACCCCCCTCCCCGCCCCGCCCCGCCCTCCCGGGATTTGTCATGCACAAATGTAACAGGTTTTTAATTGGGTTCTCTGAGGTTACACTGATGCCTAATGTGGAGCAATGATATATTTCCTTCTTCTGAAAAAGGATGTCTTCATAAGTTGAGGGTTTGATCTATGCTGCATAAAATAGATAAAAGTAGATGCAATGTGTATACGCGGTGTCCCAATGTGATGTGGTTTCAAAGTAGACAGGGGCCACATCATTCATTGTATTATGTTGCTTTTTAGGAAACAGGCCCATGGATGTACATTTTGGGTACAAGCGTCATTACTAAGCAAGTCTACACTAAATTACATGAATATACATTTTTCACGGTTTAACACTAGCAGGATGACTACACTGTCAAAATAAATGGCTGCAATAATTATGAGATAAGGGCCAAATCATCTACTCATGCCGATGACTTGGAATCCTTTCATTTGCAGTATTTATATACATTCAATGTTTCTCAAATACACAGAAATATAATGACTGTCTGACATAATACAAATCTTGTTTTCCATGCAGCAATGGTTTCTTGCAAAGTCAGCACTTCATACATTTAAAGGTAATAATGAGAACCAGATCCCAGAAGTACCTTTGATTATCATGAGCAGAATGTAGGCGTCATGTGATGCAGTCTGGCTGCTCATGGACTAATTCTGAAGTCTGTGTTTGACTGTGTGGTCACAGGTATGAGTCCAGACAGCTCAGCCTTTCACCCTTCTGAGGACTATCAAATGCTTACTATTGTTTACGCTAAAAATCCATTACCCCAAGGTCCCTTATGTCCTCGCCCCATTCATTAACAAAGGGGAGATAACCATCTCCCGACAGAAAAAAAGACCAGAGGAATGCTGGGACCTTAACCCTGCCCCTCCCACCAGGAGTACATAAGCAGTACTTACCCAGCATTCCCGCTGTTCTTTTTTTCTGTCTGTCGACAGAATGGACGTTGGATGCTGGTGCTGCTCCTGCTCGGCTGGGGTGGCGTTTCTTCTCTCCTCCCTCCGCCCGGCTGCCTGGCTGTGCGGGCGGGGGGGGTGTTTCCTGGTCACTGTCTCCTGGCCTGCCGGGCTTGCTGGGAGGCTGTTGGTGTTCGTGGCCAGCCCTGCCTTGTCGGCCGGCCCTTTGTGGCTGGTGTGTGGCATCCCGGTTGCTTCCGGGTCGCGGGCACGTCTTCCTGGGGCCTGGCCGGGTGAAAGACGTACCGCGCTGGAGGTGTTCCTGAAGTAATCTTGCCGACAGGACTTCCTTTGGGCTGGCTGTTGGAGTGGGGGCTTTGTTCCTGGGTGAGCCCTGCTCCGGGTGAGTGCCGCGTAGCGGATTCTTTGTCTGTTTTGGATTGGCTACCGGTTCCTTTTCAGAGCCGCTGGCGGCGCGCCCAACTTCATCGGGGAATGTCTGTGGGTCTCCCCACAGTGGCGGTGCTGTCTCGTGTGGGGCGCTCCTTGTGCGAAGTGTGCAACCAGCCGCAAGGATGGCTCAGTGGGCTCCTTGCACACGTCTGATGTTTGCTGCTGTCTGTGTGTCAGGAGCTGGTTTCCCTCGGACAGTGGGCGAAGCTTATCCACCGCCCCGGTTGGACACATGTGTGAAGTTGACTTGTTGTACGTTCAACGTTCTGGATGGTGTGTCGCAGTGCCCAGCGGTTCCATTTTCCGCATGTTTTCGTGCGGGCTGCGCGGCTCTCTCCCTGCTGTTTGTGCTGTGTGCGAGGGGGGGCTCGAGGCTGGTCTACTTGGTGCTGGGTGGCCGGGGTTCGCGCCTCGGGGTCGCCTCCGCTCATGTGCGGACGGACGGGGGCGGTGCGCGGCTGTTTGATGCCTCCGGCCCTGCCTTTATGCTGTGCACTATGGTGGCGCTGTAGGTTGGCGCACGGTGCTTCTGCGGCAGTGCTTGCGCTGAACCTTGCCGTGGTTGTGTGTTCAGGCCTCGCCTGGGGTGGCTGTGTGGTTTTCATGCCTCTTTTCTGCTGCCAGTGGAGGTTTGGTGTGCTTTCTGCCCTGCTGCTCGGTCCTTTGTCCTTCGGCCCTTTGCTCTTGCAGGGGGTTTGGACTGCTCCTTCTTTGCTCTGCTGTTCAGGGGTGTGATTCTGGCCCGGCGGCTGTGGCGGTCTGTGCGGCGGGCTGCTCTCTCTGGGGCTGGGGATCTGGGTTTGCGTCTCGGTGTCGGGGCGCATTCCTCTGGTCTGGCTGTTCGCTTCCTCTCCTGGTTCCCGTGGGCTGCGCCTGGTTCCTCTCTGCTGGTTTCCATGTGTCGCGCCTGGTGCTCTGTGTGGTGCTCTGTTCCCGGGGCTTTTCAGGTCTTGTTCGTGCTGTGTTTTTGCTGGCGTACTGTGCTCCAGGGGCTTCGGTGTAAGCTCCCTCGGGGTGTGTCGTTGGCTTGCGCCTTCACTTGCTCGCCCTTTTGCCCTGCGGTTAGGCCTGCTTCATGGAAGCAGGTCCTGTGGGCTGCAGTGGTTCTCTCCGTCACGGGTTGTGGGGCTGACCGCTGTGTTCTTTCAGGGGTTGGAGTGCGCTGTTCTGCTTCTTTCGCTCCTGCTGCCTCCTTTGCTGCTGTGCTGTTCTCCTTTGCGTGCCTCGTTTTTGTATGTACGCAGATGTGTATTGGGGTCGGTGTGCTGGTGTCCTGCTCCTCGAGCTGGCTCTGGCGGTTGGTCCTGTGGCCTGGGCGGTTCCGTTCCACGGCCTTTGTCGTTGTGCTTCCCCTGCTGCGCCCCGTGGTGGCTCCTGGTTTGGGTCCTGGGGCTTCGTGTGGCTTGAGGCTCCCGGTGTTTGTCCCGGGGCCTCCAGACTGTGTGGCATGTCCTCTGCCTTTGTGTTGCTTCATGGGGGCTGGCTGGTGCTGTCTCCGGCTGCTTGCCTCTTCCGTGCCGGGTGCTGCTGTCTTTTGTTGCTCGCTATTCCTGGCTTCTGTGGTTTCCTTGGCGTTGTCGTTGTGTTCCCCTGCTTCTGCTGCGCTCTGCCTCCGGGGTTGCCCTGACGTGTCTTCTGGCCTTGTCTTGCCGGCTCTGCTCTGTTTTCTGTGCTTGCCTTTGGTCTTTGGCTTGCTTTGGTGGGTCCTGGCCGCGCCCTCCTGGTTCCGCCGGCGGTGCTGCTCGGTCTGTGGCTGCTCCTTCTGCAGCCCTCTGCCTGCTGGTTGCTTCTGCCTGGTGCCTGTCTAATCCTGTTTGGTGGCTGGTGCTGGTGTTCGGCCCCTGCTTCCTTCGGGTTGCATTTCCGCTTCCTTTACTGTGCGGTGCGCCTTCGGGTCTGCCTCTGGTTGTCCGTGGGGGGCCTTGGTGCTCCGTTCCTCTTGCGGCCTGGACGTTGGCTTTGGGTTGGTGGCGCCCGGGCTGGTTCCTCCTCTTGCCCTGGCGTGGTGGCGCGGCTTGGGCTGGGGGTGGGTGGGGCATTGTTCTTTGCTCCCGTCCCCCCCGGGAGTGCGTTCCCTGGGGGAAGTTCGCCTGTTGGTTTCCTGCCGGGGTTCGTGCCGCTGCTGTTTCCGCCTGGCTGTTTTTCGCTGGTGCTGTGTCCTGGTCGTTGGTGCTGGGTTTCCTCTCTTCTCTGCGGTTTTCCCTGTTGGGGGTCCGTCTGGGCTCCGGGTGCGGTTGCTTCCTGGGGGCTCCTGGTCGCGTCTGGTCTCCGTCCTTGGGCGGGGTCGGGCCTGGCTAGTGCCTGGGTGGGAGGCTGCTTCGGCTTTCCTACTCCTGTGGGCTTTTTGGCACCTGTTGGTCGCCTTCTTCGGCTCTGCCTCCTTGCCTGTGCGCTCTCTGGGTGCCCTGGCGTGGTGATCCGGTGGTTTCGGCCGTGCCCTGGTGTGCCCCTTCTTGCTCTGCTCCTGCCGGCTGTTCCCTTCCCGGGCTTGGTTCGCCTCTGGTTGGGAGTCCGTGTTTTCTGCCTGGTCCTGCTTTTCTTTTGGCAGCTGTTGGGCTTCGGGTTTCCCCCTGTTGGTCCGGGGCTCCTCCTTCGTTGGTCCGTCTTGTGGCTGGCGGCTTTTTCCGCCCTGGGCTGCGTCTGGCCTTGTTCCGGGCCTGTAGAGCCTGCTGGTTTGCTGCTGGTTCGGTGTGGCCTCCGGCTGTACCTCCTTGGTTTGCTGGCTGTGCTGTCGCTTCTCTGACGGCTCTGGGGTGTGTTTTTCCTGCCATCCCCGGTCCTTTCTGGTTCCGGTGTAGTGGCCTGCTCCTGTCTTCTTGCTCCCCCGGGCTCTGCTCCTGGTGTGTGTCTGTTGTTTGGCGCTCCCCCCCCTTCTCCTGTTGGGGTGCGGTTCTGTGGTGTTTGGCTTGCCGCTGTGGGGGTCTGCCCTCCTGGTTGCTAGTTGTCCGGGGTCTGGTGCTGCTTGGGCCTCTGGCTTCTCTGCTTCCTCCTGTTTCCGCTTTGGCGGTTGCCTCTGCTTGTTTTCTTCCGGCCTCCTGTGTGGTCCGGCGATTGTAGTCTGGGGGTCTCTGTGGGTCTCCCTGCCCTTTGCCTCGGTCTGTGCGGTGTGTGGGCTTCTTCCGGGTGCGGTTGGGCTGGGGGGTCCTTCTGCTTGGCGGGTTGCTTGGCTTCGGTCCTGGCTTCCTGGTTCCTTTTTTCGTTTGCTGCCTTGGTTGGGGCGGTTTTCTTGGCCTGCGGCCTTTCGTCCCTGCCATGTCCTGTTCTTGTCTCCTCTCCGGCGTTGAGTGGGGTCGGGCCTGGTTGGTTCCTGGTCAGGGGTGCTGTGCGCCCCCCTGCTCCTGCCCGCCCTTGCCGCCTGCTAGCCTTGGTCTTTGTGTGCCAGTGCGGTTCCGGGTTGTTGGTCTCCGGTCTTTGCTGGCCTCTCTGTTGTTTGGTCGGCTGTCTGCCTGGTCTTTCTGGGGGCATCTCTGGCATGTGGCCTTTGGTGTTGGCCTCCTCTGCTACTGCTGCTCTGGGGTTTCGTGTCGGCCCTGGTTCGGGTTGCGGCCTCCTTCGCTGTGGGGCTTTTGGCCTTGTGGGTTTTCTGGTCTCTGGGTCTTTCCCTGGCCTTTCTGTGTGGTTGGGGTCTGGCTCTTGGCTGGCTCCTGGGCTCTCGCTGTGGCTGCACCTTCTGGGCTGGGTGCTTGGTGGTTGTCTTTTGGCGGCCCTGGTGGTGCTGGCCGTTCTTTCCTGGGGCCTGGGCCTCCTCCGCGGGGTTTCGGGGACTTGGTCCTCTGGACTCTCTGGTGGCTGGGTCGTTCTGTTTGGGGGGGGATGCCTGGCCGGTGCTTCCCTCCTTCCTGGTTGGTCTGGGTGGTTGTGCCTGCTCCCTGTTGGACGGCCTTGGCTTCTTTTCTTTTGCTTTCTCCGGTGTGGTTGGGGTTTGCTCGCTGTCTGTGCTGCTGGTGGGTCCTGTGTGCCTTCCTGGTGGTTCTGGGTTTGTCGGCCTTGTCCGGTGGGTTCCCTTGGCCGTGTCCTGTTGGCCTTGTTGTGGCTCTGGCCTTCTGTGTTCCTTGGCTTTGTTTCCGGTCCTTGTTTGTGTCCCTGCTGTCCTGTTCTGGGTTGCTGGCCGGTTGCTTCCTGTGGTTCCCCCATTTTTGCTTCCCTTGGGTTGCTGCCTTTGGTGTGGTTTCCTGGGTGTGCTTGTAGGTTTGGAAGGCCGGGTTTCTGCTTTGGTATTCTCCACTTTGTTAATGAATGGGACGAGGACATAAGGGACCTGGGGGTAATGCTCTATTACTTACCGGTAATCTTCATTACTCCGGGTCCCGTTGTCCTCGTCCCATTCATACGCCCCTCTCTCCCTCCCAGACGGCTGGCCTTCCTGTGTGGGCTTGGTTGATCAGGGGGAATGCTGGGTAAGTACTGCTTATGTACTCCCGGTGGGAGGGGCAGGGTTAAGGTCCCAGCATTCCTCTGGTCTTTTTTTCTGTCGGGAGATGATTATCTCCCCTTTGTTAATGAATGGGACGAGGACAACGGGACCTGGAGTAATGAAGATTACCGGTAAGTAATAGAGCATTATCGGAATCAGAAACATCTCTACTCGTAAATGCAAGTATTTATGCCATGCGCTTTATTTCAACTTTTCAGCAGTAGCAAAGATAAAGGGCATAACGGCCGAACAAATACGTCATGTCCCAGAAAATAATAAAAGATGCTACCTGTAGTAAAACTTTAGACCCCAACCAGTCAGCAGTCTCTAAATGCTATCTAATATTCTCTAACATTTGGCGCCTCCTCCTCTGTGACCGCTAGTTGTCCTGGCGCTATGAGATGCCTCTTTTTAATTCGTACCTCAGCCCCATTAGCCCCCCTTTTCCTCCTGTCTTCAGTAGAGTGAAGGCGACCCCAAAAGACCTGACATGCGAACTGGCAGTGTCAATGAAAACAGAAAAGTTATGTTTTCATGAGCACTGCCCAGCTAGACGTTTTGGGCAGAGGCAAGGAGCAGTATGCGGCACCTCAAAAGCGGCAGGACTGCACCCTGAAGCCCCTATTAAGGAGCCATCACTGCTGGTCTGCCAGGAATGCTACAAGTTCTTTAGCTCCACAACCAACCATTTTGTAGTTTTTGAACTTTGGGTTATCCTTTTATACTAAGAGGTTATTACTACTTATTTTTTTGAATCTTAGATGTTGCAGATTTGTAAATTTATAAGAGGATCTATTAATGCTTTTAATAATTATGTTTTTACTTTATTTTTATATCGTATATTCTAATTCTCTACAGCATGAACATTATGATGAATATTTACTTTTTGTCGCTAATCGTATTCCAATCTGTACAATTGGTTTAGCTCAAAGACCATTTTGGGTGATTGGGACTTTAATAGAGACAGAGATCTGTACAAACTTACACTCAAGAGTGATTTTTTTAAAAGAATATGGCAAAAATGTATTTACTGTATTTAAAATGGATTTTGTGGGATATGTAGTCTAAGAGTTCATACTTATAATCTTGATTGTTGACTAGAAAGGCACAATTTGTGCACCTATTGAATAACGATTGGTAGGTGGGTGAAAGTTACCGGGGCGCTAAAAATGGTATTAGTGAAATACTACTGCACAATTTTATTTGTTCAATTACAACTGGGACATCTTTTTCATAAAGTTACATTTAAGAGAATCTATAATATATCCAAATAAAGATTAATTATTAAAATTGCTTAATTTATGGAATAATGATCAAAGAATGTAGCTTCATAACATTGTTACCTAATACTACCATATTGCTTTACAAGTCTGATTTAGTTCCTCTTTTCCCTTTGGGGCAAAGTAATGCAACATCACTCCTTTTCTTCTATAGCGCTTTAGATTTCTGTTTCCTTTCTCGATTTATGAGAAAAAAAAGTGATTGACAACCCTGCTATTTTCATTTATCACTGCTTTGTCATGCCAACCTGTAAAATGTATAATCAATGTATTAAATAAAAAAATGCAATACTGTATATCTATATCATGGATGCAGCAAAAAATATATATCATTACAGCCAACTCCCTCACCTGAAATCAGGGCTGGGACAGAGGGGTCGCAAAAAAATCATTTGTGGCATAAACCCACACTCTCTCAGTCTGTTTTCCGGTCTTTAATATATACCATCCTGTAGAGTTATCTCTCGACCAGAAAATGCATATATAGATTTAGCTATTAATAAGCTTCTCAACTATCATGAACAGGTAAATGTCGGCATGTTTAATATAGTAATTTATATATACAGCACGTTTTCGCTCAGGGGTGTCTTGGCACTAGAAAAACTCTTGAGAGCTAAAAAGACAAAACTATGGGTCCGACAAGACACTCTGATATGTGGTATCCCAGTTGGGGACGAGTGGGAAGAGCGCATCTCACTGCATGCGGACAACATTTTGCTATACGTAAGGAAGCCAAGGCAAACTATTGACAGGATACTACAAATCTTCTGTATTTTTGGAGAACACTCGGGGTATTGAATAAATTGGAACAAATTCCTGTTATTCCCATTGGTAGGCGATCCCCCAAGATTAACATCTAGGTGTAACGTCCCATTAGAGTTGAAGGGGTTGAAATACAAAGGGACATATGTATTAAGAAACCCACAAGAGTTCCTTGAACGGAATTTGGAGACGCAACTAAAGAAATTTATAAGAGCCCCCAGCGTTGGCGGATGCTTCCATTCACCTTGATGGGCCACACAGCCCTGTTCAAGATAATGACAATGCCCCACAAGTTATATGTCTTGCAGAACACACCTTATCAGGTCCCACTACTTTTCTTTCAGAAATTAGAGGCCGAATTGCGAACACAAATTTGGAGTTGAGGTATTGCCCTGTGTAAGTTACAGAGAGAGGTCTGCAATGGGGGACTGGCAATACCCGATGTCAAACTAGATTACTGGGCCTCCCAACTAGTTACCGTGAATGGGTGGGTGTTCAGGGACTGACTGAGGGGAACCAGCATACAGAGTTGATAAAGCCGTCATGGGAGCCAGAGGCCACCTCCCTCTGCTACACAACAGGAAAGCGGAGAAAGGCTTCACGACACACACAAAATCAGTGATAGTTGCATGGAGAGTGTCCACAAAATACCTGGGCTGGGACGATAAATTAACTGCAATGACTCCGCTCTGGGACAGTAATAAACTCAACAAAGTGGGTGGGTTGCGTAGATCTACTAAATGGGAGTTAATTGGATTAGAGACCCTAGGTGACCTCTGGAGAGGGCAGGCATGTGTCACGTTTGACACCCTACAAAGGGGGTACAAGATGGGGAAAGGTGAGTGGCTGAGATATATGCAGTTAGGACATGCATTACGTAACTCTATCAGAGAGGGGGAGGAACTAGCGGAAGCGTTTTCCCTGGAAGACCGGCTATTAACGGAACCCCTTGAGGAGAAGACAATATTGTTAATATCTAAGAAATTAGTAAGCAATGCGCCGGATCCCGTGGTTCCCGTGAGAGTAGCGTGGGAAAACGATGTGGGCCACTTTGAAGACGATGAGTGGTTAGACGCCATGCAGTGCCCTAGAGAAGTAGCCATATGGTCCAGATTCCAACTAATTCAATTACAAATATTTCTTAGAGTATATTCCCCCCGAACATTATTACACCACTTAGGTCACGTGGGAAATGCACTGTGTCATCGTGGGTGCTGGCAGGAGGGAACTTTTTTATCACCTGTTGTGGGAATGCACACCAATACAGGACTATTGAAAGGCAGTAGGGAGGATTATAGCGGAGGTTGCAGTGGTGGAAGTCCCAGTAAAGCCGAAGTGGCTCCTGCTGTTGATCCCGGGAGATGAGGCCTGGCCCAAACATGCAAAGCTGTGGCTGGCTCTGGCGGTAGTAGTGGCAAAGTGTAGCATTGCACGCTTCTGGGGGGTCCCAACTCTGCCTAAAGTGGTTGACTGGGAAAACAATCTTGACTGGTACAGGCAAGCAGAGTGTACAAATTATTTGAGCAGAGGATGCCTGAAGAAATGGGAAAAGATCTGAGGGAACTGGCAGGGCTATAGAGGGCAGGTATTTGGTAGAGGGTGGAGCGATTCTGTTGCCTCTCTATGTGGATTATTCATTCATTACCTAATACTGTTAAATGTAAATCAAGGCAAGTCAGAAGATTCAATTACTTGTATTCTGTTGTTCAAATGAACTGCAATAAAAAGAATTAAAAAAAGTACCCAAGTAGGCTAACTCGACAGAAATTGAACAACAGAGAGATGTTTTTATTGGCTGTTTGAAGTGAGCAAATTTAGGCAAAGCTCGATTAAGAGCGTGTTCCAGAGCTGGAAGCCAATACATGAAAGACACCCTGACCATATCAGACATATTTAAAAAGTGGAAATCTTGCATCAGTAAACCTCTTTAACAGTGTCCTAGCAGGGATAGATGAGATCCCATTGAGAGAGCGGAACTGAAGCCTGTCCTAGACTTCCTGTTGTAACAGAAATAGGGCTGTGAATGGAAATTGAGGCAGAGGCAAACTCAAAAGAACTGCTTGAGACTATCAAAAAACTTGCCACCGACGCTTCCTCCTTCCCTAAAGATTGAAGCCAACCTTTCTGTAATTCTTTGGTGGAGGCTTTCCATCTCAAGGTTGAAGATGTTTATAATAACTTCTCCTCTCTTAGACTTACATCCTCCTCTGCTTTGCTATCCCCCATACTAACCGATATGGGATCTGTACTTAGCCATTTCATGCCACCATCTAAGGATGAGGTTACAAAACCTCTAAATCGGGCTCGCAATGCAACCCTTTCCCTCCCAGAGTTGCCATCCTCGCAGTCGAGACTATCGGGCCAAAACTGGCCAACATTTTCCAACCAATGTGTCATTCAGTAGTTTTTCCCTTCAACCTTAAAGACTGTGTCGGTTCTACCATTAAAAAAACCTTTGATCCATGAGACCCTAGTAGTTATTTCCCATCTCCTGTCTTCCACTGCCAGCCAATATTATTGAAAAGGTCCTGAATAAACAACTGGTGGAGCATATCCACGCTAGCAACCTCTTAAATGCAACCCAATTCGTCTTTCGTGCTGGGCACAGTACGGAAATGGTACTTATTATAACTACCGAGGAGATCAAATTGTCACTGGATTAGAGAGGCAGAGCTGCCCTGATCCTGCTTGACCTGTCAGCAGCCTTTGACACCGTGAATCCCAGGATTCTGATGGATCGCTTAGGAAGGATCGGGTTGACCTGCGCAGCATGGGAGTTGTTAATCTCTTTCCTTACTGGTCGCGAGCAATCAGTATGACTTTGTGACTTTATTTCTACCTCTTTCTGTTTTCCTCGTGGGGTCCCCCAGGGATACTCACTTATCCCTACTCTTTTTATTATATATCACCCCCTTGGCATAACTAATTGGATCTTATGGCTTTGCATTGACATCCTATGCTGATGACACGCAAATCGTCCTTTCACTTGCCACAGAGGACAAGGATGTTGCCGCCAGATTCTATGACTGCATGAAGGCATTCAGTCTGTGGATGGCTATGAACAGCCTCAAACTCAATTCTAGTAAAACAGAAGTGTTGCTGTTTGAGCCTCAGCCTTCCTTTTGCTCTCCTGAATTGTGACCTTCAGAACTTGGTTCACTCCTTTCCCCAGTTAGGTCGATGAAGTACCTGAGAGCTCTTCTAAATGGCAAACTGTCCTACGTCAATCAGGCCAATGCAGTTACCTCTGCCGCCTTCTTCACCCTCAAAATGATTAAGAACATTCTTCCTTTTATCCCTGCCCATTTGCAGAATACAATGGTAACTTCACTGGCATTGTTGAAGATCGATTACTGCAATGGATTATATTTGAATGCACACCAGCATGTTCTTAATAAATTGCAGACATTGCAGAATCCAGCAGCCCACGTACTGAAAGATTCCCAAGTACCAATCAGTTTCTAAGGGAGTCAAGAAATTACATTGGCTCCCCGTGAGGCTCTGGATCACCTTTAAAGTGCTATGTATGATGTATAAAGCACTACACAAGCAAGAACCAGTCTTTCTGAGAAACAGTTTTTCCTGGTAAACACCAGACAGGTAGCTATGCTCAGTCACTAGCAAATTGGTGGCAGTACCCAAATTCAAGCGCATAATTTAGGGCAGCAGAGGCTTTATCCTTGGCTCTTCGAAGACCTGGAATGCCCTTCCATTGCACTTCAGAACTATGCCTAATATTCTGGCCTTCAGAAACTCCCTGAATACATGGCTTTTCCCATCCTGCTAAATACCTCACATGGGTTTACATGGCTTCTGCTACCTCAGTCTGTGCTAGAACGCCTCTTTTGTTATTCAAGCGCTTTAAAACATTTATTGTAAGCCATTTTTAAAAACACAACAAAGCCAAATAGCTTGAGCAGAGCTATTTGACTTTGTTAATGTTTTTTTAAAGATGTTGCACAGCAATGCAGGATGCTGTGCAACATGGCCTAAAGTAAATAAAAACAAAGAGGTATGTTCTTGCTGATTGTGGTTTGGCAAAAGTGACTAGGTCAGACCGTCAGAGCCACCAAACCGAGGGAGTATCACTCATAGTGCCAATTGCAGGCATGTGTGCCTTTCACATAGGAGGCCTGAGGCCCATTAGCCCTTGCTGTGTGTTCCGAGTTGGGACCAGAAGAACAGGAATGCATTTGTCTCTCAGGGCCATGACAGTGTGCGCAGGGCCCAGCAGCAGAGATAAGGCAGCAGCAGATGTGGGCTACTCACAGGTAGTAGGTGTTAGAAATGGGATCTCTAGTTGGCAAGGGCTTGCACCTTTGTCCAAGTAGGGACCCTTCTTCCTAGTCAGGGTAAGGGTGTTACACTCGTGAAGTAACCCCTGCTCACCCTCGTGGTAGCTTGGCACGAGCAGTCAGGCTTAATTCAGAGGCAGTGTGTAAAGCATTTGCACATAACCAACAGTAATACAGTGTAAGCACTACAAACGGACACCACACCAGTTTAGAAAAATAACCAATATTTTATATACTCAAGACAAGACCAATTACGACAAAAATCCACAATACTGTACTTTAAAAATGAATGCTTGATACGGTAACTTCTTCTTTGCAGGAATAGCATAAAAGCAAAGTTCGTACGAGTCTGTAGCTCCGTCCGTAGCTACCGCGATGCTGAAAACCACAGAGTCTAACAGTTCCAGCCGACCGCGTCGATACGGGCCAGCAGAGTCATGAACAGACTCGGTTACAGTACCTTTCTCGTTGTGGCTGGTACGGAGTGTACGAGCCGGTCGGCGTTCGTCGCGGTTGCGGTGCAAGACGGAGCGATGCAAGGTGCGGTGTCCCTCGATGCGGTGCAGGCAGCGGCTTGATGAGCGTCGTGCAGACGGAGTCGGTGAGTCCAAGGCGTGCGATGCAGGGTGAGACGATGCTCGATGCGGTGCTGACAGGTTGCGATGCAGGCGACCAAGCCGGAGTGCGGGAGCTGGCGTCGGACAGCAGTGCGAGTCAAAGCGGTGCGTCGCAGACGTGCGAGCGGTGCCCCAACTGCGGTGCGGTCACGACTCTTGAGCCAGTTGCAGCGACCGCGTCGGTCGGGTCCGGTTGGTTCAGTGAAGCGATGCGATGCGAACTGCGGTGCCCACAGGTCACGGTGCAAGCAGCGGCTCGATGTTGGCGGCGTCGGACGTCGCCCACGGTGAGACCAGGGTTGCGATGCGAAGCGGGGCGATGCGGTCTGCGGTGCAAACAGGTCTCCGGCCAGGGATGGATTCGGTTGATGGAGTCGGTTGCGGTTCCCTCCCTCTGTGGCAACTGAAACAGCGTTCCAGAAGCGGTACCCAGAGGCTTGTGAAGTCTTTGCAGTCCCTGAGACTTCTTAACAGGAGGCCAGCTCGGTTCCAGGCCCTTGGAGATACTCAGCACAAGTTTGTAGAAAGTTCAGTCCAGTCCTTTCACTGCCCAAGGCAGAAGCAGCAGCTGCAGGCCAACCCAACAAAGCAACAACACAGCAAAGGGGCAGTACTCCTCCTGGCAGCTCTTCCAGCTCTTCGTCTTGGCAGGTTCCTTGATTCCAGCGAGATCTAAATTCATGGGGTCAGGGCCCCAATATTTATATCCCAAATTCCTTTGTTCTCTGAAGGCAGAGAGGCCTTTGCCTAGTCCAAACCAGTTCTGGAGCACTTTGTTGACAAGTCTCCGTCCCTTCTTTCAGTGAGCAGGCCAGGGACATCAGACGCACCACAGGAGGTGGAGCCAGCATTGTGGAGGGAAGGCACTGTCCTATTCAGGGCCCAGGTGCGACCCCTCCCACCCATCTACATGTAGATCTTGCTATCCAGCCCTGTGCTGACTCACCCTGTCTCCTGGCATCCCCCAGCCCCTGTCACTCACATTCCAGACAAGGAATACACAACCTCGCAGAGGCAGGCTTGGATGGTTAGACAAGAAAATACCCACTTTCTAAAAGTGGTATTTTCAAACACAGAATGTTAAAACCAACTTCACTAAAAGATGCATTTTATCATTCTGAGTCCAGGCATACTAAACTCGAATTTCTACCATGTTCCCGGGGTCAGTTAGGATTATAAGCTGTAATAATCAAAACTGCCCGTTCTGGCCTAGGGGGAACAGGTAGCCTTGCAATAGTGAAAAACGAACTAGGCTGTAATTCACTATCAGGACATGCCGCACACACCCGGGCATACACCGCACCCTGCCCACAGGGGTACCTTGGGCCTACCTTAGGGGTGACTAACATGTAGCAAAGGGAAGGTTTAGGGACTTGCAAGTGTGTGCACTTGCCAAGTCGAAATGGCAGCCCCAGGCTGCGCACAGGCTCTGCGTTGGCAGGCCCGAGTTACACTTTACGGGCTGTTTGCGTGGGTGGCACAATCCAGTGCTGCAGCCCACCAACAGCATTTGGTCTAGAGGCCCTGGCACTCGCAGTGCACTTTACAAGGGACTGACACATAAACCAAATAGGTCAATCATGGAAACACCAATCCATAACACATTTTATACAGGAGCACTTGCACTTTCCCACTGGACAGCAGTGAGGAAAGCGCGCAGAATCATTACACCAGCAAAAACAGAGTCAAAACCGGGAGGTCAGAAAGCAAAAAAGTCAGGGGAAACACGCCAAAAGATGCCAAGTCTAACAGTAGGTATTACATATATATTATCCATATCCAATGATAACATATTCTGTCTGAATCCCACAATAAATTGCTTGCTGAACCCGTCATCTTCACTCACCCTGGTCTTCCTTGGCTGCTGGCCTGGCTTTCTGTCTGCACAAGGAGAGGCCATGTGACATCACATGGTTACAAGGGAGGGCCTTTTAAGGTAAGAGGGCGTGGAGCGCAGGGGCAGGCCATTATAATTACACAGGGCGGTCATTGGTAGTGCTTACGTGCACTATCAAAGATTGACAGCCCTATGAGCAAATAACACCACTGGGAGTGGTGTTACATTTTATAACATGTCATGTGAGGTTTTAAACAGCAGTGCAAATGCACAGACCTGATATGCTGGCAGGTGGCTGACCCCGGGAGGTTGGAAACTTTAAGGTAGTGGACTGGCCTGCTGATTTTATTACTGGAGGCTGATATTTAGGCACTGCTGCAAAAGCACCTCCCCTCCTCCCCCCCATTTCAGGTATAGCTTGATTCCAGTGGTACAGTGAGCATTCAAAAAGTTACTCATCAGTATATACTTACATGTCTCCAGGCCCTGAAATGGGGTGGAGCCAAATTTACAAGTGTAAAGTTATTATTGCCAAAAGGAGCTCTAGCAAATTCAGCAACAGACATGATCTACCGCTGATATTGCAAAACTGTGAAACAGAAAATAATGAAGGCAGAGTTTTAAAATACAACCCCATAGGAAATAATGTTAAATTTAATTACATTATTTAAAATATGCAATTTAATGTTTAAAATTATGCAACATTACTTTTATTAAAATATAATTAAATTAACTAATTAATTTTATGATTCACTTTATTAAATATTAACACATAATAAAAATATAATTGTTTTAATTAGGCCAGAATTTCATTTATAAATCATATTTTCCCTAAATTTTGCCCACGGGGTGGAGATCTCCCTATGGCAAAGTATAGGGCAAAGTAAAAAAGTGTAACTTAAAGAAAAATAGTAAACATATTTTATGCTAAATAGTAATGCATTTTAACTATATATTTATTTTAAATGTAGTACATAGTTTTAAAAACTGTTATGTCACTCAACTTAATTTTGAATTAAATATTACATTAATTTAAATATACTAAATGAAATAAAACATATTTTTCTGCAGTTTAAATTGAAAAAAAAATCCCACCCTAAGAAGAAACACTTTTACTATATATCAATTATTATTGAAAGTGATGTCTTGAATTAATTAAAAAGTAATCAGATTATTTTTTTATAAAATGCTATTTAACATTTTTAAAATCACAAAAGGTTATTAAAATAGTTTTAAATTAAATAATAAAGGATTTCATTTTAGATTTTTAGCATTAAATTAAATGTCTTTACATTATTGTGAATTTTGTGAATAGCTCTAAGTAGTAAAGTTACTCAAAAGTATAAGAGGATATTTACTAACAGTAAATATACACGTGTAGATTTGCCTTTGTGTCTACGCCCCTCAGTCTCAAAGGTCAAATGCTACTGTTCATACCATGTATACTTAAAGTCCTGTTTCTGCTTCATTGGTCATGCTTGCCACATTTCTGTCCAGCTCCTTGTTATCCATGTGGCTTCTGCCCCTACAGGTTCAAGGGCTAAGATCAGCTGCTCTTGTGAGATTATGTCTGTTGTCTGTTTTCAAATGTTCTCTCTTTTTGGTGTTTCAGCAGTCTAGGCTTAGTGAATGGTCAACATTTCTTTCTCCCACTCGGTCTGCAAGCTCTTTCTGAAGAGCAATTCCTGAAGGCAGCTATGCATGCCTGTGGGGGCCTTGGTTGTGATGATCTACAATTGCATTCATGGGTCTGGCCAGTGTCAGTGACTTATATCAAAGGACCTAAGTAAGCATTCTGGCTGACAGCTATCTGCCACAGGTGTTTGCAGATTGGACTCTAGGTAGAGCTTCTCAGCTTTTCTTTTTTATCTGATACAGAATCTGACCAGTAATCTTTCCTGGCTCCTTTTCTGCTGTTCATACATCTTGGCTAAGTATTCGCGGTCTGCTGTGGGCTTGTCATCTTCTTGTCTGGTGTAACAGTTTGAGCATTCTTCCTGGTTGTTGGTAATTTTTTGGCTGGTCTGCAGCTTCATCTTCTCACTACTATAGCTCAATCTTTGTGCTCTTTCCAAGAAGTTTACAGTTGCTGGGGTTGTTGTGCCCCCCCCCCCTGTTAGTTTCTTTTCTGGGGGTCCTTTTCTTGTTTTTTCATCCAAGGGACTACTTGCCTATCTTCTTGGACTGCCTGTGGGAGGGAGATGGGATCTTTGGCATCACCACAGTGAATTTATAGGGTATCGTTTAGCCTCAGAAGATACACTATATCAAGCTTGGTTGATACAGGATTAGGAGATCAGCTTGGATTTCTAGCTGCTCTGAGTGAGGTTATTTAGTTGTGCTACCCCAGTTCTACACTGGTTTGCGGACATTTTCCCTTATATGGTGAGGTTTCTGGTTGGTAGCTCCAATTCTGCTCCTTGTTACCAAGTCATTTGTGGCCTTCTTGGCCAGCCTCTGACTTTCAGCCTGGCACTTGGTATTTATTGCCAAACAAAGCAGGTTAGTTTCTGTTTGCCCTGGTGTCAGTCCCTGTATAAGAACATGGTGACTTTGGTGCTGGGTTTTTCTCTGAACAGACTGTACTTTAGGAGACTGCAATTCTTTGGTATTGTTGGTTGCAGGAACACTCCCTTTGACAGATTTACTTTTGCCATAGCTTTCTCTCACAGGCTATCTTCCTCATTTGGATTTTGCGACTATGCTTTAGTCGCAAGTGTTTTGGCTCCCATTGTGGTCCTGGTCTTATTTCTGAAGCTCACTCATTTTGAGAGGGCAGCCATTCTCTTGGTCCATGTACTGTGGGTCATTGTTTGAAATGAAATTATGTTTCATGTTTGTGTTGCTATCTTGTACTGTCATTGGTAGAGGATCCTGCCTACTTGAGTTGCTTGCTTCTGCTGAATATTTACTTGCAATGGTTATCTATTTCCATTCATGTGCTCCTGGTTTCATGGCTTTGGTCCGTAGTAGTAGACCTTTTTATCTGTTGAGTTCTTACATGATTTTTGTGCTGGCTGCTTTATGCACATGATTTTACTGTGGACCACTCCATTGTCTCCTCCCCAATTTAACCATGGGGTTCATCCGTGATTCTACGGTGCCTTCCAGTTGTGCCATGAGTCTTTTGGTGTTTCGCTCTTGCGCTTATCTGGGGGCAGAGGGAGGACAGTCTTGGCTATTTTATCAAATCATGTTTTTGCTGAAGATTTTACTATTTGCTCTCTTGGCTTAAAACATTCCCTGTTGGAGATTTGTGACTGGGCCAGTGGCCTTGTGGTGTCCCAGGTTTCTCTTGTGTCATCCATGTGGGTTCCTACCTGGTGAAGGATAGATCCTGCATGTGGCCCCTGGATGAACACTCCATTCTGCCCTGTTGGTGAAGTGCTTTTCCATTTTTGCACAGTAGTGGTTCTCCTCCCTTTCTTTTCTAGGGTGTTGATTTTAAAGTCCAGCTTGTGTTTCGAGGGACAGATTGCTATCTTTCCTGTTCCTGCTGCTTCTGCTCTGGGTGACCTGTTCAGCTCTATTGGTTCTGGATGATTTGTACCTGTTATAGTTGTAGCTACTTCTCAGAATGTGTAGTTTCCTACCATTGTTGCAGTATCATTGAATTTTGTTTCGTTATTTTCTTTTGGGAACCATTGGTCATTCTGTTCCTGCTGAGTCACGCTGTCTTGTGACTCAGCAGGAACAGAATGACTAATGGCTCCCAAAAGACCTCTGGTTTATGTGGGAACACCAGGGGGAGTGGTGCCTGGTACATCCCCATGGATTTAGTACTGGAATGAGGAAGGCAAAAAAAGAGGTAATAGCTTACTTACTTACCAGTGATCTTCATTATGCCAAGGCCAGCTCCTATTCGTCCTACTCCTGCACCACCCGCCAATACCTTGAATGCTCTCCTTGTATGCCTTGTTTTACTTGTTGTGGGAAAGGATGTGGAAGGGCATTGAGTTCTCATAGCGAAAAATGTAAAAACTTTTTTGGGGTTAAGAACAACTTGCCTGTATTTAGAGTGAGACTCACCCTCACAGAATAAGGACTGGTATGAGGAAGACCAGGACACAGAGTGATGAAGGTTACTGGTAAGTAATGAGGCCCATGTTCCACAAATATTTTACAATGAGAAAATGGACAGCATTGCATTTGCAGAGGTCTTGCTACTCCTAAAATCTTTTGGGGTGATTGCTGTGCTTGTGAACAGTACTGTTGCACTTGAAAAGTCAAGACATTATAAAACACTAGCAAGGGCTTCATGCCCACCGTTAGCTTCCTCTCAGTTTCAGTCTTGCTCTCTGAAGGTGTATTGCTCACATAGTAGATTCTTCTGTACATTAACAGAGAGTCCCGCGGCTTAAATGGTCATAATATCTCCTTTACATCCATTGAGCAAGATAATCCCTAAGGACCCATTCCAGAATATCAGACTGTGCACACTTGTTATCCTTCTTTGTGTCTAATGAACAGCTACAGATGCATTTCGCTTCAGAGTTTTGCTGAATAAATGTGTTAAGATTTGAATAGTAAGCTGTATGTTTTCATTATGTTTTCTTATTATGGGATTAATATTTTAATGTAATGTACATTCATTTTCATAATAAAAGAAAATCTCAGAAAATGCATTATTTAAATGCCATCGACATTACAGCTATTCATGATAATAACAGTCATGTAAATGAAGTAAATACACATTAAAAAAACATTACACTAATGCCAGTATTATCGCAAAATACAAATTACCAGCCAGCTTGTTTTAAATTAAAATAGTGCCTATTTTCATTGGATAATTTGTGTTCCTATAAATACGTTTTAATATTTACAGTCAATGCATCCAAGTGTACTCTGTCTTTGCAAATGGAAAAAATTGATTCAGGTAGAACATTAGTGAGCAGTGAATGGTGCTAGTTTGCCTCCCAACTCGTTTTTATGGTAGTTTAATTTATTTTCCCCACCACTAACATCCTCCACCAGAGGACGGATTTTATTCTGTGCTCATTCCATCTCTTGCGCTAGTTGTCAATTTTGTTTCCAAGAAATATGGAATTGGATACCTTGGATCTCAATCATTTCCTTTTCCAAATGATAATACTTTTCTGAGTGTTTTTAAATTAGCGACAGTGAATTCAAGAAGCAAGAAATTCTTACTCTGTTGATCGAATATATTTGTAAAGTACTAGAAACATTTTAATACTTTGTACGACTACAAATTACCTGGGTTATGGAAGCGCCTCTGCTTTTACAGATAAATATGATTACTTCGAATGGAGGTCTTCTGTAATATCGTCCTTAGTAAGTGAGGTTTATTATCATCATTCAGGGAACTGTACCGACTAAACCAAACAAATACAAATATTTTTCTTTCTTTTTAATCTGTCTCTGTGGCTGACTCCTCCTCTTCCTGCCATGGCAAATACATTTATTTCCTTCTTTCATTGTAAACTGTTCCAAGTTCCACCTGTTTTATCTCATACCTGCTCCAAAAAGTCCATCAAGACTCAATGTTTTTACCCATTCCATTAAACATCTACATTGAAACTTTAGCCCACATCCCTATACAGTCAATCATCAACTAAACAGATTACTTGCAACTTAAAAAGTCCTCTACGAAATCCAGGCCTGGAACTCCAGTCAACATCTTCAATTCAAACTAATAAAAAAAGAATTCCTCCTCATCTCACCCCCACTGTAGCATCCCAATACAAACCTTGCTCAAAGAATGCCATTTTCTCAACACCATTTAACCTCCGTGACTCAAAACAATTTCTGGGGTTCATTCTAGACAAACACATGAACCTGTAATATCAATATATGAATATAATTGGAAAGGGCACACAATTCCAAATTTGACTTCTGAGAGGAATATAACAATTCATCCTGCAAGAGGACTTCAAACACATCACAAAGACATTAGTTATTTCAAAAGTCGATTATAGAAACTCAGTTCTAGGTAGAATTCCAAATTTACACCTGCTCCCACCCTCAAAGAAGCACTTCATCAAGCTGCCAGGCTGATCTCAGGAGCAAGAGAATTTGACCACGTTTCCCCTATGCTGATCTCACCGAAATGGCTCCCTACCAAATTTAAATCCAATTTTAAACTTTTTAGCATTACATACAAAGCAGTGCAAAAAGCACACCTAGATATCGAGCAAGGATGCTTCACATCTCAGGTGGCCAAAGACAACTGAGGATCACAGAATCACTTATACTCAAAATTTGAAAGATGAAGAAATCCTAAATGACCAAACAGTTCCTCTCAGTGAATGCTCCTAGACTTTGGTAGTCCATCCCCCAGAAGATCAGAGCAATTGTCTGCATTGAGCTAGTTAAAACAAAACTCAGAAATCTACCTTTCAAGTGTAACCTTCTTCAATGAAAAACACACATCTCCCAGCTAGAAGAGTGGTCAGATTCTATAGTAGCTCCTCTAAATGAGGGATTGCCGAATCTCACTCATCCAGTAAACAATTGATTTGACACTTATTCCCCTAATCCACTTCTAGACATTGAAACCTTCAAGCGCATCTTTACCTCTCCTTTAGTAATCAATCATGCAATTTAACCTGTATGTATTGCATCCTCCAAAGAGGAGCTCTGTTTGTACTGATTGTTGAATTTATTGCATTCACTAGTGTATTTTTCTTACAAATATATAATTTGAACTTTTCATAAAGTAAAGTACTCTGACGTCCATGGGTCTTCTTCACTCCATAGATAACCAAACAATTGAATAAATAGAGAAATAGAATGAAATCCTGCAAACTAGACATTTTACAACTTGAAAACTGTTTGGATGAACAAAGAATATAGTGTAATAAATGTATCTTGAAAGAGATTTTGAAACACTAAAACTACTGAATGATACATATGCGAGATATTGTGTGGTGTAAGGATTTGCAGTCCTTGCTAGACAGATTTAAACAATTAATTAAATTGATTTTTCCTGTACAAACAGTTTTGTTTGAATTGTTCCCATTCTACTTCCAATGGCTATGACTCCAGTTCAAGCAATATTAATCTGCACATACTAGGGGCATCATTTTCTCCAGGTCCTACTTTCATGCACACTGTGCCAGGCGGGTTGGCTATAAAAAGAGTCGGTCTGTTTAACTTCAGAATTGTTACTCCTGGTGTCTGTCGTATATTTAAAAAAATTAACTTGACTTATGGCTGAGATGACCCAAGTCTTCCTCTAATTTCTGGATACATCAAAGAAGCAAATTCCCTACAACACATTTCATTAACTGCTTCTTTAGCTTAGGATATATTCCTGAAGAATCAAAGCATTCCAGAGTATTCATGATGCTAAAGAAATGCCTTCCTAAGTTATTACTGTGAATTATTGCTGTCTCTATTGTACTTTATATTGGAAAAAACCAGGAGATGACAACCACAATCCAGATTCTGAATAGATTTTTCCTGAAAACGAGAATATTCTGTTACTCTTGCCCTGCTAAACCATCATGTCATGGGAGAGCTGGGGGTGGTCTCTCAATATGGGTTAAACTAAATCTTAGGGTAGATGTTTCAGTTATTGACACAGTTAGCCCCTCAAACCAGACCCTGCTTATCAAGGATAGCCTAGGCTCTTTCTATTTTTATTTGGTAAATTTTTACAATAATGATTTTACCAATACTTTTCAGCTCTCTATTTGAGGAGTTGCTTCAGTTTATTATGAGCTTAAAACCTACTGGGACTGATACCACACCCAAAACTCAATTTTTGTTATGTGGTGATTTTAAAGCCAAACTCAGGGGTTTATCCAAAGAATTGGGTTTCATGGGTTTATAGTGAAAGCAGCACCACTGGACATTAGAGGGAGGGAGCTGAGGAACCTGTTTGTCTCATATGATCTTGTAGATGTAAATAACTTCTTTCAGGGTGATGGGCCAAATAAATCCACCTATGGGGGTCATAGGGTGCCTGTTATTGACTACATATATACTCCCTGGCACTTCCTTAAGTGGTGCTCTAACAGTTCAATCCTAGAAACCAATGGGGGGATCATAATGCATTATCAATAGAAGGTGTTTTCTCCTTGGGTAGGGACAAACCGCCAACAGTATGTACTGAAATTTATGAGCACTCAAGAGATAGGCTTACACTAGTTTGGCACCTAAAAAAATCCTAGCAGTATGCTTGGTCTCCTACTCATCTGTCGGTGTTTATGCGGTGTTTAGCAGAGTATTCTGGGAATGATTTATCTACCTGTTACCAACTTTTATGCTCCTGCATTAAGAATCATTTGCTGAAACCATATTCCCATCCCAGACCACCCACGCTGGTTCGATGCAATTTGTTCCGCGACTAACCACCATTTGTGGAAGGCTTTGACAGGGCGCCCAAGAGATTTCAAGGAGGTCCGGGAGGCTAGTAGGGATTATAAATGATCTGTTAAGGAATGGAAGAACTCCCTCAATAAAAGGGACTAAGAGAAGCTGGAAATAGCAGCTACCCAGAATAACAGTAAAGTATGCTGGGATAAAGTCAACACGTTTTGCCAGCAGGATGCTCCTCCCAACTGAGTCCTATTCTGTACATTTCTGGCTCGGAGTGGGTTAAGCATTTTACCTCTATTTACCAGCTCCCCACAGACAAGCTGTGCAACAATAGATTACTTTTGCATTTGGATGATTCCCCGCCTCTCCAGATTTCCTTTCACAAAGTGGCTGAAGTTATCAGACAGAGCTCAAGCGGTAAAGCCCCTGGGCCGGACGGAATCCAAATAGACTTACGTAAGTGTAATTTAGATGTCTGGGGTTCCCTGCTCACTAATATGTTCAATAATTCTATGATAAATAATTCCTTGTGCAGTAGGGTTCCAAATTCCTGGGCCCTTTCAATAATTGTCCCAATTTTCAATAAAGGGGATTGAGGGCCCCCCAAATGTTGCAGGCTGATATCACTTATTGACAGCTCAGTGAAGATTTAAAGGGAGGGTAATTTTTAATCGTCTGCAGATATGGGCTAGCAACATTAACATCTTGTCCCCATGTCAGTACGGCTTTTGCCCAGGGCTAGGTACAGTGGAGCAGTGTCTGAACTTGCATTTGATCGTGAGTAAATATACAATTGCAAGGGCTGTCCACTGTACCTGGCCTTTATGAATTTATCGTCCACATTTGATTGCTTAGATATGGCCAAGCTATGGACGATCTTGATAGATTTGGGGGTGGGAATTCCACTGGTAAACATTTTGCACTCCTTAAATAAAAATCTAGGGGCCAGAGTGCGATATGGGTGAGCAGGAGAAACCTCATATTTTTTCCCTCTAGCTAGTGGGGTGTGTCAGGGGTTCATTTGGCACCCCTGCTTTTCAGTACCCACCTGTCCACCTCTACCAGTGATCTAAACAAAATTGCTAACGTATTCGTCCCGCCATTATTATATGCCGATGATGCCATTTTAATGGCTAGGATGCCCCATGCCCTGCGTATTCTGGTAGAGGATTTTGTTTCATTTATGGGTAATTTAGGCATGTTAACTAACTATGGGAAATTCCATGTAATGGCCTTTGGGCCAGGCAGGAGAAATCTGCTGTCTCTAAAAGCTGCAAGAGCAATCCCTGAGTTCTGTGCAGAATTTTTGTAACTTGGGGGTCACCTTTGATTCCTCCAATTCTTGGCAACTCTAGGGTAATGCAGCACATATCAAACTAGACAGGGCGGCTGGGTCCCTATTTAATCTCGTTCTGATGGAAAGTAGGGGCTTTATCTCTCCTTACATCAAGATTTATAATTTGCAGTGCATTCCTACAGTTGCATATGGAGCAGGGGTTTGGGGGTACCATAATGCTTCCCCCATCCAGGTGGAAGAAAATAGGAGCTTTTGAACCTTCCGCCAACTATCTCCCATTTCATCCTACACTATGAACGTAATGTGGACTATGCCACGGATAAAGTTAAAGTGGCCCCGCTCCTGCTTTGGGTGAGCGTGTGGTCTAATACTGAAGCAAGTTTTAATAGAGAAGTTATTTTAGATTGCCTCATTTTAGACAAGGTTCTTTCAATTCCCTGGTTGAAATATGTCAGTCAGTCTTTCACTGATCTAGGTCTCCCCTAAATGTTTACCGCTCAGCCACTATAAGTTAACTTGATAAGAGGCTGGTAAAGTCCCACCATGAAAAGTTCCGTCTCTCCCAAAGATCGGCGGAGGTTTTTAGTAAGCACTCCGTTTGTAGCTATTTTATTTCACTAGCAACAGGAAATCTGGCATTTTAGCTAACTCTGGAGCTCTCTCAGTGGGAGAGGTCTCTTTACTTTAGATTTAGGGCAGGTACTGTGTGGCGTCTTTTGTGCTTTTTTGATGGGGCGAAGGCTTGGGACAGCAGTATGCCATCATGGCTTGTGATGGGTTGGCTGAGCAATCCTTGTTTCATTTTTATGTTTTTTGGAAAATGTTCTTGCTGTTTTTTTCAGCACTGTTTTAGGCATATCTGAAGCCACTAGCCTCTAAGAAATGTAGGGATGCTTTAATCTGTCTCCAGATGTTAGGAAGTCCTGATATCTGTTTCAGTGTTTGTTGTTTCCTCAAAATGTCCGCAAGAAGTAGGAAATCAATGAAGGGGTAATAGCAGTGGAGTGAGCTTATCGCTAAGTTAACAAACTTTATTGTAGCAGCTAACATTGCAATGAAGCTGTGTTTTTAATCGATCTTGTACCAATGTTTTAAAGGTTTATAATGCGTTTTATTGTATTTTTGTGATGAATTGTATTTTGCTCTTTTATAATTTGTATCTAAAGATTGAATAAAGATATGTTGACTAGCAATATCCTTTGTAATTGGTAATTAAGCTGCAGGCCGCACAGAGGCACAGAAGCAGCCTTACCCAATGATCAATCTGCCATCCTGGACTTCCTTGATGATGGCTCATAATCTAAGAGTAAGATGCTTGACTTGCCTACAGCTGCTTGATTTTCTTCATTACGTCATTTTAATGTCTGTAATTGGAGAGGTGATCGGGGTATCACTTTGGACGAAATACTTTTTTATACTTTTATAAATAAGGGCTGTATGGCATGCTTTGGAAAATCCAACTCTGTGCAGTCTTAGGTTACTTGAGGTCTCCCACATGGCTGTTGCTTGTCTCCATCTCTTTTTAATATCTATATACAGCATCTACACAAATTACTTTTGTGCCAGCAGGAAAACGTGAGTTTCCTGGATAACACTATGTACTAGGTTTAAGGATCCTGGGTGGTGGCTATCAGATTTTTAAAACTACGTCTGTGACTCATTTTGGTAGTCCTATTGTATACTGAAAAATCTATATGAGTAAATTGTTCTCAGTAGTAATGGTAGACCAGATGGTAAAGTAATATGGGTTTGTTGGTATGCCTCTAAGTTTAAAGATCCCAGCTACTTTAAGAAAGTCATATTTAGAACCCTGCAAGTACCTTGTTAAGGATACAGTGGATTGCCCAAAAACATCTCTCAAAAGGGGGACCCAGTTAATGACAACTATGGAACAATTCAACATTTCTACCAGAACGTACACATGCAGGTCAGGGTTGGAATGGTATAGTCGAGGCTGAACAAGTATTCGACCTTAATAGCAAATCAATTTTTTCAACTCTACAACAACAATATAGGATTCGTTTTAGGTGAAATGTATGTAAATTTCTACAGCTAAGAAGCTATTAGCTCAGCTCAAGGGAATTGTACAGTTCTTTGGCCTCTCTAGTTGCCTTTAAAAAGCCACTCAGTAAGGGAAAGATTTCTCAGATCTATTTAAAATTAAATCCAGTCATAGCAATACTGCATAAACAACTGTGCAAGGCAGGCGGAGGATCTGGGTTTCTGTTTCTTCCATTCAGAGTGGAAAAGAGTAAATGTGGATATGCAAACCTTACTATTACATTCCGTTTTAAGATGAGTACAGTTTTGTTGAATTTGCAGATACCTCAAAAAGATTTTTTTTTTAAATCTAGGCAAGATATTTCAGTGAATACCTGAGGTACCTTGCAGCAGAGGGGAGTTTTTGACATATGCTATTACTCTGCTCCAAAATAAAGGTTTTCTGGTGAGGTTCGTTCTTCAAGCTAAGTGAGGTGTTTAATATTGAGCTACTACCCACCCCTCCTGCCTGCTGCTCAGTTCCTGTCAGGAGATGCCTGCATTGTCTTTACCGCACAGGAATTATAATTTTTTTCTGCTTTCCTAGTGGCTCTGTTTATAAATCGGGGATCTATCCCCATTGCTTGCCTGGTTACATTGATTGATTTTAGTGATGTTATGTAATTTAACGTGGATTTTTAGAGCGCAAAACTTGTCACCCGTGAGGGTATACAGGCGCTGAAGCACAATAAAATACAATGTTTTTTATTCCAAACGTCGCATTCAAATAAATAATTATAATCAGCTATGGGGTTCTTCAAGAACCAAACTGATATGGAAGACTAAGCAATAAATGTGTTTGAATGATTTAAATTGCTCTTATTTATAGAACATACTCATTTAATGAGTTAAAGAAATGTAAAATATTTATGACCTGTCAATGTTGACCTTTAATATAATGATTAGATGTTTGAATTTCTGATTATTTTGTCTATTTCCTAAATACAAAATATGCCTGTCGATTCCTAACATTCTCCTTCTTCTGGGCAGGTTCCTCCCTTTATTCAGTCCGTAATGTTGAGTAACAATGGGATACACCTAAACGGGTCAAAACCAGAGTTTATGCTACTATGGTCCCAACTTCCATTCAGATCAGCATTTGTTATGAATAGGTTAGGATTGGTGCTTTCCCATCACACCTAGAACTAAGGATATACCTCTGTGAGCAGTATTCTAGTATACTCATTTAATGGAGAATCATATTAAAGTTGTATTTTAATCAAAGGAGCATCTGTGGCAGAGTTAATCCCTTAATGAATAAAAAGCAGCATGGGGTCACGTTTTCAAAGTCGTTATTTGCACTAAGGTATTCTATTGAAATTTCTAACACAAGCTATTGTATTATTTTAGCCATTTGTCCCACTAAACACACAAATACAGAAACGCCAAATACATTAGAATTCAGCTGCTAGAGCAATGGCCAGGTTTCCCGAGACAAATAATATATTTCCTTTAATCTAAAAAGGCTACACCGACATCAAAGTCAATGTTTAAGTCTCTGACCCTAATTTACAGGGCTTCGTAGGGGTGTCTGGCAGCGTAACCTGATTCCATACTTAAGATGCCCTCCCTAACAGATCTCAGAGGGGGAACAGTGACCGTCCATGGTTGCCATGCCTGAAACTTCCTGCCTGAAACTTCCTGCCTGAACCTACAGTCACAAAACACGATGTTCTTTCCTTTAAGAGACCAGTAGAAGTACACGAATTTGATTCCTGCCATCCGTTCTCTACACAATTATGCTCGTCAGCGCTCAGATGCCTATACGTTTATAAAACTACAAAAAGGCATGCGATGAAGAAAATGTATACCATGAGCTTGAGAAGAATAAATCAAGAACCCCCACCCTTTCCGTTCAGCATAGAGGGACTCAGGGCATCCTGCATCCAGCAGTGATATTTCACGATTAGTATTTTTGATACTCTGCCCCACGATGCTTGAGGTTGCACCCACACTATATATTAAGCAAGATGCGAAGGGCCTGCTGTTTCACTTGCCCTCCAACTGGGAGAGTGCCTGTGAAAAGTGCAACTGTACTGCTAGAACTTGCATCGATTCTGGCACCCCATGTAAGGGTAGAGGAGAAGAGCATAGGCACATTCATTTAGAAATATAGTGAGTCACATTTTTTTGTTTTATTCCACGTGTCATTTTCTTTAAATCTCTTACAACAAGCAGCAGTATGGGTTTCAGTGAAGTGAAATTTATGAAATGCCTCCTTATGTAATGGGGATATAGGAGAAGTGGAAACCTTTTTTTCCAGTGGCCAGAAAATCCCCAAAATGTTAAACGTGTAAATGCACGTTTGCTACACACACTGCTGTTGATTTTCTACCTGTGGAAAAATCTTATGATCAATTGTAGAGAATTAAGAACGTGTGTGTAAATGGAGGATGTGAGCATGTTTTCATGTGTACTGTCCTCCTATTAGTCATTTGTCCTGAAAGTAGTCAAATGTACGAAACTCACAAGATGAAAAAGTGTGGCACAGAGATTTCTTTGTGAATCAGCCTATTGACCACTGGAATACAATGGCAAGTGGGACATACACAAAAGAAGCATTTTTGTCTTCATTGTGCTAAATCCTTTTTACACACCTTTTGATTTCTACACCAATTGATTAGAAATTACACACTACTTGATTTATATTTCTTGTGTTTTGTATAATTGTCTTTTTTCGTCGTTCCTTCCGTTGTTATGCGATGTATGACTTTGTTTCCATTTTCCCAAATCTTCTCAGCTTCTGTTTCAAAACCCATGTATGTGGAGACAATTGAGTGCTCAAGACAATGAAGATACGCCAGCGATCATTGTGTCAGAGAAGCTTTCTCGAAGCTCGGTTACTCCCAGCAGGGGGCCCAGAAGACTCTATTCTTTAAACATTAGTGTACATTGATTATGATTGATTAAGTCATAATGGAAAGCTGTTCAGTAATTATACAGCTAATCACAAATGTTCAAGGTTGCTGAGGGCATTTCGTGAAGTTCATTTACTTATCGTTTCCTCCAGTTTGCATGTCATTACTGTAATGATCACGACTACATATAAGATATTGGATGTCTCTTCTGCTTACTTAATGTCTACTTTAAAAAAAATGAAAAATCGTGTCACGACCAATAGGGGACAGTTTTAAGTGACTGATCATTGATACATATTGCGCTCTCTTTTATGTCAGGGACTTAACCAATGTACAATTTGCTTTAAAGAGCCCTTTATTGCAACAGGAGAATCTCCAATGGTAGAAGCGGAGCACTGAACAGTAATGAGCATGTGAGGTGTAAGTGACATTAGTGAAGGAGGAGGAATAATTGGGACAGTTCAATTATTATTATTTTGTACAGCACACATAATTACAAATTAAACATCTACTTTTCATAATACATCTATTTACAATTTAAATCGCTGAGAGGTGCACTGATTTGTGTAGACCTGCACGTTGTTTTCAAGTGCCGAATTCGGGATTAGGATCTAGGTCTCTGCTTTGGAAGCTAGGTGACAATGTGGCCGGTCTTCATGTGCAAGTCGAGGAGGAGTCTGATGGCCTACTTTCCCATACACTTTAGTTCCTCTTCCAGTTGAACGCTAAACCTTCCCAGCATTTTTCTTGCATCTCTCCAGATTGTCTTTTTCCATTTCCACATACCTCCTAATCCTCTCTTCCAGTTCCTGCCTCACTACTTCATAAGCAGCCCTGATTCCCAAATAGGATGTCAACATATTTTCCATATTACTTTCTTACTTACATCTTTTATGCTGTCCCAGTGTACACCACTACCCATGGTGGCCCCTCTGTGCTCACTATGCCATTGGATTCAAGCTAGCCTGGCTGCTGAGGGGTGATACCCCGAAACCAGTCCCAGGATGCTTGTTTCTAGTCCAGGGAGGACCTGACCTGTCAGTTCGGGCTGGACTGTTCCCATGGGGAGCTGGGTCAAGACTGATTGGCATATGGCTAGGCCCAAACTAGAATGGCATGGTGAGCAAAAAAATGATGGATTTAGGCCCAGATCTGTGTACTGTAAGTGGATGTTTGACAATGTTCAGCATTGTGTCCATCATCTTTTTGTTTTGCTACAGTCGCCCTAAGTGGGAATGTTATGCCCAGACGTGGTTCCGTGCTCACTATGCCATTGGATTCAAGCTAGCCTGGTTGATGAGGGATGATACCCCAAAACTGGTCCTAGGCTGCTTGTTTCCGGTCCAAGGAGGACCTGGTTTGGCAGTTCGGGCAGGACTGTTCTCATAGGGAGCAGGGTCAAGACTGATTTGCACATGGCTGGGTCCAAACTGGAATGGCATGGTGAGCAAAAAAACCCGATGAATTTAGACCCAGATCTCTGTACTGGGCATGAATTTTTGACAATGTTCAGCATTCCGTCCATCATCTTTTTGTGTTGCCCTAATCACCCTAAGAGGGAAGGGTATGCCCAGACGTGGGTCCTGTGCTCACTATACCATTGGATTCAAGCTAGCCTAGCTGATGAGGGGTGATACCCTGAAACTGGTCCAACAGTGCTTATTTCCAGTCCAGGGAGAACCTGGCCTGGCATTTCAGGCTGAACTTTTCCCATGGGGAGCAGGGTCAAGGCTGATTTGCATATGGGTGTATCCAAACTGGAATGGCATGGTGAGCAAAAGAACAATGGATTTAGGCGCAGATCTCTGTACTGGGGGTGAGTGTTTGACGATGTTCTGGAAAACGGGAGACAATTGGGAAGCAGGAAAAAATACAGTTATTAATAATTCTAATGATTACATTAATTAATCATAGACACAGCTCGAGCGTTTTGAGATCTTTCTTTTATTGGATCTCTCCAGTATTCATATTTTATCCAAACTGAAATAGAGTAGCTGCAAGTAGTGGTACATAAAACATACAATTCCACTATATACAAAAATTACGACAAAACATTACGAAACTCAATACAATGCCAAACCTGGTCCCTATAAAGAAGACTCCTATCTTCCACACATCTGTTTGTGGGAGGCTGTGCATAAAATTCCTGTACAATCACTCTAAGCGATAGTCTCTGGGGTCCGTGTGTATTAGCAGAGAAAGAATCATAGATCTTAACCAAACACATAGTGTATTTAATACATTCGATTGCCAAGGCCTTCCAGAGACTTCAGAGATGGGGTGTCGACGCGTTTCGGCCTCCCCCATTTTTCTGCTCCTGTTTGACAATGTTTAGCATTCTGTCCATCATCTTTTTGTGTTGCTGCAGTCCCCCTAAGTGGGAAGGGTATGCCCAGACGTGGCTCTCATGCCCACTATGCCATTTGATTCAAGCTACCCTGGCTGATGAGGGGTGATACCCCAAACCCTGTCCCAGGATGCTTGTTTTCGGACCAGTGAGGACCTGGCCTGGCAGTTCGGGCTGAACTGTTCCCATGGGGAGTTAGGGTCAAGGCTGATTTGCATATTGCTGGGTCCACACTGGAATTGCATGCCGAGCAAAAAAATGATGGATTTAGGCCCAGATCTCTGTACTGGGGATGCATGTTTGACAATGTTTAGCATTCGGTCCATCGTCTTTTTCTGTTGCTATAGTCACAGTAAGGGGCCCATTCCGATCTCGGCCGGTAGGGCTCCGAATCGGATTCGGCTTTACCGGATCCGATTCGGAGCCCTGTATCCCGACCGAATCGTACGCGGGTCCGGCCGAGCGAGTACGATGCGAATTCGCCGACCGACTCGTCCGGGCGTCCCGACCGCTCCGACCGACTCGTTCCCGGCTCGAACCGCACCGACCGACACGCTCGGACTCGACTCGCACCGCGCAATGGAGACGTTCCCCGGCCGGGTAAGTACGATGCGCACCGCGGGCGCAGTCCGACCGAGCCGCGCACTCCGGCTCGAAAGAGCTGTCGGAGCCGTACTTTGGGGGTCCGTGTCGGACCCCCTGTGCGCGTAGCCGCGCGAGATCGCACACAGGGGGACCCATGGGTCCCCCCTACCTGTGCGTGTACGGCGCGAATCGCTTCGCCGCGTACCCGCTGTAGGGCGCACTTGTCCGACTCGCACCCATTGAGTCAATGGGAGCCCGCGTACGCATTGTACGACCGGCTCCCATTGACTTCAATGGAGTCCGACCGACTCGGGTCCGATGGCATACGTGCGCATCGTACTCGTTCGGTCGGACTGCACGAGTCCGAGTCGGTCGGAAATCTCTCCGGGTCCGGCTCGGTCGGAGAAATTTCCGGCCCGAATCGGAATCGACCCCTAAGTGGGAAAGGTGTGCCCAGACGTGGGTCCCGTGCTCACTATGGTATTTGTTTCAAGCTAGCCTGGCTGATGAGGGGTGATACCCCAAAAGTGGGCCAAAGATGATTGTTACCAGTCCAGGGAGGATCTGGCCTTGCAAATTAGGCTGGACTGGTCCCAGGGAGGCAGGATCAAGACTGATTTACATATGGCTGGGTACAAATGATGGATTTAGGCCCAGATCTCTGTACTGGGAGTGAATGTTTGACAGTGTTCAGCATTCTGTCCATCATCTTTTTATGTTGCTAGAGGCGCACTAAGTTGGAAGGGTATGCCCAATCCTGGGCCCCATGCTCACTATGCCATTGTATTTAAACTAGCCTGGCTGATGAGAGGTGATACCCCGAAACTGGTCCCAGTATGCTTATTTCTGGTCCAAGGACCTGGCCTGGCAGTTCAGGCTGGACTGTTCGCATGGGGAGAAGGGCCAAGACCGATTTGCAAATTGCTGGGTCCAAACTGGAATGGCACGGTGAGCAAAAATACAATGGACTTAGGCCCAGATCTCTGAGCTGGGAGTGAATGTTTGCCAATGTTCAGCAATCTGTCCATTATCTTTTGTGCTGCTATAGTCCCTCTGTATTTGCCATAGCCACCTACTTGCCCTTTTACGCCACCTCTATATTTTGCTATCTGCTATTGTACGCATTGTGAGTAGAATCATATCCCAGTGTTCTACAAGTGGCCCTATTTTTCTCCTCTTCTTCAGCGTCCACCGAATTATTCAGTACCATAACTCAGTGTAGGTGATGGTGGTTTGTGCAGGAACGAACCACGTCCAGGTGCAATTTCACCTGGGCTATATATCCCTTGTCTCACCCACATCCTCCTCTGTGCAGGAGCACAGGTGTTAGGCCCTGCCCCTACAACCCCTGTGAAAATGTCTTTCTTTTGGACAGGCAAGAAAACAAAGTGGAGGGACATACGCTCACTAGCAAAATTGAAACTATATGGTAAAGCCCTTGCTGCAGACTTAGGCCTCTCGCACACTTAAGCATCCCTGCTACTGCCCATTATTAGTTGGGATGCTTAACTGCACATTCCGATATCTTCTCATTTGTAAAGTTTGAATTAATTTGTCTTGATGTAAACTATCTACAAGGTGGGTGGAAGAACAACAGAACCCTTGCTTCTTTTTGTGAGAGGCAAACGTTTAGGATGACTCGTTTTTTTGGCACAAATAGTGCAGGTATTTTTACCTTTTACAGCTTTCCTCCTTCATGCATTTCTGTTGTATTTACTTCTGCATCATTAAGCCTCAGGCTCTTGAATGGATACAGCCCAACCACCGCCCCCCAGTCTCCTGCCGCACATATCCCTCCTCTTTTTAATTCTTTAAAATTCCTGTCAACAATGGAGGGATAATGAGGTAACAAAATAAGCTAAAGCAAGCAGAATTCCATTTCAGTACTTTGTCAATTGATTAAAATATTGTGCTTTCTGCGCTATTTTAACACGTGCTACTGTAACCACTAAAGAACACTGCCCATGTTCTTTAGTGCGGAGAAAAATCATTATTCCCTTAGAGATTATGAGCAAAAGAATCTGCAGATCCACACAGGCTCAGATGGCAGGGTTGCCAGATGCAGGGAATGAGACATTAATTACCGATGAGCACAAATACGCAGAGTGAGATGTACAGGGCCTATTGTTTGGGCCTGATATAATGCACTCATTGTTATCTCTCCCCAGCCCATATAATGACACAGACGCACAGCAGGGCTACAAAGCCTTTGTGGAACTAGAGCAGCATGGCACAGTGGTAGCCGCAGCCAGTATTTGTACTGTGTCATGTTACTGCACTTGTAGTCGTGTCTGGGAGAGAAATACCAGATCTAAAAACACACATAAGCCTGATCAGTGATTTCTCATCGCCCCGCTCCTGCCGCGGGAGAGTCAGCCAGGCTTCCTCTGTGCAATGGGTCCTAATTACTCTTTGCTCTGCGCGTTGTTAAGCTCACATATCTGCCATAGTTCAAGCAGATATTTTACACTACAATAGTCCCTAGGAAGGTAGGGATAAGCGTACAAAAATGAATACAGACCCAATCAGTACTGTATTGGTTAAACTTGTCCAGCCGGACAGAGGTCTAATATTTAATTTTAACAATTCTTTGACATATATACAAACGAAGATACTAAGAGTGGGACACAAGCCTGCATCCTACTACAGAAACAAAAAACAGATAGTTAGAGAACATTTAAGGGAGGCTCAGGCAACGCTCACGGTTTGTCTTTAGAAAAAATTCTCATTAGGGTAAACAGATCGCAAGGAACACCTCTACATTGTCAATAGTAACTTAACGGTCATTGTATGAGGTATTTTTAGGGTGTCGACGGCGTTTCGATCCATATAAAAGGTGCGTGGATCATCATCAGGACATTAAATAAGCATGCCTGTATGTTAGTGCCTTAGGTTACTATAATCAATCACATTTGGTGGAAAAAAGAGGGAAAAAAACATAAATAAAGGGGATAAGAGGAGGTATGTCAAGGTTACGCAGCCTCAATGAGAATTTACAAGCTAGTCAGAACAAACAGTAAAAGCACCATAAATAAATGTATTGTTTAGTGCAGCGAAATTATTCAAATCGGCATAGTCGTAATAACAACTTAAAGCTACGTGACTTGGTGGTCAGTGAACAATTTTCGACGCAGTGACTGGGTGGGCAAAAATAAAGTGGCATAACAGTTGGAGTGGCTTAGGACACAGTGTCTACAGTTCCGAGAGATTAAAAGTATAAGGAAAAGATCATGGTGCAAACGGGTGCGGTGACATGGGGATAAGAGAGATTAAAAAGCCGTTGGAAGCAAGATAGGCATCGCTATTATCGAGCCGGTTTCATGCAAAATAGCGTCGTGATCGGCGGTACTGAAGGTGAGAAGTGCGCCGTAAGGACATATGGCGGGGGCCCTTATTAGATGAATCAGTTGGTGCAAACGGGCGCGGTGACATGGGGGTAAGAGAGATTAAAAGGCCGTTGGAAGCAAGATAGGCATCGCTATTATCGAGCCGATTTCATGCAAAATAGCGTCGTGATCGGCGGTACTGAAGGTGAGAAGTGCGCCATAAGGACATATGGCGGGGGCCCTTATTAGATGAATCAGTTGGGGGGGACCAAGTACGGGGGATACGATACAGGTTAAAGCAGGGCGGTGAAGGATCGGTGAGGAACTCGTGGTTCAGAGTCAGGGGGTGATCAGGAGAGGCAAGAAGGCTTACCAGCAGTTGCGGGGGTTGAGAAAATACTGTGGATGACACACTCGGGTGGTCACAGGATCGCCCGGTGGCGGGAATTACTTCGGTAGTGTTGGAGCCACCGACGTGTACTCCGATGGCGCAAGGTCCTGAAAAAATTAATGAGGGTCATGTTGAGGAATTATACTACGGGATCATAATTGCCCCAGTGTGGGGCACCGATAAGTCACTCACCTACGAAAGGTGGAATCCTTTGGACGTATTGAGGTAATGTTCAGGGTTGGGAGCCACAGGTGTGTGCTCAACCGGCGTAGTGGCCTGAAAGGGAAAGGGGGGGGTCAAAGAGGGGGATAAGGGCTGTGGTTCAGTTGAGCTATGGATGTGTGCTGGCAGCGCGCTTACCTATTTCCGATGTCTACGCCGAGCTGCACGGGGGGTCAGCTTACGATGATGCGGGTAGAGGAAAAGGGAAAGAGACTCTGTCTAAATACGGAGAGTCGGGCCGCGATTGGCCGGGGTGAACACGTGATGGGTAGTGGGTGCAGGAAAGAGAGAAAGGCCTAGGAGGTAGCAGGGGTGGCCATATTGGAGTGGAGTGGAACTCACGAGGTGAATGCCAAAGTGAGTGAGTTAAAAACATACTAGTGACAAGGAAGTGTATACTTATTTGGCAAAGTAGGTGATAGAGCTCCATAAAAACAATCAGAATACCATCATAAATTGAATTTTAAGAGGGTTACATGAATAGAGTGGGTGATAGCGCTCCATCATTACAATCAGAATTTCATCATTAATTGAATTTAAGGCGGGTTACATGAAGAGAAGGCACTTAGTACAGATATGCCTCTGTGCGGCAGTCTAGATAAGAGTTGTCCAATCTTCTAAGCGATTCAGCCCTGTATGTAGACTGTTAGTTTTCAAAATGCATTTAAGTTCTTCTTTGTTAAGCAGTTTGGAAATGTCGCCTCCTCTTGGTGGGAGTTTGACCACACTTATGATAGTCCAATAAATGTCGTCCTCGGAATGTCCAGTCTCTGAGTAGTGTTCGACCAGAGGTGCATGTGGTGTTTTGCATCTTATTCTACTCCGGTGTTGACATATTCTGATGCGTATTTTTTGGGTAGTTTGTCCGATATATATTCTGTTGCAAGGGCACAAGATTGCATATATAACATTGCATGTGTTACAGTTTGTGAAAGATTTTAGCTCAAATCGTATATTTTCAAAACAAAACTCTTTGCATTCAATCGTGAGATCACATACGATACAATTTCCACAATTAGCGTGGCCCGTAAGTGGTGGTAGCCCCCAGTGATCGTTCAGGGTACAGGGTGGTTTTTTAGTGGGTAGGGCTGCACGCACAAGGTGATCTTTAATGTTTTTGTTCTTCTTGAATGCGAACATGGGGCGTTCAAGATTTAGAGTTCCAGCATTTAGAACATTCCAGTTCTTTAGAATGGTTTTGCGTACTGTGTTAAAAACTGGAGAAAAGGTTGTGACGCATACCAAGCGATTCTGGCATGGTTTGGTTTTGACTTCCAGTAGGACCTCGCGAGGGCAATACCATGCTCTTTTCATGGCATTGCGTACAAGTCTGCGGGGGTATCCTCTACTGGTTAGTTTGTTACGTAGTAACTTTGCCTCATGGAAGTAGTCCTCCTTCATGGAGCAGTTCCTCCTAATACGGAGAAACTGGGAATATGGTAGTGAGTCACGGAGAGCCCGGGGGTGGTGGCTGTCATATCTAAGTAAGGTATTAAGTTCAGTTGGTTTGCGGAATAGACTTGTGATAAGAATCCCATCTCTGTGCATGATGTTAAGGTCAAGAAATGGGATGGATACTTTATCCTGTGTCAATGTGAATTTAAGTCCGCCACAGTTGTTATTGAACCAGTGAAGGAAAGATTCAAGGATAGTATCTGTGTCCTGCCAGATCATGAAGATGTCATCTATGTACCTCTTCCATTGTTTGATGCCGTTGTTGAAGGGATTGGTGGGGGACAGAATATGGTTGGTCTCAAGTGAGTCCATGTACAGTATGGCCAAATTGGGGGCAGAAACGGCCCCCATGGAAGTTCCCTTCACTTGCTGGTAAAACTGATCCTCAAATAGGAAGAAATTCCTGGTTAGACAGATCTCTAGGAGTTCAAGTATAAAGTTGGTGGGGACCGAATGAGGTCAAGGTCTTTTGTTGAGGACATTTTCCATCACAAGTAAGGAGTCTATCTGCGGAATATTTGTGTATAGGGACTCTACGTCCAAAGTACACAAAGTGTCAGTGATGGGGTCGAAGGGATGGTTTTCAACCATGTTAATCATAGACATGCTGTCACGTATATAACAGTCAGTAAGTGGCACAAAATCTCTAATGAAAAAATCAACATATTGTCCTAGTGGCTCTAAAATTGAACCACATCCTGAGACAATCGGTCGGCCAGGGGGGTTTTCCAGATTTTTATGCACCTTGGGCAAGGTGTAGATCACTGGAGTCCGTGGTGATTTCATGTTAAGAAATCGGTGTTCGTGTTTGCTGAGAAAACCTTGCTCAAGGCCATCATTGGTAATTTGTAGAATCAGAGTTTGAAGTTCTTTAGTGGGATTGGTAGGCAGTTTACAATAGTGGTCTGTGTTGGCCAGTTTTTGGTTGATTTCATCTCTATATGTATTAATCTCTTGGAGTACTATGCCTCCGCCCTTGTCGGCCGGTTTAATCACAAGGTTTTCATTCTGACGTAAGGTAGTGATGGCAGTTTTTTCTGCTCTGGTAATATTGTAGGGGATGTATAGGTGCGAGCTTTCTAGTTGTGCGACCTCTTTAAGAACCAATTTTTCGAAAGTAATGATCTCACTGGGGATCATGTTGGTAAAAGGTGAGAAGGTAGATGGGGGGCGGAACGGTGTATTTGATGTGTTGATTGGGCATGGGTTCTGTAAAAAATAACTGTGTAATCTTATCTTGCGAAAAAAACGTAATAGTTCTGTTTGCAAGTCTAAGAAATTGGGGTAGGCAGTGGGAACAAATGACAGTCCCTTACTAAGTATTGACATTTCATGATCTGACAGTTGATGTGTGGAAAGATTAAAAATGGGGATGGTGCAATTATTGCTGAGGTGATTGGTTTCCATTGGTAAAACTTCTGGCGTGTCTGGCGTTCCCCTGGGGGATTGTGCCAACGTGGTTGCTGTTTGACACGTCCTTGTTTTTGTGGCTCTGATTGGCCTCGCCCTAAAAAATGGGTGTTGGGGTTTCTTGTGCTCGTGCTACTGCCCTCTCCTGCGTCTGAGTTATCCGAGGACTCGGCTGAGGTGTCCGAGAATCCAACTAAGTTATTCCGTCTATTAAAACGGCCCCAAGGTCTGGAGTTTTGAGGGTTGTTATAGGTCCTGTTTATGTAGAAGTCTTTGTTTAAGTAAGGGTAGGCTCGTTCTTGTGAGAAGGATTTTATATCCTTTTTTACTTTGTTAGATTTTTTTATTTTGTTCTAGTCGGTGGAACTCGTCCACGGTTTTTTGGATTTGTTCTAGTAACTTTTTAGCGTCGGGTATACTACTACTGTCTTTAATCTGTCTCTCGATGTCATTGATTATCTCAGTGAGTTTTTTAAGTTCTTCATTGGCGATGTCGATGCCCAGCACCATCCAGTGTCTGGAGCATGTAGTCCCTACGTAGCTAAAATTTGTGATGTATTTCGGGTTATCTGTGAATACACCCGGGATATTTTTAACCTGTAGGCCAACGGGAATTATGTTTGCTTTAAGATACTCAGTTAGCATGCGTATCATTAGTTCAAGGCGGACACATTTCTTTTTTTGTTTCTCTAGTTCCTCAGAGAGAGTGGTATTGGTGTTGCCCGGGGTTTCATCAGAACTGCTGAAGAGTGAAGGGCCTTCTAAATTTTTTTAATGTAATCATCAGAATACAAGGGTGCGTTTTCAGACATAGCAAGTCGGAGTGCGTTATATAAGGGGACAGTTGAAGGGGAAAAAAGATAGTATAGGGTAGGCGGAGTTAGGGAAATGACCCACTTCAGAAAAAGGGGAATCAAGTTTAAAGCCCTTGCAACCCAGCGGTTGCGCTAGACATATTTTTAAACAACAAGGGGACCCAAGTAAAGTCAGCCAGGGACCTCGGGAATCAATTATTTTACACTACAATGGTCCCTAGGAAGGTAGGGATAAGCGTACAAAAATGAATACAGACCCAATCAGTACTGCATTGGTTAAACTTGTCCAGCCGGACAGAGGTCTAATATTTAATTTTAACAATTCTTTGACATATATACAAACAAAGATACTGAGAGTGGGACACAAGCCTGCATCCTACTACAGAAACAAAAAACAGACAGTTAGAGAACATTTAAGGGAGGCTCAGGCAACGCTCACGGTTTGTTTTTAGAAAAAATTCTCAATAGGGTAAACAAATCGCAAGGAACACCTCTACATTGTCAATAGTAACATAACGGTCATTGTATGAGGTATTTTTAGGGTGTCGACGGCGTTTCGATCCATGTAAAAGGTGCGTGGATCATCATCAGGACATTAAATAAGCATGCCTGTATGTTAGTGCCTTAGATTACTATAATCAATCACATTTGGTGGAAAAAAGAGGAAAAAAACATAAATAAAGGGTTAAGAGGAGGTATGTCAAGGTTACGCAGCCTCAATGAGAATTTACAAGCTAGTCAGAACAAACAGTAAAAGCACCATAAATAAATGTATTTTTTAGTGCAGCGAAATTATTCAAATCGGCATAGTCGTAATAACAACTTAAAGCTACGTGACTTGGTGGTCAGTGAACAATTTTCGACGCAGTGACTGGGTGGGCAAAAAAAAAGTGGCATAACAGTTGGAGTGGCTTAGGACACAGTGTCTACAGTTCTGAGAGATTAAAAGTATAAGGAAAAGATCATGGTGCAAATGGGCGCGGTGACATGGGGGTAAGAGAGATTAAAAAGCTGTTGGAAGCAAGATAGGCATCGCTATTATCGAGCCGGTTTCATGCAAAATAGCGTCGTGATCGGCGGTACTGAAGGTGAGAAGTGCGCCGTAAGGACATATGGCGGGGGCCCTTATTAGATGAATCAGTTGGTGCAAACGGGCGCGGTGACATGGGGGTAAGAGAGATTAAAAGGCCGTTGGAAGCAAGATAGGCATCGCTATTATCGAGCCGATTTCATGCAAAATAGCGTTGTGATCGGCGGTACTGAAGGTGAGAAGTGTGCCGTAAGGACATATGGCGGGGGCCCTTATTAGATGAATCAGTTGGGGGGGCCAAGTACGGGGGATACGATACAGGTTAAAGCAGGGCGGTGAAGGATCGGTGAGGAACTCGTGGTTCAGAGTCAGGGGGTGATCAGGAGAGGCAAGAAGGCTTACCAGCAGGTCTGGGGGTTGAGAAAATACTGTGGATGACACACTCGGGTGGTCACAGGATCGCCCGGTGGCGGGAATTACTTCGGTAGTGTTGGAGCCACCGACGTGTACTCCGATGGCGCAAGGGCCTGAAAAAATTAATGAGGGTCATGTTGAGGAATTATACTACGGGATCATAATTGCCCCAGTGTGGGGCACCGATAAGTCACTCACCTACGAAAGGTGGAATCCTTTGGACGTATTGAGGTAAAGTTCAGGGTTGGGAGCCACAGTTGTGTGCTCAACCGGCGTAGTGGCCTGAAAGGGAAGGGGGGGTGTCAAGGAGGGGGATAAGGGCGGTGGTTCAGTTGAGCTATGGATGTGTGCTGGCAGCACGCTTACCTATTTCCGATGTCTACGCCGAGCTGCACGGGGGGTCAGCTTACGATGATGCGGGTAGAGGAAAAGGGAAAGACACTCTGTCTAAATACGGAGAGTCGGGCCGCGATTGGCCGGGGTGAACACATGATGGGTAGTGGGTGCAGGAAAGAGAGAAAGGCCTAGGAGGTAGCAGGGGCGGCCATATTGGAGTGGAGTGGAACTCACAATGTGAATGCCAAAGTGAGTGAGTTGAAAACATACTAGTGACAAGGAAGTGTATAGTTATTTGGCAAAGTAGGTGATAGAGCTCCATAAAAACAATCAGAATTCCATCATTAATTGAATTTTAAGAGGGTTACATGAATAGAGTGGGTGATAGCGCTCCATCATTACAATCAGAATTTCATCATTAATTGAATTTAAGGAGGGTTACATGAAGAGAAGGCACTTAGTACAGATAGTGCTCTGTGCGGCAGTCTAGATAAGAGTTGTCCAATCTTCTAGGCGATTCAGCCCTGTATGTAGACTGTTGGTTTTCAAAATCCATTTAAGTTCTTCTTTGTTAAGCAGTTTGGAAATGTCGCCTCCTCTTGGTGGGAGTTTGACCACACTTATGATAGTCCAACGAATGTCGTCCTCAGAATGTCCAGTCTCTGAGTAGTGTTCGACCAGAGGTGCATTTGGTGTTTTGCATCTTATTCTACTCCGGTGTTGACATATTCTGATGCGTATTTTTTGGGTAGTTTGTCCGATATATATTCTGTTGCAAGGGCACAAGATTGCATATATAACATTGCATGTGTTACAGTTTGAGAAAGATTTTAGCTCAAATCGTATATTTTCAAAACAAAGCTCTTTGCATTCAATCGTGAGATCACATATAATACAATTTCCACATTTAGTGTGGCCCGTAAGTGGTGGTAGCCCCCAGTGATCGTTCAGGGTACAGGGTGGTTTTTTAGTGGGTAGGGCTGCACGCACAAGGTGATCTTTAATGTTTTTGTTCTTCTTGAATGCGAACATGGGGCGTTCAAGATTTAGAGTTCCAGCATTTAGAACATTCCAGTTCTTTAGAATGGTTTTGCGTACTGTGTTAGAAACTGGAGAAAAGGTTGTGACGCATACCAAGCGATTCTGGCATGGTTTGGTTTTGACTTCCAGTAGGACCTCGCGAGGGCAATACCATGCTCTTTTCATGGCATTGCGTACAAGTCTGCGGGGGTATCCTCTACTGGTTAGTTTGTTACGTAGTAACTTTGCCTCATGGAAGAAGTCCTCCTTCATGGAGCAGTTCCTCCTAATACGGAGAAACTGGGAATATGGTAGTGAGTCACGGAGAGCCCGGGGGTGGTGGCTGTCATATCTAAGTAAGGTATTACGTTCAGTTGGTTTGCGGAATAGACTTGTGATAAGAATCCCATCTCTGTGCATGATGTTAAGGTCAAGAAATGGGATGGATACTTTATCCTGTGTCAATGTGAATTTAAGTCCGCCACAGTTGTTATTGAGCCAGTGAAGGAAAGATTCAAGGATAGTATCTGTGTCCTGCCAGATCATGAAGATGTCATCTATGTACCTCTTCCATTGTTTGATGCCGTTGTTGAAGGGATTGGTGGGGGACAGAATATGGTTGGTCTCAAGTGAGTCCATGTACAGTATGGCCAAATTGGGGGGCAAAAACGGCCCCCATGGAAGTTCCCTTCACTTGCTGGTAAAACTGATCCTCAAATAGGAAGAAATTCCTGGTTAGACAGATTTCTAGGAGTTCAAGTATAAAGTTGGTGGGGACCGAATGAGGTCGAGGTCTTTTGTTGAGGACATTTTCCATCACAAGTAAGGAGTCTATCTGCGGAATATTTGTGTATAGGGACCGATGTTCCCTCTAATTTTTTTCCTCTTTGTGCGGCAGTGTAAGGTCTCTGTGCGCTGCAGCCAATGCTATGTGCGGCAAGAACCGGACCGCGCATATGGGTGCAGCGACAAATATCAGTGCAAACATCACTCCAAACTTTTGCTTAAAAAATGAAAATACAGTGCATTCCACACATACAGTGCCACATGATGGCTCTTAAGGCAGGTTTGCAATTTACATACACACATCATGACATGAATTAGTTACACAGGCAAGTACAATTCGGCTTTAGAAAAGCACAGGACCCCAACGGTGGTACCAATATAAGATTTCACTAAAGATTCTCAACTAGAGCTCTGTTCATAGGGTGGGAAAATGTCGGGAGCCTATACAAGATCGCATACCTGGGGATACATGCAGGGGGCACATGTTATCCCCCCGTGTGTATGCACCCCAAGTTCCTGCAGGGCATGGACTTGGCAGTCCATGCCCTGCAGGAATTTGCTTTGGCGTTCCCATTTCAGTGCCTTTTTTAATAAGTACCGCCGTGGGACCGCCTGGCACTTTGAGATCTGCATGGTGCACATTCTTTGCAGCAGGCATATTAACCCTGTGCGCTACCTTAAAACTTCCACTAGAGAAAACTCAGAGAGTTATCTTGACATATTTAGTATTGCATGAAAATTGCTGGAGACAAGGAACATCGCAGCAGGTGGTATTAAAGCAATAATATACCTGCAAACATGGCATTCCTCCCACCCACCTCCCGAAATCCGCACCCGGTACAGTAGCACCGGTCACACACCCCTAAAGCTGGCCCTGGTACCGCGGCTGAGCCCTATTAACCAAAGAAATGCAGCAAGTCTACCAGGGACATCTTAAGGATGTTGGGGGCCCTGGACCAAACCTATTTTGGGGGCCCCTGTTCAGAACAGGTTTGAATTTATGATTTCATTTCAGCTCTTTCATGCCCTCTTAGGCCAGGTCACTGACAGTATACAGGCGCAATTGTCCGAATTCTAAATGTGTTTACATCTAATGTTCAGGGATAGTGATGTGCGTCATCAATATTGTAACACATCAGCAGTTCACTAATATTACTGCAAATAATATCTGTGACACACTCCCATTTCTCATATGTTTGGTCTTATTGCGATTTAAAAGAAATCTTTTTATGGATATTGCATGAAAAAAAAAAACATTTCTTTGCAGAATGGCTATAATAGACTCATACATCATCTACCTTAATAATAAATTAAAGGATAATGGTATTCAAAACAATCGGTTTAGAAATTTTTCAAGGTCATCACGGCAAGACATCAGGCGGCTCCCTTAGAGGCTGGGGCGCTGGGCCAGAGCCCACTTTGGCAATGCCTTAAATTGTCTCTGAAGTCTCTGCCCTGCCAAGTACCACGCATCAGGACTTAGACTAACGCATTTCACACATCACAAACACAAACAACCCTAACAAACAATTAAAATGAGTAAAACAAATATAAACATGAAACATTAATATTCAAATAATTATTACATAAAACAAAAAAATTAAAACAATTAATAAAAATAACATCATTTTAAACTAATCAGTCAACAATTAGTTAAAAAACAAAATAGCAATTACTCTATCTATTTATTCATTTACTTAACTATGAATTAATACAGTCATTTGAATTAATAATTAACAATAATTTACAACCCACTAGTAAATCAAAAATTTCTAATTACATTTAAAAACAATTAAATATCAGATTAAAAATTACAGATGATACAAAAAACTAATAATATAATACTAATACCTTATAATGCCATAATAACTAATTTTTATCAAAATTATTAAAACACAATATTTTTAGAATAAATAAAAAGATATTACATACTACGACATTTAAAAAAAAAAAACTATATTATGTACCTATAAACACAACATGCATACCTTCTTTGTTTGAATCAACATTGAAGAGCTGGTACAGCTGTTATCAGGGCCGGCTTTAGCGCTGGTGGCGCCCAGTGCGACAATGGTTGTTGGCGCCCCCCCCAGTGACCACTCCTACCATGCATTCCCTCACTACCACCCTTTAACAGTGCCCCTCAAGTTTCCATAGCCACTCCATCCCTCAGATGCATTAAATTAGTTGTATAGCGCCACTTATACCAGTGTAGGGTGTCAGAGCACTTTACATCACACGCACAAAACACAGAGACAATCAATCATAGTTGTGCAAATCAGTGTATAGGAAATGTTACATAAGACAGAGGACTATAAGGTGTAGGAGTCACATGTCATCCACACTGGTAGACAGTATAGTTTAATAGCACTTGGTCTGGAGAAGCACAAACTCAGAATTTAAAAAGTAACACCATAGTTGGGGGGTTCTTTTTAATAATCAGAATTGATTTATATCCAAATTAATCCTTTTTCCAACATTAGAATAATGAAAGACGGGGGAAAAATCATAATGCTCTCATCCATACCTTGCAGGTTGCATGCAGCTCTTTGATGACAGTTAATAGCTCACTGTTCTATGCTAGGATGTTAACGTATTAACTGCAAGTAAGAAAAGGATCTCTCAGACCAAACCAATGACCCACTGATCTATTTAAATTACATGCACTTTGTGAACTGCTGTTACAAGTTCTTTGCAGTAGGCATATTAACCATCTGCGCTACCCTACCATGACTCAAAGCTTCCACTAGACAAACCTCCGGTATTTCTGTAGGAAGAAAATTAATCACAGAGTTATCTTGACATTTTTATTGACGGCTAAAAACTGCTGGAGGCCAGAACGCTGGCAGAAGGTCCTTTTAAAACTATTATAAACTGCAAACACAACGCCCCCACCTAAAGTCAGCGCCGCCCTAGAGCCGGCCCTGGCTGTTATGTGCAAAGGTTGAAACGTTCCCTTTTGTTCTTCTCAAGAAGAAAACTCGGGCGCTGGAGATAAGACTCCAGACACTGCCCAGCCGAGCCCACAACACTATCTGCCCCTCTCTATTCACAAATAAAAGGCAGCAAGTCTACAAGCAGGACGTGCTTGTAGACTTGCTGCCTTTTATTTGTTAATAGAGCACAGCTGGGGGGCAGATTGGTGCCGTTGTGAAAGTACTCATGATGTTAATTGCAGCGCATGACGTGCGCTGCCATTAACATGATTACTTTAACAAAGGCACACAATCTGACCGTTTTCACGCGGCACGCATTTTAAAAGCGGCGCCGCGAAGGTCCTTAGTTGCCTGTGCGCGCTTCACATTTTATAATGCGCGCTACAGGAAACATAGCTGCGCGCGCGCCCAGGCGCGCAGCTTATTGGGAACAGTGATAGGGACTCTACGTCCAAAGTACACAAAGTGTCAGTGATGGGGTCGAAGGGATGGTTTTCAACCATGTTAATCATAGACATGCTGTCACGTATATAACAGTCAGTAAGTGGCACAAAATCTCTAATGAAAAAATCAACATATTGTCCTAGAGGCTCTAAAATTGAACCACATCCTGAGACAATCGGTCGGCCAGGGGGGTTTTCCAGATTTTTATGCACCTTGGGCAAGGTGTAGATCACTGGAGTCCGTGGTGATTTGATGTTAAGAAATCGGTGTTCGTGTTTGCTGAGAAAACCTTGCTCAAGGCCATCATTGGTAATTTGTAGAATCAGAGTTTGAAGTTCTTTAGTGGGATTGGTAGGCAGTTTACAATAGTGGTCTGTGTTGGCCAGTTGTCGGTTGATTTCATCTCTATATGTATTAATCTCTTGAAGTACTATGCCTCCGCCCTTGTCGGCCGGTTTAATCACATGGTTTTCATTCTGACGTAAGGTAGTGATGGCAGTTTTTTCTGCTCTGGTAATATTGAAGGGGATGTATTGGTGCGAGCTTTCTAGTTGTGCGACCTCTTTAAGAACTAATTTTTCGAAAGTAATGATCTCACTGGGGATCATGTTGGTGAAAGGTGAGAAGGTAGATGGGGGGCGTAACGGTGTGTTTGATGTGTTGATTGGGCATGGGTTCTGTAAAAAATAACTGTGTAATCTTATCTTGCGAAAAAAACGTAATAGTTCTGTTTGCAAGTCTAAGAAATTGGGGTAGGCAGTGGGAACAAATGACAGTCCCTTACTAAGTATTGACATTTCATGATCTGACAGTTGATGTGTGGAAAGATTAAAAATGGGGATGGTGCAATTATTGCTGAGGTGATTGGTTTCCATCGTGGGGGTTACCATTGGCAAAACTTCTGGCGTGTCTGGCGTTCCCCTGGGGGATTGTGCCAACGTGGTTGCTGTTTGACACGTCCTCGTTTTTGTGGCTCTGATTGGCCTCGCCCTAAAAAATGGGTGTTGGGGTTTCTTGTGCTCGTGCTACTGCCCTCTCCTGCGTCTGAGTTATCCGAAGACTCGGCTGAGGTGTCCGAGAATCAAACTAAGTTATTCCGTCTATTAAAACGGCCCCAAGGTCTGGAGTTTTGAGGGTTGTTATAGGTCCTGTTTATGTAGAAGTCTTTGTTTAAGTAAGGGTAGGCTCGTTCTTGTGAGAAGGATTTTATATCCTTTTTTACTTTGTTAGATTTTTTTATTTTGTTCTAGTCGGTGGAACTCGTCCACGGTTTTTTGGATTTGTTCTAGTAACTTTTTAGCGTCGGGTATACTACTACTGTCTTTAATCTGTCTCTCGATGTCATTGATTATCTCAGTGAGTTTTTTAAGTTCTTCATTGGCGATGTCGATGCCCAGCACCATTCAGTGTCTGGAGCATGTAGTCCCTACGTAGCTAAAATTTGTGATGTATTTCGGGTTATCTGTGAATACACCCGGGATATTTTTAACCTGTAGGCCAACGGGAATTATGTTTGCTTTAAGATACTCAGTTAGCATGCGTATCATTAGTTCAAGGCGGACACATTTCTTTTTTTGTTTCTCTAGTTCCTCAGAGAGAGTGGTATTGGTGTTGCCCGGGGTTTCATCAGAACTGCTGAAGAGTGAAGGGCCTTCTAAATTTTTTTTAATGTAATCATCAGAATACAAGGGTGCGTTTTCAGACATAGCAAGTCGGAGTGCGTTATATAAGGGGACAGTTGAAGGGGAAAAAAAGATAGTATAGGGTAGGCGGAGTTAGGGAAATGACCCCCTTCAGAAAAAAGGGGAATCAAGTTTAAAGCCCTTGCAACCCAGCGGTTGCGCTAGACATATTTTTAAACAACAAGGGGACCCAAGTAAAGTCAGCCAGGGACCTCGGGAATCAATTATTTTACACTACAATGGTCCCTAGGAAGGTAGGGATAAGCGTACAAAAATGAATACAGACCCAATCAGTACTGCATTGGTTAAACTTGTCCAGCCGGACAGAGGTCTAATATTTAATTTTAACAATTCTTTGACATATATACAAACGAAGATACTGAGAGTGGGACACAAGCCTGCATCCTACTACAGAAACAAAAAACAGACAGTTAGAGAACATTTAAGGGAGGCTCAGGCAACGCTCACGGTTTGTTTTTAGAAAAAATTCTCAATAGGGTAAACAAATCGCAAGGAACACCTCTACATAGTCAATAGTAACATAACGGTCATTGTATGAGGTATTTTTAGGGTGTCGACGGCGTTTCGATCCATGTAAAAGGTGCGTGGATCATCATCAGGACATTAAATAAGCATGCCTGTATGTTAGTGCCTTAGATTACTATAATCAATCACAATTGGTGGAAAAAAGAGGGAAAAAAACATAAATAAAGGGTTAAGAGGAGGTATGTCAAGGTTACGCAGCCTCAATGAGAATTTACAAGCTAGTCAGAACAAACAGTAAAAGCACCATAAATAAATGTATTGTTTAGTGCAGCGAAATTATTCAAATCGGCATAGTCGTAATAACAACTTAAAGCTACGTGACTTGGTGGTCAGTGAACAATTTTCGACGCAGTGACTGGGTGGGCAAAAATAAAGTGGCATAACAGTTGGAGTGGCTTAGGACACAGTGTCTACAGTTCCGAGAGATTAAAAGTATAAGGAAAAGATCATGGTGCAAACGGGCGCAGTGACATGGGGGTAAGAGAGATTAAAAAGCCGTTGGAAGCAAGATAGGCATCGCTATTATCGAGCCGGTTTCATGCAAAATAGCGTCGTGATCGGCGGTACTGAAGGTGAGAAGTGCGCCATAAGGACATATGGCGGGGCCCTTATTAGATGAATCAGTTGGTGCAAACGGGCGTGGTGACATGGGGGTAAGAGAGATTAAAAGGCCGTTGAAGCAAGATAGGCATCGCTATTATCGAGCCGATTTCATGCAAAATAGCGTCGTGATCGGCGGTACTGAAAGTGAGAAGTGCGCCGTAAGGACATATGGCGGGGGCCCTTATTAGATGAATCAGTTGGGGTGGCCAAGTACGGGGGATACGATACAGGTTAAAGCAGGGCGGTGAAGGATCGGTGAGGAACTCGTGGTTCAGAGTCAGGGGGTGATCAGGAGAGGCAAGAAGGCTTACCAGCAGTTGCGGGGGATGAGAAAATACTGTGGATGACACACTCGGGTGGTCACAGGATCGCCCGGTGGCGGGAATTACTTCGGTAGTGTTGGAGCCACCGTCGTGTACTCCGATGGTGCAATGGCCTGAAAAAATTAATGAGGGTCATGTTGAGGAATTATACTATGGTATCATAACCCCCCCCCCTTTCCCTTTCAGGCCACTACGCCGGTTGAGCACACACCTGTGGCTCCCAACCCTGAACTTTACCTCAATACGTCCAAAGGATTCTACCTTTCGTAGGTGAGTGACTTATCGGTGCCCCACACTGGGGCAATTATGATCCCGTAGTATAATTCCTCAACATGACCCTCATTAATTTTTTCAGGCCATTGCGCCATCGGAGTACACGACGGTGGCTCCAACACTACCGAAGTAATTCCCGCCACCGGGCGATCCTGTGACCCCCCCCCCCTGTGCTAAGCCTTTTTTTGGCTATTTGGGGTAGTTCATGCTTAGGCCCCTGTAACATTTTGACCACATAAGGTATCCACGCCAAATTTGCGTCCTTTTCTTCCAACATCATGGGGATTCTAAAGGTACCCAGGGTTTGTGCATTTCCCTGGAGGAGACCCAGAAATTAGCCAAAATAACGCTAAAAATTATTTATTTTTTAAATGGGAAAAAAGGGCTACAGATGAAAGCATCTGGTTTTTTCCCTGCAAATGGTATAAAAAAAGGGGTTGTGGTGCTGAAATCACCATCTTCCCAGCTTTCAGGGACAAGCAGACTTTTGTCAGAAAACCAAAAGTTTTTACACAGTTTTGGCATTTTTCTGGGACATAGCCTATTTTTGCTATTTTTTGTGCTTTTAACCTCCTTCCAGCTAATGGTAGAAATGGGTATGAAAGCAATAATGGATCACCGTGCTGGCACAAATGTCCTACCCCACTGGATTCTCCTTAGTGTCCCAAGTAAAATGATACCTCACTTGTGTGGGTGTCCAATGCAGAATTGGCTAAAAACGCATTTTTTTAAAAATGTAGCGCTTAGAATTGTCGGTGCTATACCCTAAATTCCTATGTTTTGGGCTCTTCCCAGTCACAGGCCCTTGCCCTACCCACACAAGTGAGGTATCATTTTACTCGGGAGACTGAGAGGAACGCTGTGCTGTAGGATGTTTGTGCCGGCACGGTGATTCCACCCACAAATATGTGGAAAATGTGTTTTTTCAGCTAAATTTGTTGTTTGCAGGGCATTCTGGGTAGGGAAAAATTGGGGGATCCACACAAGCCATACCTCGCTGGACTCTCCCGGGTGCCTAGTTTTCAGAAATGTGTGGGTTTGGTAGTTTCCCAAGATGGCCGCCGAGCCCAGGGCCAAAAACCCAGGTGACCCCCTTGCAAAATCAAGTTGTTTTGTGATAGGTCATTTTGATGTCTCCTCAATACATTTTGGGCCCTTGCCTGTCGCGGGTACTTGAACCACCCACGCGAGTGAGGTATCATTTTTATCGGGAGACCTGGGGGAATGCTGGGTGGTAGGAAATTTGTGGATCCACGTAGATTCCAGAACTTTCCCAGACAGAAATTTGAGAAAAAAGTGATTTTCTCAGCTAAATTTGAGGTTTGCAAGGGATTCTGGGTAACAGAACCTGGTGAGAGCCAGACAAGTCACCCCATCCTGGATTCCCCTGGGTGTCTAGTGTTCAAAAATATATAGGTTTGCTAGGTTTCCCTAGGTGCCAGCAGAGCTAGGGTTCAAAATCTGCAGCTAGGCACTTTGCAAAAAAGGGCCAGTTTTCACTGTGAAAATGTGGTGTGTCCACGTTGCGTTTTGGGCCGTTTCCTGTCGCGGGCACTAGGCCTACCCACACATGTGAGGTACCATTTTTCTCAGAAGACTTTGGGGAACACAGGGTGGGTGGAATTTTGTGGATCCACGCAGATTCCAGAACTTTCCACCACAGAAATGTGAGGAAAATGTGGTTTTTTGGACACATTTTGAGGTTTGCAAGGGATTCTGGGTAACAGAAGCTGGTGAGAGCCAGACAAGTCACCCCATCCTGGATTCCCCTGGGTGTCTAGTTTTCAAAAATTTATAGATTTGCTAGGTTTCCCTAGGTGCTGGCAGAGCTAGGGTTCAAAATCTACAGCTAGGCACTTTGCAAAAAAAGGGTCCGTTTTCACTTTGAAAATGTGGGTGTCCACGTTGCGTTTTATCTCATTTCCTGTTGCGGGCACTAGGCCTACCCACACAAGTGAGGTACCATTTTTCTCGGAAGACTTTGGGGAATGCGGGGTGGGTAGAATTTTGTGGATCCATGCAGATTCCAGCACTTTTCACCACACAAATGTGAGGAAAATATGTTTTTTTTTGACAAAGTTTTTAAGGTTTGCAAGGGATTCTGGGTAACAGAACCTGGTGAGAGCCAGACAAGTCACCCCATCCTGGATTCCCCTTGGTGTCTAGTTTTCAAAATTTACAGGTTTGCTAGGTTTCCCTATGTGCCAGCTGCGCTAGGGCCCAAAATCGACAGGTAGGCACATTGCTAAATAAAAGTCGGTGCCTAGTGGGGTTTCTGCCGCCCTGGGGGGAACCAGGGGGGGGTCCCCGATATGCCCCCAAGGGTGGCAGAAAGACTGTGGCTATTTTTTGTGGGGGTGGGGGCATTGGTATACCCATTTTGGGCAGCCCCCACCCCCACGCATAAAAAAAGCCAGCATAATCGCTGGCGCCTTGAGGGCTTTCTGCCCCCCCCCTGGGGGGCAGATCAGGGGCCGCTGCCTCCATCTGCCCCCCCGGGGGGAAGAAAGACTGGAATTTTTGCGGGCTGGGTGTGGGGGCATTGGCATCCCCGTTTTTGGCAGCCCCCACCCCTGATTCAAATTGGCAAAAAAAATCCCTGCCATCTAGTGGGCTTTTTGCCCCCCCGGGGGGGGGCAGATTGGGGGCAGAAAGGCTGTAATTTTGGCGGCGTGGGGGCATTGGCATGCCCGTTTTGGGCAGCCCCCACCGTAATTAAAATTGCCCCAAAAAAATCCCTGGTTTCTAGTGGGCTTTCTGCCCCCATCTTCTCCCCAGGGGTGGCAGAAAGGCTGTTATTGTGGCAGGGGGTGGGGGCATTGGCATGCCCGTTTTGGGCAGCCCCCACCCTAATTAAATTGCCCCAAAAAAAATCCCTGGCGTCTAGTGGGGGCTACTGTCCCCACCTTTCCTCAGGGGGGGCAGAAAGGCTGTAATTGTGGCGGGGGTGGGGGCATTGGCATGCCCATTTTGGGCAGCCCCCACCCTAATTAAAATTTCCCATAAAAATCCCTGGCGTCTAGTGGGCTTTCTGCCCCCCAGGGGGGGCAGATTAGGGGCTGCTGCCCCCCAGGGGGAGCAGAAAGGCTGTCATTGTGATGGGGGTGGGGGCATTGAAATGCCCGTTTTGGGCAGCCCCCACCCTAAAAACAAGTGCCTAAAAAAATCCCTGGCGTTTAGTGGGCTTTCTGCCCCCCCCCCCCCCGGGGGGCAGAAAAACTGAATTTTGCCAATTTTTGGGGGGGGAGCAAAGGCCCTTGCCCAAGGGGCCGCTCCCCCCTCCCTGGTGTCTAGTGGGTGGATCCCTGCTTGGGGATCGCCCTCCTGGGGTGATCCCCAAGCAGGGATCCACTGGGAAGGGGTACCATTGGAAAGGGGAGATTCTCCCCTTTTCAATGATACCTCTCCCGTCTTTCTACGCACGTAGAAAGTGAAACTGAAATGAGCCTAAAGGCTCATTTCAGTTTCGGTTTCTGTGAAATGACGTCAGCGCAATGTGCTCGCTGATCGTCATTTCACAGAAACGGGGGGGGCCTCGGGAGCTGGGGAAGCTCTTCCCCAGCTCCCGAGGCTTTGGGGGAGTAAAAGAAATCCCTCTGGTGCACCAGAGGGATTTCTTCTGCAATGGCGTTGGACGCGCCGGAGCCGTCGACGCACATTAGAACTTATGCGTCGGACGGCTCCCGCGGGTCCAACGCATGGAAGGGGTTAAGGATATGTAGATTTCTATGTATATCACAAATTTTTTGTATTACATTTTCCAGCTTTTGAATTGCTAATTGCTTACCACAGGACCTTTATTCTGTTACATGTACTGCTTTTTCAAATGTATATGCTTGCATCTCTCTGTACCACTGTTGGGATAACACTTGAGGTAAGTCCACTCTGCTTGATGAGTCAATCATATGTGAAACAGCCCTGTTGGAAATGGTTTATTAGTAGTGATATGTAGGGACCTACCACTAGTAATAAAGTCACAAACACAATAAAAGTTTCTGCCAAGGTCTCAATAAATTATTCCCTTGCTCAACCCTTGGTAGCTGGCAATGAGCAGGCAGGCTTAATTTTGGAGACAGCTGCATTTAAAAACACCAATACATTAAATAGGTAAGAAACAGTGCACAATAAAAATCCAACACAAATTTATAAAAATAGCCTATATCTATATTTTTATGAACAAATAGACACCCAAACAACAAAAATCCAATGTAGGAAACCGAAGATATTAATTTTTAAAGATTACAAGTAAAACTAGAGCTTAGGAGCGACTAGCTCTCCAGGGGTTAAAAAAGGTCGTTCTGGCCCCAGATCAAGCCAAGTGTTTTTTACACCTATTTCCAGAAGTGTTTCATGATGCAGGAAAGTATTCCACAGCACCAGCCAAGGGTTCAGATGCTCTGGTTCGACTCTTGGGGTCTGGGACTACAACTCTCAAAATGCACCTGTTCAAATTATGGAGCTTTTTACAAACATTGCTCCAAACTACTCCAAATTTCTGGAACTTCTTCCTGAAGGTCCTCTTGTGGATTTGAAGTGTCAAAAACACCTATCAAAGGGTTTAGAAGCTCTGAGATAGTCCTTGGGATATTGGGACTACAATTCTCACACGGGACCTGGCCAAATAATTAAAAGTACACTGGACGCACTCCAGGCTGGGCACTTCTTGGGGAGATGGTGCAGGTGAGCTCTGTTAACCTGTTGCTGCCAGTGAGCCCACTCCTTAATCCTTGTGAAACCAGGCAAAGTCCTTAGGGCTGTAGTCCCAGATTATGCAGCAGGTGCAGTCCTCCAGAGTGCAATTCTTTGGGTGCAGATCAAAGATCCAGCAGGTCAGTCTTTCTTCTCCTTGTTGTTTCAGGCAGCAGATCTGAGTTGCCATGCAGCTCCCCAATATTTATTCTGTGTTCCTCGGCGTCAAGCAGGAGCACCCCTGACCAATGGAATGCAGGGTGACACTCAGGTGTGTGACCACTTCCTCCAAAGTATGGCATATTGTTGTCCCACAGAGCACTATTCTTCCAAAATCCAAAATGAAGAAAGTCTCTGCCGAAGAATTAGATGTGGCAAGGCCAGCCCAATGGCGTGGCTAAGATTCTCTAACACTCCCCTTCCAGCACCTCACTAATCTAATTACAGGGCCTACTGTGTGACTGGGGGTGCAGGATGTGGGGGTGAGCCTGTGCTGTCCTAAAGTGTAATTCTCTCTTTGAAGACCAGTTTGGTTTCTTCACCCCCATCCTGCCTTCTGCTTATGCAGTTTCAGTTCTTCTCCCACAGGAAGTCCTGTGTCTCTCTACCAGGTTACTTCACACCTTAGTAAGACAGCTTGGCTCAGCCTGGCAGAGGCTGTCCAATCAGGAGAAAGCAGCTGGAAGGGTGCACTTTGGCTTACAGAAAAGAAAGTTCTATAACTTATTTTCTGTAATAGTTATAACAAATCTAAGAATGGCAAAGTGTTGGATTTATCATAACTATTTTTTAAGTCCTTGAATTTTTTAGCTTCTTACTATCAATAGTTACACTTTATTCAAGTATTCCCATGTTAACCTATAGAGCCAATGCTTTAACATGGGGAAAAACAGAATTGGCAGTTTTTCCCTCACCATGACGTAAAATATATTTTTAAATGTTCCTGCTTATAGGTAAAGGCACCTTACCCCTGGGGCACAAAGGGGAGACATTAGGGGTGAGTTATAAGTAAAAATAAGGTAATTTACTACTTTGGTAGTACCTTTAATTCCAAAGTAGAATTTGCATACAATTCTACTTTAAAAGCAGCCTGCAAGGTGGGCTGGATTTTAAAATGACAGCGGGCACCACAGTAGTGCACACTTAAATACATTTAGTCTACTGGGCCTCTAAACCTACATGCCCTACCATATACTAGGGACTTACAGGTAGGTTGTCAGTACCAATTGTAATTATACCTAATTACCATGTACTTTTAATCAAAGCACAAGCCCTGGGTCTGGTTAGTAGAGCCAAGGGAACAATCAGAGTCAGAAAACCAGCATCTAGTAGTCAAAATGGGGGCAAAAAGTGAGGGGACACTGCAAACAGGTCCTGGTTTCTCAAAAGCCCTTTGGCTAGTATTGCGATTTTGTAGCAAGGGTAAGCGAGATCTCAAAGATCAAGCATATTTAAGTCTCCATTCACTCACTGCCAGAGCATTTCTAGTGCTATAAAGCTATTTGAGTTTGAGGGAAATCTATGCTTATAAGATTAGAAATAGTGGCAAGCACTCTTGTGTCTGAGCTGCAGTGGGGAGATGAAGGCCCTTCTTTTGCTTTTAGTAGTGATGAGTGGGTGTGATGATGGGCTTGGCTATAGAATGGAAAATGTATGCCTGTGGGGATTACATTAGGTGAGTGGGTATAGGCGTGGTCATTAGGGCTGAACATATTATTCACTGAAATGTGTTATGGATGTGACACAGTGTGCACTTCGACACCACAAATACCTTTTCCTTCATGGAACGAGCCAGTAGACTGAAACACAGCATATTGCATGTACCCAATGGGGACTTTGACAAGGCTGGGCACCGGTAAGACCCACTGCCCATATGGCCCGGTCGCTGGAATTTTGGCTTCTAGGAGAATATAGTTTGTTTTGTTTGAAAAAAATATATATATATAACGTGATTATTTTTGACAGTTGATGGTCCTCATTGTCTTGTAACTATTATGCAGCCCTCTTTAATGATGTTGAAAGATTTCAAAGAGATGTGACTCCTTCAGTGACTTTGTCTAGTTAGTCTGCCCTTTGCTGCTGGCAGATGCCATGTGGGTGAATTTTTGAGCAATGTCGAATCTCTGCTCACATGTGCTGTTTCTACCCCCAACCCCTCCCCTCATCGCCTCCCACCCCCGCTCTGGCCCCGAGAGAGTTTCACACTGCACTCAAGCTCCACGCTGCGCAAAACTTGTAATATAGTTATTAATATTATCATTAACTTGGTGGAAAAACCTCCCACATCCAAATCATTACTATTATGTGCTGAGTGCAGACGATCTTAATGGATGTCGTGGTCAGCAGTTGCCCCCATAAAGCCCATTCCTGCTGCCCGAGGGAGCAGGCCCTCTAGCCGTCTTTGATGAATGAGGTAATTAGTGAACTCGCGTGTCGGCGTGTGTGCGCGCGCTCACGCGGGATAAGCAGCCACGGCTGCGCTAAAGTAGGCCAGAGTTGGCCGAGCGCGCCTCAATTTGTATGCCACAAGGCTGCACTATGTATACTTCGTTGACTTTTAAGTAGAAGTCTTAGTTTTCGGCCGCATAAGGAATGTGTTTCGTCTGCTCATGAAAGGACACGCAGTTGCCCCTACATTCATTAACAGCTAATGCTATTCACGAGCCCTTTATTTAGAAATATATTAACATCAGATTTGAGGCCAGCGGTTCAGTTTTAAAACGGCCTCTCAGAATGAAGGAAACCGCATTATCTGCATACATAATTATATCCATAGAAATGAAAGCTGCAGGCAGGCCTGGGATCAACAGAGTAATCTGGTGGAAACAAGGGACTTACCCTGGGGAGGTCACCTGAAAAAGGCAAGCAACTAGAGCATAACGCAACGCCGCCATATGATATAGGCACAGGATGAATCCATTTAATCAAATACAGATTAGAGTGCTAAAGCCCAGAGATTGCTTTTTCAACTAGTAGAAATCATTTCCGAGATAAAAGCATATCTATGCTCATTTGCCTCCGTGAAAGGGAAAAAGGTGCGGATTTGGGTGGAAAATGAGAAACTGTGCAGTGTCACAGGAAATAAAACTAGGAAGCCCAAAATGGTTATTGTAAGAAAACACAGCGAAAGCCACAAATTCAGGAATGAAACTGATTTCCATGGTGTGTAAAATGTGCCCATGTCACTGTGTGCCTTTTGATAGCAAGTCCAGTGGCGGCTCCTATCGCTATAGCGGAGGGACGTCGCCGCACTGCTTTTTGCATTATAAAAAAAGGAAAAACAAAATGATAATAACTTGACGTTGTTATCATTTTATTTGTTCCTGCTGCAGAGTCTTGTAGGGGCGGGGCAGATCTGCTCTGATCTCAGAGCAGGGGGGAGGAGTGGTGGGCACTCTGTGAGCGCGCAATGACTGATTGGACGGCCCTCTCGGACCGGCCAAGCAGTCATGCATACTTTGATTGTTCTCCACCCAGGCTGCATAACAGCCTGGGTGGAGAACATGCCCAGGCTTCCATTCTCTTGCTGAGCGCTGAACTACGGCGCTCAGACCAATCACAACTCTGCATTGCAGCGTTGTGTTTGGCTATGGGGAGTCTGGGAGCCCGAATGCTTCCTGTTTGCACAGAAGAAGCCAGGAAGAGGACAGAGGAGATGCAACTGCCGGCCACCGGCCATTCGGCAGGTAAGTGATTTTTTTTTAACCCCCCCCTCCTTTCCCCTCCCAGGAGCAGCCGCCACTGAGCATGTCGTTTCATAGGCATTAGAAGTGCAACAATTATATATAACCGGTCATGCGGAATGCACAACATGTGCATACTTCTTCCATGTAATTTTACAGGACCGCGGTACGGCAGAGTAAAACGCATTTGCAGAGCTTCACAAAAGACTTTACTTTTCCTTGCCTTTCTACACTAAAACATTTATGAGCAATGCAATGAATGGACAAGGCAACGGGAGGCTTAATCTGACCCAGCTGGTTCAGTTTAGCACACAGTCAGGCTGCCATTACTTCGGACATCCCTTCAACTGAGATTGACATGAAACATGGCTAGCTATGAAGAATATCAGGCATATTTACTAACTGCTTCCTTCAACAATTAAGCTGTAGTTCCTTACAGGCTACGACTTTTATGTTACAAAAAGTAAAATATAAGAGGCAGTGACAAAGCCAATAGATCACAGCAGTGAAACATATCGCCTTTGCCGATGCTTGGTGCTATCCTAGAAAGCAGTAGCCATCTTTGAATGCCTATTGTTTTATGTTAGCAAAGTAAGGTTCCATGATGGCTGCCGTGGAGCCCACATATCTGCCACTGCCATCTTCAAATGGCATTTTGTTGAATTAAAATACATTTAAATATGGCCAATGAGGATGCATGTGCATCCGCAATGACCAGCTTTGAATTAAATTTCTTTAATTTTAACAAATCCTGTTCAATAAATTCTGACCCCCTCACAAGATTTATTCACGTAGCCAGTGTTTATTCGCATTCAACATGGGAATATAGTGCTACAGCACAAAAGTAGCTTGTCTAACAAAGTTTTAAGAATATGTTAACCTTTAGAGATGCTAATGGAGGAAAGGGAAAACCTACAAGGAAGCGGTCCTGAACCGACAGGGAAGCAGTCCTAAATAAGTCGGGAACTCCATAAGGCCTTATTATATAAGTCAGATTCAACTAACAGCCAGTCCAGGGACTAGTGATAAACTCTGAGATGTCTTGTTAACAGGGCTTTAAGTGGGATGAAAAAACTGGGGGGTCTCTCAAAGGGGCGTGGCCAATGTAATTAAGGGCGTGGCTTAATAACAACTAAGCTAAAAATCTGTGCTTAGCACAGTGTGCCGCCAGACTTGAATTTTGCTGTTTCTGTCATTGCATCCAGATATGATACAACAAGTAACATCATACCTACAACAAGTCAGGACTATTGGCTTTGTCAATGGTTCTAAGTTGCATAAGATAAATAAGCAGCAAATATGGCTTGTTTATAATATTGAAAAAGCTTCCACTTAAAGCCCTGGTGACACCACGACAATGTTGCTGCTCCTGAGTTTCAAAAAAAGAAGGGAAATCCAGAGAGAAAATGACCAGTAGCGGTCCGTGGTAGGAGTGCCGGCCGGGCGGTGACGTGGGGTGGGGGAGGGGCAGGGTGGGGGGTAGTAAACCACAGATTACGGCCGAATACAGGTAAGTAAACATTTAAATAAGTAAAACGAATTTCGTTGTGAGCGCTGCATCGCCAAATGCGATGCAGTGCGCGCAACGAAATTCGTTTTATTTATTTAAATGTTTACTTACCTGTATTCGGCCGTAATCTGTGGTTTACTACCCCCCACCCAGCCCCGCCCCACGTCACCGCCCGGCCGGCACTCTTACCACGGACCGCTACTGAAAATGACTCTCTTTAAAGGATTTCCCTTCCCCTACAAGGCTCACCTGGCATGACGTCATGACATAACTTCTCCACTAGTGAGAAGTGAGCAGTGTGAGCAGGCGCACTTCGATGTGCCTGCTGTCACTCACTGCAGGATCGCCTGTGCCAGGGCACAAAACAGAGCCCGATAGAGACCCGTTTCGAGGCCCCCTTTAAAAAACTGCCGGTGCTCAGCACCGGCGAGACCCGGCCCACTTAAAGCCCTGCTTGTTAAGCAGATTAATTCGTTTAACTAATATTCCAGTCTGTAAAAGACAGAAAAATGCAACTTAGTGACTACAGGTGTCTCTTTTTGCCACTGAGGAATCTGTTGGAAGATTGCTACTTCCGCATAGATTTATTGGGATAAGAATATAACGACATTCACAGAATTTGAGACCAAATAGTGGCAATAAACTTGTAAGTCTAACTTGACAGTGCAGATATCTGCTAGAACGTTTGTCACTACTCTACTAAAGAATATACATATAGCGGAATTCAGAGGATTACTCTCTTATCAGGTGCTACTGGCTGTATGGTGTGCCACTTAGCCTCTTATTGAGTGCTACAGTGCAGTGCTTAAGGGTCCATTTTAAATCTTAAAAGTACAATAGTTATCAAACCTTGTGCCAACTTTGACTATATCTAATGTATACATTCTATGCAGAAAGCAATCCTTTTTAAATTTTTCATTTAAAGAGAAGGTCATCATCAGTTATAGAAGATGCAGAAAATAAATTAGAATAAGTCAGGTCGGAACAGGCGCGGTCAAATGACTAGTGGGAGGAAAGTAGTATTACATTCACACTTAACAAATTAATCAAATTGAAAAAGTTGTTCCCCAGTTATAAGAGAGTTTCAAATAGCTCATTTTCCCCTTAGTTTTCAGTGCTGCGCATTCCAGTTAAAACAAGCATTGGCAAAGCCAATAGGTTTTGCATCTGCAAAACCTATTGTTTTTATCACTGTTTTTAGGCATGGTACACAGCAGCGCTATCTAGAGGCTGTGCAGCATGTCTTAAAGTTCAATATAAAAGCACTATGACGCGGTCATCGCTATCTGCATCATAGCTCCTTTTTAAAAACTTTAAGCCATGCTGTACAACAGCTAGCGTCGCTGTACAACATGTTTTAAAAACATTGACAAAACCAATGGATTCCGCAGAGGCGAAACCTATTGCCTTTGCCAATGCTTGTATTATCTAGACAACAGAGGATGTGGCATAACGGCTAGAGCGTCTGACTTTGCTGCCGGGGATCAGGGTTGGAGTCTCGGTGGGAGGCTCAACATCGTGTGATTCCGGGCAAATCACTTCATTTTAGCGTGCCTAAAAATAAATGTGTCCGTCTGTAATGCAACTGGTGCTCATGTAAAGCCTCTGACACCTTCGCGTCGAGTTCATGCTATATAAAACTGCCCAAATTATGCTCAGCAAAAAAAGTGTACTCTTCCTCAACCATTAAAAAGAAACGTGCACCGTCTTCTTCAGCAAAGTGAAGGAAATGTACAGTTTGTACTGATTTATAAAAAGGTAATCTGCGTCTTTTTATACAATAACGGGAGGAAATAACAGTGTTCATTTATTTTAAGAAACCATACATTCTTTTCACTAATGAAATGAAACATGCAATGTATTTGATAACCGAAATTGTGATAAGCATTGTTTTAGTGAGCAATGGATGCAGTAAGTAGTTGTATTTACTAATGAAAAGGAACGTCCTGTCATATAAAGTGATACAATGAGCAATTCCAGAAACAGAATGGCCTGCACTGTTTATTCAGCAACGAAAAGGAATGCGCACATCACTGGTCAAAAACATTGAGGAATGTCCATGGCATGGACGAAAACAGCCCAAAGTGAAATAGCTCACTCGGGATCCTGCCTCCGAGCTTGGGACGGGTCTCCGGAGTCAGCTGGAAGTGAACAGTGACGAGCGGGAGCGGAGCCGCCGGCCCACAGTCAGGGCCGGACTGGCCGTAGCGGGCACCGGGCAATCCCCCGGTGCGCCGCACGGGTGGGGGCCGGTTTTGGGCCCCTGGGGGCCGTTTTTGTTACAGGGCCGTTTTTGCAGCATAGCTGCAAAATCGGCCCTGTAACAAAATCGGCCGAAAACCGGCCGTGGCAAAGAGCTCGGCCGCACCCCCAACCCCCCCGGGGGGGGCCGGCCGAGCACTTTGTCAGGGCCCGTTTTGGTTCCCAGTCCGGCCCTGCCCACAGTTGCCTGGGTGGAGTACAGCGCGGCTTCACTCCATACGAGTGAAATGATAAACACGCTATTGTGCGCATTACATAAAGAATTAATGCAGTACGACAAAACATGTAGCAAACTGAAAAAAGGGTGCATTTTAAAGCACGATTTGTTTTTGTTAAGTGGCGCTGACACGACACTGCCGGCAGCCCTGGGCCCCTTCCTTCCTCGTCGGTGTTAGGCAGATGGTATTGAGTACTGGTCTTAAGGCGAGGGCGGAAACTGCTAAACTGACAGATTATACCACACTCCAGACACCGCTTGCGCACCAGGCAAGAGTTGCCATGCATGTGCATCAGTACCACACAGGTTTAACTTCTGTGACTGAGCGAAAGCAAAAAATAAAAAAGCACTGGTAAAGTCAATCGAAGCTTGCCTTCATTATTAGTTTGGTGGTAAAGAACTGTATTCCAACAGGTCATGAACAGGGAACTTAGTCCAGATAGTTCAAGCTCTGATATATGTACATTTTAAGGCACAAATTGAAATAAGCATGAACAAGCACATCAGGTCTGGAAAGATCAATGTGGGAAGAGCGCCGGGGTGAAGAGAAAATGGCCTACAGATGCAATCGCTTGGAGTGTTCGAAAGCAAATAATAAAAAGATAGTACCTTCATGATGTGTAGGCAGTGAAATTACACTGTCCACTAGCCAGTGGCAGGTGCCCGGAAGCTGTAGCTGGTCCAAGCTCCAAGTCAGGCATGGACGGCAAAGCAAGAGCGGAAGTGCAAGCAGACGATGTGGAGACAACGTGCTGGCCAATGCGAAGCACGTAAATTAGAGCAACATTGGACTAAACCAGTAGTGAGTTCAGATAAGTAAGGGCCGGGTTCTAAGCCCCTTTTAAGATTGTTTTTTATTCATAAAGATTTAACAAGCACAGCGCAAGTGGTGTGCAGGGGAATCCTAAAAAGTGGCACATCGAGATATGCCAAGAGTTCAAAGTAGGCAGAAATTGATATTTTCCAATATTTTGCAATAGAGAGTCTTACATTAACAATAAAACGAAACAGGAAGCAGCCCTGATTTCTGAAATTATTGATCCTAAGACCGGAGACACTATAACGGATAAAGACGGCATAGCCCAAGTCTTTATGGAACACTATTCACAGTTATACGCCACTAGATATGAGGTAGCACTGGACCAAATCCAAAAATGTTTTGAGGGGGTAAATCGTCCCACTTTGTCAGAGCCGCTAGTGGAACAAATCCATCTTGATATATTTGAAACAGAAATTTTAAATGTGGTGAAATCTATTGCGGGGGCAAAAGCCTGTGGAGCTGATGGGCTACCAATCGAATTTTATAAAACTTTTTCCAAGGAATTGACTCCCTTCCTGGTGAAGCTGTTTAACACTATTAAATTGGGAGGCTCTGCGCCCCCTAGTTTTAAAGAATCTATAATCGTCAGCTTCGTGAAGAAGGGAAAAGATCATAAGGATGTCAATTCTTATAGACCGATCAGTCTCCTCAATGCTGATTTTAAAATTTTAATGAAAGTCTGGGCTCAACGCTTCACCCCCATAGCCCAGGCATTAATTCATAGTGATCAGTCCGGGTTCGTTGCGGGGAGGTCCATGTCCTCCAATACTGGGTTTTTAATCCAGGCCCTCGATTATTTTACGAACAATAAAATTCCAACCCTTATATTCCGAAAAGGCGTTCGACCTGGTTAATTGGGACGCACTCTTTTTTGGACTGGATACATTTGGTATCCCTGCTCAAGTCACAAATATGTTGGGGAACATCTATCAGGGTGCCCAGGCCAGGGTGGTGATAAATGCCAATCAAATAGGGACAGTTAATATAAATCGCGGGACCAGACAAGGTTGCCCGATGTCCCCCATCTTGTTCACCTTCTTCATCGAGCCCCTGGCCATTAGAATCCGCGGAAATCCGGAAATTAAAGCTCCAATAAAAGGGATGGCGAAGCTAAAACTTTTCGCAGATGATATAATTTTATATCTGAGCCCCGATAAGCTGAATCTGGATCAGGCTTTAAAAGAATTTAGCCAATTCGAATTAATAGGGGGTTACAAAATAAATCAAAATAAAACTGAGATTTTAACATTAAATGTTGATTGTAATTTTATACCCTCCAATTTAAAATCCCAGGCTTTGAAAGCAGAACCAATACGATATCTGGGCATATATGTCTCTAATCACTATGAACAGCTATTCAGTTTAAATTATTCAGCAATGCGGAATAAAATTAAAGCCCTGCTCGACAAGTGGTCTCTCTTACCTCTAACTCTAATAGGTCGTGTAGCCCTCATAAAAATGTCTATTCTTCCCCTACTAATATTCCTCTTTATAAATGTACCCTTGAAGATCAATTCCTACTATTTTAAAGAGATGGAGTCAATGTTTAGGGAATTTGTCTGGAATAGGAAGGCTTCCAGGGTTAAGCTAGTTATACTGCAATTGGAAACTAATCAGGGTGGTCTAGCATTACCAAAAATACTAACTTATTATGAGGCAGCAATCCTGGAACTTACAGCACGTTTATTGGAATCAAATGGTTTATTAGACAATTTTTTTTTTGACAGAATGATTCAGGAGTCAGGTTCGCAAATCCCGATATTTTTAAAAACATCCAAATTACCGAAAAAGACCCGATACAAGACGGTACGAGATTTTTCCTACAGATTACAGTCCTTTTTTAAACAAGCCGGCCCCACAGGATTTAACTATTTGAAGCTAGAGGAATGTAAAGTTCTCGGTCTTCAAGTGCACTCCAGTCGGCTGAAAAGATGGAAGGTCTGTGGTCTTGAGGAATTGGGTCACTTCTTAATTAATAGGAAAGTAATCTCCTGGCAAGAGGTTCAAAATAGATATGGCAACCGAAATAAGCCTGGGTTTTTGGAGTATCTGCAGATCGCAAATTTTGTAAATAAGTAAAATCTATTGTTAAGCGGTGCTCCAACAAAGCAGGTAAATGCTCTATATAGAGCTGAACTAAAGGGGGTTGGAAATTGGTATTCTCAACTGAGAAAGTGTAACGAGCTCCCCCATGTTGAAGAATTCCTGGAAAAAGAAACCCGGGAATGGCAGTCCGTAGCCCATTTGGGAAGCAAGGCACTAAGAGCAGCTAACTTTGAAAGGATGGCTTTTTTATCTCAGTGGTTGGCATACTACACCCCCAAAACTCTAAATAAACGCTATTCGGAAGTGGAAAACAAATGTTTCCGATGCCAGGCAGAAGGCAAAGGAGATTGGCTCCACACATTTTTTACGTGCCCAAAACTCGAACTATTCTGGGCCAAGATCTTTTCGGCAATAAGCCAGGCAATAAAAAAGAGGCTTGACCCCGAGGCAGAGGTAGCTCTCTTTGGCATTTCTAAAGCAAGGTCTGATTTGACTAAAGCCGAAGAGACCTACATGGCGATTTGCTCTTTAGTTTCTCACTCTCTAATTCTCCAAAACTGGAGGTCTGAGGATGTACCTTCCTATTTTAAATGGCTAAATAAAATGCAACACACCATGAGGTTCGAAGAAGCTTATGCCAAGAGGGTTGGTGCAATAAACATTTTTAAAACTGTTTGGAAGTTTTTTGAAAATTGTGAAACTACGATAGAAATATACATTTTTGGAGTTAGATGTATTGAAGCATTAGGGAGCACTTTAGCACACCACCTTTTTCTGGCATATATTCAAGGAAAGGCGCGACAGCACTTTAATATTACAGTTCTTTTTATAGATAGAATGTTTACAGTATTTAGATCGGGTTTTATATGGTTATTTCTTTCTTTTAGTACTCTTCAATCAAGGGTATAAGGATTCGAGTTTAATTATTTTGGTCTCTATAATGATTATAGGTAAACGTTAGGGCCTTTAAACAATGTCAGTAAATCTACCATGTGTTATTATAGGATGCAGCACTCTAGCACTTTAGAAATTCAAGCAGTAAGATCAGGTTTTTAAATATTGTAAGACCTAGCCAGACTTCTGTTGCCTTTTTAACTATTTGGCGTTTTGGTGTTGTTATTTAATCCATTTTGGTTCCATTTGAAAAATGAACAAGACTTTTTTTACTGTAAAATGTTGGTTTTAATCTTTTTTTTTTTTAATTCTTTTTTATTTAACATAGCTTGTAGTACCATAGCACAGTAGACAGTGTTCAAGAAACAAATTAAAGAATAGCTTTGTGGTGAACAAGAATAGCACAGCAGCACACAAGTGGGATATACAATTACATGATTACTCCCCGAAGTCCCCCCCCCGATCCCCTGTACTTTCGCCACGGCCCCCAAATCTTTTTCCATTTCTTTGTACAGCCCCTTCTCTTATATATAGTTTCCTCAGCTCTTTGGCACCAATCAAGGTCCCTCCTCCACTGTTCCCATTGCGGGGGCGTCTGAGATCCCCATCCCCTGGCGATGTTTCTTTTTGCTACACCCGCAGCTAGTGCCAGCCAAAGTTCAACATGTCTCGACCAATCTGTGCCTCCCTTGATCATCAACAACAGCCACTTTGGCTCCATCGGTACAGAGTCGCCCACAACCACAGACATCGTGTCCGTAACCTTGGTCCAGAAAGGGACTATTTCAGGGCACTCCCATAGTATATGGTAGAAGGTGCCTTCTTCCTGGCAACCCTGTACGCACAGGGCCGATAGACTCTGCCCCAATCGTATAGATGTGTGCGAGGGTAGTATATACGGTGAAGGATTTTCAACTGGACCAATCTAAACCTGGGACAGATTGCTATTTCACGTGGGCTCTGTATGGCATCTTGCCAATCATCGTCTTCGAGGATACCAATGTCTCGGGTCCATGCCTCCCGGAGCCTCACCAAGGGTCTGGCATATTGTTTATGAGCTTTCGGTAAATGGTGGATGTTGGCTTCTATAGTATGGGGTCTAATAGTAACCTATATTCCAGAGGGGAATACTCCGGGATGGAGGAATCTCTACCAATGTGGGAGCTAATGGCGTGTGTAAGATGTATGTAGTGGTATTGTTGTGAGTCGTGTGTACTCCTTTTTAAGGTAGGCAAAGGGGTGAGGGGCAGATCCTTTCCAAACGTCGCCCAAGTATTCTATGCCGATCAACCTCCAACCCCCAAAACCGGTCGACGCTACACCTCTCTCAACTGATCTCCAAGCCACAGGGGGGTTCTACCGGTCAGTCTGTACGTCCACCCCTGGAATTTATTCGCTTCCCTCCAACACTGGACCACCACTCTAGTGTGTGCAGGCCATTCCCTTCGCAGCCTCCGAGCGTGGAGCAAATGTTCGCTGTTCCCCCCTGGCATGACTAGTCTATCAACTCTATAGGCCGGCTCGGAGCTGTCTGAGTATACCCAATCGTTGACCACCTGAAGCTGTGAGGCCCAGGAATATAATCGCACATCAGGGAGCGCCAGTCCCCCGTCATATACCCCTCTAGTGAGTTTATGGAGTGCTATTCTGGGAGTCCCACCGTTCCACAGCAAGGTCCGCACCGCCTGAGAGATACGCGCCAATACTCCCTGGGGGACAGGGTACGGTGTATTTTGGAGAATATATAGCAACCTCGGCAGGGCGAGCATCTTAAATAATGCTGCGCGGCCCATGAGGGGAAGCGGTAATGATCGCCAGTGACTAATGTCGGCCCCGAGACGAGCTAACTGGGGTTCAAGGTTCCTGTTAAAAAATTCCCCAACGTCCCGTGTGATGTAGACCCCCAAGTACTTGAACCCGTCCGTGGCTACAGTGGCTGGACATCTAGTGGGGACCCGTGGAGGGGGCCAGATAAAGGAAAAATCACCGACTTCCCCCAATTAATGGTGTAGCCAGAGTAGCTGCCGAATAACTCAAAGAGGTGTAGTGTCCGCGCGATCGAGTGGTATGGCCGCGCCATGTACAGTACAATATCATCGGCGTATAGGGAAATACGCTCCTCCCAGTCATCCATCAGAGCTAGGCCCCAGAAAGACCCGTCTCTCCTGATCCAATGAGCCAGTGGCTCCAGGGCCAGGGCAAAAAGGAGGGGAGACAGGGGGCAACCCTGCCTGGTACCCCTCTTCAGGGGGAACACCCTGGACATAGTACCATTCACTCTGACCCGAGCCACCGGCTGCTCGTAGAGGAGGCGCACCCAGCCGCAGAAGGTCGGGCCAAAGCCAAATTTCTGGAGCACCATAAATAAATAAGGCCATTCGATACTATCGAATGCCATTGAGGCAGCCAACGACATCAATGCCGTCTGCGCGTTCCCGACATCCTCCGTCATGTACAGTACTCCATAGAGGCGACGCAGGTTGTGGCGGGTGCTCCTACGGGGCATGAACCCGGACTGGTCTACATGCACCAAATCCGGAAGAACAGATAGCAGCCTGTCCGCCAGGGCCTTTGCCAGGACCTTGTCCTCCACATTGATGAGGGAAATAGCACAGTACGAGGAACATTGATCCGTCGGCTTTCCGGCTTTGTGAATAACCACTATCGTGGCTTCACGCTGATCGGGGGGGAGCATACCCACCTTTAGAGCCTCCGAATACATCTGGAGAAGGGGGTTGGTAATGACGTTTGCCTGCCTCTTGTATATTTCTATCGGAAGCCCATTGGGTCCAGACGCTTTGCCGGACTGGAGCGTATTAAGGGCCTTCCCAATTTCATCACCCATAAGGTCCGCGTCTAGGCGGTCGCTCTGTTCCCGGGACAACTGGGGCAACGCGAAATCCTGCAAGAATTCAGCGCAGTCACCTTCAGTCCTGGTGCACACTGGTGAGTATACCCTTTCGAAATGAGACGCGAACGCCTCCGCTATTTCCATACTACTGGATACCAGGGACCCCGACCCGTCCATCACCTCCGCCACCCATGAGCGCTCCCTGTCCCGCTTCTCGAGCCAAGCTAGCAACTTGAGGGATTTATCTCCCACATCATACAGCCGGCGCTGTGTGGCAAGCGCATATGCCCTTGCCTCCTCCTCAGCTAGGGAACGAAGTTCCCTCTGCTTGAGTGTCAGCCTGTGGCGGAGATCAGCCGAAGAGGCTACACTGGCATCCCGCTCCAATTGTTCTATGTCCTTTTCAAGTTGACTGATCTGTAGGAACTCCACTTTCTTCTGAGCCCCAATCAATGCCTGGGCCTGCCCTCTCAACACCGTTTTATATGCTTCCCACAGCGTTACATGGGAGGCTACAGAGCCCCGATTTTCTTCAAAATAAAGCCGCGAGCCCTCTCGGAGTTTATCCCCAATAGTCTGGTCCCTAAGGCGCCATGGGTCTATCCTCGGGAAGGAGGCCCTATTAATCACCGGGCCCAGAAGTGTGACACCCACCGGCGCGTGATCAGAGATCCCGCGGGCCATAATGCGGGGGTCAGCAAAGGCACCCTTGGTTTTAATCTTTAATGATCAATGGTATCACAATGTATGTATTGCCCTCATGCCCTGCTCAATAAAAAAGGTTAAAATAAATAAATAAATAAATAAATAAAAATAAATACAATGGGCGCATTCCCTCTCAGCACTTTTAGATCAGTATCCAGCATAATGTTCTATTAGTCCAAATCCATCTCTACCTCTCTATTATGCTGTAGTTAATTGAGATTTTTCTGCATGTTACTTAATATTTCAATTCCTAAATATGTGGCAGCAGTGGTAATCCTAGCATCCAGTATTGTGGTAGCATTATTCAGTATAACTTGGGTCTTGTTCGTGTTTGATTTGTAGCCTTATGATTTACCAAACATTAACACCACCTGTTCGATGTAGATTATATCCGCAATGGCATCCCCATTGTATATATGGCCACATCATCTGCATATGCATCTGCAATCTCAATAAGTGATGGGCATTGATTTCTCAAATGCCGGGATATATACAGTTTGTGATATGTTATAAACAGTAAAGTGACAAAGGACAGGACCTGTTGGGTACCCTGGTTGATCACAAATGATTCTGATGCCTCTCCATCTATTATAACCTGAGCCTTAGGGCTTTGATAGAGGCTCTGAATGTGATTCATTCACTTTATGCTGAATCACATTTTTCCCATAGTAGCCTAGAAATAGGGCCAAGAGACCTTGTCAAATACCTTCACCGCATCCAAGAAGATCATACCAACATCTTTATGTAGATTGTTTGGAGCATCAAAGAAAGCTATGGCTGTATTTGTGTGACTAGTAGTGTCTCTGCCTGGAATAACGCCATGCTGTTGTGTATTGACAAGTTTATCAATAACTGCAACAAGTCTGGCAGTTAGGTTCTTTGCATATATTTCAGCGTCAGCATAGGTGAGTGAAATTGATTGGTATGAACTTCTTTCAATGGGAGGCTTCTCCTTTTTTTTTTTAAAACAAATGCTGCATTGACAGAGTCCCATGACCTAGGGATAGCCTGCCTGTACTCAATACTTTTAATTATTTGTAAAAAGATCGGATCTGCTATATCCAGAAAGAGTTTATAGAATTCGGCAAGGATCCTGCCCTCATCTGAAGCTCTGCCAGATGATAAAGATAAGATCACTGTTTTAATTGCTTTTATGTATATATCTACTTGAAACCTATTAATTTGAGGCTCACTCAGCATTGATATTTCTGCTGTTTTTAAGTAATCAATAGTTGTAACCAGTGTTTGCTCATTTTCGGCCATATACAAAGATTGGTAATAGACCCCCAAAGTGATGTAGGCTCTCTCTAGGTTGAGAAATAATGTTCCCTTGGGTATACCTATTGCTAAATATGTTAGTTCTATTCTGTTTGTCTTAAATTTATACTCCAGGATTGTGCTGATGGATTCACCTTACTTATAGTCACTTCCCTTTCCAGCCAAGTAGGAAGCAGACACTTTCTCCCTGACAACCCAGCAGATTTTACTCCAGCATTCTACCATATGCTGGAAAAAAGAAAGCATCCTTTTTTGCTATTGTTTTCCATTGCTGTTTTCACTGCTCAAGTGCAAACCTGACCCCAAGAAGGCTACTTGAAGAATTGCAAGACCAACAACAATAGCCACAATCTCACAACACTTTGCAAGTACTTCTTCAGGTCAAGTCATAACGATGCAGTACTCATCTAGGATGTCCTGCAAGCATCGCTGTTAAAGTTCCATTGCCATAAATTGACTCCACTCCAACATGGCTGGCTTGTGTAATTTTCATAAGGCAAAGAGAATTCACCCTATTTCCACATGTGTCCAAGAGCACCTCTTTCAACCCTGTGGAATGGGCAGTGAACCTCTGTTTTTTATGTTATAAATACAAAAACCAAATACAGAGAACCAAAAAGATCAGACAATCTAAGTTTCCTTACCTCTTCCATCTCAAAGAATACAAACTACTCCGGAAGGACCCTTTAGTTGACCAGTGACATTAACGTATATCCCTTTTCATTTTCTTCTTTCTTCACTCATTCTTTATACGTGACAATCTTCCCATCTCGCTGATAAATGAGCCAGTAACCTATCCTAAGCTAAATGGATCCCTAATTCTGAAGTCTGTTCTCTGGTGTTTGGACTTAGGGTTGCCGGGCATATTGTGAATAGTTGAAGAGGCTGACTGCAGAGCCAAGCACCTGTTTTTATGGATGTTAGAACTTGCGTACTGGTTGACTGGTGTGTAAGCCCTGGACAAGCAGCAACCACAATCCTAGTCAGGATAAGGCACAAGCAAACCCCACATTAACCTGTGCTTAACCCCCTGGTACCTTGGCAAAGAGCAGTGGGGTCAACTCAGAAGCAATATGTAAAGTATTCATGCTAACTTCAAACAGTAAAACAGTGTAAACCACAAAAAAAATCCCATTCCATGTAGGAAAATTAGAGCTAAATTTAATAAATAAAACAAGACCAAAACGAGAAAAATCCAATCAGTAGAATTGGAGTTATGGATTTTTTAAGAATGAACTGCCATACAGCGCCTAAAACCATAAAGTGCCAATCACGGCTATCTGGTCACGTTGGACCTGGTCAAAGTCAAATGTTCAGGCCAACCATGATGGAGCGCGGGTCCGATACAGTCCCACATTAGTCCTGCTGAAGGTTTAACTTCTCAAGTTTTGTGCCACGAGTCCCTTTCGAGTTGTAGAGGGCTTCAGGAAACAAGCAGATCATCACTGGCAGTGGTCGGCATGGCGCGAGGGGCAGGCCAGGCATTGCGGATGGTCGGATGGAGCCTTGTGTTGGCGGTCTTCTGCAGAGATCTATGCTTGCTGTGTGAAGAGACAGGCTGGCAGTGGCTCGTGATGATTTTCGAGGCACACAACATGGTTCCTGTGCAAATGGGCCCATTTGCAGTTGCGAGGAGCCCAAAAGCATTGATTTTAAGAGCTCAAGAGCAACGCCAAGGGCCCAGGACTTGAGAGGCACCACTTGGGAGTTAGGAGCTTGTTAAATATGGCTCCAGGAGGTATTGGGGAGCTTTTTATGTCCCTGAGGCTCTGAACAAGAGGCCATCAGACTAGCCCTTTGAGTCACTCTGGGGTCCTAGGTTCAAGATGGGTTGCAGGTCCAGTTTTTCCTCCCCAGGCAAGAGGGCAGCAGGCAGCAGGTTAGCACAGCAGGGCAGTTGCTTCTTCAGAGTAGCTGTCCAGCAGAGTGGCAGTTCTTTCAGCAGTACAGCAGTCCTTCTTCTTGGCAGAGTATCCACAGGTCCAGAAGTGTACTGAAGAGTTGGTGTCTGAGGTCCCCTTTGTATACCTTGGTGCACCGGTTCTGGAAGGTGGTAGAAGCTTCTAAACAGTGTCTTTGATGTGCAGGGAATTCCCAATCTTCCCTGCCCTGTCTCCAAGCTGGCTGAAGTGACAATGCAGGATCGTTAGGCCCTTTGTGTGGAGACAGGACACAGCCAATTCAGGTGTAAGTGAGGCTGGGCCCAGCTCCTCCCTCCCATCCTACCAGTGATGGTCCATCCAGTCATACCTAAGCTCCCATTGTGTGTGGGTTTCTAGGAGGAATACACAAAGCCCAACTGCCAACTACACCCAGTCATGTGACCAGAGACAGTCTGCAAGAACCAAAGGGCTAAGGTAAGAAAATGACAACTTTCTAAAAGTGGCATTTTTAGAATTGTAATTTAAAATCCGACTTCACCATAAGTTACGATTTTAAATTAGGGTTCCAGAGATACCAAACTTGAGTTAGCTATATTTTCCCCTTTGGAAATTACATTTATAAAATGTAGTAAGGCAACTCAAATGTTATCCTATGGGCAAGATAGGCCTTGCAGTAGTGAAAAATTAACTTAAGAGTTTTTTCACTTCCAGGACATGTAAAACAGAAGCGTACATGTCCTACTTTTTTAATACATTGCACCCTGGCCTCTGGGCTTTCCAGGTCCTACCCTAGGGGTGACTCATGTATTAAAAAGGAAGGTTTAGGCCTGGCAAAAGCTTTATTTTGCCAGGTCGAATGGCAGTTTAAACTGCACACACAGGCTCTGCAATGAGGCATGAGACATGTTTAAAGGGCTACTTAAGTGGGTGGTACAATCAGTGCTGCAGGTCCACTAGTAGCATTAAATTTACAGGTCCTGGGTACATATAGTGCCACTTTACTAAGGACCTATAAGTAAATTAAATATGTCAGTTTCGTATAGTCCAATATTAACATGTTTAGGGGAAAAGCACATGCACTTTAGCACTGGTTAGCAATGTTAAAGTGCTCAGAGACCTAAGGCCAGCAAAAACGAGGCCAGAAAAAATGGAGGAGAAAGGCAAAAAGTTGGGGGGAAGAACACCTTAAGACTGACAGGTCTAACAATGCATTTGTACTGTTTCAAGTGCATACATATACCTTGAAATTTCTCTAAGTTAATGCATGAACTGCAGACAGCACAAGCTGGAATCAATGGCCTCGGTCTGTTCCTATCTTCATTTAGCTCACAACATTACAGATATAATGGTATCCTTTACTGGTTAATGATGGATTTGATCCATGTTAAGTACATAATTGTATTTGCTTTAAAATTATTATTCATCTCACTTTGGTCTGACCAGCCTTACCTGAACAAAGCACAGACAAGGGCATAGTGTGCATTTTATTAAGACAATTTGTGTCTGCAAGTGCCACTTTGTTGTTTGAAGCTGATCACCACTCAGAGGCGCGCAGTAATGCCATGTAAGTCCCTTAAGGACAGTCACAGCGACAAGCAAGCAAGCTGAGGGAACAGTCACGCTGCAACTTTGCACAGAGCACATGCGCTCATTTGCACAGAGCACTTTAGGCAATTTTTTAACCGGCTGTGAACTGTTTAATACTATTTTAACGTGGACCCAAAGGGGTGGGCATTTTTAAGGTTTGAACTCACTGCTCAGTAAACGCTCCGTCTCACGCAATTCGCGCCAATCCCTGGTCCACCACGGAACGTTCCGGTTGTGTGGAGGGAGACGGCGAGAGGAGGGGGGGCACAGGTCAGGCAGGCGGAGCCACTGACTTCTTCAGTCGCATGGCAGCGCGGACGCACAGCGACAAGCAAGCATGCTGAGGTAACAGTCAAGCTGCAACTTTGCACAGAGCACACGTGCTCATTTGCACAGAGCACTTTAGGCAATTTTTTAACCGGCTGTGAACTGTTTAATAATATTTTAACGTGGACCCAAAGGGGCGGCATTTTTAAGGTTTTAACTCACTGCTCAGTAAACGCGCCGTCTCACGCCGTTCGCGCCAATCCCTGGTCCACCACGGAACGTCCCGGTTGTGTGGAGGGAGATGGCGAGAGGAGGCGTGGCACAGGTCAGGCAGGCGAAGCCACTGACTACTGCAGTCGCATGGCAGCGCGGACGCGCAGCGACAAGCAAGCAAGCTGAGGGAACAGTCACGCTGCAACTTTGCACAGAGCACACACGCTCATTTGCACAGAGCACTTTAGGCAATTTTTTAACCGGCTGTGAACTGTTTAATACTATTTTAACGTGGACCCAAAGGGGCGGGCATTTTTAAGGTTTTAACTCACTGCTCAGTAAACGCGCCGTCTCACGCCGTTCGCGCCAATCCCTGGTCCACCACGGAACATTCCAGTTGTGTGCAGGGAGACGGCGAGAGGAGGCGGGGCACAGGTCAGGCAGGCGGAGCCACTGACTACTTCAGTCGCATGGCAGCGCGGACGTGCAGCTGGCGCGCCAAAGGTGCGCCTACGGCAAGCCCGTCTGTGCCCGTCCGCGCCCATCCGGGACCAGGGGCCAGGACCCCTGGCCCAAAAAAAAGATTTTTTAAGATACTCAGCTGCCCAGTTGTATGCATTACGCACACCCCACAAAGACATATGCAGGCACTCTATTACCTTTCCAAGTGGGTCCAGATCTTGCTCCCACTGCCCCTTTAATATAGGTTACGCCCCGCAGCGGTACACCATAATGCAGAACGCGACGGAGCTTAAACTGTTTCTTCTTAACTGTAGGTCCTTGTCAAAACAGATCCCAGAAATCAACTTACTCCTGAGCGGAGAACAGCCGGATGCTCTGTTTCTAACAGAAACATGGCTGCATAAAGACGCCAAACCTGATGTGGTGCAGGCACTACCTCCAGGTTATCACATTCTAAGAAAAGATAGGGTGTTACAGAAGGGCGGTGGGATTGCCGTTATATTTAAGGACCATGTGAAGGGGCGCATTGAGGCCGACATCATACAGGACTGCGAAAGCATGGCATTCACACTCACTTTTTCTCCCATCTGCTCATTATCAGGAATTCTGATCTATCGCCCCCCGGGCCCGTGTGGGATGTCTGTAGAATCCCTCACAGACACTGCTGCATCACTAGCAAGTACCACACCTAACTTCACTATTCTGGGCGACCTTAACCTGCACTTAGAGGACCTTAGTAAATCTGATGCTCTGAGCCTTTCCCAAAATTTAAAGGCCATACAACTAATACAAAAAGTCACAAGGCCAATGCACGACAAGGGCCATATCCTAGATCCGGTCTTCTCGAACGACGATCAGCTCTCAGTAGACAGTCCCATTCCAGTGCCATGGTCCGACCATTTTGTAATCCCGATGTACTGGAAGACTCCAAATCTAACCACTAACAGGCAACCTTCTAAGAGCTGGGACCGAGCGTGGGCGAAACTTTCGCCTGAGAGTTGGTCCACAACTTTACTGAATTCTAAACCTTTAGGCGACCCCGACCCTAGTATAGCTTCTGACAATTTTAATAAATGGATTGAATCCTTCCTGGACTCCATTATACCACACAAATGGAGTAAAAAAAAGCCTAAGGACAAGCGATCACCGTGGTGCACCTCTAAAGTACGAGAATTTAAACAAAAACGTAAAAAATTAGAGAGAGCCTGGAGGAAAGAATACAGCTTAGAAAAAAACAGAAGTACAGAGAAGCTATTAAAATGTATCAGGCAGAAACAAAGAGAGCACAAGCACAATATTATGAGGAGAAAATCATAGCGGCAGCCAACGCTCCAAGGGAAATCTTCCTAATAGCGAAAATCCTGACAAACTGCCCCTCATCTGAATTACCCACAGAATCCGCACCGCAACGTTACAAGGAACTAGCAGAATTTTTTAATAGTAAAATCTTAGATATTTACAACACGTTTCCCTACGCCTATGGCCCCGAGAACCTGGACATAGAAGTAGAAACTTGGGGGGGGGCGGCTCCTCTCATCTAGAAGATCTTCCCATTACAGACGAGGATACTCTATCCCAACTTTTCACTAAAACCAAATCGGGATCCCCCTTGATGCAGCTCCTATGCAAATGTTGCGCAAGGTGGAGGATGTCATATTACCTGTGCTACTGGAAGTACTAAACTCTTCCATAATCTCCAGCCAAGTGCCCAGGTCATGGAAACATGCCATGGTAAGAGCACTACTAAAAAAAAAACAACCTTAACCCTGAACTTTGGAGTAACTATCGGCCGGTTTCCCTTCTCCCCATGACCAGTAAAATCTTAGAGAAACATGTAAACAGAAACCCTCTCTGAGTACCTTGAATCCCACTCGATTTTACATACTTCCCAGACAGGCTTTCGACTTAACCACGGCACAGAAACTGCCCTGTTAGCAGTAGTGGAGGAATCACGGAAAATCCTTGATCAGGGAGGCACAGTGGCGATCATCTTGCTGGACCTGAGCTCTGCATTCGATACGGTCAATTACAACATCCTTTCTGACAGACTCAGAATGGTGGGAGTGTCAGGTAAAGTCCTCACCTGGATCAAATCCTTTTTAAAAGATTGATCATATCAGGTCTTTGAGGGCAACCACACCTCAAGAAGGGTACCACTCACATGTGGAGTCCCACAAGGCTCCTCATTGAGCCCCACCCTTTTTAATGTTTATTTAAGGCCCCTTGCTGTGCGAGTCCTGCCATATGGGATCCAGATTGTGACCTATGCAGACGACACACAGCTAGTGGTAGCTTTAAGCCACCCAAAGAAGGCGCCAGCCAACTTGGAATCTTGCTTGGGAACGGTGGCCACCTGGATGGACCAGTCGTGTCTCAAGCTCAATGGAGACAAGACGGAGTTAATGGTCCTTGGTAACTACTCCACCATTACTCCCGCACTGAGTTGGCCCAAATGTCTTGGCCCGTCTTCAAAACCCAAAGAAAGGATTAAAAGCCTGGGAGTATGGCTGGACAAGGCACTTAAATTTGAACACCAAGCAGTACAATTAGCAGCCTCTTGTTACGGCATCATCAGACAGATGCGGAAAATTCTCCCACTGCTTCCTGAAACTACACAAAGGACCATGGTACAGGCACTCGTGTTGTCCTGGTTAGATTACGGAAACTCTCTCTGCCTGGGCACCCCAAAGGCCACCACAAGAAAACTGCAGGTTGTGCAGAACTGTGCAGCCAGGCTGCTGCACAACATCCCCAGATCACAGTCTGCTAGGCCGGCGTTGAAATCATTACACTGGCTACCAACAAAGGAACGCATAATGTTCAAATGTTTATGCATTTCGCACAAAACACTGTGGGCGATTGGCCCTAAAATAAATTTCGCCCTTATGGCCTTTCACCGGCCCTCAAGATGCCTGCGATCAGCTAATTTGTTCCTGGCAACAGTACATAAAATCAAAAGAGCTCGAGCCGGAGGCCGTATGTTCGCCTACAATGCGACGAGACTATTGAACACACTCCCGACCTATCTCCGTTCATTGACCCATCATTTCTCATTTCGGAAGCAATTAAAAACATGGCTCTTTTCGAACTTGCCGTGAGAAAACTCTCCTTCACTTGCTGCCGCTAGCGCTGGGATGCCTAAGGGTAGCCATGCGCTTTATCAAATGCGAATTAATAATAATAATAATAATAACAGCGGTTGTAAAATAGCACATTTGTAATAAGGAATCAAACGTCCATAATAGTTTCCTGCATTTAAGGGGACTAGAGTAGCATAATGTGTTAAAAGGGCAAGGGTGGTCACTGGTCATAGCAGGCATTGCTTCAGAGTTCACACATGGAAATGTTTTGCAATGTTAATCATGACACTAGGGTAGCAGAGGAATGCACATATCAGCAAAGGCAGCTGTCATGAGAGAAAAATCTTCCAAAGCAGAGTTAGTCCAAAAGATGCTGACATGTTGACTTATTACTTGGAAAAAATTGACATTCTGAGAAACTGTATAAATCTTTTCCTGATCTTATTGAAAAAGGAGACTGCTAAAATCAAGCCTCATGAATCAGGCTCATTAGAGTGAGTCAAAACACTGCCGACCACTCAAAATAGCATCTGGTGATATGTATGAATCAATGAAATACAGCTCAATAGGATCATCTGCTGTGTACAGTGTGCGCCTGATGCACTTTTTTTGGCATTGCAGAGTTGCTTTTTGGAGCGAGTAATTGGTGCTTGCACGATTTGCTGCTGTTGAACTGAACTCTCCACCCTAGCACAATGGAATCATTCTGGCACGTAACAGAGGCTCCATTGATGCCAAAAGGCGTTTTTCAGTGATAGATAAATAACTTTTAATGGAACATTTATCACTGCTGCGTGGTTGCGTTAAAGCTCGAGTTGCTGCCAGATTATGTTGGCATATTGCGGCAAGTGAATTTGCTTATTTATTTAGACATATTTATTTTATTTGTGACTCCCATTTGAAATGCTGGCCATCGGAAAGAGCACGGGGTGTAAAATCCAGCACACATTTCATGTCAGTTCTTTCTTTATTATTAAGTTGTGAAACCATAAATCGCTTTGTAACAACAAGTGAAGTTATTAACATCCATAATCGTTGAGAAAGACAACGCGCGAATGCCTAAATGGAGCACTGTTCTGGGCCGTTTAATATTGAGAAGCGAGCAGAAGTGTAATAATCAGCCTGCTCTTGTCAAAGCCCTTGAATATACTGTAATCCTAAGAGAGTTTCACAGAAGATTTGCGGTGAGGCGCGTGTTTCTAAATAGGAGATAGAGAGACAGTAAAAGAGCTGCATAGATAGGCAGGTAGACAGAGGGCGAGAGAGGTACGAAGAGAAGAAGCGGCATTTTTCAAAACACGCTTATGTTTCGCTCCAATGGTTGTGCTGACAACCCTAGCAAAATATTAAGTGTTGTGTGATTCATGTTTGGAAAGTTCATTTAAAATGCAAGCCCCATTTAAATCAATTGTGGTTACAGCTTTCTATTTTTCCTGAAGCAAACAAACATATTTGACTCTGGGACCAGGCCTGCTGTCCTGGGCACCTATTGGCGGGAAAGATCGTGTCAAGAGCTTACCGAGGCGCCCGTCGGACTCCCCTAAAGGGTCAAGGTCTTCCACAGACCTACTGATCTCTGTCCACTCCCCTAGGCCCCATAAGGACCTAGGTCTGTCTGTCAGGCTTCCTTCTGTGCACTGGAGGCATACCCCCTCTGAATATGTGTAGTGCCTGCCATGGTATGCATGTGCTGTGCAGAGAGGACATGACCTCATTCACAGCAATTGTGTAATCTGCAGGGGCATGGCTATGTCCTTGGCACCCAGAGGTGTCATAAGTGCATGTCAGAAAAGGACATGACTTACATGTGGGGGCTTCACCCATGGCCACCAATAGCAGCTGCTGGAAATGGAGCAAAACAGCTTCAATGCTAGGACACTAAAACCATTCGTGAAGTCTTGACTTTGCTTGTCCGAACTAAGGGCAGGTCCGTTCTGTCACCTGACCCAGGTAAGGGTGAATTCCTTCTGTAGCCACTTTGTCTCTGCATGATATGACTTTAAGTGGAGAAGACATGTGTCATAGAAAACAAGCCATGCTCAATGAAAAAAAAGCCCCAAGTCAAAAAACATTCTAGCAAGGAATGAAGAATCCAATGTAGAAGACTGAAGAAAACAAGGCCACTTAAAAATACTGCTCGACTGTGTTGCGATGCAGTGAGCAATAGTTCAGTTCCATTTGTAGCAAAAACACCGAAAGTGGTACCATAGGAAAAGGCAACAGTGAAAAAAGGAAAGAATACTTTCATATTGGATTAGACTTCCAATGGCCTGAACTTTGGAAAAACTACCACCAGGGTTCGGACTAAGAATGAGGCTCTAATGTGAAGGATGTGGAAATGACAGGTTTCCTAAAATGGTTGCATCAGACCCTGCACCAGTGCCGAACACCTGAATACCTGGCACATGAGGCCTAGTACACATATGACAGCTGAGGAAAACCAATCCCCTGATCATGAGCAGAGCAGCTGAACAGGAGGCAAAGGCTCACTCCACTATCAAGGATACCATCGAAAAAGATGGACCTAGGCCACCCGAACAGGTAGGAGTAAACAAAAAACTCTCCAGGGGATACTCGTCTCAAGTGTTACTCACAGCATTTCTGCATCATGGCCTAAATGCCCATAAGATAGAACATCCCACATGGGTAATTGGAATAGAAAGACTGAAGAGTAGGAGCTCACGCCGAAATGAGCAAGCATTTTATCTCCTGAGAAAAGGGGTAGGGGAGAACAGTCTGTAGGGGTAGACCTCAAATAACATCTTTGGAATATCTGTCCTAGCCATATCAGCTCTAATCACTTAGTCAAAACATTGACACCTTTAACATGTGTCTTCTGCATCATGCTATGTAAGTGTATCAGGGCCACTGCACCATTACAGGCAAATGGATTACAGAATTTGGGGTAAGCGTATGCCTTGTCGTTCCATCTTTCTGTCTATCATCCTTTTTTCCCCTCAGTTTTATATAGCGTGAACTTGACCCGAAGGTATTGGTTATCAGATCTCTTTGCATGAGCACCAGTTGCGTTACACAAGGACACATTCATTTTTTGTAGGCACGGGGAGATTAAGTGATTTGCCCAGAATCACAGGATGTTGAGCGTCTATTCTGAGACTCGAACCGGTTCCCCAGATTAGAGATCGAACACACTAACCGTTAGGCTACATCCTCTCACCCTTCTTAGTGCTATTTCCCTTCCCTCAAGAACAAGAAAATGGCTTAGGACAACCTTAGAGAAGAGATCCAGGAGAAGAAGCTCTTCTGATCTCATCATGAGATCTCTTTCAGTGTCCTTGGGGACATTAACAGCAGATACCAGGTCCAGCAGAATTATAAGAACTGCTGGCACACCATGGGTCTGTTTACTTCCACTCGTAAAACATAACTGCTGAAAGTCTGGTGAAAAATTAGGAATTACCTGGGTATTCAGACTCAAATTACTGATTCCTCAGTAATCCCTCATTTTAAGGGGAATAGCAGGGATAAACACGGACCCCCACCCCCCGCCTAATTAGGCACCCCTGGAGATGATGAAACTTTAATTATTGGTAACTTTGTGTTTACAATATGAACACTCCCATTCCTGCCCCCTCACAGGGCTTTCCGAATGAGGCCCTTTGTATTGCATTGCTTATATACAATAATACATACTTTGACAATGGAAAAGCAATGCTATGCAATGCACTCCCACTACCATGTACACTCTACAAGTAAAGTTCTGTGACGATTGTTCTGCTGCTAATAAACTTAATAGTACAGAGGGGTTTTCTGCATTTTGTTACAAACAAAAACTGGATTGCAGAGCGGAATCAGTTTCTCCACACCATTTCTTACAGTTAATGAACTGTTTTTGCTATTACTCTAAACACACTATTTCTCCCAAGAACTGTTCAATAATATCAAAACAGTTGAGAATTTATTAAATTATACAATTATATTAAAAATAAGCAATTCTTAGGCTAAATTCCCAGATATAAAATGCATTCATTGCGGTGTCAATAGTGGTCAAAAGGACCTAATAAGAATAAAACAATACACTATAATATGATGCAATATTTGATGCAATGTGTTCTCTTAACTTCCTGCATTTAACACTCAATTAGTTCTACCAGAACCTCGGATGTCTCTTCACTTCTCTTGGAAAAGGAAAACGTATCTTTCTCGCTAATATAAGGCTCTCTTAGTGTTGGCTAAATTCTTACAGCTCTGACGGAGGTGCGGGGATTGGATACGTGAAGGTGAGTCTGAGAGCTTTTTGCAATGATGCTCTCGCATTACGTTGGCCAGTGTTTGTACTGCTGTGGTCTCCATTTCATATTAAAGTTGATCTGTGTCAGGGTCGTGTTTGCCTCAAGGCACCTTAACACGTGGTGTTTGACTGCAGGAAGGCGGGCCAATTTTCAAAGGAGTCGGCGGGTAGAATTTCTTTGTTTGTTGGAAAAAATGGTCATGAGCACCCAAAAGCTATGCTAACATATGTGGGTTTTTTAAAATTTTAAATTGACTTAAACAGGACAGCACTCATATTGGCAAATAAGGATACTTTGAGATAATGCAAGAATAGGAAAAGCTTGATTGCTGATTTCATGACCTTGGCTCACAAGTGGCCAAAAAGCAAAAATATTTTTGTTTTTGGTAAAAGAAATGTGGTTCAATCAAAATTTGAGGATATTTGGTCCGGCAACAACAAGTTGTACAAATTGTTCATTCATTAATTAATTCATGTATTTCTTTAAATATTTTCTCACCGATTTTAAAGCAACATCATTTACATGTCACAGCCCTTTTTGACAGATATGAATGAGTATCCTGATTAATCCGTTGTCCTGTTATCTCCCCTTTTTACTTGACTAAAGATTTTATCTCCTCTTTCAGATGTTTATTGTGCGTTAGTTATTAGCTTCATTATAACTAACATTTGATAAGAATGTTTCTAGGACCGAGCATCAATTATACGTTTATTTTTATATGCAAACATTTTTTTAGCATTTCATGCTGAAAACAATTACAATCTCTTTCAAGCTATTTCACAAAAAAGATAACCTGCTTATCAATAAACAACATAACATGGGTGCTGAATTAAAAATGATGATGACTCAAAGGCAGAAATATCTCTGGTTTTGCTAGAGGGTCCACCAAATGTAGTGCTCTTCCCACAAAACAGCAGGAGCTCTACCAGCATGTTTACTGGACGTAGCACTGTAAAAGCTTGCCATCAGAATGGCCATGGACTTACAAGAAACCATAGGTATGGTGTTGCTGTTGTGCAGGGTGCAGCGCCATCATCATGCGAGGGAGAGCTATGTCAGCACTGATAACGTATTCTCAATTTGGGATTTATTTCCAGTCTTCACAGTGGTGCCACTGAACTGAACTTCATCTCTAGAATGTTTGGTTGTTAACTACGACATCAAACCTCCCAATGAGGGTTGGTCCTCAATCAGGGCTGGGTGCTTGTGATTTTTGTCTCTGAATATGCTCTGGAGACTTTTAGTCTGTGGAAGGAAACAAAGAGAACCAAGTGGTGAGACATATCTCCGGAGCCTTTTGGGCAGGCACCTTCAGTGCATACCTGTTGTTCTTTTTTTAATTGAGCTTGTTGCAGGTTAACGAAGTTGTGCATGTAAAGTAGCAAGTTTGCTCACTGTCTGAATTCTACAGATAGCACTTGCCTTAATGATTTTTTTTTGTTGAAACTATTCTTTACTGACTTTGTAAGTGTTGGAAATTGCTCTACTAAGAAATTGGGTTACTGGTTTACTGGGGAGTGAGCCCTGGTCAAGCATTAACCACAATCCTTATCAGGGTACAGCACAAGCAAATCACAAATTAACCTGTGCTAAAGCCCACTGGTAGCTTAGCACAGAGCAGTCAGGCCTAACTCACAGGCAATGTGCAGATTATTTGTGCAACACTTACTACTAAAACAGTGAAAAACATCACACAAAAAGAATCCCATACAAGGTTAGAAAATAGAGCTTAATTTAATAAAAAAACAAAACAAGACCAAACGACAAACACCTAAGTAGTCGAACCAAAGATATTGATTTTTTAAAGTTTTTAGAGAAATTAGCGCCAAAAGGCGCAAAGCGCCAACTGTGGATATCTGGTCACGCTGGATTGGCACAAAGTCACAAGTTCAGGCCAACCATGAAGGAGTGTGGGCTGGCTACAGAGTCCCAGTTAGGCCAGCTCAACAAAGTACCTTCAATCTCGGATTGGGGAGCGTTTCATGGATCCTCGTCGAAGGTGCATCTTGCAGACAAAGCGATGCATCGGTTTGAAGATGCGGCGAGGGTGCGGTGAGAGGTCTTGCTGTGTCAACACTGAGGATCCCATTGACAAGGACTTGTGATGCAAAGTTTGGAGTTGTGATGCAAAGTTTGGAGTCGGGGAGGATCGTGCAGTGCACCAGTTCTGAGGAGGAGGTGTGAGGCTTCCATGCGGAGTTCATTGTCATCGAGGCTGCTGTTGATGAGAAATGTGAGGGCCTGTTATGTCCCAGGGGCTTCAGATTGGGAGGCCGGCCAACTAGTTCTTGGAGCTACTCTGGGATCTGGGTTCAAGATATGCAGATCCAGTCCTTCTCACCCAGGCAAGAGGGCAGCAGGTCAGCTCAGCAAAGCGAGACTCCAGCAGACTGCAGTCCAACGGAGTGGCAATCCAGCAGCACAGCAGTCCTTCTTCCTGGCAGAGTATCCACAGGTCCTGAAGCGTTGGTGACTGAGGTCCTTCTTTTATACCCAGTTGTGCCTTTGAAGTGGTGGAGAAGTAGAGGTTTCCCTTTGAAGTCCCCAGGCCTCCTACCTTCCCTGTCCTGGCTCCAGACTAACTGCAACAGGTATGCAGCCCTTTCTGTGGCAGGAGGACACAGCGTATTCAGGTGCATGTGGGACTGTGCTCAGCTCCTCCATTCCATCCTGCCAGTAAGCGCTCATTCAGAATCACCTAAGCTCCCAATTGTGTGTGGCTGTCTAGGAGTAGTACACAAACCACAACTGTTAGCTATACCCAGTCATGTGACCAGAGACAAGCTACACACACTAAATGGCTAAGGCAAGAAAATGCCAAATTCTAAAAGTGGCATTTACATAACTGCAATTTAAAATCTGACTTCAATATGTTAGGATTTTAAATTGTGATTCCTGAGACACCATAACGAACTGATTAACTCAGATGGCAGTGTGATTATCTAACAAGCAGTTGTGGGTGCCGTCATCTCCTCCTAATTAGAGAGTTGCCCTCACCATGGGCCTACAGGCCAAATTTGTAGTTTATGCAGTTGACAGACATCACCATTTGTTTGTAACTCCATTCAATGATGACTTGGAAAGGTTGTAGGAGCATCCACATACATAAAGAAGAAGCTTGATGTGGTAACACTTATGGAACTCCAATTTGCTTTAACATATAATGATGTTGTTAGGATATCAACCTGTTCAATAGAAAGAGACTTCATATTATTTGGAGAGTGTACTGTTAGCTGTGCGCAGTTGGGACACTACAAATGGATTCCTGTGACCATATATATGCATACATCTCTGAGGTGACTCCCAAATCATAATGAAAGACTATGGTTTGGGAGAAGGTAGTCATCATCTTGCAATCCATCCTTTTTTATTTTAACCTTATTTCCAAACTATGGTGTTCTGTGTTGGAACGAACACACACACACACACACTCGTTCATGTAACTTATATAATTTAAGTAAAAAAGAGAGATCCTGTTTAGACAATGCTTTAATATTTCTTTCTCAAAATGAAAGCTTTTTAATTATATGAAATAATGCTGACTTGAAAAAGAATATAATACCGTGCATTATTAATTCTAAGTAGACTAGCTCATGTTGAGTACCTAACTGTGACCACGTTACCATTGGTACATATACCACACACAGGCTAGCACTGGATATAAAAGTGGCATCCTCAGAACCTCTCATCAGAACACTCCTGGACCTGTGTGCTTGCATAATTATTGATTCTTCAAATATTTGCAGGCATGTACTGGGCACTTTATGACTTGCTGAGGACGACCGGTCAAAGTGCCTCTGTACAAAATATTAACATTGATTCAGTGCAAATTCTATCTTTATTTCCTACCTAAATCCTTTTTTACAAATATCAGGAAGAAATCAAACATTCATCTTTATACTTCCAAAGCAATCCACACAGACCTATTGACCTATCCAATTGTCCAATGCCCTATTAAAACAAAACAATCTGAGGCCATCTCTCTTTCTTGAAGAAAATTAGGTATTTATTGTTAGACATGACATCCTTTGCATGGAATTCCCTAAATTATGTGGCCTTTACTCTTCTTGTTTGCTGAATTTGTTTGTATTGGCTTTAAAACGCTGCACATTTTACCACTGCTAACCAGTACTAAAGTGCTTGTGCTCTCCCAACATGGTAAAATTGGTCTGCACCTAATTGGCACACTTAATTTCATTATAAGTCCCTAGATATGGCACTGCAAGTACCCCAGGGCCTGTACATTAAATGCTACTAGTGAGCATGCAGTGCTCATTGTGCCACCCACTAAAATCGCCTTTTGAAAGATGTCTCAGACCTGCCACTGCAGTCTGTGTGAAGTTTTAAATTGCCATTTCGACCTGGTAAAAAAGAAACTTTTGCCAGCCCTAAACCTACCTTTTTATTACAAATGTCACACCTAAGGTAGGCCCTAAAGGCTCATAGGGCAGGGTGCATTGCAAAAGTAGGACATGTGTACTTGATATTTTACATGTCCTGTCAGTAAAAAAAACCCAAGTTGTTTTTCATTGCAAGGCTAGTCCTCCCATAGACTAACAATGGGTTACCTTATTGTATTGTATTGTATTTGCATTTATATAGCGCTTACTACCCCTGACGAGGCGTTGAAGTGCTTTTTTGGTGAATAGCACAATACTCTAGAACCCATAAAGGATTAGTGGTGAATCAGTATAGTGAAATATGAAAGTAATTTGAGTGGTGGATATGTTAGTCAGCTATTTGAATTAAGAAGGATAGTGAAGGGATAGAAGAGGGAAAAAGGTTTGCTACCTCTGATGCGGTGTTAAATCGCTTTTTGATGAGTAGCACGCTACTCCGGAACTCATAAAGAATTAGTGGTGAATTAGTATAGTGATATATGAAAGTAATTGGAGTGGTGGATATGTTAGTCAGTTATTTTGATTGAGAAGGCTAGCGGAGGAAAAGAGGAGGGAAAAAGGTTTGCATTCATATAGCGTTTGCTACCCCTGATGAGGTGTTGAAGCGCTTTTTCAGCGAGTAGCACGCTACACCGGAACCCATGATGGATTAGTAAAAGATGAGTAAAAGGGAGGTGGAGGGGGTAGAGTCAGAGGTAAGGGTTTAGAAAGGCTTGTTTTGGGGGGATCGGAATAGTAAAAGAGGTATGAGATGATGCAAGGAGGGGTAGAGTAGGTAAGAGTCTAGAAAGGGTAATTTTGGTGATCATAGTAGTGGTATGGGGTTTGGAATGAATGAGAGAGTGGCGGTAGAGGGTATATTGATAGAGGTATAGGGTAGTGCATTGGAAAGAGTAGTAGAAAGAGGTTTGAGAGTAGTCAGAGAGTTGAGGTAGAGGATATATTGAGAGAGGAATAGGGTGAGAAATAGGGTAGTGCATTGGATATGCTGATATTAGAAGAAAAGTAATACATGTATAGGTCCATAAGTACATGGAAGGTATATAGATGCATAAAGGAAGGTAGTATATGTAGATTAAAGATGCATTAAATAAACTCCGGCTTACAAGTGTTGTACTTAAAATTGATTATTTATATATATATATCCGTACCTGCTGTGTTTCCCTCTCGCTGGAGTAGGAGGGACAGGATTTTGGTTTTGATATATATATATATATGTAATTCAAGAGTGAAGCAATTGTAGAAGTTATAATAAAGGATTTACTTATTTATGCAATCACTTATATACACGTTAAAGACATAGAATAATGTAACTATCAAAAATATGTACATTTGATAAGCAAAACTAATAAATGAATGATAAATTTATAAAGCGCTGGCTCACCCCCGGAGGGGTATCTCCACGCTATAGATGGAGGTATGGGGGATGGAACAGACGATCAGTTGTTAAAGAGTTCTGTTTTCAGAAGTTTCCTGAACTCGGAAAGCCCCGGCACTTTGGTGGCTGAACAGTGAGTGAGTTCCAGTATCGAGGGGCAAGGCAGAAAAAGGTTTTGCCACCCAAGTGGAGTTTGTTAAACCGAGGGGTAACAAGCAGAGCCTTCTCACCAGAGCGAAGAGATCTGCTTGGTAGGTAATGAGCACATTTTTCCGCAAGATACGCGGGACCCCTATCATTGATTGTTTTGTGGACCAACCAGCAGATTTCAAACTTAATTCTTTTACGAATGGGGAGCCAGAGGAGGCGTCTTAACAATGGGAGAGATGCAGTTCTGGGGGACATATTGAGAGCCAGACGCGGTGCCGTGTTCTGAACCACTTGCAACCTGTTCAGCACAGTGTCGTTTGCTGCTGCCAAAAGGGCATTACAGTAGTCGAGACGGCTGACTACCAGGGCTTGAATCAGGGTCTTATGTACTGATAAAGGGAGGAGATGAAACACTCTTCGTAAAAGCTCCAGCATATAAAAGCAGGTGCCTGAGGTATTTGCTATATGATCTCTTATAGATAGGGAGTGGTCCAGATAGACCCCAAATTATTGGCCTTCATTGTAGGAGTGGACGCAGGGCCCAACTCTGATGGCCACCAGTCGGGGGACCACAGAGTTTGTGCTTTGCCTAACAGTAGTATTTCCGTTTTATCAGCATTAACCTGGAGAAAATTCTTCATCATCCAATCTCAAATTGCTCGCATTCCTTCAGCAAAAAGATGTATTGTCGCGACCAATCTGTTATCAAATGAAAGAAAGAGTTGAGTATCGTCCGCATACAAAAAGGGAACGAATCCATGATCTCTAATAATTTTTGCAAGGGGGCCACTTACACATTAAATAGTGTGGGGCTGAGACACGAGCCCTACGGCACCCCGTTCGTGAGAGATTTAGCACAAGAACGAAAAGGCCTTTGCATCGCTCTAGAAAGTTTGAAAGCCATTGAAGGGCAAGCCCCTCAATGCCAATTTCAGTAAGTCTTTTAAGTAGCTTATGGTGGGCTACAGTATTGAAGGCTGCTGACAAGTCCAACGATACTGCCTTGTTATTGTCTAAAGAAAGTTTGATGAAGTCCGTGACACCAATGAGGGTGGATTCGGTGGAATATTTTGGTCTAAAACCAGACTGCGAGGGGTCAAGACAGGCTTGGGATTCTATATGTTCCATAAGCTTTGAGTTAATGTATCCTTCAAGAAGTTTGCTCAAAACCGGAAGAAGTGAAATGGGACGATAGTTGGATAGCTCTGCTGAAGGTGCATTGGCTTTTTACAAATCGGAAGCACTTGAGCTGCTTTCCATACATGGGGTAAATTCCCCTCACTCAGAGATAAATTTAGCAAAGCACAAACTGAAGGAGCAAGATGCTTTGCTAATAAGGCAAATATTGTAGCTGGCATAATGTCAATAGGAGAACCTGACTTGGCTGCTTTTAGTATCTCTTCCACTTTGGAAACCTGCAAAGGTGGAAAGTCTTCTAATACGGCATCTTTCATTCTGGGAGCTGAAAAGAGTGGGGTGGAGGAGTCCGGCGAGCCAAGGTCTCTAGAAAATTTGTCGTATATATTGTTGATTTTTTCTTCAAAGAAATTGGAAATATTGACACATAAAAGCTTGAAAGGCAGGGGTCAGATTGGTGCAGGCAATCGGGGACGTAAAAGATTTAACAATATTATAAAGTTCCGTAGTAGTATTGCCCACGTGGCTTAATAGCAAGGAGATATGTTTTTTCCGAGCTAGCTTAATGTTTTTATGGTAGGAGGTTACAGTCATTTTATATGTTTCTTTCTCTGCCCAAAATTGAGTTTTTCTCCAAATCCTTTCCAGTTATTACAATTAGATTTCTCCCTTTACAATTAGATTTCTCCCTACAAAGTTCTGGAATGAACCAGGCTGCATGTTTTCTTTGGAGAATTGGACTGTGGTTTCTTAAGTGGAGCCAGACTATCCATAGCTGCTATTATAGCTTGATGGAATTCGTTGAGCTTCGTATTATTATCCCGGGATTTATCAAAAGTGGGAGGTATAAACTTCTTTGCAAAAGCATCTTCTGTAATCTTGTACCATTGTCTCTTACAATTCCCAATGGGAGGGATAGGGGTCCCAATCAGTTGGGTACTGTTAATCTAAAAGTTAATTAAAAAATGGTCAGACCGAACCACCGGAAGGGGGGGGGTCAGAGTGTATATGGGATATGTTAGTAGGAATAAGATCTAGAGTATGACCTGCAGAGTGGGTAGGTCCAGTAATAATCTTTTCCAAACCTAGGGAGGCCATGTCTGCCAGAAACGGTCAGCGTCTACATTCTCACTACTTTCACTAGGGATTTTAAAGACCCCTAATAAAAAAAAATTGTTTGGTAGAGATGACATGGGGAGCAATACTTTCCATTAATTTTAAAGAAAAGTCCTTAAGAGGCCCTGGAGGACGATAAACGAAGGCACCTTTCCAGGAATCCTGGGGTGTAATTTCCATCTTGAAAAAACAGATGTCTATCATATCATCTGAGAGAGTATCCATAATAGCAATTTTCAGGGATGCTTTATAAACAATAGCAATACCTCCATCTACTCTATTATTAACCCTGGGCAGAGCTCGCGGAGTTTCACTCCGTGGAATTCCGCGGAGTTCCGCAGGTAGGCGGAGTAGGACAGACTTCAAAACAAAACCCCAAGAATTATGCTTATAAAATTAAATCAATGTTTCCCCTGGAGTCAGACCACACCTCAGCCAGCCTGCTGCGTTTTGTCCACTGCTGCTCAACTTGAAGGCTTACTTCTAAGAAAAATATAACACACTCACCTTTGACAGGGGCTGGCACTGGCTCAGTGGTCCCACCCGCCTCAAGTCACCATCCAAAATAAAGCTCAGTGAGCCCTCCAGAGGTTCAGTTCACGTTGGAGTCCTTCCGGCATCTCTAGCACAGTGCGCAGGGTTTCAGCCAGGGTCTGGGTGTTCCAGGGAAGGGGGTAGGATGTTGCCAGGAGAGCTTGTCCCCCACTCCAGCGATCACTGCGGTCTGCGGCTCTGTGCCTCCCTAGGGCCCAGTATCTTCGCCGCCTATGCCCTCTGGCTTCATATCTGGCTAAAAGCACTCACTGACCCCGGGGAGGGTTATTGGGGAGCCTGGCACTGCAGCCAGGGCTGCAGCAGCAGCCACAATCTCCTCCTGCTCCTCCGGCAGTGCCACCATAGTCCACTCTACCATCATGCTGCACATTTAAAAAACACTGAACTGCGCACCATAGACAAGTAGTTCCTGCTTTCATTTTTTTGTTGTTGTTGCGGTCCCCATCTTAGGTGTGGGTAAAGTCATTAGCATCTAATGGGAGAAGAAAGCGAGGCTTCATAGCATAAGGCAGTTAGCTTTGTGAAAGTGTATAAATACCTTGTCATGCAGATTGCACTATTTTCTCGAGCTAACTTCAACCGATACCAGGAACACAAAGAAGGCGTGCGCCGCTCTCAGCTGAAAGGATTTTAAAACTTAAAGCTTACCATCTGAACATATTTTAAGTTTTTACTCACACCCACAATTTTGCAGATCTTACAACTGGCCAACTCAATAATACAAATGTTATCAAGCTTGGCAGGATGGAGGACTCAGTTGTGCCTGCTTGGATTCTTTCAAACCTGCCTTCTGCATGCTAATCCGTGAAGGCAGCAGTGAGCGCTTAACCCACCGAGCAATCTCGCCTACTGGTATTAAAGTTATTTGCTCTGGCGTTCCTCCCAGTACAGTCTTTGTACCCACTGCTCACACACTCCCAGGGAATTCTGCCAGACATCTCTGCCCAGCACCAGCAGGCCCCCCACCCGTGACATCTCACTTGTGAGGAAATGCTTCTGAAAAAACAGGCCCAAGCTCAGCCATCCATCCTGAACTCTCACACTGAAAATCTAATTTCCCGCCCACTCTGAGTGCTTTTAGTTTAATCCACTGCTGGCTGTCTGGGGGCACGGATACCGATGGGAAGGTTTGCGTTGCTGAATGTGCAAGAAGTCTCGTGCAGTGGTACCGGGGCCCAGAGTTGCCCATTAAACCATCATTATTTTATTTTTATATTTCCTACAGCAGCCAGGAGCACATTCCCTTCTTGGCTGTACCCATGATTGACAGTGAGTGACTCCGCCCACTGTTTTGGAGAAATTGGCCCATCTTTGTAGCATTGGCACTACAGCTCACGGTTACTGTCTGCCTGAACATGTTCGGTGTTTGAGGGACGCATTCTGTTTTGCTGTCCACGTGTGTGTTCCCTGAGGTCTAAGAGGCAGCCGAGCATCGCTGAGCCATCAGCACCGCTCTGCATGTAGAGCTGATTCTCCTGGGAGCAGCGGCAAGTACGCAGGACATCAGCGGGGAACAGTTCAGTTGCGAGCACAGGCCAATGATGCTTAAAAAGATGAACAATATTAATTTTCACACATTCTTAATTTATATTTGAGCATCTACTCATGTTTTGGGGGCTATGTATGTAGCTAAATTATTGTTCTGGTTGAGATGAAATTTGAGATGGTGCCGGTAAACTACGCCACGCGGAGTGAGCGGAGTTTCTGCCGAACTTCGTGCTCAAAGCGGAGCGCGGAGTGCAAAAAACTCTGCAAACTCTGCAAACTCTGCCGGCAGAGCGGAGTTTGCCACCCACCGTTATTTATTATCTCTATTAAATTTAGAATTCGATACTTTTCTGGGAGTGCTAGAGTGATGGCCGGACTAGAGAAGGGTTTAAGTCATGTTTTTGTTAGGAAGTCTACATAGGGGGAGTGGGAATTCATTAGATCCCAAATTTCAGTACCATGTTTAGGCAAAGATCTTACATTTATTAAAAAAGCCCTCCAACTATGAGTAGAGCTACACGGAGCCTGGTTACCAGGATTCATTGGGGAGATTAATTCAGGCTCAGAGTCGTCTAAAGGACCTCGGGGGGGTATGTTGCACCCTCCTCCCTGTTGGAGGGTGATTTTAGGGTAGTCTTTCACCACCTTAATTTGAGCAGGGATGTGCTATCTAAAATAATAAGACACATGTGACATGCAGGAACTGAGTCAGAGTGGCACCATTTATTCAAGCGATTTAAACAATAAATGTCAAAAACATCATTAATCAGAAATAACTCTGAGCAATCTAGCAAGAAACAAGTGTCAGAGACACATTTTAGATGAAGAGCAAAAACATGCAATCTAGTAAGTTTAAAATCACGGCAATGCAAGGAATAGAGAAAGAGAGATAGAGAGAGAGAATGAATTTCGAAGTACAATAAAGTATTACAACCTCAGTCAAAATGCTAGATAAGACGGTTAACCGGGAGCACACACGCGTCGTGACCCAAGAGTTCACTGTGCGAGGTGGTCAGCAAATGGACTGGGGGCAGCTCTTTTATATTATTTTTAATGAGGAACTGCTGACCACAAGTCCTGATTATGTCAGATGTTTGACCATAAATCATAACAAAAATTTGAACATTTTAAGAAAACAATTTGCGTCACTTCTTGGAAACTTTTAAGAAAGCAGAAGATTACAAAAGGTTAGAGGTCACTTGTTAGGCCATGTCGCTGTCTTAATTTCTAAAGCTGTGGATAGTCCCAGTTGGCCCCCACTCCTACTCTTAGCCAATTTTGTTCTTCTAACTGACAGACGCATACTGTTATTGCTACATCTTGATGTTCAGAAAGATGTACACGAAGAGGTCATAGGAGAGATACATCTGAGTATACAGGAGGGCATGGGGCCTACTGCCTCTGTAGACGCTCTAGGCAGTGTGGACAATTTTAACACAACCCTGTCTATGGGCTGGCAGGGACAATTGAGACTCTCATTCTTCAGATGTGGACAGAATGGGCCTGGGGCACCAAATGGTAAGATTAGACCCTGGCAAAGATCTTACATTTATTGAAAAGGCCCTCCAACTATGAGTAGAGCTACACGGAGCCTGGTTACCAGGATTCACTGGGGAGATTAATTCAGGCTCAGAGTCATCTAAAGGACCTCGGGAGATATGTTGCACTCCCCCCCTTGGTCTTTCTTTAAGACTCTGGAAATGGCAATGTTTGCAAGAAAATGGTCCTACCAAGTTGGGAGAGAGAATGTTTGCGTGACAACTAATTACGTCGCCTACCGTGTTCGCCAGCTGGTTGATTTGTTTGAGTTCGGCTGCAGAATAAGTGTATCTAGGTAAGGGGTCGGTACTGCAAGGGGCAGGGGTCCTGGCTCTTGGCGACAGCTGGGCACACACGGGCGCAGATGAGCTTGCCTTTGGCGCGCAAGCTGCGCACCTGCTGCGCGCGTCCGCTGCGCATCCGCAGGGTCATGGTCCTTAAATAGTAGGACTGTAAACAACTAGCCCACCAACCCAAGAGTTCCGAGAACTGAAAGTGGGGGGGGCAATTAGCTTGCTCACTCTCTCCACTCAATCAGGAAGAATCCCACCATGGAGCAGAGAGCGAGCGGAGGGAGAACTGTGGTAGGCAATTGGGCATATTAAAAGGTATTGACTATAAAATTTTAAAAGTGGAAATATTGTTACGGCAGGAGTTGTGCATACAGCTTGCAGCTCAGTACTCCTACAAAGTTGCCCACACTGAGACACACACACTGGAATTACAGCATAACAAGATAACAAATATAAATAAGATTAAAATATAGAATAAAGGAAAGTAAACACACTACTAGCCTCAATGTACGCTGCGCGTCCGCAGGGTCATGCCCCTTAAACAGTAAGACTGTAAACGACTAGCCCGCCATCCCAAGAGTTCCGAGAACTGGATGAATATCTATCTATATATATATATATTTTTAAAACATAATTATTCTACATGTTTATACAAAGCAATAAACATATATCCATAGTACAAATAAATGCTTATATACAGAGGGATATGCTGTATATTTCTGTTTGCGTATGGTGGTTATGTGGGGAATTACACTTAATAAGTTTGACAGCAGCTAGAGAAATGGTTCTGCCACTCATTTGAATTAAAATTTAAAATTGTATTTAAAGGCAAAGCCAGATTTTAAGTTACTATTCTAGAAATGGCACTTTAGAAAGTTGTCATTTTTCAGGCCTAAACCAAATATTCTTTCCTGCCAGTGTCCAGGGTCACAGCTCTCATGTGGGGTGATGTGTATTCCTTGCAAACAGGGGACAAAAGGGCCTTGGGTGCGGGGAAGGGTGTTCCTCCGCTGAACAAGATGGCCGGTGGGGTTTCACTTAGCCCTTCCTGAGCTTCAAAGGGTATTTTGGGGGCTGTACCTAGCCCATTCCTAATTTCTGAAGAAGATGTCTGCCTTTAACTGGAAAATGCAGCTCACAATTTGGCCTGCCTGCCCTTTGTTTTACTAGCTGGGCTGAAGCTAGACCCAGGGTAAGGGGAAGAACTGACCAGAACCAGATAAGGGTTAGCCAAGGGGGATAACCTCCACACACAGACTGGCAGTGGATATAAAAGTGACATCCTCAAAACCTCTCATCAGAACACTCCTGGACCTGTGAAGAGTCAGATAAAGGACTGCCCTGCTGTTGGAAGCCTGAAGGAAGGCTAGACCTGCTTGCATTGAACCCAAGAGCACAAAACTGACTTCAAAGGTTAGTGGTATGACCTCCTGTTTGAGCTACAGGGACACAACAAGCTTCTTGAGACTTCCCGCAAACTGGCAGTTTAAAGCTGAACTACAGGCTGCAGTGGTAGGCCTGAGATATGTATTGTTGTGCTACTTTAGTGGGTGGAACAATCAGGCTGCAGCCCACTTATAACACTTAATTTACAGGGTACAAGCAGTACCATATTCTAGGGATATCTAAGTAAATTCAATGCTCCAATTAGGTGTAGACCAATTTTACCATGTTTGTCAGGGCGAGTACAAACAGTTTACTACTGGTTAGCAGGAAAAAAGTGCACAGAGACCTAAAACCAACAAAAACAGGTTCAGGAAAAATAGGGTTGTTAAGTCAAAAAATCTACGGGAATACTACACAAAAGATGGTAATTTCCAACAGACTTATTAAAGAGGGATCAATCGTATGGTAGCTGAGATTTAGCTAAAATTGAAATTATTGTCAATGGGGATAAAGTTGGTTTTATGGGTAAACTATATCAGATACAGTGATAATGACTATAACTAGCAAGCTAATGTATTGTGCAGTGATCACATACAACTATCTCACAATACCTGAACAGTCTAAGGCAGGAGAGCTAGAGTGTAAAATAGGAAGGAGTGTAACTAGCATAAAATTAGTACTGTGCCCAGCTCTAATGCTCACATCAGTTTATATATTAAGAATTCCCTGAAAAACCTCAATAGGAGGGTTACCCAGATGGCATGGAGAAAGCCAGATAAATTTCAAGAGCGTGAACTAATCCATCTAAATATGTATACACTCATAGGGGAGAGGGAGCTTTATAGCAACATATGCATATACTCATGGTATACCGTAGTAATAAACTTGGAGCCTGCTCCAAAGCAATAAATGCCCACAACACTAGTATACCTAAGTGACAAAATCTCAAGGTATATCCATGAACATTCCACATGCTCCTATTCATAACGCCTTTCCTGTGCCAATAAACGCTGCTGTCTTGATATTTGTCATCAATATTTGTCTATGCTAGATCACCTGGAGCTCACAACTGCCTACCTAAAAGAGAAAACCTTAAGGTATAACTAGGACATTCCCCATGCTCCCATTCATGATGCTTCCTCACTGGCAACAAACACTGCTAGCTTGATATTTGGTGTCAATATTTCTTCATGCTCAGCATTTCCATTTGGATCTCATAGCACTAGTGTACCTAAAAGAGAAAATCCCAAGGTTCATCAATGGACATCCCCCATGCTTCCATGCATAATGTCTTCTCTGTGCAACAAATGCTGTGCTCTTGATATTTGTTGTTAATGTTTCTACATGCTACACAACTCTAGCTGGAGCTCTAATTAGGCTCTAAGACCCAGTATCATTATTTTCATTACACAAATCACTGTAGACCGTTTGAATTCCCTATGAGTTGTGATAAAAGGCAAAGAAATTATTCAGCCAGTAGATCTTGTTTTGTAAAAATAGATAACCTGCTTTAGGTGTCTGCTTTCAATCTCTGTGTCTTATTTGCACTGTATCCAAAAGACATTAAAGACACATGGGATAAATAAGAGTTGGAAAAACGTGATCTCTTTACAGTTCTTGAGTGTATGAGTCCACGAGAGCTACTCATTTCAGGGTGCAATTACTATGGTTTCCAATGTAAACTGAGGGCACTTGAGCCTTGAAGTTATTTTGAAATGGTAATTGTTGGGATTTGGGTTACTGGTTGAGGTGGCTGAAACCCTGCTCAAGCAGGAACCACAATCTCTGTCAGGGTGAAAAACATGCAAACCCCAAATTAACCTGTGCTTAACCCTCTGGTAGCTTGGCACAAAGCAGTCAGGCTTAACTTTGAAGCAATGTATAAACTATTTATGCTGCACTGCAGACAGTAATAATGTGAAAAAACAACAAAAGCAAAACCCTACACCAAGTTATAACAATAGAGTAACATTCAAGATCAAAACCACTTTACTAGGGACTTACAAGTAAATTAAATTTGTCAATTGGGTGTAAGTCAATTTCACCATTTTTAAAGGAGCACAAGCACTTTAGCACTAATTAGTAGTGGTAAAATGGGCAGAGTCCTAAAAGCAAACAAAAACAGTTTTTGAAAACAGGAGGGTGAAAGCAAACACATTTGAGGAGAATTTAGAAATGTCTCCTTTACACCAATGGAACTGATTTGGTTTCCAAGGATGAAGGATGCTAGACAACCTTAATTATGGTGATATGTTCTCATATGTTTAAAAGAAAATGGAAACATTCCACCAAGTTTTAACTTCAGTCTTCTAAGAGATATTTACCCTTTTTTCTTGTTGCAGGGATTCTGCTCGGGAACAGAACTATGCTTGGGACCATAGAACATCAGCATGTAGGGACTGAGTCAACATACCACCTCAGTATCTGTGAGCCCCATTCCGACTAGCTATAGTGCCTCACTTGCTCTCCTAACCTTTCCAGAGAAACAAGTGAGTTGGCACCCCAGAACCCTACACTCTTGATCCTCTTGGGATCGCTGTAACAGGAAACACCCTTTCGCTCTCTCACTCATACTTGTCCACAATAAGATAAACAAGAGGCACGAAAGAAGTTTATAATATTTATTTAAACTATCATGCTCAAAGATATAGTATTTGTGCCACAATTAGAAAACAGATGCATGCTAAAAATATCATTACCATGGTTACCAAACCATACACCATAAACAGCCCTGTCATGTTATAAGACAGATTAGCCTAAACCACCCCTCTTTCTACCGAAGCTAAATGATTATATATTTTAGATCTCTGGGATTAGTGGTGGACCCCGTACTTTAGCATACATAGATGGATGCTCTACATCTTGGCTAATGCAACACTCTTGCCTCAGGACCTTGGCTCAGTGTGTGTTTTTTTCTGAACCCCTGTCCTAGGTTATATGACAAGATATATGTGCTCACAAACAGCAGCTGCATTCTCTTGTTAAATCTAAGTGCTTGTGTCTGACCAGAGAGAATAATAAGGGGCACTGTTGTTTGACCTTGTCTAGTGTGTTCAGACCAAATCCCAGGAAAGGAACAAAATACAAAAAAAACATGTGCAGGTTCAGTGTGAAAATGTAATGTGGCACAAAAGCAAGCGTGCTGTGTAGTGATGTGTGCAAAAAATAAAAGCGGCCTACAGCGTCCGCAGTTAGGCTAACATAGGAAAAATTACCATGGGCCATGCAAGAAACACACAACAGTCTCCAAATTGGAAGTATCTTTCACAATATATCTTGTGTTGTCAGAGCAGTTCATTATAGCTCCTTTCTTTGTCATAATAAATGTGGGAAAATATGTATATTTACCTGAACTAAAAAAGTTGAAAAATACTGCTGTACAATTGGCTTTTTGGATACACGGGCATTTAGTGCAGTATTCTTAATTATATACATTTCTGTAGCTGTACATGTTATAACACTGTAAATGCTATGATAGAACTAACATTTATATGGTTGACCATATAGAACTGAGGTTTCAGTTGGCAATTATGTTTGCTGTAATCTTGCAAGCATGTAATCAATAGTAGCGAACACAATTTTTTAATCAAATTTGCCACTTGTTACCATATGTCTATACATAAGTAGGAGATTTAACATTTTTATAGGATAGCTCTGAGCTCAAAGCACCCACTTGAAAGGTTAGATGTTATATTGTTTACATTTTTTTATTTTCAACAGATTTGATATTTTTGTGGGGAGTTAGCATGTAATAACAAAGTATTATTATTAAATTAGTACGCACTGCTATTCAGTCAGTAAAAAAAGTTATTAAAAGAGAGTTGGATGTGTAATTCATTATTTTGGCAATAGTTATGTAGGTGAGTTCTGAACTCATGTGACGATAATGAAGCACACAATGTTCATGAGGGTGCCCCTTAGAGATCACTGCTGCATTTACAACTGTAAATTTGGAAAAACGCAGCAGTTAGCCTAACAGCTGTGCAGTTAGCCTAACAGCTGTGCAAGAACAAATAACAATTGGATTGTTTAATATATTTACTTGCTCATACTATTATGATTTGTTTGTGAACTCCCCTACAAAAGACATCTCACGACCAACATTTCCTAAAAGCATTGCCCTGTGGGTGATGTTTCATGTCATACCATCATAATTTTATATATTGAATTATTAAATGAGAAAGATTGCTCATTGACATATTTGTGAGGAAAGGGTACCCCTACATAAACAGTAAATAAAAGCAATTTTACATAATATTATTCTGGTTGGATTATATATCAAATATTTTCAAATATGCTGTGATAACCAGAGGGTCTTTAGGTTTCAGTAACAAGCCACAATTATGCAGTTACTATCAAGGTCTGGGAAGCTAAATGTGCCCCTCACAGCCCTCTCATTTTCAACCTTGCAGGCAACACACAATTTTATTATGTTCTTGGGAGCATATCTTAATTGTATTGGTGTTTTACTTTATACATTGCATTTAATATGAAACAGAAATTTTATATTTTAAGGGAATATGAGAATGCCATTTAGGATATGAGTTGCTCATGGAATTCCCCTCTGGTTTATTGCTAATTATCCATCCTGCGATATCAGGTTTTATGCATATCACATTCATGAAAATCAATAGTGTGCTCGTTTATGAATCCATAAAGATCTAGAATGTCTGAGGGGCAGGTCTGGTACACATCTTTAATAGTATTCATGGCCTTGTCACATATACACATTTATCTATGAGCAGCGATGGGCATGGGGGCTGAACATGTCTTCATTGATTAATTAGGGTTCATGTGAAATGTCACCATCAGATTGAAAGGGTTATATCACTGTTGGACCTGACGTCCTTGGTGTTGTTTGCCCTCAACATTTTGCCGTTCAGCCTCTTGTTTTCACTGACTTTGTTTTTCCTGACCTTGGCACTCTGTAAACATTTTTAATGCTAACCAGTGCTAAAGTGCTTGTGCTCTCTCCTTTAAACCAGGTATCATTGGCTTATACCCAATTAGCATATTTAGTTCACTTTTAAATCCCTAGTAAAGCGGTATTACATGTACACAGGGCTCATAAATTAAGTGCTACTAGTAAGCATGCATTTACACACAAATGGGTGACCAAGTACACCCTTGTGGGCTTATGTAAATAAGCGTCAGGTAATGATGCTACAAGGGATGTACTTGAGGAAATATTTAAGTAAAGAATCTCCAATTGCTTATTAAATGTCTGCTCATGACGCGAAGAAACCAATTCAAGGCAGATTAGTCTATATTACTTAAGCAAAGAAATAATACAACCGGCCGCATCTCTTAAATCCTTGTATTTCAATCATAGAAAAGTGGTGTCATTAGGGGTTCAACATGAGGAAGTACTTCAACAACATTGATAACAGAATAGAGAAGAAATTCTTAACGGATAGATTTTACTACTTATTAATGCACAGCAGCCCATTCCCAAGGATATATAGTTTGTAGAATGTCCGAGACATAGGAACAAAATCTCCCAGGTTTGAATCTTGACAGAGACTAAAGGAAAGGGGTTAGAGCTTCGACGTTTCAGTCTCTTCTGAGGTCACTCTATGAGACCATCATCAGGACAAGATGTTTTATATGAAGATCCCAGACCCCTAAGGGCAAAAGTCAAAGCAATTCTAGAAAGGAAGTTCTCGCAGATAAATTGCGGAATATTAACGCCGAATGAGAGGCGTCCCGTTATAAACACAATTTGATCCAATATCGTTATTTTAGTGAAAAGTGCTGCAGCCACAGTCAGCGGTCCCCTGCTAGGTCTCCACAGTGTGTTAAAAGCCAGTGAGCATGCAGCACTCATTGTGCCACCCACTCCAGTAGCCATTTAAACATGTCTCTCTGGCCTGCCATTACTGCCTGTCTGTACAGTTTTAAACTGCCATTTCGACCTGGCAAAATAAACATTTTGCCTAGCCTAAACCTTTCTTTTTGATACATGTAAGTCACCCATAGGCTAGGCCCTAAACAGCCCATAGGGCAAGGTGCAGTGTATTTAAAAAGTTGGACATTTACTTTTACATTTTACATGTCCTGAAAAAAACTCTTAAATTAATTTTTCACTACTGCAAGGCCTACCTCTCCTAAAGGATAAAACTTTGTTACCTTATTACATTTAATAGGTGATACTTTCAATTGGGAGCAGGTAGGAATGCAACCCCCTGCCTCCTTGGAACCACTGCTGCATAATGCATCCTTGACGCATCTTCAATGCAGGACTTCGCATCAGAAGCCCCTCATTGACGGCATCCTTGACGACAATGCAGGACTTTGCATCACCCCTCCCGCAGCTCCTCTGAACCACTACTGCGTGGCGTATCCTCAACATGAGATCTCGCAAAGCCCCGCAAACCAGGATTTATGGTACTTTGTTCAGCAGCCTAATTGGATCCCTGTATTCGGCCCGTGCTCCATCGCCTTCAACCTGAACTTGGGACTTTGACCCGGTCCGGCACGACCAGATAACTGCAGTTGGTGCTTTTTGCCTTTTGGCACTATTCTCACTCAAATCTTTAAAATTGCATACCTCCTGTTCTACTGATTGGATTTTGTTGTTTTGGTGTCAAAAAATTCATTAAATCTTACTCTATTGTTTCAAATTGGTGTGGAATATTTTTTGTGTTGTGTTTTACTTTCTTACTGTTTGAAGTGCTGCATAAATACTTTACACATTGCTGCTAAGTTAAGCCTAACTGCTAGTGCCAAGCTACCAGATGCTTAAATACAGAATAATTTGGAGTTAGCTTGTGACTTCACACTGACAGAAATTGTGGCTGCTGCTTGAGCAGGGTTTCATCCCTCCCAAGCAGTAAGCCAATTTCCAACAGCACCTTAATAATACTAATTGGAATACTATGAAACTCGTGTACCCCAGAAACGTTTGCTCTGAGCATCATGAAATACTCCAAAGGCAGAAGACACTGTCAGGCTTTTTACCGCATGTTGCAGCAGAGTTAACTCACTGAGACCTGCTGCTGGACTAGTTGGAAACTGTATGCCACCTTCAGGCAGCAAAGGACAGGTGAACACTATCATGGGGCTTATTGTTCTATCTGCCTACTATATTGGAAGCTTCAACGGGTCTCGTTCAAACACACCGCGATATTAAAAAATGACTGATACTCGCTCACATACTGCGACTGGTAAGCAGCATACAATTTAAAAAACAAATGCAAACACTGCGCATGACGACTCTTATCGGGCAGTCCTTCTAATGCTAATGATGATGTATCACTGCCTTAAGGCAGGGTGCGATTATTAATAGCCTAGGTTGTTTCTTTGTTTTTGTAATATGTTTTCTGGAACTGTTTTCTGACGGACCTGCACAATTAAGTGATGTGCCAGATGTCACTGCAAAAAAATTAAGCACTTTGAATTTAAGGTCTTGTTCCATGATTACTCGTGTGCGCATGAATAGGTTTATGAAGCTTTAAAAGGAGCAATAAATTTAGAGTTTAGAAAAAAATGTTTTCTTCTTTACTAGCACCTGATTTACATAAACCTCGGCTAATCGCGGTTTTAAATGGTGCATTAATAATGGGAGTCACCTATGAAGCACTTATTTCGAAAATAAGCATTAAATGATCCATTGTGTCTTGCTGGAGAGATGCAGTCATTGATGGCGTACGTGCCTCCTGTTTATTGACTGCATTCACTGGCAAAGTTCAACGGAAAGTCATTAACTCTTGTGAGCCCAAGGTGGAGACTTCATGGACAACAAGGTGTAAAAGAAGGTTTGAATTCATCACCAAGTTGTTCCAAATATTCTGCGGATTGACCATTTCCACAATGCCTGAAACCCTAAATTGGGCAAGACTCTACACACACTTTGCTATGTCTATTCAAGCACAGGGAGGCATTTGTGCAAAAGGACCCTAGACTTTCAGAGACGGTGCAGTGAAAGTGCCCATGTTTACTAATGCAGAATTTATGCTCGTAGTGTCTAAGACAGGGGCCACCAACGGGTAGCTCGGGAGCTACCGGTAGCTTGCCAGTACCTTGGAAGTAGCCAGGACCGGCTTTGGCGCTGGTGGCGCCCGGTGCGACAATCACTTTTGGCGCCTCCACGTCCCATGACCGACTCCTCAGATTCTTTCACTACCACGTGCAAAGGTGCCCCTCACCTCTCTCCTATCATAAGATATTGCCAAGCGCAATGCCCCCCTGAGGTCACAGCACCCCCCTTCACAGGTCAGCGCCAAGTGCCGCCGCACCAGTCTCACTGCCCTAAAGCCGGTCGTGGAAGTAGCTCCCTGGGATGCAGCTCAGCATAGTACTTAATTTAGAGAGTCTACCCTAGCCATATTGAATAAGGTCAATTTGCAAGAAAAAGACAATCATTTTCTTTGAGTGTACTAACCCCAAATAGAATGTGCATATTTGATACAAAATCATGTATTATGAGAAACTGATATGCTAATGTTGAAAACAAAATGATTGAAAATCCAAAATGTATTTAAAACTGCTCTTTGAATGACAGTTCATACCGAGTTGTGGAGGTTTACAGCTTGCTGAATTTCCTGCCATTGGACACTCACAGTTGTAACGGTTATGCCATTGGTCACGTGGAGGCATTTTATTATAATAAAACTTTACTTTTCATGACACTGCTGTCATGTGTCAAAGTGGCTGGCGTTCTATTACAATATTGAATTTTAGGTATGGTCCAACCAAGTAAAAATCTAGACTAGACTATAGACTACTGCAATATAATGAAGGTAAGTATACAAAGGAAGTATAGCTTGCTGTATGTTCTTAACTCCACATCTACTTATCTTGAAAAAAATATATTCTAATTTTGTGGCATACATCTGGGTGGCCACTACTAGTAATCCTGCAAAATGTGCATACTAATGTAATTGGCTCTGATGTGCTCCCTACTGCAACAATTGTCAAAGTCACCAGTAGCTCAGGACTATTTTCATCATTCAGAAGTAGCTCTCCTTATAGAAAAGGTTGGAGACACCTGGTCTAAGATCATATCACAATTCTCAGCAACCACTGCGATACTCAATGGCAACAATGGCAACAATGGCAACAATGGCAACAATGGCAACATGATGAGTCCATGTGAGACAAAGTGGAAAGGGTGTATGCCCCGCCTGTAAACTCACATGAACAAGTGTTCGTGATATGTGTGTGAAGCATTGAACGACTACTGTCTGCAACCTGTTGGCAGTCACAAATGAAGTGGACCTTTTTGGCATTTTTATAACATTGAAACTACTGACTGCCTTGTGAGGTCTCAACTTGTAAAATGCGTTGCCTTCATCAGCTGGGGTAGGCTCCAGTCCCTAATGTTTGTTTCACAATGTACTTCTCATTGTGGTACTAAAAGCATGGTCCTTTGGTAGACACAGGCAATGGCAATTGAATGTGAGCCTGAAACAAAGCACAGAGTAGTGTTTGGCATTTTAGCCATCTGCTCCAACCTTTATTGCTGTTTGCTGTAAGCACTACAGCAAAACAAGCATTGATAAAGCCTCTAGGTCTAACTTGAATGTGCTAATGCATGCAAACCATCTGTGTGCCTGCCTATGTTTGAATGGGTTAGCACATTAAAGCCAGACCTATTGGCTTTGCAATTGCCAATATTTTTAATGCCATCTCAATGGCAAAAACATCATTGATGTTGCGACATACCATGTGAGCCAGTATGCAGGAAAGGATACTTGTATCTGGCCCAATGTATCTCACCAGGCAGCACCACGGAGGGTGGAAGCACTGTGAAGGTATTGGATATGTTTGTGTGTGTAATGGGGGGTGTAGTATGTTCCAAACCCTTAGGAGGGGTGCTCACAGAATGTTAGAAGCTCAAGGTGGACTGGCTCTGCTTCCTCAGCGCTTCACTTCAGTAACGTTAGCTGCAGTGGTTGGAGCTGAGGTGACTTAAAGCTAGGGGTGTCCAGCACCAATATGCATACACTGCGTAGAAAGGAATCGATAGATAGATAGATGGATGGATGGATGGATGGATGGATGGATAGATGGATATTTGTACTTCAAGGAGTGGCATCAGAAACAATTTATGAAGAAAGCTTGTCACTATCATTGCACTGATTAAGCTCAGAAATCTACACTCATCATCTCAGCACATTTTAATTTGACTCCGATTACTTCGCTTTAAGAAGGAATACGTTTTGGATCTAGCATGGGTACGTTTGCTCATACATGAGCTTCCAAGGAAGGCACTCATACTTGTCTAGAAGACACACATTGTTTGCAATTCTTCCCTTTCTTACACTTATGACTTTTGGAAACGCAAATGCTGGTCATGTAAAACGACTGTTTAAACAAAAAAAGTTAAATACTCTTTAGGCCTGGCGTTAGCCCTACCATTTGCTTTTACTGAAATTATATTATAATATACTTATAGATGCCTCAGTTAGCCCTCTTCATCTACTAGTGTGTTGTTGAGTCATTAACATTCATCATCTGAACACTACAGCATTTAGCATGGGTTGGCCCACTTCAGCCATTGGAGAGCTTCACTGATTGTGATGGCATTCTGCTCTTTCACAGGGCACATCCATGCATAAAGTAGATCCCGTCAGTGCTAACAACTGCCATGTCAATTTGTCATTTTTGCGATAAAAAATATTTTTGCTTTCAACCAATGCTTTTTAGGTCTTGCCTACGCAGCGCGCATGCGCTGCTTAGGAAAAAGACCTTTGGCCATCAACACAGCTTTGCGGCCAAAAACGTGCACGCGTTGCATTGCCTTCAATGGCAACGCGTGCACGTCTGGCGATTCCCTTGCGGGAGCGAGCTTTGGCAACATATGCTTGCTCGCTCCCGCAAGGGAAACGCTTTGTGTGCCTCCTACTTTTAAACCCTCGGCAGTTCCGAGGCGCGCACACTTGTTGTGCGCACAACTCGCGTCACCACTCGCGTTTTTTTTAATTATTTTATTTCGCGGCCGCGCGGCGTTACTTTTACGGCCGCGCGGCCAATGCTTGATTTACTTGAGGCCTCGTTCATTGAGCCCCTCTCTGTTCTTGCCTCTTATGCTCTCCATCTTTCCTCCATGTCTGCTCCACAACTTTCCCCTTTCCCTCTACTCATCCTGCTCAGTTTCCGTCTTCATTTCTCTCAGGTCATTTCTCCTCGCCCCTCCACCCCCCGAAGGCCTTCGAATCTTGCAAACCTCTACTGCCTCCCCCTCTTCAACAGGTCTCCCCTTTCCTCCATTCTCCCATACACCTTTCCCCACTCCCTCGCCTCTTTGCTGTTTTCTCATCTCACTCCATCTATCCATTCTTTCCTCCTTCAGAAACACCTTCATACATTCCTCCATCTTTTCCTCTCATTTGCTGTTTTCTTCTGCATTTGCTCTTTCTCGCTCCTCTCTTCTGTCTCGTCATTTCTTTCTCTGTCCACTATTGTTCGCCTCCTTCGTCAGCCTCCCTCAGCAGCAGCCTACCCACCCCCCCCCTTCTCTTTCAGGTTTCCCAAGGCCTGCTGATAAGACTCCCCCGGCCAGTTGTAGGGCTTCATGCCAGCCACTGTCCAATGAATCGCAGATGCTGCCTCGGGGCTGCTTGTTCTCACAGTCTGAGTACTAAGAATGCCAGCCTCACCGAGAATGATACAATATTTCAGTCTTCTGTGCCCATGACCTTCCACAGAGCTCTCTGTACACCCAAGCATCATTCTAAAGGGGCACAGTGCGCGAAACAATCACCAGGTCTCCGTGCACGAAATATCACTAGGAGTACTGACCATCCCACTGACCCCTGCACACCAAAGCATCTATAGGGATCCGTGCACCTAAGTATCTACAGGGCTCTATATGTCTAAAACACACAAGCATATTTATAGGGCTTCTCCATCTGCAGGGCCCTCTTCTGCACACCAAGCAGCCACGGAAACGCACAAAACACACAAGTACATATATATCCAAAAGGCTGTCTGCACCATCGTATCTATTGGGCTCTGTATACCAAGTCCCCCTGAACTAAAAAACAACCATGGAGCTCTGTATGCCTAGGATCTATAGGGATCCACACACTTAAAACAATCATCCATAAATCTCTGTAAACACACACAAATATAAATCTATCTATAATGTACACCAACATATCTATAGGGCACTATACAACAAACGTCTATAGGGATCTTGTCTTCTACACCAGACCAGTCCGAGGGCTCTGAACCAAAATATCTCTATCAGAGAGCAGTGTAGACTCGCTTAACCCAGTGCTCACAATCCAGCCCATTTCACCAGCACCAAAAACAAGCCACCAATTCACAGAAGCGCCTAGTGGCCATTCAGTTGGCACTGTGTGGTACACAAGTCAACTCACTCAGAACAAGCCCATTTACCCACCACTTATTCGCTCCCCCACCCACTATCCACTCACACATCATCTGTCTCACCCACCAACCAATCATTCAATGATTCATTCACTCACTGATCCATGGACCCACCTCCTCTCATTTACCTAGCCACTCATTCACGAGCTACCACCTCACCCACCATCTCACTCAGTCTCTCACACAACTCACTCACTCTCTCACACCAACTTACTCATTCATTTTCTCATACACACTTTTCTCGCGGGATTTTCCTTAAAGGAGTGGGAGGGGCTTGTTCTAAATTAATCCAGAAAGAAAGTGTGAAATGTGACTTTTCTTACAAAGAAATGGAGACAGTTGTACACAGCAAGCGTTCAGTAAAAAATACGAACCCATCTTCCCATGCAAGCAGACATATGCAAAGTGCCAGCTGGTAATCAAGCACTGGTTGCGTGCAAACAAGTCTATAAGCAAATCATTTGGCACAGAGAATCTTCCTCGCCTTTCTGCAGACCTTTGAGAATATATATCCAAAGACACTGACGGGTAGAATTAGTGTAGTATAAAAGCTAAAGAAGTGGGTCATGGTTGCAATTTGGTGCAATTCTGAACTTATAAAGGCACGCTGTATATGTGTTTTGCAAGGTATGGAAGACTGCGTGGATTTGCAGGCGGTGTTTGTTTTAATATCCGGGAAATTAACAGTAAAAACCCAGAAGATCATAAAACAGGCCCACAAACAGCCAAAACAAGCATTTGCAATGCAACAGGTCTTACATTTGCGAGAGCTTAAGCTATTGCCATTGTAATGACAATGCCTTTTATTTATGTTTTAAAAACACATAAATAAAAGGCTAAGTCATTTACTATGCCAATAGCTTAAACTCTCATAAATGCGAGATCTATTGCATTGCATTGTGCTGCATAACTAAATACTTATAAGGTCCCAAAGGCGAGACCTATTGGCTATGCCAATGCTTGTTTATATTGGTCAGGGCCCAGCAAATCCATGATAAAATATAGCAGGCATTGACAAAGTCAAAAAGCTGGCAGTCAATGCCAGACCCATTAGCTTTTCCAATACTTGCTAGTTTTTCTGGTGAATTTATTCCTATTTCAGAGGTGGCTGAAATGACACGTAGAGGAGCAGTTGCAACAACCTGGTGGCATGAACTCACATGTTTTTCTCCACCATAATGGAAATGTGGCGAGGCATGAACAGTGAAGATTTGCTCTTACCACAAATGAATGAAACGCATTTCTTACCTATTTTAAAAAACACTTATAGTAATGTACATTTCATCCCAGAAGGTGAGCTACTTCAGTCATCGATAAATCAATCCATCTGGTATTTTCTTTATTTCTGCTCTGTACATAGAGGGCAGGTTTCTGAGAACTTGTAACGCGAAGATGGATATTCTAATAATGACGTCATCCCACCATACCTGTCTACCTAAGTTCAGTGGTAAATACACAAACACACTTCATAACAGTATTTGTCTGTATGTGAACACCTATCTGTGCATGTGTCAGCATTTTAGAGAAAACCACATTCACATTCATTGATTTTGCTTATAAAAAGAAGCAGCAACATGGAGTAGTAAGTAGTAAGTGGTAGTGAAGGAGTTTACCAATAAGTTGGATTCTAAAATGCAATAAATATGAATCCTTGAATCATTTTTCTAGTTGCTCCCAAACTAAAATCATGCACTATCATTTTTATAGTGTGACCCAGTGTTGCCCTATGGGAGAACCAGCCTTGCCACATGAAAAACAACTTTGGAGGATATTCACTGCCAGGGCATTTAAAACAAATATATATTCCGTACTTTTTAAATACCATGCACCCTGCTATATTGATACTAAGGTCCTACCTGAGGGGTAACTAATAAGCCTTAAAAGGAAGATTTAGGCATGGCAAAAGGTTAATTTTGCCAGGTTGAAATGGCAATTTAAAATTGCACACTCCAGGCTGCAGTGGCAGTCTCGGAGACATGTTTTTATAGTGCTACTTTACTGGGTGGCACAATGATTGCTTCAGCCCATTAGTAGCATATAACTTACAGGTACTAGGTACACGTAATACTGTATACTGGGAACTTCTAAGTAAATTAAGTGTGCCAATTGGGTATATGCCAAGTTTAACATGTTTGAAGGGCACAAACAGTTTACCTCTGGTTAGCTGGCGTAAAATGTGCAGAGTCTTAAGGCCAACAAAAATGGGCTTTGAAAAAGAAGGCAAAAAATCTGGGGTGGCCCTGAAGAAAGGGCAATTTTCCAACTCTATATCTTTCTTTTTTTATACCTAGTGAGTTGTGGAAGCTTGGCTGTATTTTGGCTTGTTTATGGTGGAAACTCTGAGAGTGCTGATATGTACAATACATCATCTAGAAAGCCCTTTCTACCTGACACACTTTTCAGCAGGTCTCACAATATGTGGCTCCTGACACACTGGTCAAAGCATTGGGGTGAGTGTGTGGGGACAGCAATTCTAGAGGCAACATAGTACAGTCCCCTCAAATGGAAGAGAAGATGAGGAGTATTGGCTTGCTCTCAGACACTCATCACTACCTAGTCTGTGCCCACCTCACTGCTCCTGATCTCTTCTCATCATCTCAATGACACAACTCCTCTAATGTTCGGATGACCTCCGACTAGCCACTGCAGAGCAGCGCACCAGTGGTATAGTGCAGACTCCCTATGTGAAAGTGTTCTTGTTGGAGTGCTTCCCCTTACTTTTGGGAAGAGGTGCACAAGATGAGACCTGATGTATGTAGTCCTGCAGCTATCAATCTATCTTCAAGATATGGAGCCAGGTCAGTCTGGGACAAAAGAAAGGCCTGGCCCCAAATAAAAGTGCCCCCTTTAGTAAACCAGATAGCTAAATAACTGGCCTACATTTGCAAATCAGACCAGTTTTTGACTTGTATAGAGACGTTGTCTGGGTATTTTACAAGGTATGCAAGACTGCATGCACCTGTGTTAGTGGCAAAATCAGGGAAACCAACAGTAAAACAGGCCCACCTGGTCATAAAACAGGACCAAAAACTGCTAAAAGAAACAGCCCACACTGATCTGTCAGACCAGCCCATCGGGCACTGCCTGATTGCCCAACAAGCCAGTCCAATTCTACATTAAATGCTTATGTTAGGGCACAGCCTATGGTGTTATCTGCCCAGTAGTTTCCAGTGCACAGATGCTCCTCTACCCTCCCACCCCAAGGGGCTCCTGCTTCGTTGGCCTCCCGGAATGTGCCTGATTCAACTTTCTTTTCATGGCCATCTGTGTCTGTGAAGTAATGCAGTTCTGCACCATCGAGCATAAAGATATTTTCCACCCAAAATATTGTGGCCAGATTGCATATGAACAAAAAAAAAGAGAAGTTAAGTATATATAATTAAGTCCGGATTTACTATTCTTAATTCCAAATCACAAACCTTCATGATATATATATATATATATATACATATATCTCCATTAAGCGTTCCTTCTCCTGGACACCCGTTCCTACGGCGGCACACGTCCAACAATCACCAATGATACTCCGACTTCCAGGTCAGTTTCTACAAAAGTTAATTATTTATTAAGGCTCAAACATTAGGTGATAAAAGCGGTCCTTTGCTGTACAATTACGGACCAACGCGTTTCGGCGAGTTGCCTTCTACTGGGTCTATGTGGGTTTGGCATTGCACACATTATATTACATGACCTTCTTCCATGTCCATAACCCCTGATTACTACTAGAGCGACACCTTTCTTAATTTTCCTATGGCAAGAAATCCCCGCCATTAGTGATCTACTTCATCACATTTTCAAAGGAAATCTTGTAACATTCATGTTATGTTCTTAAACAAATTAACAAATTTCATTCCTTTTTTTTCTCCCTTTTTACTCTTTTTTATGTTCCATCCTTAATCCCCTTTATGTGATGATTTTGTTTTTTTGTCCCACAACACACATTTTCTATATATTATACTACATTTTATCACCGTACAAGGGCCAAAATCAATAAAGATAAAAAAAATTAAAAAAACATTAAATAACAATTCAACTATTGCACAATTCAACAATATTTCTCCCTATTGCACTTCCCATTTAGTAAAAATTGACACTAATATCCGATAGGGAACGGAGCTTAATCTGAGTGTAAACATATGAATAGTAAATCCTAAAACGATAAATTTCTCTTTTTTCTTCCATTATAAAATACCAGGAATTTCTCAATGTTACTTCCCTATTACCTGAGGTTCCTCAAAAAGTGTCACGTGCAATAAATTGGCCCAACTCCGGGATTCCCTTAAAGTGACATGTGCTCCATTGAGTACTCCCTCATAAATGCAAAAATGCCCTTATTTAACCTCTCTTTATTGAAGGTTATGATACTTCTATCCTCCAGGATATGATATTCCTATGTAGTGTGTAAACTAAACCTCTCTTTTTCTGGTTTTTAAAAAGCCCCATCTTATTTGATCATCTTAAAGTGCCAAGTGTTAGAGTAAAGTGCTAGTGCAATATTTCTTTTTACAAGAGTATAATTCCTGCAAAAAATGTTATCCATGATGTGATATTCATCAATAAAAAATTGGCCCTTGTTCTCTTGCAATTCTCATCTTCTCTTTTCTATTAAAACATGAGTATCATATATAAGTGTGTGTGGTGTTTTTTCCATTATTTTTCACTCCTTAATGTGAAATACATTTAAAACAGCTCAATATTCAAATAACTACGCACATAAAGAAAATGATCCTGCACACTTAAAATCTCACAATCTAATATCAATCATCATAGTATAGTTAACATGTCCATAGTTCTTTATAAGTGCACAAATAGTTCTGCATCCTTGTTATGGCTGCAAGGTGCCTCCGTTCCCATTAATAGTATCAGTCGGGATTCCTGTTTCCGCAGCTCACTTTCTCGATTTCCTCCTCTTGGATGGGCTTTGATGTGCTTAATGCCACAATAAGAGAAAGTAGACAAAGATCGATTATGCAACTGGTCAAAGTGGCAGGCAACTGGGTAGGTCTTGTCCCCATTTCGAATTGCTCGTATGTGCTGTAAAATCCTTAATTTCAGCTTATTCTTTGTACTACCCACGTATAGTTTATTACAGGCACATTTTAATACGTAGATCACAAAGTCCGTGTTGCAAGTTATTCTTTCTCTTATTGCTACAGTACGACCATCCATCGTGCGGTAACTTTTACTGTTAGTTCCATACTCACAGGCCTTACAAGAGGTGCACTTTATAAAGCCTTCCTGATTCTTTGAAAACCATGTACCCATTTCTTGCTGGTTTTTTCTGGGAATGAAGTGACTCGAAGTTAAAATGTCACCCAGGGAACGTACCTTCTTTGATGTAATTTGTGGGCCATGTTCAAAGATTTGTGTTAGATGTTCATCGTTTCTCAGCACACACCAGTGTTTTTTAAGGACTGACGCAATAGTTGATTGTGCCAGATTGTATTCAAGAAAGATCCTTTTAGTATCACCACCCCCCTCTTCCTGGGACTTTTTCGAAGAGAGTGACTCCTTTCTTGACTTCTCCTGTGATCTACGTCTTGCATCTTCAAGAACATTTCTTGGATATCCCCTCTGTTTAAACATTGCAGACAGCCTATCCACCTCTTCTTTGTATAGTGCTTCAGTGGAGCAGATTATTCTTGCTCTCAACATCTGGCTGTACGGGATACCCCATTTCAATGCACTTGGGTGGCCACTATTAGCATGTAAGATCGAGTTGGTTGCAGTGGGTTTCCTATGAATCCTGGTGGTTAAGATCTCCTCTTTGACTTCCAATTGTACATCCAGGAAGGTACAATGCCGTTGGCTCCAGCTACAGGTGAATTGTACGTTACACTGATTGGTGTTTAATTTGTTCATGAAGAGCTCCAGATCTTTCTCACTGCCCTCCCAAAGAATAAACAGGTCATCGATAAACCTGGTCGATATAACCACCTGTTTCATAAACATGTTATTCTCAATGGCCCAGGCGACCTCCTTCTCCCACCACCCCATGAAGAGATTTGCGTAGGTGGGGGCGAAGAGGTGCCCATTGCCGTTCCTTGTTCTTGCAGGTAGAATTTCCCATCAAATATGAATACATTGTGTGTAAGACAGTATTCCAACATGTTTAATAGCATCTGTGTGTGTTCTAGCCATTCCACTGGTCGATCTTTCATGAAGCTTGTACAGGCCTGTATTCCCATTTCATGCTTGATTGAGGTGTACAATGAAACGACATCCATTGTTACCATAATGTATTCTTTTTTCCAAGGGATGTCGTCCATTTTTTTCAAAAAATCAGTGCTGTCCTTTATATAAGAGGGGAGTTTGATCACATATTCCTGTAAGAATAAGTCAAGAAATCTGGAGCTATTCTCTAATAAGGATCCAATGGAGCTTACTATTGGCCTTCCGGGTGGGTTCACTGTATTTTTATGAATTTTAGGCAATAGATAAAAAGTTGCCATTTTTGCATTCTCTGTGCGAAGATACTTCAACTCCTCCCAGTCAAGTAGGCCTTTCTCAAACCAATCCTTCAATTTCTGATGGTATTCTACTTCCAATTTGATTGTGGGATTTGTTTTTAAGCAGGTGTAGTGCTGTTGGTTACTCAATTGCCTTTGTGCTTCCTTTACATATGTGGATTGATCCATAAGGACAATATTTCCCCCTTTATCAGAAGGCTTGATAATGAGTGCAGGATTATTTTTTAACTCATTGATGTCTTTCCAATCCTTTGATGAAAAATTGCTCTTAGTGTGGTCAACCTTCCAATCTTTTTGAATGTTATTCAAATCATCGACCACAAGTTCATGAAAGAGATCCAAGCGGTTCCCTGGTGGAAGCTGTGGGCAGAATTTACTTCCAGGTCGCAATCCACTACTTACATGTTCATTTGTCGTGAGGCCCATGTGCTGAAGTTTCTCAATCGATTGATTAATATTCGGTTCCCCTACTGATAAATCCTCCGTATTGTTGGTCTGATCCAACTCCTTAATATTTAATAAATCAGGGACATCTACAATCTGGAATGAAGAGCGTCTACTGATTTCCATTGTTTCTCGCATTCTTGATTTATGCCTCATTTGATGGAACTTATGTAACTTTAATTTCCTTACATATTTATAGATTTCTATTCTTGTGTTTACGATGTCCGGACGAGATATTGGGCAAAATCTTAAGCCTAGATTGAGCAGGCGCATTTGATTATTGTTCAATGATACAGATGAGATATTTATTACCAGGGGTTTTGAGTTTACATCCGTTGTTTTTCGATTTATTTCCGATTCCGGTTCCTCCCTCTGCCTCTTCCTCTTGCCCCTTCTTGTTCTCCGTCCTCTTTTTGTTGTCCCTGTTGTGTGCGACCCCTTCCTCCTTGTCGCGTTGTCATACGGAGGAGTCTTAGTTCCTTGTGAAAATCCTGTTTCTCCCTCGGTGTTTCATCCGTGCTGGATCCAGCGTCTGAGCTTACTTCGCTTTCACTTTGTGCTGATCGTGTAATTGGAGTAGATCGATCTTTCGCTCTCAAGGTATCAAATTTTTTGGCGAATGTGTAAACTCGACCGTACTGGTAATCCAGCCTGTCTCTCGTGAATTTTCCAGCTTTTCTTTCCATTATTTCCTCATCATATTTCTGTAGGGACTTCTCCATTTTACTGAGCTGATCTTTTAGGATACCATCCTCCTTATGTTTCTCCAATTCTTTACTAATTATCTCGATTTTCTCTGACTGTAACTTCATTTTTCTTTTGCATGCTCAATGAGTGTCTTTGTCAATCTCACTGAGCATTCCTCTGTATTACCGCACCATTCATTGATTAAATCCTCGTCCATATCCTCATAAGTTGGCAACAACATTATTCTAAGACCTCTTGGTATTCTTTTACACTCCAAATATTTGGTAAGGGATGTCATCTCCCACCATTGTTTGGCTTCTGCGCGTCGTGCACGCTCCAAGTCCCTCACGAGTTGAGTTACTGTTCTATGTCTTCCATTTTCAGCGTTTTCTGAGCCCCCTGAGCTCACATCCTCCTGGAAGGTACGTTCTGCAGCCATTTTCCATTTTGCTTGTCTATCCTTTATTTCTCAATAAATTGTGCTTGATTTATTAATTTTGCTGTTTTAAATTGTTTCGCTCCAAGTAAAAGTATGTATTTAAACGTTTTTACAAATATTCCCAATGAGGCGCAATGTGACACGATCATAACTTTTGTTTCCCTTCTTTCCGTTGGACTTAGTGAGATATATTCCTTATTCTCACAAATTATTCCTTCACTCCATGCCATGTTTTGCCAATTCCATTATGCTGCTTTTTTGTCCCTTTTTCCTTTTTGAAAGTCGGCCGTGTTTGTTTGGGCTGCAATGGAATTCACTGCTAAGTGGCGGAACTACCCCTCCTTTTCCTGCAGTGATATCGTATCCCGTTTTGCTTATGCAGCTAACACCCGGCTAAAGTCTTTAAGCGCGTAACGCTGTTGCACACTCTTACATGTCGGCTGGTTGTGACCCCCCGAGCACCCTCCGGTTCCCGTGTCAGTCACTCCCTTACCTTCATGCAGTGTGGCAAACTCCAACGCTTCCGCTGTTCTTTTCTGTTTCGCGCCGGTCAATGGAGGGCTACGGTATTTCCCTTCTCTTTCGCACCAATCCCCTTCGAATTACCGTGCTCCTCACGCTGCAGTGCTCTGCCGTAACGCTCCCGAAGGGCAGAGCGTAAATTATATCTCCATTAGGCGTTCCTTCTCCTGGACACCCGTTCCTACGGCGGCACACGTCCAACAATCACCAATGATACTCCGACTTCCAGGTTAGTTTCTACAAAAGTTAATTATTTATTAAGGCTCAAACATTAGGTGATAAAAGCGGTCCTTTGCTGTACAATTACGGACCAACGCGTTTCGGCGAGTTGCCTTCTACTGGGTCACTGTGGGTTTGGCATTGCACACATTATATTACATGACCTTCTTCCATGTCCATAACCCCTGATTACAACTAGAGCGACACCTTTCTTAATTTTCCTATGGCAAGAAATCCCCGCCATTAGTGATCTACTTCATCACATTTTCAAAGGAAATCTTGTAACATTCATGTTATGTTCTTAAACAATTTAACAAATTTCATTCCTTTTTTTTCTCCCTTTTTACTCTTTTTTATGTTCCATCCTTAATCCCCTTTGTGTGATGATTTTGTATTTTTGTCCCACAACACACATTTTCTATATATTATACTACATTTTATCACCGTACAAGGGCCAAAATCAATAAAGATTAATAAAAAAAAAAAACATTACGTAACAATTCAACTATTGCACAATTCAACAATATTTCTCCCTATTGCACTTCTCATTGAGTAAAAATTGACACTAATATCCGATAGGGAACGGAGCTTAATCTGAGTGTAAACATATGAATAGTAAATCCTAAAACGATAAATTTCTCTTTTTTTCTTCCATTATAAAATACCAGGAATTTCTCAATGTTACTTCCCTATTACCTGAGGTTCCTCAAAAAAGTGTCACGTGCAATAAATTGGCCCAACTCCGGGATTCCCTTAAAGTGACATGTGCTCCATTGAGTACTCCCTCATAAATGCAAAAAATGCCCTTATTTAAACTCTCTTTATTGAAGGTTATGATACTTCTATCCTCCAGGATATGATATTCCTATGTAGTGTGTACACTAAACCTCTCTTTTTCTGGTTTTTAAAAAGCCCCATCTTATTTGATCATCTTAAAGTGCCAAGTGTTAGAGTAAAGTGCTAGTGCAATATTTCTTTTTACAAGAGAGTATAATTCCTGCAAAAAATGTTATCCATGATGTGATATTCATCAATAAAAAATTGGCCCTTGTTCTCTTGCAATTCTCATCTTCTTCTATTAAAACATGAGTATCATATATAAGTGTGTGTGGTGTTTTTTCCATTATTTTTCACTCCTTAATGTGAAATACATTTAAAACAGCTCAATATTCAAATAACTACGCACATAAAGAAAATGATCCTGCACACTTAAAATCTCACAATCTAATATCAATCATCATAGTATATATTATATATATATATATATATTTTTTTTTTTCCAAGTGATGTGAATGTGGAGTTAAACACTAAGGGCCAGATGTAGGTGGCCAAATAGCGAGCGCTAACGCTGAAATTCGCAGAATTTCAGAGTTTGCGATCGCTATTTGGCAGCGAGCAATGTAGGTAAGTTGAAACCTACTAGCAAAATAAGGAATCGCAAAATTGCGATTCCTTATTTTGCTCTTGCATTTAAGGAATCGCAAATTGCGATTCCTTAAATGCAATGTAAGTAGCACAAAAGAAAGTGCACTTTAGCCTTAAGGAATCGCTAATTACCACTAACTTCAAGTTGGTGGTAATTAGTAATTTCCTTTAAAAAGCACTTTTTGCTTTTTTTAAGTGCCATGTGGCACACATTCATGCCCTTAGGGCATGTATGTGCGCCACATGTGCACACATGCACATTTCAGGGGTCCAACAGGGTGTCCTTTTGGAACCCTGGCACCCTTGAAATTGCGCCCGCAGTTTGCGAGTGCCTCTTGGTGACTCGCAAATTGCGGGAGCAATTCCTATTCATTCCTATGGGCCTCTTGGCCCATAGGAATGAATGGGAAGGTATTCCTTAATTGCAAATCGCAATTTGCGATTCTCAATTAAGGAATATTAAGGATCGCAAAAAATATTGCGATTCCTACCTACATGGCATTTTGCGATTCCTTAATAGCGATTCCCTAAAAATCGCTATTAAGGAATCGCACACATGCATTTACCTACATCTGGCCCTAAGTCACTAAATATAAACTCCACCAAGAAATGCGGCAAATCAGGTAAATCTGAAAATGCCTTCATGATTAATGAGTGATGCAAATCTAAACATGTACTAAGGGTTACGGGTTAATTGGCAACTTCATATGCTCATTAAATATTACTGAGTTAAACATGCTGTTAGGATTAACATGCAATAATGCAAGTCTGAGCATGTATTAAGGATTACTATGGGATTGGCAAATCAGAACATGCACGATGGTGGTAATTCTTTAGGTAATGTAGGTATTCTTGTCACTATGTATCTAAATCCCGGTCCCATGCTTCATCTTGAATAATATTGGAAACTCTTTGTACATTGTGACCGTTCTTGGCACTATGCTGTTCAGCCCCTGTGTAATGATTTCACTTACAATAATATTGTAATTCTGGTATTTTTATAACATTGAAACTACTGACGGCTGTGTGAGGTCTCAACTTATAAAATTTTTGTAGCCTGTCCGTGTGCATCCATACACTCACTTATTCAACCATTGTTTGAAGCACTCATATATTGATCTGTTTGTGCACTCACTTATCCAGCCAGTTGTTAACTCATGTCCATATTTGCTCGTTCGCCAAACACACAAACACACTAATCAATGACAAAGCACTTTCACCTATAAAATAACCAGAGATATTGGCTTAGCCAATGCTTATTTCCACAGTGACCTTCAAATTATTGAGCAAGGCTAAGATTAATAAATGTCTTTAGTATTGGATGTATATAGCATAGTTTCACCTAAATGTGCAACTTATGTGCACAAACATCACAGCTTGATCGTCCAACACTCATATATTATTTTTGAGGACATGAATAATAGGCCTGCCAAAATGTTCCTTGTGCTGGCGATATTTGAGAAAGTCCTGAAATTCACATTTCAAGAAATTCATGAAATGTCATGAAACTATACATTATGCAAAGTTGTGCAATTGTTTTTTTTTAACCCGAGAGTGCATCATACATTAAAAGGTCTCATTAAATATCAGCAGGAGACTGGTTTGCCAGAAAATGCCTCACAAAGAGACATTTTCTACTCAAACCATTCTCCTGCTCGTAACTTGCTTGACTTTCTAATGTGAGTCGTGCACTCAGGTAAAAAAGTGTGACGCCAGATACCAGCAATTCACCACTGTTGGACATGGCCCTCTTGGTAGGATCTTCCCCAAACTTTTTGCCTTCCCCCCAGCCGCGGCCCGTGCAGGTATGAACGGTAGGGCGGTTGGGCCCTGTGGGGTGTATTTCGATGGATGATGATGAGGGAAAATTAAATAAATAATTAATTTTCCCTCGTCATTTGTCGAAATCCCCCCCTCCCCCAACTGGGCCCCACCGCTCTTACCTGCACAGGCCGCAGCTTCTTCACCCTCCTGGTTTTTTTCTGCTGTTTTTGTTGGCTTTTAGAATTCTGTGCACTTTACCACTGGCTTATAACCAATTGGCACCTTTAATTTACTCGCAAGTCCCTAGTAAAGTGGTACTACATGTACCCAGGGCCAGCAAATTAAATGCTACTAGTGCCCCTGCAGCACTGATTGTTCCACCCACATAAGTAGCCCTTTGTCTCAGGCCTGCCATTGCAGAATGCATGGGCAGACTAAATTGCTATTTCGACCTCTCAAAATAAACATTTTGCCAGGCCTAAGCCTTCCTTTTTAATACATATAAGCCATCCCTAAAGAAGGCCCTAAACAGTCCATACGGCAGGGTGCAGTGTATTTAAAATGCTGGACATGTACTTTCAAGTTTTACATGTACTGGTAGTGAAAAACTCCTACATTTGTTTTTCACTACTGTGAGGCCTACTGCTCCCATAGGATAACATTGGGTTACCATATTACATTTAATAACTGATAACTTCCAATTGGGAGGAGGTAGAATGCTCAAGCTTGGTCTCTAAAGAATTATAATTTAAAACCCTCTTTAATGGTAAAGTCAGATTTTAAGCCACATTTCTGAAAATGCTACTTTTAGAAAGTTGGTATTTTGTTGTCTTAACCTTTTATTGCCTGCAGCCTGTATCCTGGGTCACATGACTAAATATGGACTGGCAGTTGATCTTTGTGTATTATTCCCAGACAGTGAGACAAATGGGGATAGGTGTTGACAGGATAGGCTATCAATCAATCAATCAATTCATTCTTTATTCGGATAAAAGATATCCATAAAAGTACAGAATAAAATACCAGCACAAATATGCATTAAAAACAATGACAATCAACATGCATAAAAACAATGAACGCATGGCTAAAAAGCAATAGGCACACAACAACATATACATAGTGCAAAAATCGATACGGCAAATACATCATAGACTTGTAATTTAGTTAAAGCCAATAACAATGATATTCCTAAAAACAGTGTGAATCATAAAATGTAGCAGCATGATGTAATAAAGTGCAGACAATTTAACTTATACAGTGCTCATAGAGGCACGGGATCGAACAGTCAGTCTCAAAAAGGTACCAACACGAAGGGTTAAATTTTCCCCATTAAGCGTAACAATATCCCTGTAGGCCACCTTAAAATCAGTGATGGCTGAAGCCTTAAAAAAGGGAATCAGCATCTATTTGCTATATATTTGGTAGAAGTTACAAAAAAACAAAAAGTGTAACATGGATTGATTACCGCGATTTCCACAGGGGCAAGGCATTTGCTCAACATTGATATTAAAGCCCAAGGGGAAGCACAGTAGGTATTTTAAGGTGCCAGCCCTAAGGCGCAAGAGCAAGCTTCGTTCCCAGCGTTTGGTCACTTTTAGGAGATAACTAGCTGGGAATTTTGTAGGGGGGCCGTCAACTTCCACCATAGTTATATACCGGGCGACTGAGGATTTCAAAATTTCTTGCTTATAACTCAAGTCTCCGTAATACTCACACAAAGCCTTCTGGATAATCTTTTTGTTAATGCCTCCCATGGTGCTTGGGTTTGTGAAAATATGCAACAAGTTTGCAGTGAACAGGCTATCCTTAACGGCCGCCAACCATGGTATGTCACAGCCCTTGTCACATTTAAGACAGTCAACTATGATTTCTCTAGTTAACGTGGCTGCTGGATTTTGCCATACTTTTATCCAGAAAATGGCTGGGCGGGTCCTAATATAATCCTCTATATAGGACAGTTTTAACTCATGGTGGCAGACAAAGGATAAGGAACAGATCGGTGCCCCCAGAACTCTCCGACAGAATCTATTTTCTTCTACCTGGATACTGTTGCAATTCACGTGGCCCCAAACTTCAGCTCCATATGTTGCGGTAGGTAAGCATTGAGTTTTGTATATTTTCAATAGAGATAACACTACCTCAGTTCTTCTAGGTTGGGGAAGGCACAGAATCGAATTGACGGCCTTTAAAAACTTGCTCCGGCTATATGCAAGATGAGCAGCCCAAGAGCCATTATCTGCAAAAACCAAACCCAAGTATGGGAAAGTGCGTGTGCATAACAGTTTTTCAGAACCAGAGGTAATTACATTAACATGGTGTTTTTTCGGGCCACAACTCATTAAAAATGATTTTTTTAAATTTGTACAAAGATCCAGCTTATTCATAAAATCAACAAAACCCCCAACTAAAATGAGCAGAGCGTTGGGTGTGCGGCCCATTAGGACCGCATCATCCGCATATAATAGGGCAGGTAATTTATTACCGTTGATCATCGGGACGTCCATAGTCAGTGTAGACAACTCATTATGCAGCTCATTAATATATAGAATAAAAAGCAGAGGGGCCAGCACGCAGCCCTGCCTGACCCCTCTGCCAATAATAATATTCTCTGAGACTGCCCCATCCCTACTGATCCTCACCTTTGCCCCCAGGTCCCTATGTAAATAAGCCAAAAAGTGCACTAAGGCCTCATCCAGCCCATATTTTAAAAGACATAACCATAGGCGTGATCGGTTTACAAAATCAAATGCTGAGGTAAGGTCCATGAAAGCTAGGTAGATGGGAGACTTCCGAGCTATTGTGTACTTGCCAACTATCAAATGTAGATTGAGGCATTGCTCTACCGATCCCAATTTACTTCTAAAACCTAACTGACATTTATTTAAAATACTTTCATCCTCAGCCCAATTCCTGATTTTATTGAATAACACCCGCCCAAGTATCTTGAGTGTGTTTTCGATCAAAGAGATCGGTCTATAACAACTGGGGTTGGACCTGTCCCCCTTTTTGAAAATTGGGACTATGATACTGGTCGACCATGTGCTGGGGATCTGGGAGTTTGTTAGGTTGTTAAAAACATTAAGTAAAAGCAGTGCCCAAAACTCCGGTTTAAGCTTAATGAGGTCGATAGGAAGCCCATCAGGGCCAGGGGCCTTGTTACCTAAACTTTGGTCAATTGCATCCTCAACTTCAGATAATGATATCTGGATTCGTGTAGCGACTTGAAGGTCTATATGGACCTCATTCTGAGGAGAGGCTGTATATATTTTTGAGAAATGGGCAACCCAAGCATCGCTGGTTATATTACAGCTTAGGGGAGTTAGAGTCTGGCCCATAGTTCTCATGTTTTTAGCTGCTGCCCAGAAGCCGTTTGTATTGTTAAATCTTGCGGCACAGGCCAAATTATCCCACTGTTCTTTCAGGATCTCCTCTTTCCTCTGCTTAACCACTTTGTTATATTGATTCCTCATTAATCTGATAAGGTTTGCATCCCTGGGTGTAGCTGACAAGGCAGCACGAAGCTCTCTATTTGCCCGTGAGCAAACGCTATTAAACCACTTGGGATTGTGGTTATTATTGGGCGCAGGTTTTGAGATCATTTGTTTAATGCCTGCGCATAAATGGGCAAAAGCAGCAACTACCTCAGGGTTAGGGTCAGTAAGCGACAAACACATATCAATAAGTGATCGATAAGATGTTAACATGTTCAAGAACACATTACTGTTGTCGATACCTTGCCAGATAATTCTTAGATTATCAGTTGAGGATGATAGATTACAGGCCCCTGGTTCTGCAGTAAAATTATTTCTAAGGGCAATTCTAAGCATAACCGAGGTTGGGTTGTGGTCCCCAAACACAACAGGTATGACCTCAGCTCTGGCTAAAATATCTTCAAGCGTGGCTGATATAAAAACATAATCAATTATTGAGGCACAACCACGACCTCTGTAGGTTGGTATTGAGTGACTGTCATCATGATGGTTTATGGCTGCAATATCCATCACATTTAATAAATCGTAATTTGACAAGTAATCCAATAGTTCAGTCCCCCTTTTACACAGATTTACATATGGTTCATGGACAGTGTCCAATTTAATTGCCCCAGAGATCTTAACATTAAAATCGCCGCCCAGGCAGATTCCAGCTAAATTCTGGTACCCCGTTAGGGTTTGTATATCTGAGACAAAATTAAAAAGATTTGCAAAAATCATGTTAGGTACACTTAAAAAGTCATTGTTATAAAAATTAATAAAACAAATAGAAGCCCCCGTGTATATATCAGGGCTTGGAAGTTTAGACTATTTGTAGGGATAATTTTGACACTACCACCAGACAAAATGTTAACCCAAATAGAAAGGCCACCAGAAGGTCGCCCATATTTAGGGGCGAGTGCACAAACATTAAAACATTGAAAACCCTCGAGATATAACTCCCTTGTAGCCCAGGTCTCCTGAAACATTAAGATGTCAAATTTATTTACCAGCTTAACCCAGGCCTCATTATCTACTTTGGAGGCTAAGCCGGCAATGTTCCAGCTTAACACCTGCAGATAGTGATCTAGTGGCCCAGAAGCGTCTTTTATCAGGGAAACAGGTACTGTTGTAATAGAGGCTGGTTCGGTGAACATTGGTGTGGAATACAGTCAATCTAGAGTATCTAAGCCAGAGAGGGAAGAAAACCTATTTTGTAACAAGAATGGAGAAATAACAGGTATGTTATGGCTGATATTGGGTTTATAAAAATAGCCTAGAGGCAGTGACCAGACATCAGTGGGTGGGGAGCTGTTATGCACTCTTGACATTAATATTAATTTTACAAGAGCCGGTCGACGAAAGTTAATAACAACACAATCTCCCTCTATGGTCTTGTCTGAGGGACCGACCCAGCCAATCCTACGCACCATCAGGATGTCATTAGTGTTAGACAACCTGAACCCTTTGTGTTTAGCCAGCCAATTAATACACTTATTACGTAGTTGGTCCCACGACTCTGACTGATTTTTCCCTATAGGGGGCACCCCTGCTAAGACCAAGACATAAGGACAGGCCTCGGGTGGTAAGCTTAGAACATCTTTTCTTACGTCAACGGGCCCGCAAACATTGTTCCTGGTGGCAGGGGCAGGGGCAGGGACGGTACTCTGGGAACTATGTGCTAGACTAGCATTATTTGCGGGGGCTATGCTGGGTGCATGGTCAGCTAATTGACTAGGTAAATGTAATGTGTTGGAGTTACCTGGGTTTAAAGTTTTTTCTAAGTGAATAGGAATCTCGGGGAAAATACATTCTTTGACTTTGCGACAAGTGTCACAAGGGCCAATTAGCGGAGGCTGCATAGCAGTTAAGGTTTGCTGTGGCATGCTGGAAGCTGGTCTGCTCTGAGCCTGCGCTTTATGTGACTCCCCCTGTTGTGATAACATTTTGGGTACATTGCTGTACAAACTAGACTTATTAATTAGTGATTCTAGGCGATCCAAGCGCTTCCAAAGTGTAACAAAATTCCTATCAACAAGTTCCTTAACGCGCTCAAACATGGTATCCACAATAATATCAATTGCAGTGTCTCCCAATTTCATATTATTAAAAAGTGCTGGTGCAAATTCAGTCTGAGTATGAATTGAATGTTTATACATATCAATAGGCATTAAAACAGCAGGGGTGCTAACAGTTACTATGTCAGTTGCTATGTCAGCTGAGACCGCTGAGACCGATGGGCCTTGAATCCATGTGCTTATAGTGGTACGCTGTGGCTTTAGACGTGATGGTTGCTTCCTCTTTGGGCAGGCAGGCTTATTTGTTTTCCTTTTTCTTTTTGCCCCTGCAATTGCTGGGTTTGGGGAGACATTCACGTTAGCGCCAGCGCCAATGTCCTTACAGTATGTCAATGGCAAAAGATCCGCAGCCTCCCTGGGATCCCCAATAACCTTGGTACCCTCATCACCCGGTCTGCTTCCCAAGGCTGGCAAGTGCATATTGTATTCGATTGGCAAATTCAGCAACAATGGGGAGCTCGTGAGATCACCATTAATGTTTGTGGGGGTGCGTTGAGGAGTTGTTAGTCCCAGGGGCATACGCCTCTCAGTTAACTCAATTTCGGTACTAACAATATTAACAACTCTCTCCAGCATGCTATCTATAGAGGCGGAGGCACGTGAACTAGGCATAGCAGACCATTTAGCCATGGCAAATAAAATCCACAGGAGCACGCCTTGCTTTACTCACCACATTGATGTCATGTATGATGGTAATTGTCAGAGGGATGGCCCAGGCCGGCCTCCACCGGTCTCTGACGGGCGCAGACGGTCCCGCCCTTGGCCTGGGCTTCGTCCACGTGCGTCCCGCGCTGTGGGAGGCTGGCTGATGTTTTACGCGCCTCCTGGCGCAGAAAGCAGCGTCGCAGCAAGCGCCGCTGCGGGGCTGCTGGGGGATGTAGTCACCCCAACGGCCGTTCCCTTCACGGCGAAAGAGTGGACTTGTTGGCCGTTCCCCTCACGGCAGGCAGGTGATGGCGTTGGTGGCCGTTCCCCTCACGGCGGCGGCGAAGTATGCTGGATAGGCTATCACTGACTTAATAGGTAGCCGGAGCTGTCACCTACCGCATTTGCACGTGACAAAAACTCAGCATCAGCACACTCATAAGGGGTTTCACACTAGTCTCTTGTTCCCCCTAACAAGCTGGGGCCAGGACACGGCTCCAGAAACTCCTCCTACTTCAAAGTGGACACTGGGTATAAACAGTGGACCATCAAACCCAACTCTTCAGTACACATCTGGACCTGTGGAAGACTAAGAAGAGCGATTGCTGTGCTGCTCTGGTGCAAGAACGGCTGCTACTCTGCTGCCCTGCTGCCCTGCTATTCTAGTGCCCTGCTGTTTGAGTGAGAAGAACTGAATCTGCCTCTTTAACCAAGGAACACCAAAGTGACTCCAAGGGCTAGTTGGCAGGTGTCCTGATCATTCCCTCTGTAACAGAAGAGGCTCGAACCACCTTGGACCCTGTACCTGAACTGTGCCTGCTGTGAGTCCTGTCCCCTAAAGTCATTCCATCCCAGTTCTCAACCCTTAGATGTGGGCCTGAAGGTGCCCCGCCAACCTAGATGTAGTCTTAGCAGGACTGAGGCAGCACTATGCATCGCCTCGCAGCTCTGCATCTGAATTGCCTCTGCGTGACTCATTCCCGATGCAGAACCTCACAGTTTCTAAGAACCGCCACGGCATGACTCATTCTCGATGCAGAACTTCCCATCGCAGCCCCCCAGCACCTCGAACCACCACTGCATGATGCATCCCCTATGTGGGACCTCGCAACACTCCTCAACCAGGATTTATGGTACTTTGTTCAGCGAGCCTACTATGGTCCATGTATTAGGCCCATGCTCTATTGTGGTTGGCCTAAACTTATGCCTTTGTCTGGCATGACAAGATAATCCCAGCTGGTGCTTTGTGTTTTTAAGTACTATCTTTATCTAAATCTTTAAAAATGCATATCTCTGGTTCTACTGGTTGGATTTATGTTATTTTGGTGGCAAATTATGTATTAGAATGTACTCTATTTTTCTGTGTGGGATTTTTTTGGTGCTGGGTTTTCACTTTATTACTGTTTGTGTGCTGCATAGATACTTTACACTTTGCCTCTAAGTTGTGCCTGACTGATTTTGTGCCAAGCTACTAGAGGGTTGAGCCCAGAATAAAGGTTTGACAAGAATTGTGGTTACTGTTTGAGTAGGGTTTCACCCCCCCCTCAACCAGTAACCAAATTTCCTACCACTACAAAATCATAATTTCATTAAACATGATTTCGCCCATCCCTAGAGAATAACTGCAGAAGCTTACCTTTTAATAAAGGGCTGACTGCCATTTTAGATTCATGCAAGAAAAGGGATCCCTTGTTTGGTTCCATCTTCCACCTATAAATGAAAGTACTAAATAAGCATTTTCTAAAGCTCAGTGCAAAGCCGAATTTGCAACCACATTTTAGAATACTGTTAAGTGGCCTAACTATTTTGTATCCGTTTTCTAAATAAGCAAAAAGGATTGAACAGGTGCTTCTGTGTAACACAATATAAACTGTAGAGTTAGAACTGCAAGCAATCTGTTTGTTCTATCTCATATTTGATATGTGGCAAAAAAAACGTAATGCTTGTAGTACAATCACTTCATTTTGATGCACTTTTTTCTAGAAAATGGTCATCGTTGTTGCTCCATAGCTACCTGGTCAAAACTCAATGCGTATTTTTCTTCATAGTCCAGCAAGTCAGAAAATGAAAGAATTCTAGTGTGTCCCAGATGCTGGAAAAAAAGAGAATAATGCAATGGTCTTTGTAAAAGCAGTATCATGAAAGGGCATATGAAAACTGCCTGAAAGAAACATGCTTTGAATAAAACAAAGGTCTAAAATTCAGTTACATATAAGGAAATGTAGGACCAGATGTTCTGTTTTTCAATTCGTAAAAAGTGGGCAAAAGTTGTACACCAACTTTTTGCGAATGTAATCAGATTTTGAGTCCCAAGCGATGCACTAATAGGTCAGTTCACAAAATAGTGAATCGTGCATGCTTGCAGAATGACCTACATTATTATATTCATTGGCTGGATTTAAGTTTGTGATCTCCTGTGGCTGCAACCACAGACATGATGGCCTGCAAAAGATAGCAGACCACCATCCTTTTGATTACATTTCAAAACAAAAAAATCTCAGACACGGGGTGCGCCACTTCACTATGCGACCCATCACTACTGTGAAAATAATATTAAATGATCAGTGATTTTTGTAGCAAAGGCAGATTGAGAATACAGGCCAGGCAATAGGCAATAGGTCTCGCATTTACGCAAGTTTAAGCTATTGACATTGTAAATGACAATGCCTTTTATTTATGTTTTAAAAACCAAAACATAAATAAAAGGCATTGCCATTTACAATGCCAATAGCTCAAACTTGCATAAAATTTACTGTGGCATATGGAGTTTGGTGTGAAAAGTATAAAAATGTGCATGTCAATCCCCAAAAACTAATATTAGGTGCAATTTATCGCACCTATTAAATTTCAAACTGAAGGAGTTGGACTTTATCTGGTGCAATAAATTGCAACTTCGCTCCTACCCATTCATAATCATGGCCTAATTGTCTGACTTGCCCATACTGCAAACATAAGGCCTGTCCTCCTGAAAACATGATTTTACATTTCTTGAAAAAGAAAGAATGTTAGAAAAATGAGGTATACTGAAAATGAAACATGGTGTTCAAGTTCTTGAGCAACCAATTATATTAAATAAGTACTATGAAAGCAAACATGCATATGCTAAACATAAAGAAAGTCCCTCTAAGGAGCTTGTGAGTTCAACAGCAGTTTACATTCCACAAAAGCTTGGTTGAATAAGTAAGATTCCAACATTTTGCGAATCCGAAGAAATGGTTCAGTATGAATCAAGTTCACAAACGTCCCGAAATGAAAACGCTGTTCTTTTGCTCGGTGTTTATGAAACCACCATACCTTCACTATTATTCATGTGAAGGCTCATCACACCAAGCAACACTACCTAACCCACCACAGCATACCACATCACACAATACCACAGCAACAATCCAACTTCCTACACCACATCATCCTGCCCCCCCACACACCATACTATGCCGTATCACATGCTACACCAAAGCTTACAACACAATACTATCCTACACAAGAAACTTCGGTAGCATTCTGCTTCACACCACACCATATGTCTGTCAGTAGGACAACCCTATAACTGGGCCTTTCAAACTCCCAGCAATGCCAAGGAGTCATTAAAACGTGGGGGATGTGCTATAAATAAACAATGCAACAGAACATAACATAACACACCACACACCCTTTAATAAACATATTGCCTCACATGATAGAAACACGATTTTGCACACCCCGCCCCCCATTGTAAGTACCACACTTTGCCACATGATCCAACGTCGCATCACTAATCAAATGCCATACATTATCACACCTTCCTCATATGACATTAGACATGACTATAGCACACAGTGCAACAATGTATCACAACATTTTGCAGCAGCTTATAATGCCTTTCACAACGTTTCACCGCAGCACACAGTAAAAAAACTCACACAGCGACCAGGGAGACATTGCAAAATGGACTAACTACATGATGTTGCACAATGGGCACAGAAGTGCTAGAACGGGACAATGCCACAGGACCTGTCATGTGAAGCGTTGTGGTGGAGGGTGTCAAGGGATAGTCAGTGGGTGGTAGCAGTGAACCATCAGATCTGGAAGACACGTGATGGAAAATTTAGTGACAAGAAAACCGATAGAGTGAGATGGTAGCACCTATAAATAACAGCATTGCAAAGGAACAAAAGCTGTGAAATTAAAACTCTACAAAAACAATTTTATTAGAAAAACATGGTATCTTTATTACGCTTTTGGAACGTCTCTTGAGACGTCAACCTCACCAAAGCACTCCGAGAGAGCACTTCTGCTAACCCTGCCCTGGAATCGAAAATGTCCATAAACTTTTCGTACCTTATAGGGAGGCGCTTTAGCAGGTACCCAGACACACAGGGGCAATGTTTCCTCTCCAGAGAGAGGGTGGCATGACAACCTGTAAAATTCCTCTTACTTAAACATACGTAGTTTTGTAACTGCAAATTTGCTATAAGATCTAAAATCGTCATGCTGCCGCTAAGAGGCTAAATTCATTTTTGTATCAGAATACCTTTGAACGACCGAACTGTGTGTGTTAAACGTGTACCCTTAAGCAGCCACCAGGGGGCATAAGCGCTCAAGAACTAGAATATAATACGTAGTTCTAAAATGCGGCCTTCGCTTTTTATTTGCTAAAACTTTAGAAAGAAACTATGAATTGCGACTTCCTTCCTCATTTCTGCGGGGGTGTAATGAAAAAAACCTGAAAGAATAAAGACAAGCATTTGCAATGCAACAGGACTCGCATTTACGCGAAACCTATTGCATTGCATCACGGACAAGTGGGGGGGGAGCACAGACAACGGGAGCGCGGGCGGGGGGGAAGGGGGCAAGAAGGCAGGTACAAAGTAGTGCTCACAGTCTAAGTACTGTGTAACACTCGAAGTAAAGGGGCCAATAGCCATGGGAGGGTACAAATGACGACATGGCCAAAATAAGGAGGGACTAACAAGCCTCATAATTAATCAGACAGCAGCATTTATGAAAGACAATGACACGAGCCAATTAAAAACATGGGCGGAGAGTGGGCGGAGCTTCCACTGAGCTTCCACTCCATACTGGATTACTGCATGCCTCGCAAAGCGAGCAGCGCATGCACGCTGCAACGCTAGGCTCGACCTAAAAATGTAAGACAGCCACTGATGGCCTCAATGAGAATAATGAAGTGTAGGCTCTCATTTGATTGTGACACTTACATGCCTTTTTGTCTGTGTAAGTGGCTGTTGATTTCATTGCACCGGTATCCCCCACTGAACCCACTGCGAGCGGCGCAGCATAGTTAACTTTGACTCATGATGTATATATACACTGTAGTAGCAACGATGGATTTTGGCTTCTTTTTCCTCTTTCTCTTACATTCAGCCACATGATGTGCATAGCTTCTACTTTTGCTGCTGTTCATTTACAATCTAGTTTAGATATTGAGATTTGCGTGTGCTGATATAAATCTTTATCTTTTATAAGGTTGTGTCTTTCTATTACCAATCATTGTATATTCCACTGTATTTCTGCCCTCTACATATATCTCGACCGTGTCACCATTTCTCCGAGGGCGCCGCCTTTTCCTTTAAACGTTTAAGCAGAAGGCTCTAATAGCGCTGCTCCTTTAAAGAGCGGCACAGTTTAAGTGGGAACAACAGCGTCTGGCAGGCAAATGTTAATGTGTTCTGTGTTTTCTGAAGCAGACAAATTCCCAGGGTTGTGTTCAGTCAGAAGTGATAGTCACTTTAGGATTATTCAAATTTGTAAATGAATTCAAAACTGTGTTAGGATTGAGATAAAGAGTTTTTTTACAGCGTGCCCCCGTCATTTTAATGCACTTCCAAGATGCAGCCTATTTTGTTGTCACAATTACCAAGCTTTTTAAACGAACAAGCAATTAACCAAGCGTCCTCGCGCTCACAGGCCACGTACGTTGACGACTGAACGCTCTTTGTGAGAGAACAGATAAACATCAGACTATAAAAGCAATTATCAAGAATGTTTACAAAGTTACATGCAAAATAAAGAAACTCGGGTAGATCATAAAAGTGGGGGTTCAGCTTCTTCCCCTTGCCGTCCTCATACACAAATTCGTTGAATTTTGAAAAGTGCATTTGCAGGCAGCGCTATTGCAATTTCATATTTTCCATTAGACAGCTTTTTATTTCTAATACTGTAAAACATCATTCGGGATAATAAACATACATCTATGGAGCATCAGGCAACTTTGGTTCAGTCTCAGGATACATTTTAACATCATTTTTTAGGTAGTACCTGGAGAGAATAGATTTGCCTTTTGTTACGTCAATGTTAATTTAAATTGCAACACCAACCTAATTATTTTATGGGAAAGGCTGATACATTTATAATCATGTGACATCATGACAAATCTTGTCTTTAATTGATAATGGACTCTGCCCTGACCTCTTTTTGATTCTCTCTCGCACATCAAACTGATTCACTCACTCAGCAGTGGCTTTAATCATTATGCAGACAATCCGATGCATTGTTTATGGGACATAGGTCTGTTGCTCGTGGTGTCACTTGATCCAAGCTATAGCTCACTGATGGGGCCAAGCAAGGTAGAAGCCAGTCTGGCATTATTTATGTTCTCTTCTGGAGGGGAACTCACTTGGCGGTTCGGGGTGGACTGTTCGCATGAGGGGCATAGTTAGCACTGATTTGAATAATGCAGGTCTCTGTCTAAATTGACACCATGGGTAAAAATTATGGGTTGGGATGCTGTCAAGAGTGATTGCCAGTTGTTTTGATTATTTGCAAGCATCACTCACATCACCTTTGTTTGTTTTCTGTAACTCCCTAAGTGGCTAAAGGTATTCCCAGATGTGGGTCCCTTCCTAGCTGTGCCACATGATCCCGACTGTATCGCACTAGTGAGGCCTAAAAAGATCAAAATCGGTCTGGGATTGACTGTATGCCCCTTCTGGACAGGGCCTTGCTTGCATTTTGGGATGGATTATTCCCATGAGGAGCAGGGCCAGTCCTAATTTGCATATGGCTAGCCTCTAATCTGGACCAGTGGGTAAAAAGTGATGTTGGAATGCTACCCAGAGCGACTGCCAGTGGTTTAGATTACTTGCAAGAATTGGTTCATTGACCTTTTTATGTTTGGTTAAGGTTTGATGACCATGTCATACAATGCATTAAAGGTTCTCCAACTACCCATTAACTATTGATTATTAGATGACAAAAATAAATTTAACATGAATACATCAGCAATGGACATTCTCTTCGTTGAAGAAACAGCAAAGTGTTTGCAAAGGAATATCCGCACAAATTGCTCCCTAGCTTCTCTTGTAGCAAATTCAAAGAGCTCATTAACTGTATTATTTCAGAACCTCTAAGCCCCTAATTTGACAAACATAGGGTTTTTCATTCACCTTTTAGGCAAATCTTTGTTCTAGCCTCCTTTCACCCTAAAGTTTATGCATTTTTGGCTTGATTAATATTGCCAACTCATGATGCAACAGGATGTATTTAAGCATGCCATAATAATCCACCTCCTGCAATGAGTAAACATTTTTGGTATTGTTCATTTTTCATCTTAGGTGCAGATGCTATTTTTTTCCAACACTTGTACCGTTGCACTTGCTCCCTATCCGTATGTGTTTAATTAGCTCCCAAAAATTCACACCTCTAGAACAATACACAAATAAGTATCAGTGCTAATGAATATGATTATTATTTCAGAAAGCAGATGAAGACCCATCTGTTCATATCTAAGCTCCAGTATCACTAAATCAGTAGAGCTTTTCAACATATCTTTATGTCAAGATCTATATCTTTGCCTGCAAGGTCATATTTATGAAAACTCAGATAATATAACATGTAATTGTTATGTATAACTCTATTTTCTGCATTGGCTAATGGTCAAAGTCAGAATATGAGATTGTGTGTATAGAGAAATTCATTTGTTACAATGTCCTCCATTGTCATTTATTTTGCTATGCACATCTGGTGCTTTGACCAGCCCTGTGCAAAAGTTTCCAGCACGCTTCCATAATTCATGACATTTCATATCATGCAAATTACATGAAATGTCTGATGACAGCCTAAAATATTATCCAATTTTTTGCTGCAGAGGACTGATTGGAGCACAAAAAATATTGTGGGAAACAGGTTCAAACAGAAAATGTATCTCAAGAGGCAATTTTATCCATGAACCAGGTCCTTTCCCGCAAATGTTTGCGACTTTTGAAAGTAAGGTACGTCCTTGTGGTCAGTTTTCAATCGAGACACCTAAAAGCGCATTTTGTGTAATATGCACATTATTTCACATAATATTCCCAAAATTTTGTTGAACTGAGGGAAAAAAATATGTGATTTTGCTCATTCTTAGTTTTGTCCTCTGTAGTGGCTGTGGCCTGCTGAATAGGCATTAACCACTTGTACTCATTTTCTATGGTACTGATTTCCATATTGGCCTAATTAACTGAGTGCCGGACCCCAGCACAACTGATTCTTCAACAGATAGAGGTTTAGGAGAGAAGGAAATATGTCCTGAAATGCACCTTAAGCACAACATATTATTATAGATCACCCGATTTTCCTAACGGCCTGCTGCGGTCATATTCTCAGTGTGAATAATTCATTCAAACCTTAAAACAGTAACTTTTTCTGCAAAGATTTCTAACAAAAATCAAATCTCCAGCTTTCAGCTTTTATTAGCTATTATTATTTTTCAGTTTTTATTGTCCCTATCTACCAATGCATTGAGAAGAACATTAGGCCCTGATTCCAATATACATGGTACTGGCAGTGCAGTAAATTCACACCTAAAATTACTGCAACTGTGCTTCAAATCTGGACCAGTGCCATGCAATTGCAATATCATTTAAAGCTTGTAAAGCCACACAGAATTCTCACTTTCATGGGATTTAATGCATATATTTACCACTTGTTCTGAGCAGATGGTAAATGTAAACTAGTGCAACAGGATGGGGTATTGCGGAGGAAGGGGTTGAGGTAAATAGGGAAGGGAAGGGGCAGATAAGGGCTGGCTTATCCAGGGCTGGCCCCATTTCCAACACTCGAGAACACCGTTCACTGGCCCAATCTGAATCTTTTTGGTCTAAGTCATGACAGTGACAAGAAAAATAAGTCTCTAAGTCATATGATCATCATGTGTATTAAAACATAACATTACATAGTACAGCAAAACATGAGGAAACCGAAACTGGTGCCTAGAGTCATCAATAAATGGTTCGGAAGGCTGCTGAAGGAGATGAAAAGGCAATATTGACCCAGGAAATGTGGAAGGTACAAGACACAATCAATCTATCAGGAGAGGAAGCAAATGCTACCACAGTAAGATCATTGATTAGGACCCATATGACACAGAGAAAATACTTCATATTTTCTGGAAAATGAACAGCCCAAAAGTGCTGAAGAACATCTCCAGCGCAGCCAAACAAAACTCTAAAAACCCATTTTCTGCTTTTCAATGCAAACAACAAAAATGCATGAAATCATTCTGAGCAGTTTGGAGTTCTCATCATATCCTATCATCCTCCTGCCCCCTCTTCTTCACCCCTTCCATACACTGAAAATAGTGAATAACAAGGAGATTACAATAAATGTTTTATATTCAGAATATCTTATCGACTATTGAAATCTTGCTGGACCACAAACTCTTCTCACGACATGAAACTTGCATGACTGTCCTGAAAAGCATGTGAAAAGGGCTTATTCCAAATCAGTTGAAATATGCAATCATTTCCTCACCCCTCGGACAAATTCCCAGCAATTGACCAACTATCCGCTCACCAAACCACTGAAAAATTACTGAAAAAGTATAATTGCTCAACAGCTGGCCCTGCTCTCGTCCTTACCCTTGATCGATGCTAGCATCCTGCCGTCATGCTTCCCTACTTGTTTCAGATTATAATAAAGTGTAATAGGAAATATTGCTATTCAGATTACAAATAATAGAAATGAATGTCTGTAAGTGCCATTAACTCATTCTCCTTCTTTTGTGAACATGGACAACACACCTGCATACAATCCACGGAATCATCGCCTCTGTAGTGCCCAATGCAGTGTTTTGGGTCATCACTCTCCCCACAATGGTCAGTGGCTAGATGTCTGTCCACTATTGCAGGCAATGGAGCAGTAGTAGATGAATTTCCACTAGTCTGCTAATGATACTCAAATCCACTTCTGACTTGAGAAAAGATCCACAGAATTGATTAAAATCACAAGACGCCTAGATTGCATCCATCATTTAATGAGAGAACACTTCTTCTGTCTACAGAGAGCCAGATGTGAGGATCTAACACCAGGGATCTCTGGGACAGAGCAGAACCCACTACATTCTCATTCCTCTGGGTAAAGCATGGGCAATGAACTGCCACCTCAGAGGAAAGAAAGGGCATGGGAATTATCTTTAAATGTCCTGTGCCTCAAGTAAATTTGGAAATCTCAAAGAAACAGTTAGTTATAGATTCCTTACTTTAGAATTACCCCCAGGCGTCAGACTGGATCCAGAAAGTTTTTTCGTCAGCAGTATCTCTGCGCGTCGAAAGGTGGCGTTGGTCGGCTCCGCGTCCGCCGTTGGCGTCATGGTCGCCGGGATGACGTGGCGGTAGCTACTTAGACGCAGCCCTCGCGCGCTGAAGTCAGTTCTTTCTTTTTCCGCGCCAGCCAGCGCAGATCCGGAGAGAGCGGTACCTCCAGTCATTTTTTGACTGAACTTTTTGAGCGACTTTTGTCGACGTCTTTTTGAGTCTTACAACTCCTGGTGCACGTAGGGATGCCCGGCTTCAAGGCCTGCGGTTCCTGTTCCCACATGATGTTGGTAACGGAACCACACCATGTGTGCCTCTTTTGCCTGGAGCGTGACCACGACCCCAAGTCGTGCTCCGACTGCCGGACCATGGCTCCGAAGTCTTTGCGGGAGCGGTCCCGAAAGCTTCTTGAGCGCTGGCAGTCAGCTCTGCACCGTTTGAGGTCCCGGTCACGAGGGAGGTTGAGGGACTGTTCGCGGAGCCATCACCACTCGTCATCCAAGTCGTCGCACTCGGGGTCAGGTAAGTCGAAGCACAAGAAGAAATCGAAGAAGCATTGTCGCTCGATGACTTCTACCCGTCGGTCGGCTGACGTGACGAGGAATGCGGACGGTGCCACTCCTGCGGCTCTGCGTGCGGAGCCTGAAGGGTCGACTCCGAGCTTCCCTCCCTTTCCGGGACCCGGAGCGACCCCTGCCCAGCTTCATCAGTTTTATGAAGCCATGCATACCATCTTTGGGCAGCCCGACTCCGCGGGTGCGCCTTCAGGCCCCGTGGACTCGGTTGGGGGCCCTAGGCCTTCCCTGCCAGCGGCTCCGGCCCCGGTGCCGCAGGGCCCCCATGGATCCAGGCCTGGATCCGGATGAGCTCCGGTCGACCTTGTGACACCTCCACCGACGCCAACTCCACTGGCACCGCGTCCGACGCTGGCTGGACCTTCAGCCGGCGTCGATCCCAGCTCCCACCTTCAGGTGGATACGGAGTCGGACTGGCGTCGGCCGACGCCTGACCCGACGCCGATGGGTACTTTTGTGCCTGCATTCCACCCTGGACATTTTCAGCCAGTTTGGCAGCCAGAGGAGGATGAAGAAGACTGGGAGGGGTCTGAGGACCCTCTCACTGCTCAGTTGGAGTACAACCAGGACTGGAGAGAGGACCTGGGGGATGCCAGTGGTCTTGACACTTCACCAGACCTTGGCAGGTTGTTTCCTCCTACCGTGGCTACGGAGGAGGGAGCGTCTTACGCAGTGGTGTTGCGTAGGGTGGCCGAGGCCCTAAACCTCGAGCTACCTACTGTGGCAGTCAGGACTAACCTCCTGACAGAGGTGCTTCAACTGGCAGCGAGCTCTTCGGAGCCCCTGCTGCCGTTTAATGAGGCCCTTATGGACATCCTTTTGGGCACCTGGTCCAGGCCCAACACAGGAGGTCCTGTGGATAGGATGGTTGCCCGATGCCACCGCCCGGCTCTGGGCGACCCCACTTTCCACTCCCAACACCCTTCCCCCGAGAGCTTGGTGGTCCAAGCCTCAGCGCCCCAAAGCGCATTCCCTACTGCACCACCGGACAGGGAATCCAAGAAGCTGGATCAGATTGGGAAGAAGTTGTTTTCTTCCTCCAGCTTAGGGCTGCGGTCGGTGAACACCGCATGCCTCTTGGGCCGTTATTCCCACTCTGTGTGGGATATGGTGGGGCAAGTGCTGTCTCAGTGTCCGGAGGAGGCCCGGACCGTGCTCTCCCGTGCTGTTGCCGAGGGGAGAGACGCAGCAAAGTTCGCCATTCATTGTGGACTGGACACTGCCGACTCACTGGGTAGGACCATTTCAACGTCGGTGGCGCTTCGCCATCATGCCTGGTTGAGGACGACTGGCTTTTCTGGGGATGTCCATAACACCTTGATGGACATGCCTTTTGATGGCTGTCGCCTGTTTGGCGACAAGGCAGACAGCGTGCTAGAGCGCTTCAAGGACTCTCGTGCTACGGCCAAGTCCTTGGGCCTCTCCACCATGCGCCCTGCACGGTCTGCTCGCCTCTTTCATGGCCACGGAATGGGTGCCCCAACATGTTCCTTTCAGAGTCACAGGTCAGCGCAAGCTGTTCCACCTCAGCGCTGCGGGGGACGTGGGAACCACCGCCGTGGTTCTAGGGGCCAGCGAGCGGGCCAGTCCACCACCGCCCCCTCTGCAGCAGCCTCCAAACCCTCCTAGTCCGACCTTTCAGGGCCACCAAACGCCAGTGGGCGGCAGGATCCGCCATCACCTCCCCCACTGGCGCACCATCATGTCGGACAGGTGGGTTTTGCAAATAGTCCGAAGGGACTACTCCCTCCCCTTCGAGACTACCCCTCCCTCCATGCCACCCAAGTACCATCACATGTCAGAGGATCATCTGACCCGTCTCCAACAGGAAGTTACGGCTCTCTTGGCCAATGGAGCCATCGAGCGCGTCCCTGCCCCAGAAGTAGGTTGTGGTTGTTATTCCCACTACTTTCTGGTGCCCAAGAAGGAGAAGGGCCTGCGTCCTATCTTGGATCTCAGGGACGTCAACCGCTTCCTCCGGAAAGAGAAGTTCAAAATGTTGACCCTGGCTCAGGTCTTGTCCACCCTTGACCCTGGAGACTGGATGGTAGCATTGGACTTGCAGGACGCCTATTTCCACATCCCCATCCTGCCGGCCCACCGGCCTTACCTGCGGTTCACGGTAGGCCATGAGCACTTTCAGTTTACCTGCTCCCCTTTGGCCTTACCAGCGCCCCTCGGGTGTTCACGAAAGTGATGGCGGTGGTCGCAGCTCATCTGCGCATATCAGGGGTTCCAGTCTTCCCCTATCTCGACGACTGGTTGTTGAAGGCGGGCTCGCCCCAGGCAGTCGTTTCCCACCTCCAGACTACGACCGACCTCCTGCATTCGCTGGGGTTTTCCATCAATGTGCCGAATTCACATCTTACCCCCTCTCAGAAGCTCCTTTTCATTGGAGTGGTTCTGGACACGGTGCAGTTTCGGGTTTATCCTCCCGAACAGCGAGTCTGGGATATTTGGGCTATGATTCCGATCTTTCGGCCTCTATCCCGGGTTTCGGTCAGGATGACCCTGAGGCTGCTGGGCCTCATGGCCTCCTGCATCCTGCTGGTTGATCATGCCAGGTGGCATATGCGGGCTCTGCAGTGGGACCTGAAGTTCCAGTGGGCTCAGCATCAGGGGAATCTGTCCGATTGTGTCCAGATCTCGGAGGGCACTGCACGAAAATTGCAGTGGTGACTCATGAACCAGGATTGGGTCAACGGCAGATCCCTCTCCCTTCCCCAACCAGAACACTCAGTGGAGACAGACGCGTCCCTTCTGGGATGGGGCGGCCACATGGGAGAGGCGGAGATCAGAGGCCTCTGGTCTCCGGCGGAGTCTGGGCTCCACATCAACCTTCTGGAGCTGCGGGCGATCCAGCTTGCACAGAAAGCATTCCTTCTCTCTGTCCGGGGAAGAGTAGTGCAGGTGTTCACGGACAACACCACCACCATGTGGTACTGCAACAAACAAGGCAGGGTGGGGTCGTGGACCCTATGTCAAGAGGCCCTCCACCTCTGGACATGGCTGGAACATCAGGGCATATCCCTAGTGGTTCAACACCTGGCAGGTTCCCTGAACGCCAGGGCGGACAAGCTCAGCCGCGGGTCCATGACGGATCACGAATGGTGTCTTCACTCGGAGGTGGTGCAATGTCTCTTTCAACAGTGGGGAGAGCCTTGGTTAGATCTATTCGCCACCGAAGAGAACGCGCAATGTCAGCAATTCTGCGCGTTGGAGTTTCCAAGGCGGCACTCGCTAGTGGACGCTTTTCGTCGCGAGTGGCGTTGCGGTCTGTTGTACGCCTTCCCGCCTATACCACTTCTGCCCAGAGTGCTGAAGAAGATCAAGCGTGACCGGGCCCAAGTCATTCTTGTGGCTCCTGATTGGGCACGAAGAGACTGGTATCCCGAGCTGCTCAACATGGCCATCGAACCTCTGATCCGACTGCCTCTTTGGGAGGATCTTCTGTCGCGGCAGCAGGGGACGGTCCTCCACCCGAACCTGTCCACCCTCCACCTCCTTGCTTGGAGATTGAGCGGCGGCAGTTGATGTCATTCGACTTGCCTCCCGAAGTTTGTGATGTAATCTTGGCAGCCAGGCGTCCCTCCACTAAGACGGTATATGCCTTCCGATGGAACAAATTTGTGGCATGGTGCACAGCAAAGGCTGTGGATCCCCTTTCTGCCCCATTTTCTGAGGTCCTCTTGTTCCTCCTTTCTTTGGCCCAGTAGGGCTCTGCTCTAGGCACTATCAAGGGCTATCTTTCGGCCATTTCTGCCTTTCTTCGGCTTCCTGATCAGCCTTCTCTCTTCAAGTCCCCGGTTGTTAATCGTTTCTTAAAAGGCATAACTCATCTTTTTCCTCCTATCCCCTTTGTTATGCCACAGTGGGACTTGAATCTGGTCTTGACCTATTTGATGTGCGCTCCCTTTGAGCCACTTCACAACTGTCCTTTAAGACTTTTAACTCTTAAGACTGCTTTCCTGGTGGCCACCACATCTGCCATCCAAACCTCCTTTTCTGGCTGTACATCTGGACATGGTTGTCCTAAAAACTCGTCAATCCTTCCTTCCCAAGGTCATCACCTCCTTTCATATTGGGCAGACCATCACTTTGCCCACCTTCTTTCCGCCTCCGCATCCTTCGAAAGAGGAAGAGAGGCTCCACCGTCTGGACCCAAAACGTGCGCTTTCCTTTTATCTGGTTCGCACCAAACAGTTCCGGGTGGACGATCAGCTCTTTGTTGGCTACTTGGGCGCCAAGAAAGGTCGGGCCGTACACAAACGGACCCTTTCTAGATGGGTCATTTTGTGTATTAAAGCCTGCTATTCTTTAGCTAAAAAGGAGCCTCCAGTGGGGCTACATGCCCATTCCACCAGGGCGACGGCAGCCACTACTGCTTTGGGATGAGGAGTGCCTCTGCATGACATTTGCCAGGCAGCGATGTGGGCATCCTTGCACACGTTCACTAAACATTATTGCCTGGACAGCCAAGTCCAGAGAGATGGCTTCTTTGGCCGTTCTGTTCTCCAGGACTTTCTGGTGTGAACTTGGTTCGCAGACCCACCTCCGGGGTTGGTATTGCTGGGGTATCTATTCTAAGGTAAGGAATCTATAACTAACTGTTTCTTTCAGATGAACAAGTTACTTACCTTCGGTAACGATATATCTGTAAGAAACATAGGTTAGTTATAGATTCCTTACCGCCCCACCCATCCTCCCCGTTCTGCGAACTGACTTCTAGGGTTAAGGACATCCTTTCAGGGCCCTAGTTTTGTGCACCAGTGGTCAGTGTCTTGCATGGCTCTGCGTTTCTGGCGCGGAAAGTCGTGTACAGAACTGACGTCAGCGCGCGAGGGCGGCATCTAAGTAGCTACCGCGACGTCATCCCAGCGACCACGACGCCAACGGCGGACGCAGAGCTGACCGACGCCACCTTTCGACACGCAGAGGTACTGCTGATGAAAAAACTTTCCGGATCCAGTCTGACGCCTGGGGGTAATTCTAAGGTAAGGCATCTATAACTAACCTATGTTTCTTACAGATATATCGTCACCGAAGGTAAGTAACTTGTCCTTTTGGCTTTTAACATTCAAGTATCCAAAAATCAAATAATTCTCCTTCTATAAAATCACACCGGTTAAAGTTGATAAGGGGTCTGATGATGGCATGCTCGAACTATTATGACGTCATTCAAGATTTACCTAAAAATGACATACAGTCTGCAGGCTTCAAAATCAGACACTCAGGGTGTGATTGGACTTACATGAAGATATCATCAAACCAGCCCCTAAATGTATTAACAGGTTTTCAGAGGAATCAAGAGTTATGTTTAAAAGAGTATTCATTGTGCAGAAAGCTTAGTGGATTAGGGTATGCAGGAAACCGCAAAAGTTGGAGCCCCACTGGCAGTAATTTCCAGTTGCCTACTTCTTACTTAATCCGCCAGTGACTTCTCACATAGCTAAAAAACGACAGTTGTTCTGCAATGTCCCAAATTCTGAAACACGTAAACCCATGCCTAAGAGCAGGGTCATCAGCTGCTGCCAAATCTTCAAGAATGACATTTGTGACCATGTTGACTATCCTAACCCTAAACAACATAATTGAAAGCAAAATATTGCTAAACTGGCAACAAAAACACTTCTAGTTCTCCAAAATTACATGACATTTAGATAGATCTCAAAAAGGCCTCAGAATACTGCATTTTATAGCTCTCAACTGATCCTATTTTGCACTGGCAGGACCTCATTTTACAATCATTAGTCTCTTCGCATTTACATGGGAAGCTGGAGTTATACTAGCCTTTCACATTTGCCGTTAGGTTAGGCACAAGATACTACATATTCTGGCTCAGAAGTCATGCATAACTGTCCATAGAAAGTGCCTCAAAATGTCAGTTTTGCAATTTTGCTTTCAGAAGATTTTAAACTGAATCTGTGGCAGCCTCCTCTGCTTTTGACCAACACAAAGCTAATCTCTTTTTGAGGGAAATGTTTCCTCTAATGATGGCTGCTACTAGTAGTAAAGCACTTACAGGTGGTAATTTTACGTCTGGTCGTCACAAGCCTGTTCAGTTCTTTCCACCAGACAGTTTATTTTTTTTCAGTGCAGTATTTCACCGCATGAATTAAAAATGCTGTTGTTTTCATAGTGACACCCGTGCCTTTTAATCAGGAGGTGGGTGATACATTTGCATGCCTGTTAGCTTTAGCGAAAAGCAGTTTCTGCGGGACAATCTCCCGTAATATTGAAATCCTAGCTTATTATCATAAACAGAAGAGGTTTTGTAAAATTAAAAGTTAACTTTCTGGTTTGCTGACAGTACAAATTAATAAAATATCGCAAAAAGGAAGAACATTATTGAAATGCATAGCCAGCACTGGAAAAACATGTTCTCTGTTGATCTGTTTAAAATAGTGGTTTGACGGTCGAACTACATGTTCTGCTACAGTGCCAGATGGGTCTTAGGCCCACATGCCGAGTAAATGACTGCACAGACACGTAGAATGTGGTACTGTAACTGGCCCAGGGCACATGCGCCCAGCCCCTTTTATTAGCAGGGTCACCTGACCGGTGACGCCTGTGATGGGTGGGTGTAAAGTGTGTAACATCCATCTCCTGAATACTAGAACATGTCCCACCGGACACTACATCCCTCCCAAACTTTATTGGAAACGAAACCAAACAAAAGTCTAACCTATGGAAATAACAAACAATACACAGCACCATTGTGTCTCTTCAAGCCATCTGCCGTGCAGTGCTGGGTATTTGGATTGCACTGCAAGGGTTTAGTCCACCTCGGCGATTTAGTTTGGACCGGCCTAGTCTCGCCGTGTTGGAGTCTATTTAAACAGTTCAAATAGCGGTGCATCTGGAGCGATGGTGGAGTCCCCTTTTGAGATCTTCTTGAAGGTGCTCAGGCTCCGGTGGACGGGGATCCTGCAAATACTGAGAATGACCTTGGTGGATAAGGACCAGTAGCGGTCCGTGGTAGGAGTGCCGGCCGGGCGGTGACGTGGGGTGGGGGAGGGGCAGGGTGGGGGTAGTAAACCACGGATTACGGCCGAATGCAGGTAAGTAAACATTTAAATAAATAAAACGAATTTCGTTGTGAGCGCTGCATCGCCAAATGCGATGCAGTGCGCGCAACGAAATTTGTTTTATCTTTCCCTAGTGCCGCACTTTGTGTACTGCCCGCCCGTCTCGTCTCACCTACTGAGGAACAGGGGCTTTTGGCATCACTGAACGTGGCTGTCCTTTTCTTGGCTGGGGCAGCTTTAGGCTAATTGAGGCTTTCTGCGGGTTTAACAGTCTCAGCATTCCCTTCAGGAAGGACAGTTCATTCGTCTTGCTGCAGTGGCCTAATGTCACTAGGGAGAACACAATGCTCTTCTCTATTCCGTGCTGTCTTTGCTCTGTGCGAAACTGCCCCCAGCACTGCTGGTACATGGGCCTGAATAGTGAGAATGGTCCAGCAGTGACTGTTTCATTCCTTGTGACTACCAGAGGATGGGTAGCCGCTCCCACTGCATCTCTGATTTTGTTTTTTTGCGTTTGTTCATGCTGGAAAACGTGCCTGCCAATGTGCTGTTTTCTTTTGCAGGACTTCAAACCTTTGTGCTCCCTCTTTAGCTAGGGCACGATGCAATGAACAGCCACAAGGTGGCACTGCAGCACTTCTATTTACAGGTCCCGGCTCATTCCCGAGACTACGGCCGAGGAGCTCTGATTTGCAGAAAGGGGAGACTGCTCTCAATGCTGCAGTCATTTTGAGGCTGTAAGCAGGGGCACTGCGGGCTATTTTTTATTCATGGTGGGCAGCAGAGTTGCTTTACTGTTGCTCAATTGATGGCCTGAGTCACTTATTTGGCCTGTTAGTGACACTGGTGCATGAGGCCATGGCAGTCTTCCCTCGACCCCCGGCCACGCCTCGCTGGAGTCACTGGTGTGGGAGGAGGGGGCACTGCGATGCCGGTGTGGGCTTCCTTCAATGTTGGTGGGGCAGGGCGACTTGTCTTTCATCTGCTGTTTGCCCAGTCGATGCCGCTCGGTGGTGTCGCTTCAAACAGGGACTGCAGCAGCCTTCTTTTTGTTGCTGCCCATGCCTTTTCTTGTGGGCGCTTCTCCTCGTAGCTTCAGGGTAGATGCGCGATGTCAGCTGATGATGAGTGGCAGTTGCTCTGTACTTGGGGTGTGCATAGAGGCGTCGCTACCGTCTATGTGCCTAACTTTTACTTTCAGGGAACAATGCTGCTCTCCTCTCCTCACCTCTTCACGCTGCCTGTTCACAAACCCCTCAGCAGTGGGGAACTGCTGCAGGCTGTCCTCTGGTGGGTGCCATCTCTTCTCCCATGCAAGCACCTCCTTTGCAAGAGTGGGGGACTTATTCAATGTTTGTGCGATACGACTCAAACCTTGAGGTAACCCTGTGTCAGCTGCCGCACTCCCCCTTTCTGGATTCTCTTGCTGCCGGACCCGGTTAGCACTATGGCTGCAGGGGCCTTACTGGTGGACGCCGTTGGGCTCGCTGGGTGGCCGTGGATGTGCCCTGTCAGCCTCAGTTGCCGTTGTGTTGCCAGCAGATACAGGGTGCCTTATGCTCTGGTCATTACTCCCCTCATGACAAAACAGACAATGGATGACAGCTCACACGCGGGGATCGACCCGCTCATCGCCATTGTGGCATCTCAAACTTAGGCCCATATGCCGAGTAAATGACTGCATAGATATGTAGAACGTGGTACTATAATTGGCCCAGCGCACATGCGCCCGGCCCTTTTTATTAGCAGGGTCACCTGACTAGTGACGCCTGTGATGGGTGGGTGTAAAGTGTGTAACATCCATCTCCTAAACACTAAGGGCCCTATTCCGATCTCGTAAGGAAGGCCTCCAAACGGGATTTGTAAACAGCAAATCCGATTCGGAGCCTATCTTTCCGCCCAAATCGTCCCCCGTTCCGAGCGACCAAGTACCATGCAAGTATCCTGTATGCGCCATGTGAATCGTTTACGAACCCGAACCTGTCCATCCGACATGTTCGTAGCAGAATCGTGCAGCGCAATGGACCCGTTTTCCGACCGAGCGAGTAAGATGCATGAATCGGACAGCTGTATCGACTCGGTCTCATCGAGATGAAACAGCTGTTAGATCCGGACTTCGGGGGGCCATAGCAGGCCCCCCTTTACCCAGAGCCCTCCGATTCGGTCACGGGGGTGCGCATGGGTCCCCACAATCCAAGCATGAACAGTGTGGCGGGCAACATGGGGTGCCCGCCACAGGGTGTACACTTTTCCCCGCCCACCCCTTTTTTGCTATGGGAGACTGTGTACGTATCTGTACACATGCTCCCATAGTGTTCAATGGGAGTCCGAGCGATCCAAGTCCGTAAGCATACAGCAGCATCGTACTCGCTCGTTCGGACTCCCGGAGCACTTCTCGCTCAGAAAGCCCTCCGGATCCGAGTCGTACGGAGGGCTTTCCTAGCGAGATCGGAATCGGGCCCTAAAATGTGTTCCACCAGACACTACACCAGAAAAATAAAAAAATGAATCTTCGATTTTTCCTATTTGTAGAGAAATGCCTCGACTGAATATAATAAACGTCGAACCGACTGCACCAACAAAGGAAGAGCTGATTATGCCACTAGGTTTTTTTGGCAAAGTTTAGGGCTTGGTATAGTTTTCATTGTCCAAGGTTATTCTCATGGACATCATGATCATTGGCCCTTCGTAGTTCATGGTCTTCCCTGCTTTTCCTACACCTACGCGCCTATGTGGTATTATCTCGCACATGTAAGTTGGCGTTTGTAAATTGGGAGGATTTTGTGAGTGAGTGGTTCATTTTTTCTCGCGAGTACTGGGAAATAGTTTTATGTTGGTAACTCACAATCATTTTGTATAACTGAATATAAATAACAGCTGCATAAAAAATTACAACTGTACTAGAGTAAAGAAGGAAACACCATAACAAATATAAAGTGGACAAAGTCAAAAAGCTAAAAAGGATTGCTAGTTTTTAAATATTATGCTGCAAGTTGATCATAACATGCTAATATCTTAATCTAAGTTCCCTGTTCTTCCAAGGTCTCTCTAAAGATCAGCGAAAGCCCTGCTGGTGTTAAGAAGTACAGTTACCAATAAAATATTTTATTTCACTCCAAAAATATATATGACATAAGGCTTTCTTATAGTGGGTGTGAAATTAAAAGCGCACCTGCAAAGTAATGTGGGTTTTGACATGCTAAAAATGTGCGATATAAGAAACTGAATAGCAAAGTTGCAAGTGTAAATAAGTCAGGGTTGTGATCTTTGGATTATGCAGCTGGCCCAGAAAGATGGGAAAACGAAAAAACAGTTGAAGATTTATAGAAATATATTTTAGTATAGATGAGCAACTAAGAATGATAAGGATCTTTTTCACTGAGGGATTTTGAGTGGCATCAGATATACAAGGAGAACTATACCTAACTTGTCTATGATGTCACCCAGAACCCGAGAAGGAAAACATCGCTCTTACTCACAGTTTACCCATCTGTACTTTTATGGTACATCTGGCCTCCTCATTCATCTGCACTTGCTTCCAACATAAATGAAATGGGGAGGAGGAGTAATGAGGGAGCCATACATTGCAAGGCATGCTTTTAAATGTTAAAATAGCCAACCCTGGCTTCCTACCACCCACCCCCACCCCCACCACTCTTGACACCCTTGACATAGAACCTTCCCTCCACCACCAACAATTGAAAGTAAAATAACTGGCCTACTGAAACCCACATTAAGCTCCTTCTGCAAATAATTCTCCCCTCTCAAATCCATACATAAAAAAATACCTGGCCTCCTGCCACTGTGCCATCCCGCCATCCTCCCTGCTCAGAGATGTGTGCTCCACTCACATTGAGAGTGGACAGCCAGCAGCAAGTTGACAGTGAGTCTGTGAGAACCACTTGTCAATGCGTGTCGCTTTTTCCTGCCAGTGCAGATCACCAGTGTCCAATGCTGACAAGGGCGAAGATAATGGAAGCAAGCACCATGCAGCCCTTCTTCCACAGCCATGCTGCAGCTTTGCTCGATTGTCTCTAGACCCAGGAGAGGTGGCAGAATAAAGGGAGCACAAGCACTTTCCTATGTGATATCACAACATGGGATAAACATTTTGGTACCCACTGTTGTTATGTCACTGCTGTGACTAACTGGCATTGATCTAATTGTTAATGAAAGAGCCTCCCTTTCGAAGTCAGATATAACTATGTAACAGTAGGTAAAGGAAAGGCTGCTTTTAACTGATTTTTCATTATCATGTCTGGAGTGAAGCTGCTGGACCCTAAATACAACTAGTGTTATGTATCCATTCCTAATGCATGATCCATCATTTTTCCAATTCTTTCCTCTCCTATTGTTATATTCCATATAGGTACCCTATATAGGACCAGGTAACATCGCAACCTTTTACCTACATCCTTCCCTACATTACATACATAACGGTTCTTAGGCACTGACCTTTTACCTAGATATGACACTGCATTCAGAACGCGGGTTTTTCCCTGGTTCGATTCTCATACATTATGCATGAGGCTTCTTGGAAGCACAGCAGGACTAACAGTAGGATTACCATCTCCTGTATAATATCTCTGTATAAAGTTCAGGCCCAACGTCATCCTTTAGGCCGACACAGTAACACAGCAAGGTAGGACCCCTGGGTAGACCTATGGGTATATATACAACACATCTTGCTTAGGAAGACAGAGGAGACCGTGACTTCCCGGCTGACACACTGACCAGAGACGCTGAGGTTCCTGCATGCAGACGCTCCAGCTAGCAGTGGTCTAACATCGCTCGCGGGGTGTCCAACTCGAGACCAGGACGGGATCCCACATTCTCTAAACTCTCAGGTAATGTGGTGGACTAGATCCTCGAGGGATTCTTGGCATAACACCTACATTGATGCTAAGTACATTTAGGTACATCTAGTTAGGGAGGCATCGTAGGAGTACGCACCTTTTATCATTGGTTTTATGTACTTGTATATATTCATGATATTCATGATTTCTGCAAGATGGTAGAACTATACCATCACTTTACTTTCGTAGTACTGCTAATCATATATCTCTGCTACTGTCTAACGGTTGTTGCAGCTCATCTATTCTACACTAGAATAACAACTGTTCAATAAATACTTATTGAAACGCCCAGCCTGTTTATTCTGTGTATCTCTCTGAGACAAACTAAGTGAGCACGAGTGACTGAGCGAAAGGTAGTATATTGTTTCCACGATCCTGGGGGATCACGGTTGTCATGTTCTGAGGTTGCCAGAATCTATTCTGTCCGTGATAAGAGGAGATTATAGTGGCACTGTGAGCTAGCTAATACAGACAGGCTAACGTATCCGGTGGGGGTGCATGGAATCCGTCCGCCACCAAACCCACAGTTTATGTTATCCAAAACGCGCAGATCCTGTATAGGTAATATAGGAACTACACAACATGGCGCCGCCAATGTTGGTTGGGTACTTATTTAACAGTAGAATCTGAGTAGTTCAGTCGTGCTATTCTCAGAGACCCCTACTCACAAACACCAGAGACGTCTGGAGTGGGTGGGCACAAACTCCGCCACAGCTGAGTAGGCTAAAAATCCTATTTATTGGCTGTTGGTTAATCAAGCTTGAAGGACACATTGTTCCTAAAATTGTGCAAAAACACCTTATCTTAGTTCCCTTGGAAAACTTCTTCTTTACAAAATGACTGAGGACAAAAATAACGAAGAATTAGACCCACTGCAACAAAATCTGCCCCTCACAGACGAGGAAGATGCAGACGCAACACAAATTGCACCAATCTTTAGAAATACAGTCACCCTGAAACTACTTGCGCATGGTTTATCAGCTAGGGGTGGCATAGTAGCTTTCGTGATTGAGGCACACGAATCAAACAAAACAGAGGTATTTTATTCGTGGGTTACATTCCCAGCAGCAAATGCAAGAACAAAAACATTTCACTCCTACACGGAAGAAGATGCACCTGCGGAATATTTTCCGTTCGAGGATATAGAGGTTCCGCTCACGTACCAGGAACACTTATACTGGTTTAAAGGTGCCCTACCCCACATAAGAAGAAAAGTAAGACTCGGCCCGCTCGGAAGAGAAGTGGAAACATGGCCAATATTAGCGGCCTACACACCACATCCTGACATTGACACAATGCCACCAGGAGACTTACTCATACAACATAAAGATTTAATTAAAATATACAGAAACTTGACGCAATTCGTCATGAGGACACTTACAGTCCAACCAGCAATAGTTGCAACAAATGGAACTCAAATTCAGGGTACAGCAACTAAAATTACACACAAACATTACACGCGGTAATGGGTAAAATGCCCACAAAACGTGAACAAATACCATTCTGTGAAGCTCAGAAAATAACGCAGCTAGAGGCAGTATTCCCAAATACTACCCCATATGAAAAACACAGAATGCTAACAATCTGCTTGCCCATGGGGATAACACCACAATTAGAGGATTGTACCACTTGGGGTACAGTCTTTGCTGCCATATACACCAGAAGTCAGGGTATCCCGTCATTAGCAGTAGTACCTGATGTATTGAGACAAATACAAAATGAGTATGGAGCAGAACCTGCCCTAAACCTAGGGATGAAGTTACTAGGTAACTATGCCCAGGTACCAGCCATAATACAAGCTAACATTCAGGGGGAAGCAGCTACAGTGGCTATCCGCCAACGCCTAAGGCAGTTCAGTCCTTTAGAACAGGAACACGAACTACCAAAAATAATTGAAACTGCGTATGCAGAATTAGGCAGAGACAGTTTGGGTGGGAAAGCTTTAAAACACAACTGATGGGCGGGCGGTCCTGAAAAGGACACTTCTAAGCAGACACCTACTTCAACAAAGAAGAAGTGGGACAACAAAAAACTACAAAACTTTAAAGGAAACAGATCTCAATCCAGAGGTAGATCTCCTCCACAGGAGCCCTCCGAAAAGAGGTATAACCATAGGAATAATATTAGGAAACCTGACAGGTATCAGGATACTGATACACGTTCCTCTCGTTCCTTTCTGGGTTCATCGAAAAACTCCGAGAGGGAAGGACGGTCAGAAAGACAAGAAGAGCGTACAATGTCCAGAGACAAGCAGCACATTCAGGATTACACTTCAAAAAAAAAGAAGAGAAACCAAAGCAAAAGCCACAGTTCAAAAAGAAGAAAGTTGCAGGTCTAAAGATCAGACATGCCCAGAATTCTGAGGACTCGACTACTGAACAGGGAATGGGCTCTGACGATGCTAGACAGTGTGGCAGAAGTAACAATAGCTCGCCAGAACCTGATGGAATTTCTGGTGACAGCGGACTTGAATGATTATATCACGGAAGAAACACCCGATATTAGGGTAAGTGTCCCACATAAAGTATATGAAATAACGCTCCAAATGGAGGGGGACAAATGTAGAACAGTAAGAGGTCTCTTTTGGGAGAACCTGACATTTGGCTATGATATTTTATTAGCTGAACAAGATTGGCTGCCAGCATTCGTCATGGATTGCCCTAAAGGAGAAACGGTAATTCTTCCGGCCTTCTCAGACAATATTCCCAGGCACTTACAACACACTTATGCGCAGGAGTGGGCGGTAGCCCAGGCTCCGGCATTATATAAAAATCATGTTGGATGAGATGAGGATTCCACCCACCACATAATTCCTATAAAAAATACTCCAGCTGCATAGAGGCAGTATCCAATAAAGCAAGAAGCTAAAAAACAGGTCAGGGAGATCTTAGATCAACTTGAATACCAGGGTGTGATTGAAACTTGCACCTCACCAATGAACAATCCTTTGTTTCCTGTCATGAAACTTGACAATTCATATCGTCTAGTTTTAGATTACAGACATTTAAACACTTGCACTAAAACATTTGCAGTCCAAAAAGTACACAGTGCCGCATTAATGAATAACATTGTGCGGAAAAAATATAAAACGACACTTGATATCTCAAATGGATTTTTCTGCCAAAATATAGCACCTGAAAGCAGGCATCTAACAGCCTTCTCAGCGCTAGGGACACAGCGTCAATTTTGTCGACTCCCCCAGGGGTATAAGAACAGCCTGGGGTTGTTTTCGGCCAGAGTAACTGAGTTACTTCAAAAATTGGATGAAGAGGCATTGTCCTATGTGGATGATATTTATCTAATGGACGATGACCTAGAGGAGCACTTGAACAGAGTGAATACCATTATTTTGGGATTTGCATCTGAGGGATACAAATTCAACTTTAAAAAATCATATATTGCCCACCTCAGTGTCCTGTTTTTAGGAGATGAGCTTTCAAGTGAATGAAAAAGCCTGGCAGCCAATTTTTTAGAAAAATGCGCGTTGCTCCAACCTCCAAAATCATTGAAAAATTTACAGTCAATCCTGGGATTCCTAAATTTTGGTAGAACATACATTTTGGATTACGCAGAAAGAGTAAAACCTTTCTACGACTTAATAACACCTGATTTTTCAGTAAAACAATGGACACAGGAACATACAGATACACTTCCTTCCTTACAAGCTCACATGATAGCTTCAAACACTTACTTATACGCATGAACGTACGCAACCTGGTGATCCGTATAGTTGCGGGTCAATCTGGGTACACCTATCTAACATTTAATGAAGGTGAGACAGTGCCAATTGCATACAAATCACATTTGTACACAAATGCTGAGATGAGCTTCGCATCTACAGAAAAGTTTCTGACAGCAGTACAGACTGCTGTAGTGAGAGAAAGAGCACTGGCTCAGGGGAAACTAATAATAGTAGTGACTCCGGTTCGACCCTTAGAGGCTGCGACAAAGGCAAGCGTTCCTAATGCTAAAGCCTTACATACAATGGGCTAATTCTCTCACTGCAACAGATGTAGAATACAGGTACGACCCAAATTTAAAGACACAAGCATTCCTGCAATACGAACAAGAATATCCTCTACCAAATGAAATAATGCCTCTAGATCAGTATGAATATATCGTTTACACTGACGGATCTGCTCAACCGGCCATAGGTAGTAAGCAACAATATAGCGCAGCATGTGCAATTGTTAAAGGTCGCATGCGAAATGGAAAATTCCACCCCAGTTGCACAAAAAAGCAGTCTCTAGGAGACTGCATGGCACAGCTGGCAGAGTTAAAAGCACTGATACTGGCACTGGTAAATACGGATCGGGAATTCCCCACACTAATTGTGTGCAATTCCTTTTACTGTGTGCAGTCATATAATGAATATTTGCAATACTGGGTTCAAAACGGGTTCAAAGATGCAAAAGGTGGCACAATTAAGCTATGGGAACAGGTAGTGGAGTTGAAAACCGAACTACCGTAGGCTCATGTGATACATACACTGAGTCATCAGCGTGATGCCGTTCATGTTGAAGGGAATTCATTGGCTGATGAAGCTGCAAAGGGGGCTGTACGCACGGCTTCCGTAGCTGCAATCACTCGTTCTAAAACGAGAATAGACGGTGATTATGGTAGCTAATAATGCAACCCGCAAAAACAGTGGAGCAGTACCGAAAAGGTTTCCACTCAAGTACTCCTACAAGTTAGATGCCAAAAACATTCCATTTGCTCAGATTCCTGGAGTGGGGGATAGAGTAATTCCAAACATGGATCGTAGGTTAGGTTTAATTCTAGTAGCACACGAAGGGATGGGTTCTGTACAAGCAGGAGCTGCGGCAACAGTTTCTTTTCTGAAACAAAGCTATTGGTGGCCAGGATTAACAAAGCAGACCAAAGACTTCGTCTTAAACTGTGACATCTGTCAACAGATAAATGGAGCCGCCGTAGCTCACCCAGCCCAGGTCCCATTATTAGACAGCATCAGACTGACCATTCGCATGCACTTACCTGGACCACTGCGGCCCCTTAAAATGTGAAGGGGCTTACAAGTATATCATGGTTGCAGTGGATTCCTGCTCGAGATTCCTATGGGGGTGGCCCCAACGCTCGGTTGACACTCGAACTGTTATAAAAGATTTGCGAGTCTTTATAGGGACATACGCAATTGGCACATTACATTCTGACCAGGGCCCTGCGTTTAGCTCTCAGGCTTACATGGAGGCCATGCGAGGATTGGGTGTAGCATTGTGGTACTCATCTCCGTACCATCCTGAGGGAAATTCGGTAGTGGAGAGAAAAAACCGAGACTTAAAGCAATCTTTAACAGCTAGAGTATTAGGCACGGGTGAAAGGTGGGTAAAACATCTGTATGGAGTCCAGCGTGCTCTTAACAATTTGTCAAGTAGTTCTCTAGGGGGAGTCACTCCATATGAGGTCCTATTTGGGACAAGAATGTGGGTACCTGATCTTGATTGTGAAGGCACAGTGGCGGATGAAAAGCCTTTTGACATCCATGATCGTTTGGCTGTTTTACAGGACAAAATGAATCCAGGACACAACAAAGTAATGTCCACCTGAAGCAGACCGCCACTGGGGAAGTCAAATCAGTCACGGCAAGACCTGTCTGGATCCCAAAAGTCGTGAATCTGGTCAGAGAGAAGATAGTGGACAAAAAAGAATTTGGGCCATCATACAGAAAACCTGTTCCGGTCCTAGCAATTGAAGGAACAAGAACTGTACTTCTACCGCCTCTTGCCGGAAAAAAGGAGAAAAGATTTGTCTCAATTGAGCTAATCAAACCACACCATGTAGCCGATACTAAGCAGTAGGCCATGTGGACTCCAAAGTAGCAGTCGCCCTCCTCTTGCTACAATTCAAGAAGTTCAAACAGAAAGACTCATCACGTTTGAAGAGCCTCCAACACAGAATGAAGGACTATGCAACAATGCTCTGGAACTCGTTCCTCTTGAACCAGAAGTTCAACTTCAAAATCAAACTCAAAATCAAAGACAACTCGCTATTCGACCAAATACAGATGTCTATGTCAACATGCCTCGACAAGAGCAAAGTACGATTTCAACTAATCCTGATGCAATACCAACAATTGATCGAACTGCTTCTGGCTACCTCATAAACTTTGACACGTATTCTTTGGATCCAAGCAAACCTGAAACGACACCAGCCCAAAAATCACGCAAACTGCAAATAAAAGACTTTCTGAACTTTCTTAAAAAGACTTACCTGGTGTCACCCTGGGTAGAACTATGGATAATCACTGGGATACTTTTCTTTCTTTTCTGGGTAGGCTTGGTAATAGTTTTTACTATGCTTATTAATCGGAAATACATTCGGCAAAGCTCTGCAGCCCAAAAGGTGAACTTACTTTTAAAACCACACCAATCATCTCATCGAGAACAAAGAGACTTGTCATCAGCGAACATTACAGCAGTTCCTATACCTGATAGTATAGTGTGGGACAAGGTTGATTTCGATATATTTGGTCCGACTGAAATTTTAAGAATTCCACATTTATTTAAAATATCATTGAGTGATATCATTACCTCCAGTACATTTTCCGATGATTGGGATTTTGAAACTGTTAATAACCTGTTATCTGATTTGGAAAAATCTGCTGCGTTTTCTAATAGTGAAACATTGGAAAGCACATCAGATTTCGAGAGTATGTATTGTTATCAACACTATGGTCATCAATTTTTTGCATAAATCTGCTAATCCTAGATATGTGTTCACATACCACCAGTGGGAACATTGTCCAACACCGCCGAAAGGCAGTTCAAAAACATTTACACAGAAGTTTCCATATTTTTCGGGGTTTAATATGTCTGACCCAGCCATATTATTATAAGGTTGCACCAACATCAGCACAGAAAAATATGTTGAGAAACACCAAACAGATTTACTCTGCTGCTTTTATTGCCCAGTTGTCTGAACAAGGTTTCGACTTATGGAAAGACACCATAGACTTAAAATCAGTCTGGGGTACTAGAGAATGGCAAGTTCAGGGAAGAGAAGCTTTGTTAGAGCATGCCTCATCCCTCAACAAATCATGTTTTTGAACGAGACAGTGGAACAGACGTCTTGCCTTGGACTAGCTAAGAGCAAAGACTTGAACACACCTCGGGTGCCGACTCCATCACACACTGAGGGCAACAACACATCACAGGAAGAAATTACAGTAGATGACATCATACAATACAACAGATCAGACCCAGATTGGAAAAAATGGTTGATTTGGCCCACAGACACTAATAGTTGTCAGGCAAGATTCATGGGTAAAACCGAAGGGCTTAGTATCCATAGGCCAGATCCACGTTATGTACAGAGACAACATCCAGGGGTAGTGACATCCTACAGTGTTGGGAAGTTGTGCCTTGATTGGCTAAAAACCTCAACACTCACACAGGTGAAACAACACTTATCCTTACTGTCACAGGATGTGGATCTTAGGGATTTTTTAATGGGTCCCAGGAAGCCACGTCAGAAACGTTTCTATTATGCTGTCTACAATGAAATTTGGAAAATATCCCAACAAGAGGCCGCAGAGAGGTTACGGGAAATAGACCGTATAAATCTAGAAAAATCTCTAGCAGTACTAGACAATGGGTTAACCACATTGCCCTCCAGGATATATTCCTTAGGCAACATTGTATCTTCTGCGATAGACATACTAGAACAAGATTTGGCCATATTACAACACGGGCAATCAAAGTTACTTTCTATTATGTTGTTAAGCTGGACGCTGCAATCTTTGCGTGCAGGCTCTGTGCCTTGGCCTTTTCCCTGCAGCACGTCTCTGTTTTCTGAATATAATCTAACAGATAAACAGATAGAAATGGCACAAAGGGCAGCAAAATATACAAATCTGCATATCGAAAAACTGGATAGATTACCATTCACAGTAGCAGAATCTCCGTCCACGGAAAGGCTAATCCATGGCCACATAGCTCTACCGGTCACTGCTTTTCAGTTTCAATATTGCCTTGAACAAAAGCAGGCAGGCAGATATGAAGAAATGAGTAAGGAATACATTAAGGAATCTTGGGAATTACCATACAGATTTCGATGCCGGAGTGGGGATCAAGAAGTGTTTCTGAGCGGTACAGACTGCAAGAATGCTTTAAGTGGATCACTCATATGCCAGGGTATAATGTTGCATGGAGCTTGTAATGGTTCTGTAGCAAACTTGTCCTGTCATTTGAAGGGTGCCCCAGTGTGCAGTGATTACTCCAAAAGAAACAATTGATGGACGGAATACTGGACAATGCAAATATTCACCCCCAGTCACAAGGATCTGGGTTAAATCCATCATTCTTTTGCTCACCACACCACCCCAGTTTGGACCCAGCCATATGCAAATCAATCTTGACCCTGTTCCTTGTGGGAACAGTCCAGCCCGAACTGCCAAGCCAGGTCCTCCCTGGACCGAAAACAAGCATCCTGGGACTGGTTTCAGAGCATCACCCTTCATCAGCCAGGCTAGCTTGAATCCAGTGGTGTAGTGAGCACGGGACCCGCGTCTGGGCATACCCTTCCCACTTAGGGCGACAAATGCAAAAGAAACAATTGATGGACGGAATGCTGGACAATGCAAACATTCACCACAAGTCACAAGGATCTGGGTTAACTCCATCATTCTTTTGCTCACCACACCACCCCAGTTTGGACCCAGCCATATGCAAATCAGTCTTGACCATGTTCCTTGTGGGAACAGTCCAGCCCGAACTGCCAAGCCAGGTCCTCCCTGGACCGGAAACAAGCATCCTGGGACCGGTTTCAGAGCATCACCCTTCATCAGCCAGGCTAGCTTGAATCCAGTGGTGTAGTGAGCACGGGACCCACGTCTGGGCATACCCTTCGCACTTAGGGCGACAAATGCAAAAGAAACAATTGATGGACGGAATGCTGGACAATGAAAACATTCACCCCCAGTCACAAGGATCTGGGTTAAATCCATCATTCTTTTGCTCACCACACCACCCCAGTTTGGACCCAGCCATATGCAAATCAGTCTTGACCCTGTTCCTTGTGGGAACAGTCCAGCCCGAACTGCCAAGCCAGGTCCTCCCTGGACCGGAAACAAGCCTCTGGGACCGGTTTCAGAGCATCACCCTTCATCAGTCAGGCTAGCTTGAATCCAGTGGTGTTGTGAGCACGGGACCCACGTCTGGGCATACCCTTCCCACTTAGGGCGACAAATGCAAAAGAAACAATTGATGGACAGAATGCTGGACAATGCAAACATTCACCCCCAGTCACAAGGATCTGGGTTAAATCCATCATTCTTTTGCTCACCACACCACCCCAGTTTGGACCCAGCCATATGCAAATCAGTCTTGACCCTGTTCCTTGTGGGAACAGTCCAGCCCGAACTGCCAAGCCAGGTCCTCCCTGGACCGGAAACAAGTATCCTGGGACCGGTTTCAGAGCATCACCCTTCATCAGCCAGGCTAGCTTGAATCCAGTGGTGTAGTGAGCACGGGACGCACGTCTGGGCATACCCTTCCCACTTAGGGCAACAAATGCAAAAGAAACAATTGATGGACGGAATGCTGGACAATGCAAACATTCACCCCCAGTCACAAGGATCTGGGTTAAATCCATCATTCTTTTGCTCACCACACCACCCCAGTTTGGACCCAGCCATATGCAAATCAGTCTTGACCCTGTTCCTTGTGGGAACAGTCCAGCCCGAACTGCCAAGCCAGGTCCTCCCTGGACCGGAAACAAGCATCCTGGGACCGGTTTCAGAGCATCACCCTTCATCAGCCAGGCTAGCTTGAATCCAGTGGAGTAGTGAGCACGGGACCCACGTCTGGGCATACCCTTCCCACATAGGGCGACAAATGCAAAAGAAACAAATGATGGACGGAATGCTGGACAATGCAAACAATAACCCCCAGTCACAAGGATCTGGGTTAAATCCATCATTCTTTTGCTCACCACACCACCCCAGTTTGGACCCAGCCATATGCAAATCAGTCTTGACCCTGTTCCTTGTGGGAACAATCCAGCCCGAACTGCCAAGCCAGGTCCTCCCTGGACCGGAAACAAGCATCCTGGGACCGGTTTCAGAGCATCACCCTTCTTCAGCCAGGCTAGCTTGAATCCAGTGGTGTAGTGAGCACGGGACCCACGTCTGGGCATACCCTTCCCACTTAGGGCGACAAATGCAAAAGAAACAATTGATGGACGGAATGCTGGACAATGCAAACGTTCACCCCCAGACACAAGGATCTGGGTTAAATCCATCATTCTTTTGCTCGCCACACCACCCCAGTTTGGACCCAGCCATATGCAAATCAGTCTTGACCCTGTTCCTTGTGGGAACAGTCCAGCCCGAACTGCCAAGCCAGGTCCTCCCTGGACCGGAAACAAGAATCCTGGGACCAGTTTCAGAGCATCACCCTTCATCAGCCAGGCTAGCTTGAATCCAGTGGTGTAGTGAGCACGGGACCCACGTCTGGGCATACCCTTCCCACTTAGGGCGACAAATGCAAAAGAAACAATTGATGGACGGAATGCTGGACAATGCAAACATTCACCCCCAGTCACAAGGATCTGCGTTAAATCCATCATTCTTTTGCTCACCACACCACCCCCATTTGGACCCAGCCATATGCAAATCAGTCTTGATCCTGTTCCTTCTGGGAACTGTCCAGCCCGAACTGCCAATCCAGGTCTTCCCTGGACCGGAAACAAGCATCCTGGTACCGGTTTCAGAGCATCACCCTTCATCAGCCAGGCTAGCTTGAATCCAGTTGTGTAGTGAGCACGGGACCCACGTCTGGGCATACCCTTCCCACTTAGGGCGACAAATGCAAAAGAAACATTCAGGCTACTTTCAAATGGGAATTACTTGATGCTGAACAGTCAAGGCTGCTGTGGCATGCTCCCGGGCATCGCATATCTGGTAACCGTGAGCTCCAGGGTTACTTGTTGTATGCAAGTATTGTTTCCACCGACAGATACAGTCAGGGAGGCGCCGTTATGGCCTTCACTGAATGTTTCCTTAATACGGTTTGATACTCTAAGCAGAATGAAAGCCATGCTTCTACAGAAGTCTGTGCCCTTAACCTCCGCTCGAGAGACTTTTGATCTCCAAATCGCAAGGTCTTCGGCAGAGATACAGGCGCTCATTCATACAAACTGCCCTTTCAATTTCGCAGAAACAGTAAATTGTATCTTTGGATACGACAGGCATAGTCCACCTATTTAAGACCATAGGTTCTGGACTTCTGAGCACCTTTCAGACGGTGCTTGGAGTTATACCAAACTTCATACACTCCGTATTCGGAAGCTTCTTTGGAGGACTTCAGCTGATCCTGTTTCTAATAGCAGGTATCCTGATTGTTTTCTATTTGCTTCGCAATGGACGTCCCAGTCATTTCTATTTGCTACGCAATGGACTTCCCAGTCACCAAGGCAATGGAAAGAACACTCCTGGAGCGTAAATACCGTGACCGCATGGTACAACTTCTAGGCATGCCTCGCCTAAGAGAACTAAGTGAATCTTGGTTCTTGTCATTTTGATCGGTCTGGATAGACTGCATCTTACCTGTCCTCCGCTGCCTGTTTTGTGGAGAACAATGCATGTTAGACCTTTGTTTGAGACTACCATCATGTGCGCCACCAGACGTGAATGCGTTACTGGACCCGATAACGGCCCATGTTCTGCAATGTCCTCAGCGTATTCCAATGTTGATGGCGGCATTCCTTGAGCCACCACGGGTAGTCACTTCACCTGTTGGTATGAACACCGGCTCCTCCTCTGACACCCAGGCTTTGGACGTTCCACAGGCTGTCCCAGCACCGGCTGTGGACAGCGTTGAACATCTGTGCTCAATTGATGTGCTCTGCGAGGGCCGTCTACTGCGGAAGCAAGCAACGAAAATGTTGCATCTACCAGCCAGGACACATAAACATTTGAACTCATTTGGCTCGTCGTGTGCTGGGAAAAATTAGCCCTTTTTCTAAACAAGCTCAAATCTGGAACTTTGAAACTAAATTGACTTTCCTTTCATTTTTTGGCTATACATGGCTTTTTTAATGCTTGTAGTAGTCCGAACTATAAATCATGGACACTTTTAGAGCTGGAAACATTTCCTTTTAAATTTTTTAATGTTTTTAGAATTTTTCAGAATTTTTTAAAAACATTTTAGCTAAAGAAATGTTTTTATAAACTTTGTGCGTATCACTATCTAGTCATGTTAGTAGTACAGTAATAGGTTACATATGTTGTCCATTCGGAAGAGGAGTGGGTGTTATATTCCATATAGGTACCCTATATAGGCGCAGGTAACATCGCAACCTTTCCCTACATCCTTCCCTACATTACATACATAACTGTTCTTAGGCACTAACCTTTTACCTAGATATGACACTGCATTCAGAACTCAGGTTTTTCCCTGGTTCGATTCTCATACATTATGCATGAGGCTTCTTGGAAGCACAGCAGGACTAACAGTAGGATTACCATCTCCTGTATAATATCTCTGTATAAAGTTCAGGCCCAATGTCATCTTTTAGGCCGACACAGTAACACAGCAATGTAGGACCTCTGGGGAGACCTATGGGTATATATACAACACATCTTGCTTAGGAAGACAGAGGAGACCGTGACTTCCCGGCTGACACACTGACCAGAGACGCTGAGGTTCCTGCATGCAGACGCTCCAGCTAGCAGTGGTCTAACATCCCTCGCGGGGTGTCCAACTCAAGACCAGGACGGGGTCCCACATTCTCTAAACTCTCAGGTAATGGGGTGGACTAGATCCTAGAGGGATTCTTGGCATAACACCTACATAGATGCTAGGTGCATTTAGGTACATCTAGTTCGGGAGGCATCGTAGGAGTACGCACCTTTTATCATGGGTTTTATGTACTTGTATATATTCATGATATTCATGATTTCTGCAAGATGGTAGAACTATACCATCTCTTTACTTTCGTAGTACTGCTAATCATATATCTCTGCTACTGTCTAACGGTTGTTGCAGCTCATCTATTCTACACTAGAATAACAACTGTTCAATAAATACTTATTGAAACGCCCAGCCTGTTTATTCTGTGTATCTCTCTGAGACAAACTAAGTGAGCACGAGTGACTGAGCGAAAGGTAGTATATTGTTTCCACGATCCTGGGGGATCAGGGTTGTCATGTTCTGAGGTTGCCAGAATCTATTCTCTCCGTGATAAGAGGAGATTATAGTGGCACTGTGAGCTAGCTAATACAGACAGGCTAACGTATCCGGTGAGGGTGCACGGAATCCGTCCTCCACCAAACCCACAGTTTATGTTATCCAAAACGCGCAGATCCTGTATAGGTAATATAGGAACTACACAACACTATTTGTTAAGGTTGGCATTATGTCAGGCACCTTTAAGTGCACTGTTTTCTAAGTAATACTACTCACTACCACTAGGAGTGACAACAATGGATTTTTTCTGTTAAACTAAATTGCTTTTTTAAGGAATTAAATTATTGTAGTTCTTTTGGTGAGTGAGTTGTGTAGCTATGTAAATCAAGAGTTCCATTAGAATAAAGGTAAACATAATTTTTTATTTTTTATTTAAAGAATTACTAGTGCATAGTTTGGAGAAAGTGTATTATTGATTGGTGTGGATGGAAGTCCACCACAAGTAGTAAGGTCACTATCTTGTTAAGTCCTGTTTAAGGTTTCAATAATTAAATCTGAGCTCAAGCCTTGGCACTTATGGTAGGGAGCAGACAGGGTTAACTTTAATAAAATACGTAAAGCATTTAGAAGTATCAACAACTCATAAGCCCAATCGAATAAAAATCTCACTCCAATTTATAACAGAGAATACTTTAATGAATAAAATTACACTAAAATGACAAAAATCCAATTAGAGGAACCAAAGATATGAATTTCTAAAGTTTTAAGTAAAAATAGAGCTAAAAATACTCAATGGTCCTAGTAGCTAGGGGCCTAGACCTAATTTCAGGTTTAGGCCTCAAGCGTTGGTCAGATGCAGCAAACAGGTTCAAACATGTCAGAGGTTTCATCTTGGAACTTGGTCTTTTTTCTGGAATTCAAAAACATACTGCAGGGCTAGGCAGAAGACTGTATATGAGAAGGGCTCCATGATGTCAGATAGGCATTGGCCAAGGTCCCGGTGAAGCCTTTGGTTATGGCAGGAGAAGCTCAGGGTGAAACAATTAGAATTTCACACTAAGGGAAGCCCTGTCGCCAGTTGGATACTTTTGGTGCCTTCGCCCGGTCAAGATGTCTACTTTGAGATTTGGCCTCTTTTTCAGAGCTTGAAATCCTCCAGCATGGCAAGGCTCCAGGCCATATCAGAAGAGGGCTCCAGGATGCTAGATATTTTCTCTGCAAAGTCAAGCTGAATCAGATTTTCTGCTGCTGAAAATCTCTAAGTAGTGGAAACCAGTCTCTTCAGCCCAGCAGCAACACACCTTGGGCAGATCTGCTTGGCAGATTTGTCCTGGTCTTTCGGTGGTCTACAAATCCAAAAATATTTTAAGTCCCATGTTTTCAGGGATGTTGGAGGAGTCCAGTTGCACACAGCCAAGGTTTCCGGGACTTCAGGAACAGTACTTGTGGGTCAAGACACACTCTAGCAGAGGCCACCAGCAGGATCCAGTTGGAACTGGTCAGCTGGGCTCTTCTAGGCAAAGGCCTCTTGCAGCTTGTTGTGACCCAGCACCTTAAACAGAAGGTAAGCCAACTGACCTTTTGAATCTACATCTTTGGCCTGGCTACAAATGGGAGCAGGTGTAGCCCTTCACATCTCCTTATAGGTCTCTAACAGAAGATGCAGTCCTTCTGTTCTTCTACATACCCAGTAGTGTTCTGAAGAAGGTGCCTTGAGTATCACATTTATGCCTGGCCCTTGTTTGTGGGTGGGAGTGACTCCAGCCCCTCCCTAAAAAAATGAGTAAAAGTACTCAGAGGAAACCCTACCCACCTCTACAGCAGTTCCTGTGTACCCTACTTCAAACAATGCTACAGTGTTGCTCACTCACTAACTTGAAGATAGATAAACCCTTCTCCCCTTGTGCAGAGCCTGTGAAGAGTTGTGGACAGGGTAATGAGGTGTCCCCTCCTTCTTAGTCATTCCATACCACTTCTGGGGACAGCTTTCTCCCCACTGGGGTTTGTGCCTGATGATTGGTAGGACAAACGAAGGTGCCTGTGCATATGTCATCTGACATCTACTTGTGACAGGGGAGGCCCATTTGAAGTAAATTTTGCACTGCACCACTGGTCTTCCTGCCAGAGGAACAAAACACCTCCTAACCCCAGACCATTGTCTCTACTCTGGGAGAAGTTTTCACACCTTATCAGTGCCATTCACCAGGTGTGGGACAGTCAGGGGCTAATGCAAATTAGCCTTCAGAAGCTTCAGGCAAAGAGAAGGCAACTTTCTAAAAGTTGTTTTCCCTTATTATTTATAAAAATCTGACTTTGCCATTGAGTTGAGCTTTTGATAAATATTAGAACAGCCATTGAATTATTTTTCTAGCTGATCCCTAGCCTTAGATAGCAGAATTAATATTTAATATTGCTTCACAGTGTTCGCCCATGGGAAAGCCAGGCTTCCCATAGTGAAAATAGCTTTTGGGGGTATGTCACTGTAAAGACATGTTAACTTAAACTTTTTACTTGTCCTACTTTTAAATACCATACACCCTGCCTTGTGGTCTTCAAGGTATACCTATGAGAGGCTTATTAATATATAATAGAAAGGGGTCTCTCCTGTCAAAATGGTTTAATTTGACAGGCCAGGTCGCAGTTTTGAAACTGCAGCAGACAGGCTACAATGTTAGCCTGGAGTCATGTTTGTCTTCTCACATTAGTGGATGGCAAAGTAGTGCTACAGTCCATAGGTGGCATTTACCTTTCCCTGCTATAATTGTATTCTGGAACACCATATACTATGGCCTTGTAGGAATGTTAAATATGCCAAATAGGGTTGAGGCATTTTTATCTGTGGGTGGGCGTAACTTATGTAATCATGTGTATTGCCTAGAAATTCCAGGAGATTAAGCTTGAATTATGCAAGAAGAGTAATTATGCGTTTAGCGCAATGTTTTAGTGCAAAAATGACTCCTCACATCCAAAATGGACACAAGGATGCATTTTGCACTGAGAAATAGTGCTAAATGCAACAGAAGATAAATAGCGAGTGTGAGCGTCCGCCCGCATTTGCTAAATGTGCTCTTGGGGTAGGAATTTCCCCCTTTTTACTACTGACATTTAGAGCTATTTTCTTTGTGCAAAATGCACGCTTGCGTCCAAAATAGATGTGAGGATGGATTTTGCGCTAAGAAATAGGGCTAAATGCAGCAGAATATATGAAACCTTCTACTTTTATCTATCCTTCAGCAAATGCTTTCTTAGGTCCTGTGGATGTTAATTGGAAGGGGATGGTGTCCACGGTTGTCTGGGCAAAAGAGTGCTTTGTTACAATCCTCGTGTCTTACAATTTGCAGAGAGCAATGCAACTCCTTGCTGCGGCCACAATTGTTAATGACAGCTCCTGTTTGTTAGAAAGGAAATCAGGCATGCAAAGTTTTGATAGAGCTAACCATCCATGTACTAATGCATGCACTCCTGGTCCGCGCCTATTGCTATGGAGTTCATGTGGTTAACAGGTGAGCTTCTATAGGATTTAATTTACCCCCAGTGATTTCTGATATTTTAAATGCTTGAGCTCTGTGACATGTCTTCCTATGGGGATAAAAGTATTGCTGCTAGACAGCAGAGGGTTGATGGTAGAGTATTCAGTATGGCTCGAGTTGCAAATAAAGGTACCTAATGTATTAGAGCAGCTGCTTTCCTGAATGGTTCTGCGGAATCTGATACCGCTCAGAAGAATGGACTTTTTCATAAACAATTCAAAAGGCTGTCTTATTTGGCCATGAGCTGTGAGAGATATTGAAGAAGGCTTGCAACAATGGGAAGCATCTGTTCTAAGCAAATTAGAGTTGGTCTCTGTACCTTGCCACAGGTCTGATCATAAGGCATCCAATTATGTGTCAAAGTCCTGTCAACATAAGGCTGCATTCTCTGGGGTGAACATGGTAGGTCTTGCTTTCAGTACTTGGCTCAACACACACTTCGTCCTTTCCAACTTTGCAATGCAAGTTCTTGGACCACAATGTTCTTGGATCCATGTTGTAGTCTTGTTGGGCTTTTCAAGCCTCTATAGTGAGTATTAATGGGTGATGGACAGAATTTCTAGCGGTCTCCTCAGATTCCATTTCTCTGACAAAATACTTGGTGCCAGAATTTGCAAAAAAGATAGCATTGGAGGCTATGGTACAGTGCCAAGATATCTATTTTTCTGGTACCTTGAGGAGAAAAGGGATTTGGGATTTATACTGTAATTGTTCTGGTAGCAAATGTTAGTGGTGGTTTGATAGATGAGAACCCTAAAAAAGCTCAACTGGTTTAATATAGTGGCTTGCTTCAAGAGAGAAACTATCCAGGATTCATCGTCATGGATTCTCTCAAAGATTGGATGAGAATGACAACTTTTCACTCACAGATAGGAGTGGGCAAAGTAAAAACCTTTGATTCCAAAGATGAGCAAAGTCTGAAACTTGACACTGGTAAAGGCACACCTGTCCAGTTTCACCATGGCAAAGTTTCTGCGCCCACTCAAGCATTTGTGGTAGTTCAAGAAGGTGCTGCAACTGTTCATTATTTCAGTCATATATTCACTGGGCAAAATTACATACATCATTGGGTTTTGTTTCAGTGTTGGATCATTCTTTGTCTTATTTTTTGTCTATGATTCTGGATTTTTTACTGGTAAAATTTCATAAAATGTGGGCCAGGGTTTCTCAGAAGCTCCAATAGCCTACTCGACATGACTTTCTCTCACCCTTGGAATGGTTTAGCGGTGTATACGTCTTTTGTTCCTAAAGAATTAGCGTTGGGTTGCATTGGGTTGCATTGGGTTGTTCTGGTTCCTTCATGGAACTTGACCTTGGATGTGTTGGTGCTTTGAGCTGCATCCTTTATGCCTCTGCCCCACTTGAACTTTTTATTTTCAAAACCACATTTTCTTTCAATAACATCTTTATAAGTGACTAGGGCCATTGGTCTATGCTAAGCCTTATCAGTGGGTTCATCTCATCTCCCAAGCTCTCTGTATTAGGCTAGACCTTTTTATAAAGATCTTGATGACTTTTGTCTGGGACATTAGGTGCATCTACCAAAAACCATGGATCAGAGTTTCAGGTGTTAGTGGGTTTGGATGCGTGAGCATGAGATCTAAAACATCTGTATTGAAGAGATATTTTCAGGCAATGTGAGGATCTTCTTGTTAATTTTGGGCACATCTATAAGTGTTGTGGTCTACCCACATCCACACGTAATCAGTGAGTGGGGTGCAGACCTATGCATTGGTCAGTCAGGAGCTTGGTTCCTTTGTGCAAGACTGATTTCCTGAGTCGGTTTTGCTGGGTTGACAGATTCATATCTCTATGATGGCAGTTCTTCTGTTTGCTATACCACTACTGTACATTAATTTGTAATTACTGTTTGTGGGTGGGGATTGAAGGGAGAGTTTGCTATTATTAGAACGTCAAACTGATATGTACTGTTCTCGAGATCTATGAGATCCAGAGTCAGGCATTAGAAAGGGAAACCGTACAATAGATCAGGCATCAAATTTGATTGGATGACAAATTTGTAAATCTGCAATCTATTTTATCTTATGACTGCATAAGATGAGGTATTAGGAGCAAACTATCCATGCTCATGTCATATTTGATTATTAGCCTGGGGCAAATAGAGATTATCAACTTCATGCATAATATGACCACAGCAAGTATGGGAATTGACATGGATGGCAATCTAAATAATGAAACTCATATAGTAAAAGCAAGAAGACAGGGATGTCCATAAGCTCCTAAGTTGTTTACCAATTCTATTTCCAGTCAAATTATGAGCTCTATGGGCCCATATTCCTTTGATGAATTGTATCCAAGATATTCTTCAGCTGTATGAGAACATCACTGTCATGTGCTCACATATGACATACAGCCTACAGAAGCTGCTCTTAAGTTTTGAATGATTCTGTAGGAACAAGAGTCTGGTTAGTCTGATTTTAAATATTAGATATTGGTTGTCGGAAAGAGGCAAACTAAGAGGAGGCAAATGAGTCAGGTAGGGGAGAAAATGGAACAGGTGATTTTGTTTGATTATTTAGCTTGTCGGTTCTGTGTGCCAGGGAATGAGAAATGATCAGATCTCTAAATCATGGAATTCCTTGGCTGCTTCAACCAAAGGGGCTGTGGTTCATTCAGTAAACAATTGGGGGCTGTACACTCTCAGCTGCATAAATGGACACAATGTCAAGCTTTTGGCAATTCTCTAATGTGGGCCAGAAAACTGGAGACATCAGAATATGGAGTCTTTACAAACATTTAAGAACAGACATCTGAACACTATTATTAAACTTTTGCAACGACCTTTAAACTTATCTCTATATAGAAATCTTGGTATGCAGAGAATAGAAAGTCAGACTAAATATCTGAGTTGGGACTAACCTGAACAGCTTTCAGTACAGAGCATTCTTTTGGCAAGTGAAGGGGCAGCCCATATTCTGTTGTTCAATTATTTTTAATAACTTCATCAAGAACGTTATTTACACCTTGGGCATGTCATATATTTGCCATATGACAGAGATATTACTGAGATCAGATGTTGTGTTATTGGAAATAAAGTTGGACAAAATGTTGTGTTTGTTGATTTTTTTTAGACAGTTTTTTCTTCTAAGAAAGTTTTGGTTCTATTGCCAAATTAAGCCTAACCCAAGAAGTGAATCTGATATATAGGTCCCCCAGAAATTAGGACTTTCTATACCATTTTTAGATGGATTCTCCTTTTAGCGAGCACTAATCAATCAATCAATCAGAGTTGGCAAAGTGCAACTACTCACCCGTGAGGGTCTCAAGGCGTTGGATGCCGGAGGGGGCGGCTCCGTTGAGTGCTGGGGTCAACCGAAGAGCCCGGTCTTGAGGTCCTTCCTGAACTGGGGCAGTGTGGGGGCTTGCCAGAGGTGGAGGGGGAGGTCATTCCCAATAATATGGGTATACAAACAAGGCTCACTGGATCTACCCCCTTCTCTGAAGTTTCCAGAAGACACTTTTTTAAAGGAATGTGCAGGAAAGGAAGTTGGGTGACACAAGCTGTACACTGTTTCTTTATGACAGAGAAGAGTTTTGGGACTTTTGCTGTTGCAAGGTTTGCCTAGTTAGTTATCCTACCAGTGATTGCCTTATAAGTGTCTTTCCATGACAGATATATGAAGTGCCTTCTGATCATGACAGCGGCATTTTATAATGACTGTCTATATGATTTGGATACTTGATTGGATTCTTTTAGTATACAGATCGTGCATATTTTGTATTAAATACATGGTAAAGTTATTGAACCCTTTGCTAGTATGCATATTACATTGTGTATCCAAGTCAGTCAAGTCAAAAAAGCTTTATTCGATATAAATATCATAAAAGCATCGAACATTTCATCAGTACCAATGATAAAAAGAATGCAATCTATTATTAGAATATAAAACTGCGGGAATTCCTAACAATCGAAATATAAGCTATTTACACAATAAAATTGACTCGTTAAAAGGTAAAATACTGGAGTAAAACAATGAATAAAAGAATAAAACCAATATTTCATATCAGTTACAAAATATAGCAGGTTGGGATGACAATACCCTAATCATTGATGTCACTTAGCAAAACCCCATAAGTTTGGAGGCAAAATCAGGATGTTCTTTGTAAAGTCTTGCATCTAATTTTCCATGCACAACCCAGAAACTTGGCGGTTCCGCACACATAGAGGGTTCTCGGATCAGATTTTAATATACACAAGGCTACATTGTGGTCATAAGTGCCTAGTTGTTTACAAATGGGCACCAGCCACCTAGACCTAGCTTTAGCATACCCCGGACAGGCAAACACACAGGAAGGGCATTCTTCGATAGTTTGGTACGGAGGGCGCCACTTTGCGGTAAATTCGTGGACTGGAAGTGTGCCATATCTAAATTGAGTATAAAGTGCCCTATCCCTTGGGGTCTAGATTACATCCATAAAAGGTTCAAAGCCTCTAGAGAGTTTAAACTGGAAGAATTCTTCCGTAAGTCTGCCCATATTTGGGTTGCTAACATCTCTGGCATCTACCCAGTCCCAGTAGATCCGTTTAAGTTCTGTTTTACTAGGCGAAGTTTGAGTGTCCCAAGATTCCTTAAGGCCAAGCGTTACCATTAGGGCCCTAAGGTTAGAAATCCATTTAATACGCATAATGCCATCCATACGCAAAATTTCTGTGAATGCATCCGCATAGTTAGAAAGTTCCGGGGTTCTTCTGAGACGTGCCCAAAAGAGCAATGGGCGGAGTTTGGCCAGGTCTTTGAAGTAGCGTCTGCCCAGATCATATAGCAAGGGGACTAGGGGGACACCTCGGGGCAACGAAATCAGGTCCCTAAGGAACCTGTGTTCCAACCTGCTGATCTCGTCTAAATTGTCAAAACCCCATAGCTCGGCACCAAACATGGCCGAGCTAACTGCCTTTGCTCCATAGACAACAAGTGCCGGGGCAACAGGTCTGCTAAATGATGATCGATGTTCTCTGCTCAAAGCCCCGGCAACATGTTTGTGGTTCAAGAGCATTTTGTCAAGGTGCGGTCTCCACTGCATTGTTTCCGAGAGCCGTATCCCTAAATAGTCAAATGTAGTGACTCTCTCAAGGGGCGAGCCATCTAGTACGATGTTATTCCTGAACGATTGTGAATCCTCTACTCGGGATAAGTTAATATTGTAAGGAGTTTTTAAATTGATAGCTGTATCTATGTTATTTATTGATGAACTAATTAAATGTATATATTGATTTAAGAATACCTTTCCTTTTCTGGATAAACAAATTTGAGTGACTGACTACTGTGTATTCTTATCCAACACCAGCATTAAGTATGGCTTATCTGTCATTAATTCCTATCTAGTGTCTGGATGCCTCAGGTTAAGACTTTTCAAAGTGCCTGGGCCAATAACAGAGTAACAGTAAATCAATCTGTGAATGCTTCTTCAATTACCTACTTACATTGTGCTTTCTGATTAGATTGGGGAATTCAATGACACAAAGTGGAACTCTAACTCTTGTGGGAGTCCTCTTCTCCGAAAAAAGATACCATTCTCTCAGAATCTCCTTCGGCTTTAGTATTCTCTGACTGGTAAAAGAATGAATCATTTTATAGTATGTCCCACATTTTTGATAAACCACTTTACATTTGAAGGCCTTTGTAAATCTCAAAATGAGCAATCCTTTAGATGATATAGTTTACCTAAAATAGTTGGCTTGTGTGCATAGGCAAATGAAAGTTATTCTCTGAAAAATTATCATTTCAATTCTAATTCAAGCCCAAAGCATTCTGATTGGTATTTATTCTCAACCTAGATGAAGTAATATTTGTACATTTTTTGAGTTTTTTTAATGATAAATAAATGTAGTTATTGGGGAGCATATTATTTTAGTGCCGCTTTCATGCCTTCAATTTCCTCCTCATTTAACAGACTTTGTGTATGTGTGTGTGTGTGTTTGTGTGTGTAAATGTATCAGAATCCTCAATAGTGACTGTACTTATAGTTCAGTCACACTTCCATATTCAAAGCGTTTTTTCTTTGCTAATTACTTTGAAGTTGTTTCATGAATCTGCAGAAAATTTAGTACAACCTCCAGTATGCCAATTTACATGCAGATTCATACAGAAACAAAATGTTAGGACGAGTGGTTAAAAAGCATGCATTTCCCATTCTAGTTACCATCTGAAAATGTGCTGTTTATTGCATCAAAAATTCCTAAATGCACTTAAACCAACTTGGTATGAAAGTAGAACTTGAATTTTATGTACATTTGTTCATTAGTTTTTGAGATATTACTGTTTGAAAAATGTGTCAGACATGCAATGAAGAGGTAAAATGTAAAGATTTTTCTGCAGTTCAAATTCATGAGGTGGAAACATGAGTTCTGTCAATCTCACTTTAGATTTTGTTAGAGAAGTGATTGGTTGATGAAAGGATTCAATTGTTTTTTTTTTGCCATCTTGAAATTCACAAGTTCACAAAATCATGTTAAAAAATAGACAAAAATCTATAAATATTACTACTCTTAACTAAGCAATAGTAGTGCTAGACTTTGCACAGTCCCATTTACTATTCTCACTCCAATCTTAGCAACAGTAGGGAAAGAATGGACTTTGGAAGGCTCAGATTTACTATTCCCATTCCAATCTGAGAAACATTAGGGAAAATGTTGGATTGAATGTGTTTATTAAAATAAAGCAAAAAAAATAATTTAATAAACCCAAAATTTATATTACAAATAAAAAAGTGATTTAAAAAAATTACAATTATTTTCAATTAAAACACTTCCTACCCAACTACTCTATTGATAGAACGTTGACAAACAATTAAAATTAATAAAAAAATAGTTAATTTAAAAAATGATATATAAATATATTAAAATATAATAAAACAATTGAAATGAATACAATCAATAAATATAAAAGAATTAGCACAATTAATAAAATCAAATAAATATTGATCACTCAATTAATAATTAGTAAAAATCAACAAATAATTAAAACAATAAATCAATCAATTAATTTACATAATTATCAATTGAAGAAATAAATCAAATAAAAAAACATTATACATTTAAAATAGTAATTTACATATTAAAAACATTACCGCCATAATCTCATACAAGTCCAAAAACCTGCCACTAAATTACCAATTTCTAGTTAAATTTTAAAAAATTGCATTTCATATAAAAATGATAAAATACACTAAAACAAACTATATAGAAATATCATTACAATACTGACAACTTCTAATACTAAAATAGTTGAAAGTTATCAGCTAATTAAAAGAAGATATTATGTACAACTCTTTTAAAACACATATCATACACAGCTTTATTTGAGAATGGATCAGTAAAAGAAAGAACTAAAGGAACTCAAAAGTGCTTTCATCTTTCAAGCGAGATGGCCTGCAGTTATTTGCTGCCTGGCCCTCTGCATTAAACTCTAAGGGACAGATTTATCATACTTTCACACAATGCAATGTAGCAAGACAATGTGCTGTGCTGCCTGAAAGGGAGAGGGCAGGAATGCGCCATATTTAACCATATATGGTGCATTCCTGCTCTCTATTAGTGCTGGTGCACAATCTGCTGCCTAGCGCCAACGCAAGCACCCTTGCTCCGTGGTGCAAGGGTGACTGCATTGTAGGCAGGATTGTTTTTTGTTCAAGACAGTGCACCTTCCTACACAAAAACAACCCTCAGAGACATTTTCCTCTTTCTAAGTGTGCTGCAAAATGCAGCATACTTAGAAAGAGGAAACAACGAGGAGAAATAAAGATATTTCTCCTTGTTGCGCCTCTGGCGGGAAGGTGTACAGTTCTGATGCATTATTGTAATTAGAATACCCCTGAGCAACCATAGACAATTCAACAATGATTGATGATTGTATAAATGTGCCAAAAGTCTAATGAATAAAAAATGAATCTACTTTATCATTATTAAAATTAAAAACATAATATACAAAATGCGAAAATCCTGTCACATATATGTCAGAAGACAGTCACATCTCCATACAATCATCCTTGCACACAACAAAATGACAACTTCAATATATATTGCCTCTAATAACTTAGTCTGATTCCTTTCAAGTCAGGGCAACAGTAGTCCTAGATCATGAGTGAGCAGTGATTCTCAAAAATGATAATATGTCCCAATTGACACGATTACAGAATTCTGATGCATCACCAGGTCTAACAGTGTTGGTAAATATGGGAATGTGTCAGAATACATGGGTGGATGCGTGGGAACATTCAAACTCCAACCATGTAACACCCCAATCATGTATTGTAACGCAAAGTGGTGACTTATACTGCCTTGCGTTACACCAGATTTACCAAGCCACGCACGGCCATGCACAGTGGTCTTGCTTTTCCTGGTAACTCTAAATCTATGTGTTGTGTCACACTTGTTTGCCTTGTGTGGTGCAAGTGTGATGCAAAACTGCGGTAAATCAGGTTCTAAATGTAAAAAAGGCTACAGGTAGGGGGAGGAGATAGAAAAGGGAAGCTGTAGGGGGCAACAACAGTGAGCAGGAGGGTGGGTTGGGGCAGTAGTGGGGAGCAGAAGGGTGGAAGGGGGCAACAACAATTGAGGAAGAAACACACACAAGCAAGAAAGCAATGCGGGAGGAGAAGCACACAAGGGCATGCATAACACCAAAGGGGTGGGGAGACGCATATGGGTGAGAGAGAGCAACACGAAGCAAGGCAGAGGAGTAGAAAGAAGCATATGAGGGAGACAGCAGGAAAACAAACACACCCTCATGGAGTGCTGAACAAAAAAGAAAAAAAATAGTGTCTGAAACATAAGCAGTGGAAGGACATAAGTAATGAGACTATGCTCCAGGGGAAGGTCAAACAGGAGAAGAAAAAGATAAGCCTATCCAAGCTAATAAAAAGCAAGCAAATGAGTGACTATAACGCTAACCAATGGTAACTAATGGGTGGCCTCTAAGTCCACTGTAATCTGTCAATAGGTCTTTCGCAAACCAGACAGCTTGCAGTATCTGGTAGGTGAGACATAGAAAAGGAGTAGTCTCATCAAAGAAAACCAAATGAAACCACCTCAGGCCACTGTACGAGTAGCAACGATCCCTATAAGCCAATCTGAAGGCCCCGTAACTCCCTTAGAACTCAATATATGCATTGTGGTCTTTAGAAGTCCGTGGAGGGACATAGAAACATGCACTCAGCAGTAAAGAATATGAGGGTCCACCTGGAGCTGAGGTAAGTCCCCAACAGCCCCCATGTACATTGAGAAATGTGTCTAATCTTAAGTCTCCCTGGAGGGAGAATGCAGATGCCAAGGAGGAGCATGGCTTTTATCAAGGCCCATGAGGGTGTGTGGCCCCTTGTATTGTGGCAGACATGATTGACTACCAGGCAGCAGGGTATGAAAAGAAATTTCAACCTATGCAAAAAGGAGCGCCTTTATCCACAATTTTCACAAGCAGTTTGCTTGGTAATAATCACATTAAAAAAAAGTCCATAGGCAGTCTTAATGAATATCCAATTTGTTTGTTTATTTCAGAACCTTCAATTATTTCATCCAGATAACATCACAACAGACAATCCAGTCAACGCGTTTCGATAATTCCCGCAATCGCACCGGCCGGACGAGATGACGCTTTGGATGTGAACGCGCAGTATTAAAGATAAAAACCTCAATAAGGGGACAGATGGATGAAGCCTAAACGGGTAATACGGAACCAACATTCAGCACCAAGTATGGAGCCCTGACGATGTCCAGTGTGGACGAAACGCGTTGGCTGGATTGTCTGTTGTGATGTTATCTGGATGAAATAATTGAAGGTTCTGAAATAAACAAACAAATTGGATATTCATTAAGACTGCCTATGGACTTTCTTTGAATGTGATTATTACCAAGCAAACTGCTTGTGAAAATTGTGGATAAAGGCGCTCCTTTTTGCATAGGTTGAAATTTGGCTGATTAATGGCCCAGTGGCGGTGGGACCATTGAAAGTAGAGCGTGTTTCAAACAATAGTGACTAATAACCAGTATTATACACCAGTGTGCACGCTTCTAAGCCCTCACCGCCTGTCGAGTTGTATGATTGTATAAAAAAGAAATGCTCTTGTCCGAGATTGTAGACTCTAAAAAGTGGCATTTTCAAACATACAATTTAAAAACAATCTTCACTAAAAGATAAGTTATTAAGTTCTGAGTTCAGAGAGCCTAAACTCCATTTCTCCATCTCGTCCTAATGGGAAGTTATATTTGTAAAATGTTACAAAGAAACTCCCATGTCATCCTATGGGACTGTTAGAAATGGGATCTCTAGTTGGCAAGGGCTTGCACCTTTGTCCAAGTAGGGACCCTTCTTCCTAGTCAGGGTAAGGGTTGTTACACTCATGAAGTAACCCCTGCTCACCCTCGTGGTAGCTTGGCACGAGCAGTCAGGCTTAATTCAGAGGCAGTGTGTAAAGCATTTGCACATAACCAACAGTAATACAGTGTAAGCACTACAAACGGACACCACACCAGTTTAGAAAAATAACCAATATTTTATATACTCAAGACAAGACCAATTACGACAAAAATCCACAATACTATACTTTACGAATGAATGCTTGATACGTTAACTTCTTCTTTGCAGGAATAGCACAAAAGCAAAGTTCGTACGAGTCGGTAGCTCCGTCCGAGCCTACCGTGATGCTGAAAACCACAGAGTCTAACAGTTCCAGCCGACCGCGTCGATACGGGCCAGCAGAGTCGTGAACAGACTCGGTCACAGTACCTTCTCTCGTTGTGGCTGGTACGGAGTGTACGAGCCGGTCGGCGTTCGTCGCGGTTGCGGTGCAAGACGGAGCGATGCAAGGTGCGGTGTCCCTTGATGCGGTGCAGGCAGCGGCTCGATGAGCGTCGTGCAGACGGAGTCGGTGAGTCCAAGGCGTGCGATGCAGGGTGAGACGATGCTCGATGCGGTGCTGACAGGTTGCGATGCAGGCGACCTAGCCGGAGTGCGGGAGCTGGCGTCGGACAGCGGTGCGAGTCGGAGCGGTGCGTCGCAGACGTGCGAGCGGTGCCCCAAATGCGGTGCGGTCTCGACTCTTGAGCCAGTTGCAGCGACAGTGTCGGTCTGGTCCGGCTGGCCCAGTGAAGCGATGCGATGCGAACTGCGGTGCCCACATGTCACGGTGCAAGCAGCGGCTCGATGTTGGCGGCGTCGGACGTCGCCCACGGTGAGACCAGGGTTGCGATGCGAAGCGGGGCGATGCGGTCTGCGGTGCAAACAGGTCACCGGCCAGGGATGGATTCGGTTGACGGAGTCGGTTGCGGTTCCCTTCCTCTGTGGCAACTGAAACAGCGTTCCAGAAGCGGTACCCAGAGGCTTGTGAAGTCTTTGTAGTCCCTGAGACTTCTTAACAGGAGGCCAGCTCGGTTCCTGGCCCTTGGAGATACTCAGCACAAGTTTGTAGAAAGTTCAGTCCAGTCCTTTCACTGCCCAAGACAGAAGCAGCAACTGCAGGCCAACCCAACAAAGCAACAACACAGCAAAGGGGCAGTACTCCTCCTGGCAGCTCTTCCAGCGCTTCGTCTTGGCAGGTTCCTTGATTCCAGCGAGATCTAAATTCATGGGGTCAGGGCCCCAATATTTATATCCCAAATTCCTTTGTTCTCTGAAGGCAGAGAGGCCTTTGCCTAGTCCAAACCAGTTCTGGAGCACTTTGTTGACAAGTCTCCGTCCCTTCTTTCAGTGAGTAGGCCAGGGACATCAGACGCACCGCAGGAGGTGGAGCCAGCATTGTGGAGGGAAGGCACTGTCCTATTCAGGGCCCAGGTGCGACCCCTCCCACCCATCTACATGTAGATCTTGCTATTCAGCCCTGCGCTGACTCACCCTGTCTCCTGGCATCCCCCAGCCCCTGTCACTCACATTCCAGACAAGGAATACACAACCTCGCAGAGGCAGGCTTGGATGGTTAGACAAGAAAATACCCACTTTCTAAAAGTGGTATTTTCAAACACAGAATGTTAAAACCAACTTCACTAAAAGATGCATTTTATCATTCTGAGTCCAGGCATACTAAACTCGAATTTCTACCATGTTCCCGGGGTCAGTTAGGATTATATACTGTAATAATCAAAACCGCCCGTTCTGGCCGAGGGGGAACAGGTAGCCTTGCAATAGTGAAAAACGAACTAGGCTGTAATTCACTATCAGGACATGCCGCACACACCAGGGCATGTCCTACCTTTCGCATACAACGCACCCTGCCCACAGGGGTACCTTGGGCCTACCTTAGGGGTGACTAACATGTAGCAAAGGGAAGGTTTAGGGACTTGCAAGTGTGTGCACTTGCCAAGTCGACATGGCAGCCCCAGGCTGCGCACAGGCTCTGCGTTGGCAGGCCCGAGTTACACTTTACGGGCTGTTTGCGTGGGTGGCACAATCCAGTGCTGCAGCCCACCAACAGCATTTGGTCTATAGGCCCTGGCACTCGCAGTGCACTTTACAAGGGACTGACAGATAAACCAAATAGGCCAATCATGGAAACACCAATCCATAACACATTTTATACAGGAGCACTTGCACTTTCCCACTGGACCGCAGTGAGGAAAGTGCGCAGAATCATCACACCAGCAAAAACAGAATCAAAACCGGGAGGTCAGAAAGCAAAAAGTCAGGGGAAACACGCCAAAAGATGCCAAGTCTAACACATGTCCCCTCCAGCTGAAAGTAGGGAGAACTACCCAACCCCATTGGAGTTCTCTTCACTAAGGCGGAAGAACCTGGACAGACCATCTGCGTTGGCGTGTTCTGTACCAGGACGGTGTTCCACCGTAAAGTCCATTCCCTGTAGGGAGATGGACCACCTCAGCAGTTTTGGATTCTCACCCCTCATTTGCATCAACCATCTGAGGGGCCTGTGGTCTGTCTGAACCCGGAAGTGAGTCCCAAACAGGTATGGTCTCAACTTCTTCAGCGCCCAGACCACAGCAAAAGCTTCCCTTTCTATGGCACTCCACCTCTGTTCCCTGGGAAGTAGTCTCCTGCTAAGGAAGACTACAGGCTGATCCAGGCCCTCTTCGTTCAGTTGTGAGAGCACCGCTCCCACACCATGCTCTGAAGCGTCAGTCTGCACGACGAATTCCTTGGAGAAGTCAGGTGCCTTGAGCACGGGCGCCGTGCACATGGCTGCCTTCAGGGCATCAAAAGCTTTCTGGCAAGACTCAGTCCAGATCACTTTCCTGGGCTGCCTCTTAGAGGTCAGCTCTGTTAAGGGGGCAACGATGGTGCCATAGCCCTTAACAAATCTCCTATAGTAGCCGGTGAGACCTAAGAAGGCTCTCACCTCTGTCTGGGTCTTGGGGGCTCCCAAGCCAGAATGGTGTCAATCTTGGGTTGTAGGGGCGCCACCTGGCCGCTTCCTACCTGGTGTCCCAAGTACACCACAGAACCCTGCCCGATCTGGCACTTACTGGCCTTGATCGTGAGGCCTGCACCTTGCAGAGCCCTCAACACTTTCTCAAGGTGCTGTAAATGTTCTTCCCAGCTGGAACTGAACACAGCAATGTCATCCAGGTAGGCGGCACTGAAATCCTCCAGCCCAGCCAACACCTGATTGACCAACCTCTGAAAGGTGGCAGGGGCATTCTTCAACCCAAAGGGCATCACCCGGAATTGGTAATGACCTTCTGGGGTTGAGAACGCTGATCTCTCCTTGGCCCCATCGGTTAAGGCAATCTGCCAGTACCCAGACGTCAAATCAAACGTGCTGAGGAACCGGGCAGCTCCCAACCGATCAATGAGCTCATCAGCTCTGGGGATGGGGTGCGCGTCAGTCCTGGTGACGGCATTGAGCCCACGGTAGTCCACACAAAACCGGAGTTCTGGAGTGGCACCGGGCGCCGCAGCCTTTGGGACCAAGACCACTGGGCTGGCCCAAGGACTGTGGGAGGGCTCAATCACCCCTAACGCCAACATCTTAGAGACCTCCTCCTTGATGCTGGCTCTGACCCGGTCAGTCAACCTGTAAATCTTGTGCTTCACAGGATGGCTGTCACCAGTGTCCACGTCATGGGTACACCAGTGAGTAACACCGGGGGTCAGAGAGAACAGTGGGGCGAACTGTCCCAACAACTGGCGACAGTCCCCTGCTGCTCCTGAGTCAGAGTAGGGGAGAGGATCACACCCTCTACTGACCCATCATGCTCCTTGGTAGACAGGAGGTCAGGGAGAGGCTCGCTCTCCTCTTCCACCCCATCATCTGTCGCCAAGAGCATACTCACTTCGGACCTCTCGAAGTGGGGCTTGAGGCGGTTCACGTGAAGGACCCTCAACGGGTTCCTTGGAGCCTGCAAATCCACCAGATAGGTGACGTCACTTTTGCGCTCCTTTACCTCATATGGCCCAGTCCACTTGTCCTGCAAGGCACAAGGTGCCACTGGGGCCATTACCCACACTTTCTGCCCAGGTTGAAATTCGACCAGAGTGGCGTTCTGGTCATACCATCTCTTCATTTCTTCCTGGCTGGCTTCTAGGTTCGCCTGAGCGAGTTTCCTGAAGCGGGCAGTTTGGTTTCTAAAGGCCAGCATGTAGCTAAATACATCCTGGGGAGTTTTCCTGGGAGCTGCCTCCCAGCCTTCCTTTACCAAACTCAGAGGTCCTCTGACAGGGTGGCCATACAGGAGCTCAAAGGGGCTGTACCCAAGAGACTTCTGAGGCACCTCCCTGTATGCAAAGAGTAGGCATGGCAAGAGGACGTCCCACTTACGCCTCATGGGTTCTGTTAGACCCTTGATCATGCCTTTCAAGGTCTGGTTGAATCTCTCCACCAGACCGTTTCCTTGTGGGTGGTAAGGAGTGGTGAACTTGTAGGTTACACCACACTCCTTCCACAGGGATGTCATATACTTCGATATGAAATTGGTCCCCCTATCAGAAACCACCTCTCTGGGGAATCCCACGCGGGAAAAGATCCCCATTAACGCCCGGCCCACCACTGGCGCCGTCGTTGTCCTGAGAGGGATTGCCTCCGGGTACCTGGTGGCATGGTCCACCAAGACCAGGATGTACCTGTTGCCCATGGCTGTCTTGGGATCCAGTGGCCCCACAATATCCATCCCTACCCTTTCAAAGGGTGTTCCAACAACCGGAAAAGGTTGGAGAGGAGCTTTGACCTTCCTCCCACTCTTACCACTTGCCTGGCAAGTTTGGCAAGACCTACAGTGTGCATCTGACTGCCTTCGCATTTGGGGCCAAAAGAAGTGGGTGACAAGCCTGTCAAAGGTCTTGTCCTGCCCCAAATGTCCTGCCAAAGGCACGTCATGAGCCAGACCCAGTAGGAAGGTCCTGAAGCGCTGGGGTACCACCAGCACACGGGCTGACCCAGGCTCAGCAACCTTAGGCTCACTGTATAGGAGACCACTCTCCCAGTAGATCAGATGTGACCCGGACTGATTACCAGCTGCCTGGTCTGCAGCCTGCCGCCGCAGACCCTCCAGAGTAGGGCACTCGCTCTGCTCCCTGCAGAACTCCTCCCTGGTGGGACCCCTTCTTGCTGCCAATGGGTCAGCTCAGAGATGTCTCCCAGTTCGGCTACCTGCTCCCCTGTAGGCACCGGGCGTCCCCCTCGAGGTCCGCCTCCTCCCGGTCCGTGGGATCTTCGGGGGCCGGTTTCCCGCGCCCCCTGCCCTTTCTCTTGGCAGGGACTTGGGCCACTGTTTCAGGCTCCAAGTCCTCTTGATCACCCTTCCTGGCTGCCATTGACCGAGTAGACACGCATGCCCACTCTGGCAACCCAAGCATCTCCAAGTGAGACCTGAGCTCAACCTCCTTCCATAAGGACTGCTCCAGGTCGTTTCCTAGCAGACAATCTACAGGCATGGTAGGGCTCACAACCACCCTCAAGGGACCTGAGACCCCTCCCCATTCAAAGGGAACCTGCGCCACCATACATTGGCGCTCTGAGTTGTCTACAGCAACTACTTGGTGGAATGCTCCTGGGACTACTTGCTTCTCAGACACCAGGTGACACCGGACTGAGGTCACACTGGCTCCAGTATCTCTGAGAGCCTCTACCCTGTTCCCATTAATGGTCACCCAGGTGCTATATTTCTTTGTGTTAGGGGGCACCTGGTTTCCTGGTACCATCTCACTGTCCCCGAGTGAGACAAGGGTCATTTCTGCGGGATCCCCACCCTCCTGTGGGCACCCCTCCTCCCCAAGCGCTACACTAGCCAACACTTTGAATTGTCCACCGGTGGGTGGCTGTGTCCCCTTCGGGCACTTGGGGTCCCCCTTAAAGTGACCTACCTGGTCACATGCATAACACTTGCGGGGCCGGTCTCAACAGGCTTCCCTGTAGAGACCCCTTTCTTCTTATCACCGGGGGCTGGGAACCTTTACCCTGGGTACTAGTTTGGGGCCCTTTAGAGAACTCCTGTGCTTTACCCTTGTCCCCCCACCTTTCTGCTGGGGACCCTGCCCACCTTTGGCTGAGTCTCCCCCAAACGCTTTCTTGTGGACCCTGGTACTCACCCAGCGGTCCGCTTCCATAGCAAGCTTCCTGGGGTCAGTTAGCTTACTATCAACTAGGTGCTGGCGCAGATCTGCAAAACATAGACTAGACAAGTGCTCCCATGCAATCAAGTTGTAGAGCCCCTGAAAATCTGTTACACTACTGCCCTTCACCCAACCATCCAGAGACCTGCAGAACACATCCACACAGTCCAACCAAGTGTTGGCATCAGACTTCTTACTGGACCTGAACTGATCCCTGTACTTTTCAGGAGTAAGACCATACTTCGTGAGAAGGGCATCCTTCATGTCAGCATAGGTGAGGTGATACCCCTTACCCAAAGCTATCAGAGCATCCCTTGCTTCTTCCGGGAAAAGTGGCCACAATCCTGCTCCCCAATTCTCCTCAGGGACCCCATTCATGTGTATGGCTGCCTCATAACCCTGGAACCACCTTTGTATGTCCTCCCCCTTCTTGAACTCCTTGCCTACGTTCTTGGGAATGTGCACAATCCTGTCTGCCTTTCTGGACGAATTGCTGCCACCATCTGAGCCTGACTTACTCCTAAGTTCTAGCTCCTTCAGTTCTCTCTCATGCTCTAAGAGCATCTTCCTCTCCTCTATGGCCAATCTCTTCTCCTCCCACTCACTCTCCAGCCTGAGCTTCTGCAGCTCGAACTGCCTTGCCTCCCGCCTGTCCTCCAGCTCCTCTGGGGACAGACTGCTGCTGCCTGACCTGGCGGGTTCCCCCCTACCCAAAAGCACATCCACCCTGGAAATAGGCTCCTCCACCTCCTCACTGAGATCACCAGGCTGCCCATTGGCATGTCTGGCTGCTACCCAGGCTCTCAGCGCCTTTTGTAGCTCCTCCTTCCTTGTGAGGCCTTTAATTTGGACTTTCAGGTTTTTACAAATCGCTCGTAACTCCTTTACGGCGTAGGATTCCAACCTGTCCTCCTCAAAGATAACTTCCAGAGATGCCACGGATGATGCAATTGATTCAGGCATGACAAAAGTCGTGAGTTGAAAACTGGCAAGATCAAAAATAGGCCAAAAGAAAAAGAACCAGTATGTGGTACGTAATGGTCTGCGATATGGTAGTAGTGCACACCAATCACTGTAAGTCAAGTGCAAACACAAGTCCTATCCTCACCGCTGACGACCAATGTTAGAAATGGGATCTCTAGTTGGCAAGGGCTTGCACCTTTGTCCAAGTAGGGACCCTTCTTCCTAGTCAGGGTAAGGGTTGTTACACTCGTGAAGTAACCCCTGCTCACCCTCGTGGTAGCTTGGCACGAGCAGTCAGGCTTAATTCAGAGGCAGTGTGTAAAGCATTTGCACATAACCAACAGTAATACAGTGTAAGCACTACAAACGGACACCACACCAGTTTAGAAAAATAACCAATATTTTATATACTCAAGACAAGACCAATTACGACAAAAATCCACAATACTATACTTTACGAATGAATGCTTGATACGTTAACTTCTTCTTTGCAGGAATAGCACAAAAGCAAAGTTCGTACGAGTCGGTAGCTCCGTCCGAGCCTACCGTGATGCTGAAAACCACAGAGTCTAACAGTTCCAGCCGACCGCGTCGATACGGGCCAGCAGAGTCGTGAACAGACTCGGTCACAGTACCTTCTCTCGTTGTGGCTGGTACGGAGTGTACGAGCCGGTCGGCGTTCGTCGCGGTTGCGGTGCAAGACGGAGCGATGCAAGGTGCGGTGTCCCTCGATGCGGTGCAGGCAGCGGCTCGATGAGCGTCGTGCAGACGGAGTCGGTGAGTCCAAGGCGTGCGATGCAGGGCGAGACGATGCTCGATGCGGTGCTGACAGGTTGCAATGCAGGCGACCTAGCCGGAGTGCGGTAGCTGGCGTCGGACAGCGGTGCGAGTCGGAGCGGTGCGTCGCAGACGTGCGAGCGGTGCCCCAAATGCGGTGCGGTCTCGACTCTTGAGCCAGTTGCAGCGACAGTGTCGGTCTGGTCCGGCTGGCCCAGTGAAGCGATGCGATGCGAACTGCGGTGCCCACAGGTCACGGTGCAAGCAGCGGCTCGATGTTGGCGGCGTCGGACGCCGCCCACGGTGAGACCAGGATTGCGATGCGAAGCGGGGCGATGCGGTCTGCGGTGCAAACAGGTCACCGGCCAGGGATGGATTCGGTTGACGGAGTCGGTTGCGGTTCCCTTCCTCTGTGGCAACTGAAACAGCGTTCCAGAAGCGGTACCCAGAGGCTTGTGAAGTCTTTGTAGTCCCTGAGACTTCTTAACAGGAGGCCAGCTCGGTTCCTGGCCCTTGGAGATACTCAGCACAAGTTTGTAGAAAGTTCAGTCCAGTCCTTTCACTGCCCAAGACAGAAGCAGCAACTGCAGGCCAACCCAACAAAGCAACAACACAGCAAAGGGGCAGTACTCCTCCTGGCAGCTCTTCCAGCGTTTCGTCTTGGCAGGTTCCTTGATTCCAGCGAGATCTAAATTCATGGGGTCAGGGCCCCAATATTTATATCCCAAATTCCTTTGTTCTCTGAAGGCAGAGAGGCCTTTGCCTAGTCCAAACCAGTTCTGGAGCACTTTGTTGACAAGTCTCCGTCCCTTCTTTCAGTGAGTAGGCCAGGGACATCAGACGCACCGCAGGAGGTGGAGCCAGCATTGTGGAGGGAAGGCACTGTCCTATTCAGGGCCCAGGTGCGACCCCTCCCACCCATCTACATGTAGATCTTGCTATTCAGCCCTGCGCTGACTCACCCTGTCTCCTGGCATCCCCCAGCCCCTGTCACTCACATTCCAGACAAGGAATACACAACCTCGCAGAGGCAGGCTTGGATGGTTAGACAAGAAAATACCCACTTTCTAAAAGTGGTATTTTCAAACACAGAATGTTAAAACCAACTTCACTAAAAGATGCATTTTATCATTCTGAGTCCAGGCATACTAAACTCGAATTTCTACCATGTTCCCGGGGTCAGTTAGGATTATATACTGTAATAATCAAAACCGCCCGTTCTGGCCTAGGGGGAACAGGTAGCCTTGCAATAGTGAAAAACGAACTAGGCTGTAATTCACTATCAGGACATGCCGCACACACCAGGGCATGTCCTACCTTTCGCATACAACGCACCCTGCCCACAGGGGTACCTTGGGCCTACCTTAGGGGTGACTAACATGTAGCAAAGGGAAGGTTTAGGGACTTGCAAGTGTATGCACTTGCCAAGTCGACATGGCAGCCCCAGGCTGCGCACAGGCTCTGCGTTGGCAGGCCCGAGTTACACTTTACGGGCTGTTTGCGTGGGTGGCACAATCCAGTGCTGCAGCCCACCAACAGCATTTGGTCTATAGGCCCTGGCACTCGCAGTGCACTTTACAAGGGACTGACAGATAAACCAAATAGGCCAATCATGGAAACACCAATCCATAACACATTTTATACAGGAGCACTTGCACTTTCCCACTGGACCGCAGTGAGGAAAGTGCGCAGAATCATCACACCAGCAAAAACAGAGTCAAAACCGGGAGGTCAGAAAGCAAAAAGTCAGGGGAAACACGCCAAAAGATGCCAAGTCTAACAGGGACAGATAGCCTTTCAGTAGTGAAAAACTAAATACAATCTTTCACTATGAGGACATCTCACACACCCCAGTACATGTCCTACCTTTCACATACACTGCACCCTGTACATGGGGGTACCTTGGGCCTACCTGAGAGGTGACTTACATGTAAGAAAAGGGAAGGGTAGGGCCTGGCAAGTGGGTGCACTTGCCAGGACGACGTGGCAGTTCAATCCTGCGTGTGTACACTGCAGTGGCAGGTCTGAGTTACATTTGCAGGGCTACTTATGTGGGTGACACAATCAGTTCTGCAGACCCGCTAGTAGCATTTGATTTACAGGCCCTGGGCACACTCAGTGCACTTTACAAAGGACTTACCAGTAAATCAAATATGACAATCATGGATAACCAATTGTAATAACAATTTGTAAAGGGAGCACTTGCACTTTGACACTGATCAGCAGTGGCAAAGTGCCCAAAGCATATAAGCCAGCAATAGTGAAATCCAGAACAGCATCAAAAATACAGGAGGTAGATGCAAAAAGTCAGGGGAAAGCCAAGGATGCCAAGTGTAACAGGTGCCAACTGGTGTTTCCACCTGCCATCCTGTATATATTAATATTTGTAACTTTAAGAATATTATTTAGTGATGTGTGCCAACGTATTTTCCTTTTGAAAGAGAAAGCACTGGATGGACAGAGATTTATTAAGTGTGTTGTTGTGTGCAGCTGAGTTCTGAGCCTCCAAACCCACAGCACCCCACTCAGTCAACCTCGACTGCTAGCCCTCACCGCCAGGATTTCAAACTGGAGGCAATTACCAAGGGTTTTCTCAAAGTGTTAACAGACAAACTTCACCCAATTCTGGATTCTGTGCGGTACAATTGTTTATCTCTGCACATAGAATCTAAAGACTCTGACAACACGTGCTATGCTGATCAGAATTAGGGGTGGGCAATGAACTCCGCTCCGCTAGCGGAGTTTGCGGAGAATTGATAACTACGCATTCTGTTAAAAACACAGAATTCAAGCCAAAACTCTGTCCCTCTGCGTAGTGGAATCAGCTACTAACTGCACCCACAAATGCTTTGATAAAGCAACTTTACATGCTAAAAAGCATATAACCAATTCACAAAAGTGAACTTTGAAAAAATATCAGCCAATGAGAGAGGTGATGATTTTGGGATCCCCCCTAACCTAGGGGGAGGACCAAGCAGATGCCTTGAACACAAAGAGCACATCATGCTGAACGATTCAGTGGTGGTCCCATCCTGTTAGGACCACCCCAAGCACAGTTATGGGCAAAAATACAATCCCAACCAAAGGCTCTGCAAAGGATTATGGGTTGAGATTAGCAGTGGGCAGTGAATATTATAGTATCCAATATCAAAATAATTCTACAAAGAGCTGCAGTTCAACTCGTCGTTACTAGGTGTCCCTCACGAGTCAAATGCAAAAGCATTGAAATGATTAAATCAAGCTGCAATTCCACTAGTTGTTACTAGATGTCCCTCACGAGTCAAATTCAAAAGCATTGAAACCCTTTCATGAAGCTGCAGTTCCACTAGTCGTTACTAGGTGTCCCTCACGAGTCAAATGCAAAAGCATTGAAACCCTGAGCTGAGAGCTAATACTATAAATTCTACAAAGAGCTGAACTGCAGCTTCATGAAAGGGTTTCAATGCTTTTACATTTGACTCGTGAGGGACATCTAGTAATGACCAGTTGAACTGCAGCTCTTTGTAGAATTTTTTTGATATTGTATACTATAATATCCACTGCCCACTGCTAATCTCGTCCCATAATGCTTTGCAGGGCCTTTGGTTGGGATTGTATTTTTGCCCATAACTGTGCTTGGGGTGGTCCTAAGAGGATGGGACCACCACCGAATCGTTCAGAAAGATGTGCTCTTTGTTTTCAAGGCATCTGCTTGGTTTTCTCCCTAGGTTAGGGAGGATCTCAAAATCAACACCTCTCTCACTGCTTGCTAAATTTTCATTTTCACTTTTGTGAAATGACTATATGCATTTTAGCATGTAAAGACAGAGATACTTGTTATTTTACCAAAAGTATATGAGGTCTCTGTTTTATGAAGTGGGAAGCAGAGCGAAGTTGCGTAATTCACGGAGTTTTAGTTCAACTTCGTGGAATTCTGCGTAGTAGTACTCCGCCAACTACGCCCACTCTTAATCAGAATAGAGCTCAGTTGGCAGAGTCTTCCTGGAAAGCCCGCCAATCACCTGCCCCCACCAGGCCTGACTATTGTCAGCCTCATTCATAAATGTTTAATTTCTCAAATTATGCAAACATCTATATCTCATCTACAGGATCATGTTCAATCGCATCTTTTGTAAGATTAAAAGCTTGTTCATCTGCTGAGAAAACATAAATAGATGCTCATTGATGATACAACACAAAATTAGTGTGTGATGCAAGAATCTTCAGTGCTAGCAGAGTAGATGCAATTACAGTGTTTAAGTATCTAAAACTATTACCTTCCTGCAATTAGAATTGCGATCCACCTCTTAAACAAAAGTATTACTATAGTAATAATGGGGAAATAAAAAATGTGCTCTGAATACACTGCTGTTTCTAAAGCTCCTATTCAGTCATTGACCTTCTGTTAATTAATTGCGGCACAGATAAGCACAGAGCCTCAGTAGTATGAAAGAAAACTGGGCCTCAGTTTAAAAATACCTTCGAAGGGAATACTGACGCTAAGAAACTCGAATGCTACTGTAATGGTACAAAAATTTAGATAAACGTTATTAAATTTAGGTTGGAACAACTGAAGATAATGAGTCCCTCACACAGCATTTGTCCTAGCCAGCCTGTGCCTTTTGCAGACATGCACATACGTGTGCCCGCCTCTGCCTTTTGCAGACATGCACATAGGTGTGCCCGCCTCTGCCTTTTGCAGACATGCACATACGTATGCCAGACTCTGCCTTTTACAGACATGCACATACGTGTGCCAGCCTCTGCCTTTTGCAGACATGCACATGCGTGTGCCAGCCTCTGCCTTTTGCAGACATGCACATACTCATCATGTACAGCAAACACACGGAGGTGGGTTCCCCCTTCACTGCACAAGTGGCAGACGGGTATGGAATATGTGATTGTGCAAAGGGGGCAATTGTATTTAATAATCCCGTGCACAGTCTGATACAATTGTACAGGAAGGCAACGTTTACACCAAATTTATTTCTGTCACTCTAATCATATATTTTTTGTTGTTTATTCATTTTTTAGCATTTATTTACCAGGACAAGCACAATATCCCTAAATTCACTGTGAATTTGATAAGTAATGAAAACTAAAACTCCTTTCTGCGCCAAAAAAGTTTTGTAAAATTTTCTATTTTTGTCCCTCTGAGCAGCTTGCATAGTTTCCCGGTTTAACTCTACCTTCACCTTGCAAAGTTCCTCTGTGCATTGTGAGTACATTTTCTTCGCATTATGGAATCATTTTCTCTTTTGTGGAACCCAGTCAACCTGGAAAAAGCTTGCAGATCTTTCTCTGCAAGTTTACGTTTTGCTTTGTATGCGCCATCGCAAATTGTTCAACAGAAGAACTCTACTGTCTCGATCCACAAATAATATGTGTAAATCTACAAATGTACTAATCTCTTATGAAAGGATTGAAGATTTAAGAGTTTTTGGAACTCACATCGGTTCCCAGAGGTAGCAGGCATTAAAAGGTACATCAATCGCAGGGTTATAGGGATACTATCGCGAATGTCAGATGATATCTGCTATTTTGCCAATATAGAGGTGTATACACAGTTTAACTTCGCATTGGGGAAAGGCAGCCGCTCTAAAAAGTAGCTTTTTTTTCATTTATCCCCATATGGCAAAAGATTCCCCTTCCACAGTGCGCGCACAAAGGGCCTGATTCACAAAGGTAAACTTACATTTTTGTGTATGCTTACTACTTTTTAGTATTCACAACCGCACGCTCTATACTTTTGTGTGTGGTGTTCTCTGCCAACTGCAGAGTCTCCGGGTGCGGAGAACGCTACACACATAAGTATAAGGACTGCAGAGTCACAAAACTGCACACGTACATTGTGAATACCAAAAAATAGTAACCTTGCACAAAACTGTAAGTTTACCTTTGTGAATCAGGCCCAGAGATTGGGAGTTTTTTCTGTTCCCTTCACAACTTGATAGCACAGTTACTCTAGCCCTTTGCTAAATCTCTAACCATTTTTAGTATGGGAAAGTGTTAAAGAGCAGTTTGTACACACACACCCTGAATACCAATAAACTTGAAAGTCTGTGTGCAAGTCACGAACTCTAAACACAAACCTTGCCTTGAACTACCTATTCACACCTCCTACGTAGGGGTAACTACTGCGCAATTGTACACAGTCATGGTGTAAGTTATGCAGTAGTAAAACCAAACAAACCAGGTATGCTTTTGTGGCAGCATGGCAGGTGTAAATGAAACAATTTTCAGCCATAATTACAGATTTACGCCAAAAAATGGCTTTCAAATTGAGACCTGTTAATGTGGTGTCTTTATTATTATGTAACATTTTTTTAATGTTAAAGAACAAATATCTGCGCAGTTAATTATCACAAAAGTCATGAGTCTGAGGCAGATCTGCCAATGTGAAAAGTCTTTGCGATCTTAATGAAGTTGCAAAGCTTTCCATAGACTTTTGTGACTATTGGAAAAAAAAACTTTGGACGTGCAGATTGAGTGTAAACTGAACAATACTTGAAGGAAAAGAGATGGAAAAAGTGGTAAACATTCTTGTTACTTTCATGACACGCCATTAAGCAGTAAACATACTTTTGAGTACTTCAAACCAAAATTGTACTGTATTTCACTTCACAGAAATGTGAATTGATTGCAAATGTGCATTAACATATGTTGCAAGGAAATTGGTAAAATCTGTTCAATTGTTAAATCACTTTAAAAGAAATATCTTCAAACATGATGTTATGTTATGTTATGTTATAAAGAATTTATACAGCGCACGTACACCAAAAGGTTTCATGGCGCTACTCTAGAATATGCCGGGACCGATGGGGATAGTTATTCATAAGCCTGCCCGAACAGCCATGTCTTAAGCATTTTTCTGAATCTCAGAAGATCAGTACATGACCGGACCTCCAGTGGAAAAGAATTCCACAGTCTAGGGGCCAAGGAAGCAAACTTACAGCCACCCTGACGTTTTAACTTGAAGGCGGGGATGGTCAGTAGCTGAAGGTGGGCTGAGCGCAAGTTACGAGAGGGAGTATGCCTTGATAAAAGACAGTTAATAAATTTAGGACTCCGACTGTGAAGAGACTTAAAGATTAAACATCCCGTCTTAAAGGCCGTACGTTGGGAAATAGGGAGCCAGTGTAATTTTTTTAAAAGGGGTCTGGCTGATTGCCATCTTGGTTGCTGATGGATCAGTCTTGCTGCTTGGTTCTGGACCATCTGAAGCCGCTTGATTAAAAAAAGTGGCATGCCTAGATAGATAGAGTTGGCATAGTCTAAGTGTGATAAAACCATGGCTATTACAACCTGTACCAACGCTGCGTGAGTGAGCAAGCGACTGATCTTTCTGATTTTGCGTAATTGAAAGAAACAGGTTGAGACCACTGCACCAACTTGGGATCTCAACGACAGGTCGTTGTTTATGATAACACCTAGACTCTTGACGGAGGTAGAGGGTTCAGGCGGACATCCAAGTTCCGCCGGCCAATAGTGTGGGCCCCAAAAGATCTTACTACTCCCGGTCAGGACCAACTCAGTCTTATCTGGATTGAGTTTTAAATGATTCTGGTCCATCCAATGGCGAATGTGGAGCATAGTGGCCTGGAATTCCAAGATTGAATTGGGGGAGTTATCTATAGTAAAAGTTAACTGTAGATCATCGGCATAATTGAAGGTAGTTACCTTCCGTGCCTTCAGAGACTGAATCAGGGGTGAGAGGTATAGATTAAACAGGTGGGGGATAATGATGACTCCTGTGGGACCCCACAAGTAGTTGATAGCTTGGGAGCGGTAAATGAATCCAGGCGAACCGATTGAGTACGGTCTTCTAAAAAGGAGCCAATCCAGCTAAAGGCTGGGCCCTGAATGCCGGCCAGCCTGACACGATCCATCAGAATTTCATGATCGACCGTGTCAAATGCGGCCGAAAGATGGTTGTATCCTAGGTGGTTGCCTTACCATAAAATCGGTCTTGTTCCCCAATGTATTGCACACATTAGGGCCATAAGGAGGAAAACACTATTCAAGAAGAAGAAAAAGTACTAAGCTTTACTTTACCCTGGCAATATATTAAAATTCATCATGGATTGTTTCATAGAAGTCTTTAATTATGTCCTCTTTTCTAGGTATTAAGCCGTGGCCAACATGATTACGCTATTGATCTAAACAGTTTTAGATCGGGCTATCATGGAGCTTGTTTAGGATTTAGGTTAAAACTATTTTAAAGTTCTCTTTTGGAGGCTGTTATGCCCTCAGCAAGTGAAGTGTTCCACTGGCTGTTGCTAAAGGAAACAGAAGTCATTTTGCTATCTGCAGGCAGCGTGCCTCTACAAATCTGTGTGAGTGCAGGGTTAGCATTGGTTTGTTCAAGACATTTTTTTCCCTCTTGGCAAATGTGACAATCCATCAATCAGTCAGGATTTATAAAGTGTAGCTAATCACCTAATAGGGTATCCAGGTGCTTGCAGGTCCTGGAGGCTTATTCAAACATCCAGGTCATGAGCGCCATTCGGAATTCCAGAAGTGAGGTGATGTCTGGAGTTGCGTGGGGAGGCTGTTCCAGATTTTTACTGCAATGTTGGAGAAGGAGCTTCATCCACTTTTGCTTCGGTAGATGCAGGGAGTATGGGCAAGTGAGAGGGAGACAAAGGGTAGTCTTCTTGACGGGTTGTGGGAGTTCAGGCGGTGATTAATGTAGACGGGTCCTTGGTTGTGTAGAGCCTTGTGTGCGTGGGCCAGCAGATTGACTTGGCATCTCTTCTGTTTAGGGAGCCAGTGGAGTTGCCTGAGGTGAGGTGTGATGTGGATTTATTGGGGAAGACCAAGGATGAGTCTGGCTGTGGCATTCTGTATGGTCTGAAGTCTCTGTAGTAGGCGTGCAGCGATTCCTATTTAGAGGGAGTTGCCGTAGTCCAGTCTGTGTCACGGTGTGTCTCGTCTGTAAGGATAGCCACTTGAAGATCTTACATTGCAAGCACAGAGTGAGGAAGCAGGTGGAGGAGATGGCATTGATTTATGATTTAATGGTGAGATTGTTGTCAATGATGATTCTGAGGTTTCTGATGTGGTCGCAAGCAGTGGGTGCGGGTCCTAGGTCTGATTTCCACCAGGAGTCGTTCCATGTGTTGCTGAAGATCAGTACTTCCATCTTGTCTGTGTTCAGCTGCAGGGAGTTTTTCTTCATCCAGTCGGTGACACTTGTCATGCATTTGTGGAAGTTAGTTCTGGTGGTGGTGGGGTCGTTAATGAGTAAGAGGATGAGTTGGTTGAGGTGTGTGTGTAGGAAATTATGTTGAGACCGTAGGATCTGACAATGTTGGCCAGCATGGTCATATATGCATTGAAGAGCATGGAGCTGAGAGATGAGCCCTGGGGGACACCGCAGGTGATCTCCTTGGGTTTGGCGGTGGAAGGTGGATCCTCTGCGTTCTTCCGATGAAGAAGAAGGTGATCCATCTGAGCACGTCCCCTTGGATGTCAATGTGATGGAGTCTTTCGAACTCTTTGTTTTCATCTGTTTGCAGCCATCACCAGAAGCACCATAAACACACTACAACTACTACAGTACTACATAACTACAACTGGAACTTTACAACACATATACTAAATCACTATACACTATACCTTCTACAGCAGCAGCATTACTTCTAATATGGTACAACATTACACCTAAAACACCACTATTAAATCACCACTGCAACCATAATACTACAACACAAAACTCCATCAGCCTACTTACAGCACTGCTATTAAAACGCAGTAACTTCAACATAACTCTACAACAGAAGAACTACAATTCTACATCAAAAACACTATCGTACTGTATCACTACAACATTGAAATTACAACATTAAAACACATCAGCTTCAAATCTACAATAACATTACACTACAAAAGTACACATAAAGCAATAGTGCACTAAAGTTCCATCACCACAACTACAATATTATAATACTACCTAACCCCAAGACTACAGCATTTCAGCAATACAGCATGACAGCTGCAACACTGAATTGGCTGGAATCAGTGTAGATCATGATTGCAATGACTACTGTCCTCAACAAATCACATGGAAAGGGAAATAGTCATGGAGTGGGAAAAGTCGAAAATGAAACAATTCAACTCCTTGAGAGAAACGTTTTATAACATAAATAACGTAGGTAATTAAAGAGAACAGAGGGCTGACTGTTCTTGAGTCTCCTAACTAGGGAGATGCAAAATAGGTGACCAAAATGTAAAAGGTTTTTTTAATAGACAATATTTTATATATTTATTTTTTTCTATTTGTTTTTTTAATTCCTCGAAGAGCAGCGCTCAGACCACGTATCATAAAATTGTCAACGTTATTTATTCAGGTGTTCATGACAACCAACTAAATACACAGGTTTGATGTAGGCTACTGTTTTCAAGCCATATTTTATCATGGGACATTTTATGTCCTTAATTGACAAAAAAATGTATACTATAGCTTGAAATTGATAATAATAATAATAAACAAGTAAGTTTCATTCATTCACATTTCTCAGTTAATGTATCAAGGCAAGATTTTGGAATTTTCCAAATATAGCCTCATTAACTAAGGTTTCTATCTCTTTAATCAACACTGCTTTTGCACTTCACTTGGCAGCCAATTGACAACTTCTGAATACTAGTTAGCAAGTACTAGCTTTTCACCATAATCAAAATTCTCATTGTCACCTATCTGATAATCATCATCATCTTCAGAAAGCAGAGTTTCTGCACGATTCCTGCAAGATTATGCGAACGTAGTCTTATGTCTGAGCAGATTAAATAGTTTTTAAATTATACCATCGATTTAAGTAAGGCGGCCATCGGGTCTTGTGTGTGTAACTGATTCCTGTGTACTTTCTGGTAGTACTCACATATATGTATTAGGACAACAATTTTCATCTGACGTTTGTGATAATGGGAGCGCTTAGGGAGTTATTGATTTTATTCAATTACTGAGGTTTAATAAAACCTATACATTCCAAAATGTTAATTCCTTTGCAAATTTCATATTATACCCACCTCGTGTAAACGGTTGTGACATTTTTTTGGGGGGTGGAGGGGAAGAAAGACCTAATTATCTGTCACCATTATTTCTGAACTTCAGCGTGCACATTTAAACTATCTCACAAAAGAAAGTAAAACGTTAGGAAATAAAGTATTAGGATTTTATTTCAGTTAAGATTATTTCAAACGATTTCATGTGAATATATGGGTTTCCAGTTTAATTATCAACTGTGTGTTGGAGAAGAGGTGCCAAAAATGAGCACACCAACAGACGGATTCATGAAAAAACTGATGCAAACTGGTGCAAAGTCTAAAACTGGGATTTACTTTTCAGCACAAACCCTAATTTGCACTGATTTGCACTACTTTGGGTCAATGGGGCATCCCATTGGCAGCATATAGGAGTTCCTTTTCAACCACCCATGGATTTTATGGAAAGTCCTTTCTACTAAAATAGTTAGTCAAGGCTTTATGCTGAACATTCATGCCTCCTCAAGGCAGGTGTGACGTTTGAGTAAAGTTTTCTTTTCTCAAAACATTTATGCAGCACACATACAAAGTTAGAAACATTTTAAATTGTGTCTAAACATGGTATGTTGTATTGGAAGGCTGCCCCTGTTGTACAAAACCTATGCTAGTCATCACTGCCACACCCTTGTACTGATATGTAAGGGTGGGTGTGCGCGAGGAGCAAGCAGCCTGAAGTGTGTCAGTCGTGGGGTAGAGAGCAACAATGCTATATCTTTGTAGATATGGTGGTGTCCTACTCTCTCCCTTTAACGCAACTCAGTCACTTTTGTTGCTGCACTCCATTGTATGACTTCTTGATTCATTTGGCTCCATCATCGACAACTACTCTCTAGCATCGATTTATTTAAAACATGTATCATCAATGCAATTCAGACAGATTTGTACATGTGGTCTATTTTGTTTGGTATGTTGGTTTTACTAGTCTGCCTCCAGATGTTGCATAATTAATGCAAAGTTTCTATTTTTGTTTAACTTTATGTGATTATACACATGTATGGTGAGTGCCTATAGGAAACTAATTAAGATATTCGATTGGTTACAGAAAAGCTGCATTACTGTCTTCACTCTGCAATTATATTTGCAATATCCCTGTTACTCTACGTTTTCAAATACTTTAAATAAGTTCTGAACTTTCTTACTGCAAATTATTAGAAATTGAGAGTGCTGTGAAATGCTTTAAAACTGCAAGATTGTCTGTGAAGGCTTGTCCACTTATTTTTTTAATAGGGATATGTGTGCTCCTGCAACAAATAATTCTAAAAATCCACAACCAATAGGTCAAATGCCGAATTTAAATTTACAACACCATTTATCAAGTCATTGGCATATAATGAGAGAACCAGAGTCCAATGATTTATGTAGGGTCTCTTTATTTATTGATCTAACCAAAACAACCATGGGCAGAATATTTGAAGCAAAGAAAATACAGCTTTATTAACCCCCTATCTCGTTCCATGGCGTATTGCAATCTTTTGATAGACCTATTAATCCATAATGTAGCTATAGGATTGTAATATCCATGTCTGTACACATCTTTACAGCCTGGGTGCATTCCATTTCTAGAATGCTCAAGTTTCTGTCAGGTATATCTTCTTCAACACAAAAACGTTTTATGCTATGCAAGCTTTACAGTGCGGCAAAATATGAGAATTTTGCATTTTGAATGTGGATGTGTGATGGTCTCCTCTTGCCTATCTACCCAGCATCTGGCATACTACAGCGAAATCAGAAATAATTTTCTGTCACTTTGCTATGGTTTTTCGGTTGAATTTCCCCTGTGGTAGATAGAGGATGATTGACTGCTGCAGCAAAGTCTACTGGCTTCATTTTGAAGGGAGCTATGAATTTTGCTTGTTAGCTGTTAGACCTGTCATCCTTAGGGTGGACTTTTCCCCAACTTTTTGACTTTTGCCTCACATTTCTGCTGATTCTTTTTGTTAGCCTCAGGACACTGAGCACTTTACCACTGCTAAGTATGATGATATTGGTGTAACAGCACTCTCCCTGAAAGAAACTCAAGAACTGGCTTTTTGACGGAGACGTCTAACCCACTGTGCCCAGATACCCTTAGGGGTGACAATGCTGCGCTTAACAAATGATGAGTGATTGAGTGATGTATACCTGATTGGCATATTAGTTGTACTGATAAGTCCCTTGTAAAGTGGTATACCATATACACAGGGCCTGTACTTCAAATGCTACTAGTGGGCTGCAGCACCGATTGTGCTACCCACAGAAGTAGCCTTGAAACCTGTCTGAGGCCTGCCACTGCAGTGCCTGTGTGTGCAGTTTACTGCCACTTCGACTTGACATTTAAAACTACTTGTCAAGCCTTAAACTCCCCTTTCATGACATATAAGTCACCCTGTGTCAGGATTCAGGGTGCACAGCATGACCATCAGGAACCCTTGGGTACTGAGAGGAGCCACCAAGTCAGCGTTCTAGTGGCTGGCAGTGGAGCAGCCAACCAGGTTAAAGGGGGCGGACTCTGTGATGGTGAGGACACAGACCCGGAAGACAGTGGCGTGTGGGAGGATGTGAAGAAGGAACGCGGCGGACAGGGAACGTGGAGAGAAGAGGACGTGGGCATGAAGCCCAGACAAATGACAGTGGGAATGTGGCACCTCCCCCAGAGGTGGTCGGAGTTCGAAGGGACAGCGCCAGAAGCACTGGGCTGGAGCCTGAACAGGAGACACCAAAGACCCAGTAGCAGACTGGGAGGAGACGCAGGAGGTTTCCTTGGCGAGAGGCGCTTGGGACGTCGCTGCCTCGGCTCTGGAACAGAGTCGTGGCTTAGGGGAAGTGTTGGAAAGCGGGTTGGGAAAGGCCAGGTGATGGGAAGTGATGAGGGAATGCCTCTTTGGAATGTAGCTGCATACAAACCCATCGGGCTGCAGTAGTTGAGGAATTAGGGCTTTTGCACGTTTCCTAAAACTTCACAGAACACCTTCCAACCGGGTAGTGTTGCTCCATTTGTTACAATGACACAAGTTAGTCACTTTGTTGTGTGGTGGCGTATCTAGTACTTGCCTTGAGAGCATGCCTGACTACGTCCTATGTCCCTTTCTCCCCGAGGCACAGAGACGTTCACAACCAAGGAGTAGAGTCTAGGAGTCAAAGCCGCTGGAGCTACAAAGAAGACCAGACTCGTAACAGTGCACCCCTATTGAAGAGTTATAAAACAGTTTAGAAATAAAAATCTACTTACCCAAACCACCGCTGTAGTCAAGTCCCATCCATTCTCCTGTTTCATACTCCTAAGATAGGCCCTAAGTAACCCTAAGGACAGGGTGCTATGTAAGTAAAATGTAGGACATGTACCTTTATTTGGTCTTGTTTTAAAGAGTAAAAGAAATACTATTTTGCTAAACTGGTGTGGAGTCTTTTTGGTGCTGTTTTCACTGTGATACTATAATTTAAGCATTGTACAAATACTTTACACATTGCCTCTTATAAGTCTGACTGCTCTCTGCCAAGCTATAAGAGGGTGAGCACAGGTTGTGTATCTGACCTACCCTGACAAGCATTGCGGTTCCTGCTTGGACAGGGTACAACCCTCTTCCAGTCAGAAACCCAATTTCTAACATTGGTGATCAGCGGTTAGGATAGGACTTGTGTTTGTGCAGTACCTTACAGTATAATTTGGTGTACACTACTATCCACATCCGGACCAATTTGAATCAAGTGTCTCTGATATCCACTGGCATTTTTTCCTTCTCTCTTCAATTTGCATTTTTTGATTTTTCGATTCTCCCTGATTGTTTTTTTTGGTTTTTCCTAAAATCATGTTTCTGATTGGTGGTTCTGCATCTGCACCTGTCAGAATGGAGTTTGAGCTGGACAGAATTGAGGGTTACATGGTGGCCCAGCATAAGGATTTCTGCAAAGACTTTGGTCTTCCAGTAAGGAGCACCACCAGGATGGTGGAGCTGCAAAAGGCACTGAGAGCCTGGTCTGATGCCCATGCTCTGTTAGATTTGAATCCCAGAGGTTGAGGAAGAGCTGGACCAGGGTCCATGAGGAGGCCTTGTGCTGCTGTCTGTGGTGGAGGAGGGCAGCTTACTTCCAGGAATAGGGGCCTCTTTCAGGACAGGGAACAGTATGTCATCCAAAGGCCTGTCCCCAGAGGAGCTGGAGGACAGGAGAGAGGAGAGAAAGTTCAAATTGGAACTGGGTAATCTCAAATTGGAGAAGGAGAAGGTGGAGAGAGCCTTGAAGGAGATGAGAAGGGCTGAGGCTGAGAGAGCCTTAGCCAACGGAAAACTTGCTATGGAGGCAGCTTCGGCTGAGAGAGCAATGGAAGAAAGCAAGAACTTGTGGGCTCATGAACTGAGTCTAAAGGAACTGGACTAAAAAGCAAAGCAAGTAGAGTCCACTTGTGGTAGCGAAAAACCATGTCCAGTGCTGAAGGAAAGGATCCACACACCCAGAGATTTGGTGCCTGACTTCAGGGAAGGGGATGAATAGACAGGTGGTTTTAGGTGTATGAGGTCACTCTAGTAGTGCACAGGGCCCCTGAGGAGGATTGGTGGGCTGTCCTATGAAGGCATGTACCTAGTGATGGGAGGTCTGCCCTACTGGCCCTAGATGGGAGAGACAGGCCGAGGTATCCTACCATGAAGGATATCCTTGTCAAGAGATATGGCTTCACCCCAGAAAAGTGCAGGTTGAGATTCAGGGGCAGTAGGAAACTGTCTCACCAATCCTGGTGGGATTTGGTGAGTCACTTTTGCAGGATACTGGATGGTTGGGATGAAGGTTAGTAGGATCTGTACAATTTGATTGCTAGATAGCATATGTTCAGTGTTAGAAATGGGGGTCTCTAGTTGGCAGAGGTAGGTACCTTTGTCCAAATAGGGACCCTTGCTTCTAGTCAGGGTAAGGCGGATACACACTTTAGATAACCCCTGCTCACCCCCTTGGTAGCTTGGCACGAGCAGACAGGCTTATCCCAAAGGCAATGTGTAAAGTATTTGTACCAACACTCACAGTAACACAGTGAAAACACCACAAATGGACACCACACCAGTTTAGAAAAATAAAGTATCTTTATCTAAGCTAAACAAGACCAAAACGACAAAAATCCAACATACAGATACTCAGTAAAATGTCTTTAAAAGGGATGTTGCAAAAATAAGCTTGTAGGAATCAAATAGCACCAACTGGGGCTATCACGACGTCAGGACAATACAAAATCCAAAGTACGGCGCTGCCTGCGAGGATCGCGGCGTCCGGCGCGGAGTCACATAGACCCCCAAACAGACAGTACCTTGAAAAAGGATGTCTGTGACGATGCACGGCGTCGAAGATGGCCGATGTCGGCTCCGGTGATGATGCGACGTCGGCACGTTTCTCGAGTCACTCTCGGCGGTTATCGGCATTGGAATAACAAGATGCAGGCGCTTGCGAAGACGGAGTCAGGCCAGTTGCTGCGTCGTTCACTTCACGAGCGGCTCCCGGGGCCTCGGTGCAGGTTGCGGCAACACAGCAGCGGCGTCGACAGCGTCAGAAACAGGATTTCTTACTTCTCTTGGGTTTCTTCCAGCTCCCAACATCAGAGACAACCTCTAGAGACCCAACAAAGTTACAGGCACCTCCTGGCAGGTCAGAGCTCCCAGCAAGAAAGTTCAGGGGAGCTGGGGGGTGAAGTCCTTTTGTTCCTGGGACTTCAAAACAGGAGGCAAACTCTTCTCAAGCCCTTGTAGACTTTCCTCAAGCAGGGGACACAGCACACAGCAAAGTCCTTCTCCTTTCTTTGGCAGAAACAGCAACTGCAGGCCAACCTCAGACACACAGCAAGGGCAGTACTTCTCCTCACTTTCTCCAGCTCTTCTCCTCAGCAAAGGTTCCTCTTGATTCCAGAAGTAGTCTAAAGTTCAGGGGTTTTAGGCCTGATACTTATACCCCAAAATGTCTTTGATCCCTTTGTGCAAGGGGCTCTGAGCCCAGTCCAAACCAGTTCTGGGGGCACTTCTGCCAGTGCACAACAACATCCTTTGTCAGTGTGGGCCTTGGTCCCAGACACACCACAGGGGGGTGGAGCCAGCATTGTGGATGGCAGGCACAGCCCTATTCAGGTACGGGTGCCACTCCTCCCACCACTCCAAATGCAGATCAGGCCTATTCAGCTCAGGGCTGGGTCATCCAGGAAGGGCCAGGCATACCTCAACCCCCCCAGAGGCTGTCAACAGGGAATGCACATCCTCTGTCTCTGTCACACTGAAACCAGACAGTCAATCCACAAACAGGCAGAGACACACAGAAAGGTTGAACAAGAAAATAGCCACTTTCTAAAAGTGCTATTTTCAAACACATAATTTAAAAACCATCTTCACTAAAAGATGTGTTATTAAATTATGAGTTCAGGGATACCAGACTCCAATTTTCTATCTTATTCCTATGGGAAGATATGCTTGTAAAATGTTACAAAGCATTCCCTATTCTGTCCTATGGGCAAGATAGCCTTTCAATAGTGAAAAACAAAATTGGCAGTATTTCACTATCAGGACATGTTACACACACCAGTACATGTCCTACCTTTCACATACACTGCACCCTGCCCAGGGGGTACCTTGGGCCTACCATAGGGGTGTCCTATTTATAAGTAAAGGGAAGGGTAAGGCCTGGCAAGTGGGTGCACTTGCAAAGTCGACATGGCAGTTAACAAACTGCGCACAGGCACTGCGGTGGCAGGCCTGAGACATCTTTTCAGGGCTACTCATGTGTGTGGCACAATCAGTGCTGCAAGCCCACTAGTAGCATTTGAGTTACCAGCCCTGGCACACTCAGTGCACTTTACTAGGGACCTACTGGTAACACAAATATGCCAATCATGGATAACCAATAACAATAATAATATACACAGGGAGCACTTGCACTTTGACACTGATCAGCAGTGGCAAAGTGCCCAAAGCATCTAAGCCTGCAAAAACGAAATCCAGCACAGCATCAAAAACACAGGAGGTAGAGGCAAAAAGTCAGGGAAAACCACGCCAAGGATGACAGGTCTAACATGTGTCCCCTCCAGCTGAAAAGTGGGGAGAACTACCCACCCTCTTGGGAGTTCTCATCACTAAGGTGGAACAATCTGGACAGACCATCAGCATTGGCGTGTTCTGTACCAGGGCTGTGTTCCACCGTAAAGTCCATTCCCTGTAGGGAGATGGACCACCTCAACAGTTTAGGATTCTCACCCCTCATCTGCATCAACCATCTGAGGGGCCTGTGGTCTGTCTGAACCCGGAAGTGAGTCCCAAACAAGTAGGGCCTTAGCTTCTTCAGCGCCCAGACCACAGCAAAAGCTTCCCTTTCAATTGCACTCCACCTCTGTTCCCTGGGAAGTAGCCTCCTACTGATAAAAGCTACAGGTTGGTCCAAGCCCTTGTCGTTCAACTGTGAGAGTACTGCTCCCACACCATGCTCTGAAGGATCTGTCTGCACAACCAACTCTTTGGAGAAATCAGGTGCCTTAAGCATGGGTGCCGTGCACATGGCAGATTTCAGGGCCTCAAAAGCGGCCTGGCAGGCGCCAGTCCAGATCACCGCCTTGGGCTGCTTCCTTGAAGTCAGCTCTGTCAATGGGGCAACAATGGTGCCATATCCCTTGACAAACCGTCTGTAGTACCCGGTGAGACCTAAAAAGGCTCTCACCTCTGTTTGGGTCTTGGGGGGCTCCCAAGCCAGAATGGTATCAATCTTCCCCTGTAGGGGCGCCACTTGGCCGCTCTCTACCTGGTGTCCCAAGTACACCACAGATCCCTGCCCTATCTGGCACTTGCTTGCCTTGATTGTGAGGCCTGCCCTGTGCAGAGCCTTCAACACTTCACAGAGGTGTTGCAAATGTTCCTCCCAACTGGAGCTGAACACAGCAATGTCATCCAGATAGGCAGCGCTAAATTCCTCCAGCCCGGACAGTACCTGGTTGACCAGTCTCTGGAAGGTGGCAGGGGCGTTTTTCAACCCAAAGGGCATAACCCGGAACTGGTAGTGCCCCTCTGGTGTTGAAAACGCTGACCTCTCCTTGGCCCCCTCAGTTAAGGCAATCTGCCAGTACCCAGATGTTAAATCAAACGTACTGAGGTACCGGGCAGCTCCTAACTGATCCACAAGCTCATCAGCTCTGGGGATGGAGTGTGCGTCAGTCTTAGTGACCGCATTGAGCCTGCGGTAGTCCACACAAAACCGAAGTTCTGGAGTGGCACAAGGTGCAGCAGCTTTTGGCACTAAGACCACTAGGCTAGCCCCGGGACTGCTGGAGGGCTCTATCACCCCTAACGCCAACATCTTGGAAACTTCTTCCTTGATGCTGGCCCTGACCTTGTCAGCTATCCTGTAAAACTTCTGCTTCACAGGTAGACTGTCCCTAGTGTCCACATCATGGACGCACCAATTGGTGACTCCTGGTATCAGGGAGAACAGGGAGGCGAACTGTCCCAGCACCTGGCGACAGCCCCTTTGCTGTTCTGGGGTCAGGGTAGGAGAGAGGTTTACCCCATCCACTGACCCATCATGTTCCTTGGCTGACAGGAGGTCAGGAAGAGGCTCACTCTCCTCCTCCATTCCATCATCTGTCGCCAGGAGCATAGTTACCTCAGACCTCTCAAAGTGCGGCTTGAGGCGGTTCATGTGTAGGACCCTCAAAGGGTTCCTGAGAGACTGCAAGTCAACCAAATAGGTCACCTCACTCTTGCGCTCCACCACCTCCTATGGACCAGTCCACTTGTCTTGGAGCGTGCAAGGCTCCACTGGTGCCATCACTCACACTTTCTGGCCAGGTTGAAATTCTACCAGAGTGGCATTCTGGTCGTACCATCTTTTCATTTCTTCCTGGCTAGCCTCTCGGTTCTCCTGAGCGAGTTTCGTGAAGCGTTGAGTCTGGTTTCTGAAGGCCAGCACATAGCTGAACACATCTTGTGGGGTCTTACCAGGAGTTCTCTCCCAACCCTCCTTCACCAGACTCAGAGGTCCTCTCACAGGGTGACTGTACAGTAGTTCAAAGGGACTGAACCCTAGGGACTTCTGGGGTACCTCCCTGTAGGCAAACAGCAGGCATGGCAAAAAGACGTCCCACTTCCGTCTCATGGGTTCTGCAAGACCCTTGATCATGCCCTTCAGGGTTCGGTTGAATCTCTCAACCAACCCATTCCCTTGAGGATGGTAAGGAGTGGTGAACTTGTAAGCTACACCGCAATCCTCCCACAAAGATGTCATGTACTTCGAAATGAAGTTTGTACCTTGGTCAGAGACCACCTCTCTGGGGAACCCCACACGAGAAAAGATCCCCATCAATGTACGGCCCACCACAGGGGCTGTGATTGTCCAGAGAGGGACAGCTTCCGGGTACCGGGTGGCATGGTCCACCAAGATCAAGATAAACCTGTTGCCTAAGGCTGTCTTGGGTTCCAGTGGCCCCACAATATCAATGCCCACCCGCTCGAAAGGGGTGCTCACCACAGTAAAGGGTTGGAGGGGAGCCTTATACTTCCCTCCACTCTTGCCACTTGCCTGGCAAGTTGGACAAGATCTGCAATGGGTACCAACGTTCCTTCTCATTTGGGGGCTGTAGAAGTGGGTGACAAGCCTCTGATAGGTCTTGTCGCACCCCAAATGTCCTGCTAGAGGTACATCATGAGCCAGACCCAGTAGGAAGGTCCTGAAGCGCTCGGGTACCACCAGCACACAGGCTGCACCGGGCTCAGCGACCTTAGGCTCACTATATAGTAATCCATCTTCCCAGTAAATCAGATGTGACCCGGACTGATCACCTGCTGCCTGGTCTGCAGCCTGTTGCCGCATACCAACAAGAGTAGGGCACTCCATCTGCTTTTTGCAGAACTCCTCCCTGGAGGGACCCCCTTCCTGCTGCCAATGGGTCAGCTCAGGCAGGTCTCCCAGTTCGGCTACTTGTTCCCCTGTAGGTTCCAGGGCATCCCCCTCAGGTTCTGCCTCCTTCTGGACCGTGGGAACTTCGGGGGCTGGTTTCCCACACCCCCTGTCCCTCCTCTTTCTGGCAGGCACCTGGGCCACTGTTTTAGGCTCCAGGTCCTCTTGAGTACCCCTACCGGCTGCCAATGACCGAGTGGTCACACAGGCCCACTCAGGCAGACCCAACATCTCCAAATGAGCCTGGCGTTCCACCTCCTTCCATGGGGAACTCTCCAGGTCATTTCCAAGTAGAAAGTCTACAGGCATGGATGGACTAACAACCACCTTCAAAGAACCTGAGACCCCTCCACTCAAAGGGAACTAGCGCTACTTTACAGACGCGCTCAGAGTTGTCTGCTGCAACTACAGGGTGAAGTACATTGGGAATAACCTGCCCTTCAGACACCCATTGACACCTGACAGATGTCACACTGGCTCATGTGTCTCTCAGAGCCTTCACCCTCCTCCCATTGATGGTACCCCACTGCCTGTATTTCTTAGTGTTCTCAGGCAGATAGGATCCCTGGACCATCTCTCTGTCTCCTAAAGAGACAAGGGTCATAACTGCTTGCTCCCCCCCTTCACTGGGAACCAATTCCTCCCCCAGCGCTACACTAGGCCTGGGCGGTAAATTCCGTTCCGCTCACGGAATTTGGGTAATTTTGCGTTCCGCGGAGAACGCGGAATTACCAAAAATTCCGCGATCCGCGGCTTTGCGGAATTTTTTGCTTGTTCGCGCTTTCAAAATGCGTGTTCGCAAGATATTTCTCCCCGAGCACGCAAACAGCGTTCGCGAACAGGGAAAAATGCATTGCGAACGGGCGGAACAAGCAATTCCGCATGTTCGCGGAACTTTTGCGTGCTCGCGGAGATTTTTTACCGTTTCGCGGAGCTTTGCGTAGCGTGACTACGCAAATTCCGCCCACTCCTACGCTACACTCACTAATCCCGGTGACGGAGCACCAGTGGGTGCTGGGGGTGCTTTGGGGCACTTGGGATCTCTGGCAATGTGACCCACCTGGCCACATGAGTAACACTTGGCGGGACCCCGGCTGTCGTACCTGCCCTTAGGGGGCCAGGACGTTTTAGGCTTGGGGGGCTGGGACTCCTTACCCTGGGAACTGTTTTGGGGCCCTTTAGAGAACTCCTTTTGGTTACCCTTGTCCCCCCACTTTTCTGCTGGGGACCCTGCCCACCCTGGCTGGGTTACCCACAATCCCCTTGTGGACCCTGGTGCTAGTCCAGCGGTCTGCCTCCTTAGCAAGCTCCCTGGGATCAGTTAGCTTACTATTCAATAGATGCTGGTGCAGCTCTGGAATACACAGACTACTCAAGTGCTCCCAACTGATTAGGTTACACAACCCCTGGTAATCAGTTACCTTGCTGCCCTTTATCCAACCTTCCAGTGCACGCGTATACAGGTTCACACATTCAACCCAAGTACTTGAATCAAGCTTCTTGAAGTTCCTAAACTTTTCTCTGTACTGCTCTGGAGTGAGTCCATACCTGGGGCATAAAGCCTCCTTCATGTTGGGGTAGGTCAGGGTACCCGCCTGCTCTAAACGTGGTAGGGTGTCCCTCCCAGTGGCCTCAAAGTGTTTCCACAGGCCCGCCCCCCAATGCTTCTCAGGAACCTCATTCATTCTTAACCCCTTGACCGCGATCGGAATTCCGCTCGTGTGCTGGACATTCCGATCGCGGGTGGGGTCGTGACGAGCTCAGCTCGTCATGCGCACAGCGCTACCGCGCAGCATGACGAGCTGAGCTCGTCATGAGCACGGAAGGGGTTAAGGCTATCTCATTTGCCGTAAACCATGCATAAATATCATCACCCTTCTGGTAATTCTGCACTAAGTCCTTGGGTTTGTACACCTTACCCCCTTGCACTGGCTGTACGCCGCCACCACTTGAACTGGACTCCACTTGCTTGGCCTTAATGTCCAGTTCCCTCATGCTCAACTCATGAGCCAAAAGCAATTTCTTTTCTTCTCGGGCGAGAGCGTTCTTGCTCTCTTCTGCCTTCTTTTCATTCTCCAAAAGCAATTTCTTCTCTTCTAAGGCACGAGCGTTCTTGCTCTCCTCTGCCATCTTATCTTTCTCCATTTCCAATCGCTTCATCTGGAGCCTCATGACTTCTAACTCATGGTCTCTGACCTTCTGGTTTTCCTCCAGCTCCTCTGGGGAAAAGCTCCTAGCGGAATGGTGACTGCCAGCCCTGGAGGCTGCTCTGGACACAGGCAGATCCTGTGACCTGAAACCATCCCCTTGTGCGTCCTCATCCACTTCTGCATCCCCTGTCTCCTCAGCCTCTTTGGCCTCCCACCAGGCCCTTAAGGCCTTCTGCAGCTCATCCTTCTTAGAGCTGCTCCTCATGGGACATCCAAAATCTTTGCAAAATTGCTTGAGTTGATCTACTTTGTAGGAATGCAAATCATCAATGTTAAACTCCAATTCTGCCTTCTCACTTGCTGCTTTACCATTTAGAGACATGATGCGTGGATGACTGAAGGGTCAGATCAAAAATAGAACCAAAACAAAACACAGTGTGTGGTTGCTTAGTGGTCTGCACTAATCTAGTGATGTACACCAATCACTGTGGGTCAAGTACAAATACAAGTTCAAATCCCACCGCAGCCACCAATGTTAGAAATGGGGGTCTCTAGTTGGCAGAGGTAGGTACCTTTGTCCAAATAGGGACCCTTGCTTCTAGTCAGGGTAAGGGGGATACACACTTTAGATAACCCCTGCTCACCCCCTTGGTAGCTTGGCACGAGCATACAGGCTTATCCCAAAGGCAATGTGTAAAGTATTTGTACCAACACTCACAGTAACACAGTGAAAACACCACAAATGGACACCACACTAGTTTAGAAAAATAAAGTATCTTTATCTAAGCTAAACAAGACCAAAATGACAAAAATCCAACATACAGATACTCAGTAAAATGTCTTTAAAAGGGATGTTGCAAAAATAAGCTTGTAGAAATCAAATAGCACCAACTGGGGCTATCACGACGTCAGGACAATACAAAATCCAAAGTACAGCACCGCCCGCGAGGATCGCGGCGTGGGGCGCGGAGTCACACAGACCCCCAAACAGACAGTACCTTGAAAAACAATGTTGGTGACGATGCATGGCGTCGAATATGGCCGATGTCGGCTCCGTTGATGATGCGACGTCGGCACGTTTCTCGAGTCACTCTTGGCGGTTATCGGCGCCGCAAGAACAAGATGCAGGCGCTGGCGAAGACGGATTCGATGCGAGCACTGGCGTCGGGCACTGCCGGCGTCGGCGGGCGTCATAGGGCGTTGGAGCTGCGGAGAAGGCCGGGCGCTGCGTCGTTCACTTCACGAGCAGCTCCACGGGCCTCAGTGCAGGTTGTGGCATCACAGCGGCGGCGTCGATGGCGTCAGAAACTGGATTTCTTACTTCTCTTGGGTTTCTTCCAGCTCCCAACAACATAGACAACCTCCAGAGGCCCAACACAGTTACAGGCACCTCCTGGCAGGTCACAACTCCCAGCAAGGAAGTTCAGGGGAGCTGGGGGGTGAAGTCCTTTTGTTCCTGGGACTTCAAAACAGGAGGCAAGCTCTTCTTCAAGCCCTGGAGACTTTATTCAAGCAGGGGACACAGCACACAGCAAAGTCCTTCTCCTTTCTTTGGTAGAAACAGCAACTGCAGGCCAACCAGACACACAGCAAGGGCAGTACTTTTCCTCAGTTTCTCCAGCTCTTCTCCTCAGCAAAGGTTCCTCTTGATTCCAGAAGTAGTCTAAAGTTCAGGGTTTTAGGTCTGATACTTATACCCCAAAATGTCTTTGATCCCTTTGTGCAAGGGGCTCCGAGCCCAGTCCAAACCAGTTCTAGGGGCACTTCTGCCAGTGCACAACAACATCCTTTGTCAGTGTGGGCCTTGGTCCCAGGCACACCACAGGGGGGCGGAGCCAGCATTGTAGAAGGCAGGCACAGCCCTATTCAGGTACGGGTGCCACTCCTCCCACCACTCCAAATGCAGATCAGGCCTATTCAGCTCAGGGCTGGGTCATCCAGGAAGGGCCAGGCACACCTCAACCCCCCCAGAGGCTGTCTACAGGGAATACACATCCTCTGTCTCTGTCACACTGAAACCAGACAGTCAACCCACTAACAGGCCGAGGCACACAGAAAGGTTGAACAAGAAAATAGCCACTTTCTAAAAGTGCTATTTTCAAACACATAATTTAAAAACCATCTTCACTAAAAGATGTGTTATTAAATTCTGAGTTGAGGGACACCAGACTCCAATTTTCTATCTTATTCCTATGGGAAGATATGCTTGTAAAATGTTACAAAGCATTCCCCATTCTGTCCTATGGGCAAGATAGCCTTTCAATAGTGAAAAATTAAATTGGCAGTATTTCACTATCAGGACATGTTACACACACCAGTACATGTCCTACCTTTCACATACACTGCACCCTGCCCAGGAGGTACCTTGGGCCTACCATAGGGGTGTCCTATGTGTACAAAAAGGGAAGGGTAAGGCCTGGCAAATGGGTGCACTTGCCAAGTCGACATGGCAGTTAACAAACTGCGCATAGGCACTGCGGTGGCAGGCCTGAGACATCTTTTCAGGGCTACGCATGTGGGTGGCACAGTCAGTGCTGCAAGCCCACTAGTAGCATTTGAGTTACCAGCCCTGGCACACTCAGTGCAGTTTACTAGGGACCTACTGGTAACACAAATATGCCAATCATGGATAACCAAAAACAATAATAATTTACACAGGGAGCACTTGCACTTTGACACTGATCAGCAGAACGAAATCCAGCACAGCATCAAAAACACAGGAGGTAGAGGCAAAAATTCAGGGAAAACCACGCCAAGGATGCCAGGTCTAACATTCAGTCATTGTTTTCCAGAGCTACGCCAACACCTGGTGGATTGTAAGTGCATATGCTCTGTACTCTAAACATGTTGATATTGTTTCATCCAAAATTGGCATATTTGATTTATTTATAAGTCCCTATTAAAGTGCACTACCTGTGCCCAGGGCCTGTAAATTAAATTCTACTAGTAGGCTTGCAGCACTGATTGTGCCACCCACTTCAGTAGCCCTATAAACAGGGCTCAGGCCTGCCACTGCAGAGCCTGTGTGTTCAGTTTTAAAGAGCCATTTCGACCTGGAAAGTTAACCTATTGACTGACTCAAACCTTTCTTTTATCACATATAAGTCACTCCTAAGGTAGGCTCTAGACAGCCATATGGGTGAGGTGAAATGCATTTAAAAAGTAGGACATGCACGTTTGAGCTTTACATGTCCTGGTTGTAAAAAAACTGCTAAATTCATTTTTCACTCCTGCAAGGCCTATCTCTCACATCTTTTAACCATAATTTCCAATTGGGAAAGATAGAGATTTGGACTTTTATGTCTCTGGACTCACAATTTAAAATCACAACTTATGGTGAAGTCAGATTTGAATTGTAAATCTGAAAATGCCACTTTTAGAAAGTTGTATATAAAGAGGTTCCGTCCAATTGGGTGGCCAGATAGGACGGGAAAAACGTTTTAAAAGAAAAGAGATCTGACCACCTTGTTTTGGTTTCTGCTATTTATTTAAGCAGATTAAGGACCAATGTAACTACTTTATCTTGGTCCTGGCTATTGTATTGCCATTACATAAATATCTCTTTGTACATGTTTCATTACATTCAAATACATGCAAAAAACATCAATTGATACTCATACTTAGCATGAACAACTCATATGTAAAATAAAAGTAAACGTTTCTGTGAGCGAGTGCCAAAAATCACTTAAATCAAAAGTGCAAAACATCACATTATACCACAATTTGTCAAAGTAAATAATGTATGAGAACGCTATTTTTAGCAACTATTTAACAGATATTTTTAGAGTTCCTTATCCATGGGACTAAGCTCTAGGTTTTGATGGGATATATTTTTTATTCACAATCCCTATCACGCCTATAGGCTATGTTTTACATAAAGCCCTCGTGGCGTTTTTAGAAAAGTGCTGACGCGTTTCCATTCCCTGTGTTATCAAGGGATTTTCTTCAGGGCAAATTGACTCGGTGTAATCTGGACCGTTACTTAAGGTTGTAGCTCAAGGTTTCTCCTAGTTAAAATATTTGAAATCTTTTTAATCACTCGGGCTAGGGGGGGCTCCATTTTGTTGAATCTTTGTAGCTTAACCAACGGCAGTATGCTTTGTTGACTCTTCCCTTTTTTTTTTTTTTTTTAAAACGCCATGAGGGCTTTATGTAAAACATAGCCTATAGGCGTGATAGGGATTGTGAATAAAAAATATATCCCATCAAAACCTAGAGCTTAGTCCCATGGATAAGGAACTCTAAAAAAAGCTGTTAAACAGTTGCTAAAAATAGAGTTCTCATATGTTATTTACTTTGACAAATTGTGGTGTAATGTGATGTTTTGCACTTTTGCACTTTTGATTTAAGTGATTTTTGGCACTCGCTCACAGAAACGTTTGCTTTCATTTTACATATGAGTTGTTCATGCTAAGTAGGTGTATCAATTGATGTTTTTTGCATGTATTTGAATGTAATGAAACATGTACAAAGAGATATTTAAGTAATGGCAATACAATAGCCAGGACCAAGATAAAGTAGTTACATTGGCCCTTAATCTGCTTAAATAAATAGCAGAAACCAAAACAAGGTGGTCAGATCTCTTTTCTTTTAAAACTTTTAGAAAGTTGGCATTTTCTTAATTTAACCATTTTGTGCCTCTACCTGTCTCTGAATAAACGTCTGGGTTAGGTGACAGCTGGCCTTTGGACATTTCCTCTAGACAGTCACACAATGGGAACTGAGGTGTGCCATGGATATCCTGATGGCCCATCACCAGGCTGATGGGTCTCTCCGAGCTAGAGCGAGAGGGAGGAGCTGAAACTTGCACTTGAATAGGGCAGTGCCTGCCCCCACAGAAAGAGCGGCATACTCCCCTGTAGTGTGTATGGAGCCAGGAAAGGAACAGCAGGGACCTTGTGAGGTTCAAAGAACTCTTTGAAGTTTGCCAACTTCAAAGACCAAAATGGGTATAAGTACTGAGACTCTGTCACAATGTACTCAGTTCACTTTGGGTCCTGAGGAGACTCTGCCAAAAAGAGGAGCTACGCTTCCAGGCGGGACTGCCACTTTGCTAACTATTTTTTTGTTTTGGCCTGCTGCCTGCTGATTGTTGTGCTGTAGGAGGGACTGCCACTTTGCTACTTGCTTTGCTGTGGTGGCATGCTGCCTGCTTCCTCTTGTTTGACAGTGAGAAGGACTGGATCTACTCTCTGCAACCTCTACCCACTTAAGTGACTCCAAGGGCTTACTAACTTGCTTCCTGTTGCAAGGTCTCAGGGTCATCAAAAACTTCACTCAGATTCTATGACCAATGCTGAACCAGGCTGTCCTATTGTGCCTGAATTGCCAAAAGTCCAGTCCTGGCCCTTTAAGCAGGCTGTCAGCTACACCTGCATGCATCTTCACTGTACACTGACAGGGGTTGCCATGTCTGCCTTCCTGACCAAGATCGCCGCGCCGGCTTGAAATCACTACAGCCGTGCCACCCGAAGGCAGACCAGTGTGACTCATCATTTTGTCTGTAACCCCGAAAGGAGGGGTCAACCACCCAATGGACCTCCTGAGGGAGACTGCAGTGTCTACCCTCTCCATCTAGACCACCACAGCTGTCTTGAATGTTGCTGCAGCGTTGCCTGAGAACCACCGCAGCGCAGCCCATCACCACATCACTGTTTCCCACAAGAACGTACTGTGCAAAACGAGACCCGTATTATCGCAGACGGCTGGAATTGCCTGTATTACACTGGTCTCGAGGACCCTGAAATAGCCTTACTTTTGAATGATTGTGGAAGCACTGTGACATTGAGAAAGCCTATTTGCTGATCCACTGCTTAGATCATTGTCATTGTATACCCTAAATGACCTACTAAACGTGAAAGTGTTTACTACTCGGTATTCTGCATCGATACTTGAAACATTCATATATCATGAACCATTTATTGGATTTTTGTCATTTTGATCTTGTTTTAAAGGGTAAAAGAGATACTATGTTTCTAAACTGGTGTGGGGCCTTTATGGTGATATTTTCACGAGTTACTGTAATTTAAGTGTTTCACAAATACTTTTAACATTGCCTCTTAATTTTAGCCTGACTGCTCTGTGCCAAGCTATCAGAGGGTGAACACTGGTTAATTTAGGGTGTGCGTCTGACTTACCCTGACTAGGATTGTGGTTCTTGCTTAGACAGCGTGCATACCTCTGCATAACAGAAATGTTTATAACATGCTGCAAGAAATTTGTGGACCTTTGAAGACTCCACCTAAAGAAGAAGACTCCTGACACATAGCTGCTGGAACAATAGGACTTACTTAAGAACTCAAGGCACTCAAGGACTCCTGAGTCCTAAAGGGACCCACGGACTGCAACTACTTTCTATGGGTCAAATGTTTTCCATCCTGTGTGCTTGCTTCAGGGACACAAAAAGCACAGGGATTCCTGATTCCAAGAGGACACAGCTGACCACAGAGAACTAGACCTAGCTGTAGAGATCTTTGTGCTTAGAAGTAGTCTGTCCAGAGAAGCTAGTGGTATAGGACGGACCGGAATATGTGACTTTGCACTGTTTTCCACCTCCAGGCGACCAGAACAAGGTGCTGAGGATTGCCCAGGGAGTTCACACCCAAAGAAGGTAAGAACTCCACATTCATCTCGTTTGGAGCTTTTACTCTGCTGAAAACTGATTTCGCTGTACCTCATAGAGAAGTCATCTGGCCACATGGGAATCTGTCAAGATACAGCTTCCAGCCTTGCCATGCGCAAGGATTTTGACTTTAAAAACAGCACCTATATCCAAAGGTAAAACTTTGGATCTGGTAGAGGTGGCACATCTATCCAACCCGAGAAGCGATCTCAGTAGCTACAAAATCCCTCTCAGATCTTTTGGTGCCAAAAACAATGGCTCCAGCAAGAGCACGACGAAGACTTGTCTGACTTTAAGGGACCCTGATGGTCACAGCCTTGGACGTAGCCCTGCTGCAAGATATTGGCTTCCATTTTAAAGACTAATTTTGAAGGTAAAAACCATAATCGCATAGACTTGCTTGGTGTATTTGACTTTTGATCCATCGCAGTTAGCCTGAAATTGGAACTAGCTCAACTCTGAATGGTAGATTTTGATTGACATTTTCCTTTTTCTTGGTGCCTTTTCTCCTTACATTTTAAAATTCATGTCTCTGATTCCCCTAACCTATTTTAATTATCTTGGTGCCTTTTAGCTCATTGTTTTGCTCTCTATTTCTATAGATTGTTTTTGAAATTCTATTATGTTGAGTTTTTACTTTAAAATTATTTGTACTGTTTGAACCTAGTACATTATTCTCTGGGTATTGCCTGTTGCTTGTGCAATAACTACCAGTGATTGAGCAAAGATTCTTTTATAATCGTGTTTTGAACCCACCAAGAGGCATTATTGACTTTGTAGGGGTAACACCCTCCTAAAATATCAACACCATTCCTAATACTTGCGTGTGTGAACCTGGTATGCTAGGCAGCAGTGTCTTACTCTTATTTGCTAGTATCTGTCCACTGATTTGCCCTATGTATCTAGCACAGCTGCTAACTGTTTAGAGCTGGTTGCATTGACAGAGATTGCTTGCCGAGTCTGGCCGTGCATGCCTGTGGCCATTACTTGTGAATCTGACCACATTGAAAGATACTAGAACTCTGAGACATGCTTGGCCCTCATGCCTGAGATTCCTATAAGTGCTCAACCCTGAGTCCTCCTAAATTTACCCAACCAGGGGCCAGGCTGGTTCCTAATGATGAACTCATACTGCTCCCAGGCTGAGAGCAACTGAGGATCCTTATGGTGATCTGTGCCTGCCCATGATTGTGCGGGGCTGTGGTAAGCAACATCAGCACCTGTAATGTGGGAGTTGGTTTGTCCCTCCTCAGGCTCTAGGCTGTCGCATATTGTGGTGATGACTAGCACTGTCTGATGGTTATGTGTGGTGGCATACATCCTACTCCGCATCTCAGCTACAGTGTGGTAATCCGTTGTTATGCCATTTCACTTCTATCAAAGCAGTTTTGTTATTTCTGAAGCTGAGAGTCGTTTCCTAAGTCATTTGAACTTTTCCAAGAGAATGGGAGTTTTGCACTGCATATGCCTGTACAGTATTTTGCCTACTACTATGCAATAGACAAAACTTTCCTTTCTCTATCATTTCTTCCTAGTTATTTATAGTAGCCCGTTTATCTGGATTTCTTAGATCCTGCTCTTTAGTTCACTACAGGCAGAGCATCATGTTAGGTTTTACTCACCAGAATCTCCCTTCCTTTCAGCCCTCAACTCATTGTATAATCGTTATTACCTTTTTGCCTGTTTTGTGCTTGAGTATACTTTTGGTTATGTCTGACATTCTTTTGTTACATAGGTTCACTTGTCTGGGCTTGGACAATTTCTGTAACTTATTCAGATCTCCTCAAATTTGAAGCATTATGATCACTCTTTTCCACACCCCTGTTTCGGGGCTGTCTATTCTTTTCCGCCGAGTCTCTCATCAATCTGAAGTCTTTGCATTATCATTCAAAATAACTGGTATAGGAGTCTATTTTCCAACAAGGTTACAAAGTTTAAAAGTATCAGTGCCAAAAGGCTCCTCTTCATCATCTATTTCGGGTTCTGATGCATTCCTCTTTTTCCACCTCAACAATATTCTGCTCTGTACCCATTGTTTGATTTGAGGGATCTTCCACCTCCTTGATAGTTTTTGCTATAGTGGACATCGCTTCACTTTAGCCATAATTAAAACATCTGTCTTGCTTGCTCAGACAATTTGGCTTCATAGATTGTTCTGTTTGAATTCATTATTTCAACCATACAGGGAGGACCCAGGTGAATCTAACTAAGTTCAGTTCCATAGACCTGGTACAACGGATACTGCAGGCTAATCATGATTTGGATATACTTGGGATGTGTACCCTTCTCGAATGCCACATTGTAAATGTTCTTCTGATAGTAAAAGCTCAAATTATTGATCAGAGATGTGAAGCTTCATTTGCATATTTAAATCTCTCACGACTCTCGCTTAGCAGCTCTTTTACATATTGACAGAAGTCTTTCTTTCATTTGTTTTATTAAAAGTGCATACAGTACAAAATATGGAGATAGCCTGACAGTATCAGAAAAAGAAAATAGAAAGAGAAGAGGGTGAGAGACAACTTATTAAATCAGTTTCAGTTCATCATTCAGGGCATTAAATATTCTACATTTACTCTAAAAGTTAATTGATACCTATCAATAAAACATCATATTTAAATATACAGGGCTTGACCTCTTGCATCTATCCAGTTTCCCTGCAAATCCATTTATGAAAGATCACTCTCTGTGTTAGATATCGACAGAATTTCCCCCAAATTCGAGGGAACTGTCCTGTGGAGTCCTGCATTTTGGCTATCTGATGCTGTAGTTCGTAAACCTGCACAAGTTCCCTCTACCATTCCTCATATGTAGGTGGAAGGACTGATTTCCATTAGCTAGCCATTATCAATCTAGCGATAGTTAAAGCATAGAGAAATCTTCTGTCCAATAGGGACTTGGGTACAGGTAAAAAGCCAACCTCTTCTTGTTATGTTATGTTAAAAATGATTTGTAGAGCGCAACAAACACCTGGAGGTTTTCTTAGCACTGCTTCAGCATTCCTGAGACCTGACGCAGTTAAAAGGTAGGTTCCTAACAGTTAAAAAGCCATGTTTTCAAAGCTTTCTGAAAAGACCAAAGGTCTGGCATAGCCTTAATATTAGCTGGGAGGGGCGTTCCACAGCCTACGTGTTCTGCAAGAAGCTCCTTCCGTCCCAGGAAGCACATTGAAGGTTGGAACAATTATTCTATTTGTGTTGAGAGAGCGTAAATACCAGATGAAACTCTGCTGTAGATGTTTTGAGCCTATGCCATGAAGGGCCTTATGGGTGATACATAAGGTCAGAAAAATTATTCTAAGGCTGAACGGTAGCCAGTGGAGCTTACGTAAAGCTTTTCTGGCGGATTTAAATTTAGGGATACCCATGAGCAAATGTGCTGCTGTATTCTGAAGGACTTGGAGTTTGGTGAGGGATTGGATATTTAAAAATAGGCCATTGCAGTAATCTAGTCTAGTCTAGTGCAATGGTGCCTGAGTTGCAGGGAATTATTTTTTATAAAAAGAAAAGTGTCCATTCCTGCACATAAACAATCAATAATGGTGATTTGCTACTTCTATGTGTGCTGCATTATGTGGCACACATAGAAGTAGCAATTCACCATTATTTAATGATTGTTTATGTGCAGGAAGGTACCTTCCTGCACATAAACAATCATTGAAGGCATTTTGCTCTTTCTACATGTGCTGCAGAATGCAGTGCACATATAAAAAGCAAAAACAAGGAGAAATAAAAGGATTTCTCCTCGTTACACCAATCTAACTCCTGCTTTTGCATAGTGTTACTTTTTGGAGTTGCATCTGATTTACAGATCCTTGTAAATCTGGGGCAGCGTCAAAAAGCAATGGATGTTTCGGTGGAATACCCACACAACACCCATTCCAAGCCCCTTTCACGCAGAAAACTGCGTGAAAGGGTACCATATTTACAAAGCAGCGTTAAGCCACGCAAAGTGACTTAACACCACTGTTTAAATATGGTGCAGGGCATTCCGCTACCGGAACGTCATAAAAAGTGACGCAATCCCCTTTGAAATATGCCCCATTGTTCTTTTGCTCTAGTTGCTGGATTTTGGTTTCTGTCTCAATTACTCTAATGCCCATCGAGTCTAGATTGTTTTTCAAAATTGCAATTTTTTGGGGGGTTATTTAACCAGTTGTGTGTTCCAATAGAGCTGGCGCTTTCTCTTGCCAGCCACGGGCTTCATGGAAGATCAACATTTTCTTCTGGGCCATTGTTTATGCCCAGGTACTCTCATAAGGACCCACCAGCCTCCTCCTACATTTCTCTTTTGGCATTGGGCCACTAGGCTCATCTCATTCTCCTCTGTGTCACCACCCCTCAGGCTCCGTGCCCAGGGTGATCCCCCATCACCGTTCACTTGGTACATCCCCCTGACGTGGTGTGAGGACATCTGTTTCTCCTGGATCGCCGTGGTCTAGTGCGGCACAAGCCCATGAGTGGGTAGGTCCAGCCTTGTCTCCTCCTTTAGGATGGCAACCACCACTTGTGACTTGTTGCTCATTTTCTCCTGTTGTGGCAAGAGTGTCCCAATTGGCAGGATTCACAGAGGATCTCCTCTTAGGAGTGGATCGTTTTGTTGTTTCTGCATTGTTTATTTTCAGTCATTTCTGGATGTCTCTTTCAGAGCCTCAGTACAATTCAGCCCTTTTGCTCCTCATCACCTCCGCATGTACATCTTTTAATGACTGCGGGCATCAATGTTTTTAAATTTTTATGATGAGTAATATTTAATTCAGGAGTACATTTCAAGAGGTATGCTGTTGTTATGCAGAGCCAAACTGTTTTTCAGCAATGAAGCCAAATCAGAAACGGTAATATTTATGGCAATGCTAAAAATGGGTGAGAATACACATTTTAAAGATAATCAAACAAATCCTGATTCACTGAAATGAAATAGAAAATACGTTCATCCTTCAATATTACTAAAATCTTAACTGTACTGAGGCTTCGATAAAACATCTGATCTCTGCTTCGAACATAAATTACCGGTTAAATGTATGTATTAAAACACCATACATGCCTTGAAAGTGCAATGGTGAAATACACATTCTTTGACAACTTTCAAACACTGTTCTTGATAATACTAGTGTTAGCAAGATCAAACTAAGCATGCAAAGGGAACTTGGCAGTAACAATCAATAATTTGAAAGAAATGTCAGTAAAACAGACTTGAAGTGCTATTCTTGCCAGTAAAATCCAAACTCCTCCAAATCGACCAAGTAATATGTCATGCTGTACAATTGACCGTTCATTATAAAAGACAAGCATGTTTCCTGCTCCTGAAATGTGCAAGAAGCCAGAGCTGAGGCAAGGGTGGTTTTGTGCCCAGTACTTAAAGGATGTTAGACTTCTTCGCGGTCGTTTTTTGAAGTTTTCATAGAATATATAGACCGAAAGGATCAATATCAAACACGAGCTCTTCACAGCCCTCCATTAATTGAGGGGACAGAGCAGAGTGATAAGTAGGGTGATCACGTGGCTAGAAACAATGCAAAAAGATTTTCTTTTAAAATACATTTAGTTCAAAACAATACAGAAGTGAATGTATCTAAATCAACGTTTATGATTAAACTGAAAAAACATCACTCGTATACAGCAAAAACATATTCAGGCTGAAACGTTTCATCGTTTTTATGGGGCAGTTGCTAAGCAATGAGGAAGTCCCTGCTACCATGATGTAGGTTCTATTATACTGCATGCACAAGGAAAGCATTTTCAGCTTGTGGAGCATGAACTGTAGGCAAAAGAAATGGGGGTATGCAATTTGTGTTCTTAAAGTTCAAGGAGTAAGTTGGGTTCCACGACTTGAGCGCATCAAGCCCGATGTATTAAAGAATTTTGAGTTTGCAAACCCTGCGATTCGCAAAATCACAGGGTGCATGGCGGCAAAATGTCTTTATCACGTTCAAAACTCACTTTGAGATTCAGAAAGGCCTTTCAGAATCACAAAATAGGTCTACTAATTCATTCCATAACGCATATAGAGGGGAATATTTGCAGTTCATAATGATATATATCAGTGGTTTGTGATCTCAATTCAGGAAACCAATCCATTGAAAAGTTATTAATTGCTCGAAGAAGGTTACCCTTTCACAAATTGGAAGCTGCCCTGTAGGACTTCCCTTTTTTTTGAGAGACGGCCTCAGGGGACAATGCGGTAAACCCAAATCTTCGATAGTGTAACATTTTTACTGGACGAGGACCTCGCAGTATTAGAGTATTGTTGCTAAGGACCATATACTGAGTAGAATTTATGTGTACTAGAAACCCTGGGGCAGATTTACAAGAACTGACGCATCGCAGCAGAGATGTGTCAGTTCAATTGCGTCACGCAAAAAAACCCTTGACCCACCATGGATGCGTTGCATTTACAATGCGGCGCACCGTGGCTCAAGGATTGACAGATGCGTCATGCATCTGTTGACGTAAAGGTAACGCATTGCTGGAGTCGTGTCGCAAGCACGACGCAACTCCAGCAATGCTCAGGAATGCCTATTCCTATTCTGCAGCGTCACTCCTTACGCCTGTGTCAAGCAGGCGTAAGGTTTTGACATAGTGGCGTCGTAGAAGTGACGCAGTGAAATCTTGAAGATTTCACTGCGTCACTTTTACTAGGCTTTCTTGCGTTGGAACGCCCACCCTGCATACATTATACCTGACGCAGGTATAATGAGACGCAGGGCTTAACAACGTGACGCATCTCTCTAGATGCGTCACTTTGTAAATGTGTCGCAACATGGCGCATTTTTTACGATGCTGCTGCGTCACAAAAGTGATGCAACGGAGGCGTAAAAGTGTTGCAAGGGGCTTGTAAATCTGCCCCCCTGTTTTAATAAGTGTGAACTTGTACGAGTGATGAACATGTGTTAGAGCTATAGACCCATGCTATGATTATCAGTACACCAAGTTGATGACCAGGAGGGAGCCGAGGTATCCTCTAACCAGAGATCTCCTTCATGCAGTGATGACTTCCGGGGCACCGAAGCATCTGTTCAGTCCACCATCCTAGCAGCATTCAAGTTGCTTTTTGTGGCAAGCAGTAGACTCCTAGATGAGGTATACCCGCCAGACAATTAATTTTACTATACCATGTGATACTGTGCAAAATATGCAGTGGTAAAAAAAAGTGAAACAAGTGCCAGGAACTAACATTTTACAAACACAGAATCCCTGCAGACTTTCCTTATATGTATAACATGACAAAATAATGCTTTTTTTTTTTTTTTTTTTAGTTTTACATAGCGCGAACTAGACCCTGAGGTATCAGAGCGCTTTACATGAGCACCAGTTATGTTACAGACGGACGCATTCATTTTTGTTAGGCATGTGGAGATTAAGTGATTTGCCCAGAATCACAGAATGTTGAGCGTCCCTGTCGAGACTCAAACCCGGTTCCACAGCTCCGAGGTCGACCACCCTAGCCATTAGGCCACATTCTCGCCCCAGGCTTATATTACTGTTGCTCTCTTGGCTCCAGTCAGTGTAGGTTTTTCATTGACATTATTGAATGTTAAGATCTAGGCAGCACACAAGTCCTGAAAAAAAGAAGTTGGGGGACTAACCAGGTTAGGCAGTGTGCAAGTGAAATTATGACGCGCGCCGTCACAGCGTATGATGCCACGACGCATGACATTGCATGTGACATCAAAGGAAGTGACATCACTGGACGTGATATCACAAGAATTGACAACAGATATTAAGACCTCACACATATGATTATCAGGTATATCATGAGTACATTTAAGGGCATTATGAGATTTAACAAATGAGATTTGGTGTCGGGTTCTGCAAAAAAGGAGCGCAATCCCGATGCAAAATTTGGGCCTCAACTAATACATCTATTTTGTTAAGCCCTGCCACAGAGAAATTGGCAACAAGGAGAAGCATGGCAGTGAATCTGTTATGCTTAATTGGTTGCAAAGTCAGCATTTCAAAATATTTGATTATGTTAAGGCATCTTTTGTAACGGGGCCCAGTAAATCTCGGGAATAGAAATAATGGTGAGAAAACTCTGGAGTGTAATGCATTTGTTAGAGAGATCTGTGTTTTGTGAAGTCCCAGATTTGAATTAAAGTAGTATAAGGTTAATGTTTCTCCTGCAAAGCACATCACGTAACATACAGATGACAGATTTTTATTTTATGTAGATAGTAAAGTGGGTTACTGCTTTTTACACAGAGATCCTTTTGTTTCCTGCCGTTCATAAATTGTAATCCTTGTAATATAGCACAGCGAGCTATGAAGGACATGTGACTCCTACACCTTGTAACCCTGTCTCATGTAACTCATCTTGTACATTGATTTACACATGTACATTATTTACTGTCAATGTATAATGTGTATGTTATGTAAAGAGCTCTGACACCCTGCATTGGGTTGTGTAGCGCTATCAAAGAAATAAAATAGTGCTAGTGTGTTGGAAAGTGGATTATTGGTAGGGGCAAATGTAGGTCTGCCACTGGCAATAAAGCCACTAACACATGATAGGACTCAGCATAGGTCTTAGAAAATTATTCCCATGCTCAACCCTTGGTAACGTGGCTGCGAGCAGACAGGCTTAACTTCAAAGACAGATATGTAAAGCATTTAAAAACACCAATTCAGTAAATAATTAAGACACAACACATAATAAAAATCCAACACCAACTTATACAAATGGGAAATATTTTTATCTTTAAAATGACACCAAAACGACAAAAATCCAATGTAGGGAACCGGAGATATGAATTTTCAAAGATTTAGCAAAATATAGCACTTAGAAGATTATAGCACCATATTGGGATACCTGCTTGCGATAGACCGGGTCAAAGTCAAAGTTTCAGGCTGACCGCGATGGAGCCCTGGGCGGCTACAGCTCAAGGCAGGTCCCGGTCTCAGTTTCTACCTTCACACTTAGAAACTTTTCTGGAGCTTTTCTCCCCGAGGTCCCTCGAAGCTCCCAGCTAGTCCGGATTCGGTGAGGGTTCGCCGGATTGCCTTTTGACGAGCTCCCGGTCAACTTCCCTGGAGCGGACTTAGAAACCTTTTCTTTAGTGCTTCAGCGGGGCAACCCAGGAGCCCAGGCTGACACGCGATGGAAGGCAGGCGGCTTGGCTCTTGCGGTTGCTCCTGGTCACCTTTTCTACAAGCGGACTTAGAAGCCTTTCTGGAGCTTTTTCTCGCGGGGTCTCTCGATGCTCTTCATGTAGCCGGATCCGGTGAGGGTTCGCCGGCTTCAGATTTCTTCTAGTCCCGGTCAAACTCTGGAAGTGGGACCGACGGAGCTTTTAGTGGGACGGACCTGGGTGGCTTGGCCGGCTCGCGGTTGAAGGCAGGCGGCTTGGCTGACCACGTTGAGTCGGTCCCTCTATGGAGCTTTTTTTCAAAGTTCCTCCAAAGTTCTCCAAACTTCTTGAACTTCTTCCTGAAGTTCCTCAAAGGGTCCCAAAGTGTCTCAAACTCACTCCAAGGGTCTGGAAGCTCCAAGATGGTCCTTGAAAGTTGAGGACTTCAGTTCCCACAATCCACTCGGACGTCACCCTTACAAATCCACTGGTAGTTCTCCAAGGTGCAGATTTAGTTGGTGATGTTCCAGATGAGCTCTTTTAACCTGTAGCTTTCAGGGAGTCCACTCTTTAGTTCCTTTTCAGCAAGATAATCCACAGGGCTGTAGTTTCAGATGGTGCAGTCTTCAGAGGTCAGGCCTTAGACATCTTTGCACAGCAAAACTTCTCAGCTTGGCAATGTCTTGCTTCAGTAAGTTTCAAGCAGCAGATCTGGAGGGCTCTGCCCCTCTAAGATACTTATTCCATGTTCTCTGGGTCAGACAGGAGGTCACTCCTGACCAATGTGAGCAGGGTAACTCCTCAAACATATGACCACTTCCTGTAGAGTGTGGCATTATTTTGTCCCAGAGTGCATCAAATCGTCCAAATCCATAATGGCAGATTTTCCAGCAAGGAGGCAAGAGCTGGCTAAACACACCCCTAGGATGGCTAATTTACTTAGACTCTCCCCCCTGCATCTGCTCATACCTTCCTTATTCCTACCATCTGCCTAAGGTTGAAAGTTCAGAGTTGTAAATGACACTGGTCTCTGCTCTTCTCTTTGAAGAACATAGTTTATGACTCCTCCCCCTGGCCTGGCATTCCTTTGGAACAGCACACTGCCCTGCCAGCAGAGCTGGATAACCCCAGGGGCTCTTATCACCTCTTCAAGGCAGCCTGGCTAATCCACTTAACTCTGACCAATCAGGGCAGACCACTAGAAGGCTGAATCTGGATTTACAAACAATTAAGTCTTATAACTTCTTGTATGTACACTGTAGGAGAAATTCAACAATATCATATTGTTGAATTTATTAATACCTTTCAGAGAAGTCTTTGAATGGCACCTCTAGCCCTCGCCTATCAAGAGTTATTAGTTAATAACTTTCTACCATGTTAACCTATGTAATAGGGGATTTGCAATGAGAAAAATGACTTGGGCCATTTTTCCAGCACCAGGACTTACAAAAACATATTTTATAAGTACTTTGCTTATATCTACAGGACCCCCACCCCATAGGACTACTAGGGGAGACTTTAGGGGTTCTGAATCTGTAAAAATATTGCAGATCCTCACTTCACAGTGCTCCTAGCATCAAAGTCGAATTTGGGCAGCACTTTCCCACAATGTGGGGAGTGAAATTTGAAATTTCACTTAACCCAGGGCATAGAAAACTCATTTTATAAGGGTCTACCTTATAGATACCTGACCCCCCACCCCTGGGATACCTAGGGGAGACCCTGGGGGTCCCTAATATGCCAAACCATTGTAGGTTATCCATTTTTAAGTGCCCCAAACCCCAAAGTCGAGTTTGGGCACAATTTACTTTTTAAAAGCAGTCCTGGCACCCAGGGCTGCTTTTAAACTGACCTCAGGCTTCAGCAGTGCACACATACAAGTGCAAAAAGAGCTGCTGGCCTCTAAACTGCCATGCCCTAGGGTACTAGGGACTTCTAGGTAGTTTCAATCCCCCTGCCCTATTATATACTAGGGGCTTATAGGATAGGTCATGCCAATCACATGGGTACCCCACCATACCATTGTGTACCCTAGTGTATGTAGGTGTTTTAACTGTATTCTAATGTGTCTCTTTCAGCATAGCACTGGCCCTGGGCCTGGTTAGGCAGAGCCCAGGCTCAGTCAAAGTCAGTTACCACCAGTATCAGTCAGCAAAAAGTTGGGGGGTGCCCAGGGCACAGGATGACTTTGCAACATACTGAAATTGTTATTTGTGTAAATACTGCAACAGACCAACACATCTGACATTCTTATGGTGTATGCATCTCATATACAGGGACTGAACAAAGGCAAAAGCATGCCTCTTTTAAGTACCTGTGAAGAGATAACAAGCTGTGTGACTTTGTTTCCCCTCCATGGCATTTACATTTAAGTGTGAGGTTCCAGGCTGCCTCCAGTCAGGATATTCAAACAAAAGGAGGCCTGCTGGCCCCTTAACTTCAGCCCAGCTGGAGGTGAGAAAAAAGCCCCCTCAACGCCTGCACCTTGCTGCTGGGAATTGAAGGCAGACAACTACAGGCACTGCTGAACGTGTCCGTGTCCGGTGACTTACACTGGGACAAGTTCAGCATATTTCTGTGGGGCCCAACTTCTTTGCAAGGGGGAGGGCGTCCACCCTGCGAAAATAGTGGGTGGAAACCGTGTAGCTGTGTGTACACCCGACTTGTGCCCTGGATCTAGTTGATTTTCACGGGTTTAGTCAGTTAAGTGACTGCAGAACTTAATATTTTTATTTGCGTCATCAGAACAGATGGTGTCCTGCCATAAATCTTTGAACGGGGTATACTCCTCCGTCAGTGACGTCAGTGATGGAGGAGTATACCTTGTTTGCCGCTCGACATCATACAGAAATTGAAAGCGGATTGCCATATTTAAATTTCTTTTTTGGGCTTGTGGATGTGAGCACCACGGATGAGAACTCTATAGTCCTTACAGAAAGATTGGGCTTTAGAGAAGATATAGCCGTTATCGCTCTATACTCGGGCCATACAATTGGAGGTATTGACGATAATTTTATATCCATTTGGACCCTATTTGAACATTTATAGATGCCTGAAGCAAGCCGTGCTTGGGTATTGGTGCCGATATTATATTTAAGATACAAATAGGAGCAAGATAAAGAGGAACTCGTGTGTCCCTTTAGGTTTGAATTGAGGCTGATCTAGTCCAATTCTTGAATAATATTAAGAATCGGTTTTAATGTATGGGAGTTATTGTTCTTTCCTGAAGAAGGTGATGGTCAAAATATAGTGCCCACCGAAACGCGTCGATGCACTAACAAAGGAAGGCCTACTGTAAATCAATGTGGACAACTGTTAAAATTGACAATTTTTATATAAAACAACAATTGATCTATCTGTGATTGTGTAGTTCTTCCTGCAAATAGGAATTATTTTCCTGCCTGTTCTCCCAATGTTTATGTCTATTTCACTTGTTATTCGTATGTATGTTTTTTAATTTTTAATTATATCACCCATATTGGATCTTATTGGGTTTTTATATTGTTCTTAGGATGAATTTTCAAATGTTATTATTTGTAGTTTATTTTGCATACTGAAATGTATATATTTGTCAATTAAATTTGTATATTCATTTCTGCATTTGTTACTTGTTTTTTATTCCTTTGTTCATGGTCTGTACACTGGTGACATAGGGTGCCTTGTGTTAGTGTGGTTTTATGCATGTGTACTGACCCAAAGGGGGTTCTTTTTGACTAAGGTCTATTCTGGTACCCTTCTCCTTTGGTCTTAGGGTCCCTCTCTCTTCTTTTTTTTGATAGCACAAGGCCATTAGTAGTGTCTTTTCCTCCTCCCCCACGCCCCCGCTCCTCAAAGTAATTCCAGAATGCAGAGGAAGGCTTCAAGAGAGAGAAAAAGAAGAGGGAGGTTAAAGGTGGAGAAAAAGTGTTCAGAGACCAAGAAGAGAGAATGGAGAGAAGGAGAGAGAGAGAATGGATGAATGAAACGAGAGAGAGTGTGAGGAGAGGAAGTCAGCAGTTCTGGTTTCAGCATTTTTTCCAGGGCTGCTTTTAGTTAACCAGTCTGGCCTTCAACTACAGGTAGTGCCATGGGCGTAGCTTTCAATAATGCAGGCAATGCAATGGAACTGGTGTCATGGGCATATGGTGCCCACTGCACTGCAATCGGATGCTGCTTTTTTGCTACGAAACTAGTGGAGTGAGGAAGCTGTGGGCCCTAATGTGAGCACTTCAGATTGTGATTGTTGAATGTCTTATTGCATTCCTGGATAAGTGATTAGCTGAATGATAGAATGCATTGCCTGGTACAGAAATCTTTTTGAAGGAAATGTAACACTTATGGGAGGCACACCAATGAGAATTTGTAATCATTGGTAACATTGCCATATCTTGTCTCTTACAGATGGTGGTGCAGGTTTTTGTCTGTCTTGTGCAAAGGTGTCTTCTCCAGGTGACAGTGTCCTGAATTGGTGATAGGTGTGTTGCATATAAATCCTGATTTTTAATATTGTTAATTTAAATCAGGGTGTGTGCATGTGCTGGCTATATTGTTCAGCTTTGTACAGCTGTCTGTCTGCAATGTGAGGGAGTTGCTTTAAGATTGTCACCTGCCAACTCTTGAGTTTGTACACATAGGACAGTTTGGTGCAGTTCCCATAAGGATCTATGTTTATGATGCTCACTCTGTTTTGTCACAGTGATCCTCCTTGATATTTAACTGCTTTCAGTGTCTACATGTATCTTATGGTAGGACTAGTTCCAGGTGTGCCCGGTTTCCTTATGGGAATTCAGGACTGAGGGGACGTGCATTGGTAATACAGTTTTCAGTTTTCAAGTCTTTTGTACTCATTGGCGAATCATATTTTTCAATGCCATTAAATATGTGAGTTGGATTTAGGGTAAGATGGATGGTGGAAGAGCACAAGAGAACACACACAAGCACCCCCACACACACCCAAATGCACATACACAAACCTCGCCTACTGACTTAGAAGTTGCCTCAGTAATCTGTAAAGGCATCTGGCTATAGCCCTGTGGTTTCAAAATCGTGCACCTCTGGAAAATGAAAATGATCTAGCTACTATGACTAGAAAACTATATATATATATATATATATATATATATATATATATATATATATTTGTGTCTGTGTGTGTACGTGTGCACACACATATACATATAAAGAGAGAGAGTGCATGAATAGATCTCCTTTAACGTCTGCATATTTTCTGTTCTAACAACTGTGGGGGAATAATGTTTAGCACATGCGTAGTTATTTTCCGCACATCATGAGGTAAGGAATGCAAAATTGCTTTCTTGTTTAGTATGGAAAATACGTTTTGTAAAACAGGAACAAAAACCTTAACCGATGTGTAGTTTTAGACAAATAGATTGTGGAACAACAAAGGCGAGCACAACAAATTGTGTCTTTGGATGTAGGTTGTTAATTCATAAAGCAGTTTAGAGGAATTGTGACACCACTATCTTTCATAATAAAGGTGTGGGGTTGGGGGTTGCTGCTGTCACCACACTACCAACTGGTAAGCGCTGCGAAGCATAATTTATATGTTGATAACAACGAAAAGTTCTCTAAAGTGACTTTCTGCATCATCCTGGTTAAAAGATGAAGAAGGAATAAGTCCATGAAGAACTGGAAAAATGCAGATTTATTACACATGTATCAATAAATAGAATCTTATTTAAAACTGGTTCCATCGGTGGAGCCCAGACTTCACAAAAAATAAATTTTATGGGCATTTTCTTACTTTACACAGTATCTTAGTTATTTTGGCTATAAATTATGTTTTTCCATGGTACAAATAACTAGTTTCTTTTATTATTAAACCTTTTATTTCGGCTAAGAGCCATAAAATGTAACAATCACAGAAATATAAAATTCATTATCAATATCAATAAAAAACACATAACTAGTTAATTTAATTAATATAAATGTTTTCAAATATAAATATTACTTTTGCAAAATATCAACATTTGTAAAAAAATAAACATACCTTCATTTTGAAAATATATACATGGCATACTGTGAGCATACAAAACATGGCAAAAAGATTAAGGGCCTGATTTAGATCTTTGCAGTAATGGTCCCGCCAGGTCTTTTTCATCGTATTCCCCGACTGCTTACCAGGTGGTCCGCTCACTCTATTTAGATGCTGGCCGGCCCATAGACGAAAGACCAGAGGAGTGCCACCGTCTCCGTCAGAATTTCTCACCCGTGTCGATGACTCCATAGGGAAAAGTGGCTGTCAGAGGTGCAGCCTTGTCCACCGGGCCAATCACGATGCGCGTTCCTGCCAACGCAATTGTGTCAGCAAAGCCTCCACACATGACTTGGTGGATTGGAAGGGATACAAGGCAGAACCACACCTTTCCTCACTTTCATACTCCCATTTCCACCATAGAGCTGATCTTCCAAATCCTGCTTCTGCTGCTTAACCACGAAGCAAATCCACCCTGTCTTGACCAGAATCGAAGATAAGCTCCTCTTTTACCTGTTAACTTTTGACTTGTCTGTTAACATTTGAACGGGACTCATGGATTTTTAAATCTCTTACAAGAAATAGCATACCAATGTGTGATGCATATGTGTGAAATGTTGTCGTTTAAGAAATTTAAAGAAACGCACCTGTATGATTACATTGTATTTCTAAATTTGGTGCAAGCTGCCTTCAAAAAATGTTCACTTACACAAAAAAGGACATCAATCTAAAAAATCTAAAAGTGACCATACAGGTGTGTTTAAATAAATTGCGTAAATTGTCAAATTAAAAACATAGGCATTGCACATCACTGGGATAAGTGAAATGTAACATGATCCAGGTATGCTAACATTTGTTGCATATGGCAACTAAGTCCCTGGATGGCATTCAGGAGTGCAGGCTGGACTATAGAGGTGCTGCGTAGGAGATCTATAGCCTCCTCACTCAGTGCAACAGAGCAACAGGTGCAGGGAGCAATGTGCCTGCAGCCAAGGAGACCCCAGCCCTTATGGGAAGGAGGGGTTGGCCAACTGGGCCGAGCAAGAGGGAGGGTGGAGATGGCTCTCTGGGTGGCGGACAAGAATACAGGTGAAACAGTTGCTCTGGGGTCCGCCACCGCTAGGGTCTGGTCACTTCTGGAGTCCTCCGAAGATGATGTAGAGCTGGTGGCCTCCATGCCAGTCCCCACACCTTCTGTGCCACTGCGTCCATCAGTGTTGGTGGTCTCACCAGTCGAAACACAGTGGACAGCTGTTTCCCCACCTATGTGGCCAATTTTTCCTTCGCCTGCTCCTGATGATGCTGAAAAGACATATATAATAGTTTGATTGTATCTGTGTTAATAGAACTGATCATGAACTGTGATCTCAAAACATTTTTCAAGTTTTCAGATGTCACGTGCTTCAAGGCTCACAAAATTTGGTTCTTTATTATCAATATCTCATGCATGTAGGGGAGATCTTCAGAAACTATTTTGTCACAGTTTTGTAATTTCTCATGATAGCTCCTATATCATTTATGATATTGTCTCTTTTCCATGTTTTGTTCTCTCCAGGAACTGTTTAACACATCTGAATGGTTGGGCTTTGTTGTTTGGGATAGTAAATGTAGGTCACCAAAAAGCATATAAACTAAAAATACCTTTGGATAGTGTGTGTACAAGGTCAAAAGAGCTGCATTATACTCATTCACACAAAGTAAAATATGAATCAATGTGTGTCAACAAATACTGCAATGTTGTACAAATAGTTGCATAAACTGAAAGCCTGTTTCCTTTAGGCATTTCGCAATGGTACCACTTACTTCAAGTAACAAAAGTATATTTCAAATGTAAAAAATAGATGGATTCAGTACTGAAGTAGCTTATCAATATATCACCACTATGTATTTACCTATGGTAGAAGACATTAAGAAATATGTTTTTGTGGATTGGCAAATGGCTTCTACAGCATAAGTAAATACATTGGGATTGATACATTTCTAACCCTCTTTAGTACAGAGCAAAACACATTTTTCACATTTGACTCCTAAATATCTCAAGTAATTTCAAGTTTGTTTCACCATTGTGAAAATGTTGTAGAAAATATGCTGCCTTTCACTTTAGGCAAAAATTGGTACAACATCACAGTAAATATTACATGCACTGATTCATATATAATTTTTACATCAAAGAGTCTAATGCAATTCACACTATGCAACAGATTACACCTTGATATATTTCTAGATTATCCTAATGAGTCATGAGATGAGCCTGATTTGGAGTTTTCCAGATAGGATACTCCAACATATATGTGATGGAACATTCCATCTGCAAACATCCCTTTAAGTATCCCATTTTTCTCCATCATTGATTCATCATCTGGACATAACAAAGGACATTGAAAAATGGTTTTGAGTATGTGTTACTCAGTCTTCAATGTGTACACATTCCTGTCTGTGTTTTCCCAAAATTGTATGGCTATCACAATATTTTTTCCAAAAAAAGGATTGGCTTACAGTCGCATTTGTGAAGGAGTAAGACATAATGCAAATTTGTCACTTTTAACATGTAATGAATGAAATAGCATTTTGTAATCAAAACACATTTGGGATATGTTTGGAATCTAAATTGTAGCCATTTAATCTGATGTTACTAGACATTTTGGCTCACTCTTTTTGTGTATAGAACCAACTTACCAATGTGACGTTTGGAACATCCACTGTATCAGAAGTGCATCTATGCTAGGTCACCTGTAATAGGTCTAACCTTACATCATTCATTCACAAAAGTGAAGGAGCATCACACCTGACACAGCAAAAACCAGTGGCTTGTTTGGTACAACTGTCCCTTATAACATCAAACAACCTGATGTATATTTGTTGTTTAGGGAGGCATGCATCTGCTTAAGCCAGTCCTTTGGTATTGTACAGAAATCAGGTGGTATCCTTTTCTACAAATTCATATATAAACACATCATCATACACCTTGTGCAAAACATTCACCTTCTAGAACAATACTTGTGCAATGGACATATGTCAACCTTAATGTTGATGGCAAAATGAGTTGATGTAGCAAAAAATGTGTTATTTAACATGTTAAACTCAAACTAGAACTAACCCCCTTGATGCTACTGTTGGGCTCTCAACTGCCCATCAAACTCCAGATAGGCCACCGCAAGTATGCAGGCCATTGGGAGGGTCATGGTGTGGCACACACGCTTCCCACGTTGGAAGGGCTTGCAAACCTGGATTTCTGATGACTTCTTGGTCCAGCGTTGTAGGTCCTCCCACCTCTTCCAACAATGAATGCTACGCCGCTTGTAGATCCCAAGGGTCCGCACCTTCCAAATGCTTTTTTTTCTGATAGAAGTTGGCCTGTATGAATACAAGAAATGAAAGAAATATTTGTTTTGTTACATGTTGTTTGTCTGTATTGATGTAACACAGTTTTACTATATTAACCACAAGCATTAGTCAAGAGTTACTACACAATATATAAATTTTTCATTCTGTCAATATAAAACAATAAATAATACTTTTGTTGTGCCCTGTTGAGCACCCTTGTCCCTTGTCAGTTCCTAAATTCAATAATCCAGGTCAGGGACATCATCTAGGCCAGGGGCTCCAACATTTTCTGTAATGAGAGCTACTTCTCATCAGTGAATATCATTGCGAAATACTGAAGGCTAAAGAAATTGCGCATTGTAACCAGACACCCCCACCCCCAGCTACATTGACTTGAAGCATAATGCCCATAAATCCAAATACTATGGATTGAACTAAATGCTATGAGTAATGGCACTATGAAAAGGAAGGGCTGCCATGTGTGTCAGAGAGAGTGTGGTCTTCGGGGATGTATGAACATGTGTATGTATGAAGGGGATATATTTGTAGTGGCGACTAAGAGACTGTGAAATTTAAACCATGTAATTAATAACTCTCCTTGTCATTTTTCTTCAGTTTAAAAACATTCAGGAGCATCATTTTGTTCACAACTCTATTTTTGAGTTGACAAGAATTTCTTTCTAAGAGTCAAATACCTCAGTGCTTCAGTTGTTCACCTCTGTGACTCAGCCCCAGCCTAGTCCAGAAAACTGACTGAGCACTGCTCATTGTCAGGCCCTGCTGTATGCAGCCTGATGATCATGATGTCACATGAGCACAACCTTCCCTTAACTTTGAAATGAAAATATGACCTTTTGCCCATTTGAAAAAGAACTCAAGGCTGTGAGCTACTCTGAAGGTGTCTGGGAGCTAGTAGTAGCTTGTAAATGACTGGTTGGGTACAGCTGATCTGTGGGACAATACACAAGGCAAACATATTTTGTATTTGTTATACATATATTTGTACATTTGTAAAGAAAATATAATGTGTTTTCTAAATTTACATGATGTGAAATTTCTACTTTTCACAATTCTTTCATGTACATTGATATATCTCAAAATGCACACCAAATAAAATGTAGGGCATAAAACACACACCACATACTAATGATGCTCTTTTTTCTAATCATAAAATGCTTAAAGATTCACACCATCATAGTTGTATGTTAAGCAAAATATAAATGACACCACTTCAATCACTACACTTCACTCAGGAACTCAAAGGGACATTCCACCTTGTGTTTACAAAACATCCTGTTAGACAGATTTAAAAAGCATTTTAAGCATGTACTTGTTCTTCTGGTGAGCCATAGAGCTGGCTGTACTGGGACAGGACCTGCATGGCCAGCAACTCCAGCTCCTCTGGCGAGAAGGCTGGGACCCTGTCACCTCCTCTTCCTGGCATCATGGCTCCCAGAGGTCGGAAACAGCAGCAAAAGTTAAGGAGGTCTTGTTGGCTGCAGTGTTTGGAGGCTTGAGTGTTTTTTTTGCAAATAATAATACTAATTAAATAATGATAAAATTAAAGAATATTTTGCATATTGAATCTGATTGTTTTGATTATATCCCCTTCTTCAATGGTGGCAAGATATGGAGCTGGAATTGTAAAAATGCCACTGAGTATTTGTGTATTTAATAAAATACTAGTTGATGGGTTTTTGGTATTTGTATTTTGTTGTCATGGCAGAACATTGTGAGAAACATTACCTACTTGCAACTCATTCATAAATAATCATTTCATTGTTTACATTTGAAAATGTATGATAGAAGGAAAAAAAATACAGAAAAGAACAACAACACCAGTGTTTGACTTTGCTAGTTTTGCTTTTATTAAAGAAAACCAAATAAACTAAAACAGGATGAAAACCAAACAACAAAAAAAAAGGAAAAAGTCAGTCATGGTGCCATCATTGAAGAGCCAAAATTGTTTGAAGTCCAATGATTGAAATACAACTGGCATCAGAAAGGTAAATGCGTCTAGGAAATAGTCCACAGAGTGAATAGTAGTCACACACTGGAGGAAATTAGGTTCTGCATCTCTTGGTGGTGGTGGTCTTGCCATCCTCTCATGGTGGTCTTGATGATGTATGCTCCTGGAAGGGGCTGGTGGATGAACAGTTGCAGGGACTGAGTTGGGTGCAAGTGTTGCCTCTTGTGGCAGGGCCTTCCTTTCTGTGGCTGTAGCAGATGTAGTTGGCCCACATGTTGCTGGACCACAGAAAGAGAAAATGTTGCCGGAAAAGCCCCTCACATATGGATGTAAATGTCATGCAACACCCCAGTCAGGAAGCCCAAATTGGAGTTCAGATTCTCCATCTGTACATTGTGCTCTTTATGCAACTGCTTCATCTCCTCTGTAAGGACCTGACCCATCATGCCCTGGGGCTGAGGGAGGGATCCCAAGACATGGTTGATGGTGGCCTGGGTAAGTGAACCCAGTGGCCTCACTATGCTGACCCACAGATTCCCTCACATAACCCCTACCCCCACTACCCTGTGCCCTTGACCCAGTGTGCCCCATCCCACTGGATACTGGATGACCTGAAGGTGGTGGTGGTGTTGTCTCAACAGCAACCAAGACTAGGGTGCACAAGATTGGTATGATGTTGGTTTGGGCACAGGAAGTGGTGGTATCTAGAGGCTGAGGTGTTGTAATAGCTGGGGTGGGAGGTGTAGGTGTGGGCTGACTGAGAATCACTAGAGCCGTCTGCCCAGGTAGACCAGATGGACCAGGCCACTCCTCTTTATCTGAGGTTTCAGGAGTAAAGTCCTCCCTGGAGGCTTGATCCTGGGTAGGAGTGGAGATTTCCTCAATGACAGATGCTTGGCAATGTGCTCTGGCTGCTGGACCTATTCTGAATGTCAAAAAATTAATACATTGTAAAAGTGTGGATTAAACATCCAATGAATTCTCAGAAAAAAATGTAACAACCTAAAAGAGAAAAGGAATTCAAGATCATGATTATACCTTTCCATGGTATTGTAAATAATTACATAAACAGTTTAAATTTCAGACAAAACTACTTCAAATAAACAGGTAAGAAGATGTGCTAAAATGAAAAAGAAAATACTACCTGTACACAAAATGTACCAACCATTCAACACAAAACAATAGAGAGAAGAAATGTGAAATTAACCATTCCAAGGCCTGCTAGGCTAAAGACCAGACATTTACACAAATTTGAAGGAAGTTTACCATTAGTCATCATATATTCAGCTTACAAATTCACATATCTTAAAATCTTTAGGTCAACAAACTTTGATTAATGAAACTGATGACATCAGTTCAATTATATGACAAGAAAAGGACAACAATCTAAATGCAACTCAAACAATTTTTAAAAGAGAGTATTAAATTGAGATTGATCAATAAATGACACTTACCTTAAGTGAAAATATAATAGAAAAGAGAGAATGAGCAAAATTATATTGCAATATTATTTTTACAAAACAGAAACAAGGCATCATGGTAGTTGCAGTTATTTCAATGAAACATTCATTACACTTGCAAAATTGTAACTTGAACATACCTAGTGAAAATCTGCAGTAAAAACAGATTTACTATATGAATCACATATATGTTATTTCTTATACAAAAACTTACAAGCACCATAATATCATGTGAAATGAATGGAGATTGAAACATGTTATCTTACATACAACACAATACATTCAAACAAACAAGCAAAACAATATGTTACTGACATATTTAGGTTTCCATGTAAAAAGAAATGTGCTGAACACATTAGCAACAGCTAACTTCAAAGCAAACAGGATATTTAGGTTTAGTGACACATTGAAAATTGTAACTTACCAGTCTCCACTCCACCAGGGATTTCTGTCAAGCCTTCAGGATGCAAGATCTTCTCCTCCCAGGGAAATAGTTGTAATGGGGGGCTGGGAGAACCACCACTGGTCCTCTGGGCCTCCAGATGACGCTTGGAGGGCAGGAAAAGCACTCTCACTCGCAGGTTGCTCTGCCTCTTCCTAATGTCCTACTGTGTGTACAGGTTGTTTGCTACAGCATTCACTCTGTCAACTATTCTGGACCACATTTGCTATTTCTGAGATAGGGTTGTATTTTGGACTGGACTCCAAACAATTGTGGCTCTAGTCTTTTAATTTTATGTACCGTGATTGACTATTCTCCCTCTCTAAAATGGGAATTTTCCTCCCTGCCATCATGACGTAATTACATTAAATGAATTTGTGAACCCACAAGTAAAATAAAAATAAAATGTAAAATGCGCACAAAAAAAAGAGGAGCATAAAAAAACCTGAATACTCTGACAGACCCTCTCTTGGGAAATGTGTTGTGCTGGAATGGCTAAGGATTATGGTCTGAAATGGATTGGCTATATAGTGTGTTATGTATGCAAAACACATCAGGTGTGTGATGCTAGCATCCATCCTACTGCCACAGAAATAGTCCAATGTTGACCACATCCCATGACAAATCACTCCGTCGGCTCCCCGCTGCTAGAATACCGCCAGCACAACTGTGAAATCTAAATAGGCTTGATGCAATCCCGGCAACCTGATGGTTACAGATTAATGCTAGCCAGCAGAGAAGTCGGCCACGCAACAGCAGCAAACTGTTTACATGACGGTAAACACTCTGTCAACGCGGACGGATATTCAGCCTGCATACATCTAAATAGGGGGGGCAGGATTCTGTCAGCTTGACAGAGTACTTGGAAACTCCACTGAGGAGTGACGATGGTAGTCCAGCTAAGATCAAAATCAGCCCCTAAATTAGCTCACTTTATGGACTCATTGGCGTCACTGTTGTTATTATCTACATTAAATAACAAGCATTTGCAAACTGAGCTAGATTTAAGTTTGTAGAGCGTGAGAATTTATTTTTTGGATAGTTACAGAGGGGAAGAGTGTTAGACCTGACAGGCTTATGGTGGTCTTCCCCCAAATGTTTTGCCTACCTCCTCCACTTTTCTGACCTCTTTTTTTCTGGTGTTAGAACTCTGCGCATTTTACCACTGCTAACCAGTGCTAAAGTGCTTGTGATCTCTCCCCGAAACATGGTACTATTGGTTCATCTCTAATTGGCATATTTAATTTATTTATAAGTCCCTAGTAAAGTGCACTACATCTGCCAGGGCCTGTAAATTAACTGCCATTTCAACCTGGCAAGATAAACCTTTTGGCAGGCCAAAACCTACCCTTTTTGTACATATAAGTCACCTCTAAAAAAGGCAATGGCCAACCCACAGGGCAGGGTGCAATGTATTTAAAAGGCAGGACTTGTAATTTTAGGTTTAACATGTTCTGGTAGTGAAAAACTCTCAATTTCATTTTCCACTATTGCAAGACCTATCTCTCCTGTAGGCTAACATTGGGATTACCTTATTACATGTTTTAAGTGTAATTCCCGATCATGAAGAGATAGACTTTTCAAGTTTGCTGTCTCTGGAATCACAATTTAAAATCATAACTTATGGTGAAGTCATATTTTAAGTTGCAGTTCTAAAAATGACACTTTTAGGAAGTTGGTATTTTCTTACCTTACTTTAGCCATTTGGTGCTTGCTGCCTGTCTCTGATACAGGTATGGAGAAAGGGATAGCTGAGCTTTGTGTATTTCGCCTAGACAGCCACACACAATGGGAGTTTAGGTGTGACCTGATGGACCATCCTTGCAGGATGGGATGGAGGAGCTGGACCAAGCCTTACTTACAACTGAATAGTCTGTATCCTGTCCCCACACAAAGGGCTGCATACCCCTCCGTAGTGAGTCTGGAGCCAGGGCAGGAAGGGAGGACCTCTGTGCACTTCAAAGAACTGTCTTTGAAGTCTCCCCCACTTCAATGGCACAGCTGGACCTCAGACACCACCACTTCAGTACACTTCTGGAACTGTGAAGACCCTGCCAGGAGGAAGGGCTGCTGTGCTGCTGAAGGACTGCCACTCTGCTGAACCGCTGCTTTGCCAGACTCCTGCCCTTGCTGTGCTGCCCTGCTGCCTGCTGTTCCCTTGCCTGGGTGAGAAGGAGCGGACGTGCATCACTTGAACCCAGGCTAACTCCAAGAGCTAGGTGGCTGGCCTCCTGACCTGAAGCCTCAAAGTCATAAAAGACTTCCAACTTACCTGCTTCTGCACCTGGATTCTGCCAATTGTTTGCCTGCCATGCAAAGTGGTGTCACCCCAGTCTTGGACCCCTGGAGATGAGGCCTAAGGTGCTTGCTTTAACAAAACTCACAAATCCTCTGTCAAAACAGCACATGGGTGCCATTGGGTGGTTCAGAACCGGTGCATCGCCCCTGTTGCTTGGATCGGAACCAGCGCATCACTCCTGCTGCATGACCAGAACCGGTGCATCACCTCTGCTGCATGGATTGGCCCTTATGCATCGTCTTCAGACCCACCACTGCACAAGGTCTCCACATCTCCCTCAATGGCATTGATGACGACGACGATGCTGAATCTTCACATCAAAGCTCTTCGCTCATTGGAGCCGATGTATCGTCGCTGCTGTGCGGGTCAGGACAGGCACATCTCCCCCACTGTGTGAATCGGAACTGACGCATAGTTTTGGCTGCTGGTTTCATCGACGCAGCTAGGATCAAGGGACCTTTGTTCAGTGGGCCTCACCTGGTCCCTGTATCGGCCCGCAATCCATGTGTTCATCCTGAACTTTTGACTTTGGCCCAGTCCGGTCTGACCAGTTACCCTAAGTAAGCGCTTATTGCTTCCAAGTGCAATTTTACATTTTATTGTTTAAAAATTCAGTTCTCGAGTTCTACTCATTGAATGTTTGTCGTTTTGGTCTTGCTTCATTTATTAAATTAAGCTAACCTGGTGTGGAATGTTTTCATGTGATGTTTTCACTGTTTTACTGTTTGAAGTGTTGCAAAAATACTTTACACATTGCCTCTAAGTTAAGTCTGACTGCCAAGCTACCAGAAGGTGAGCACAGGTTAATTTAGGGTTTGCCTTCTTTTTACCCTGACTATGAATGTGGTTGCTGTTTGACTAGGGTTCATACCCCAGTCAAAGTACAGGCCAATTTCTAGCTAAGAATGACAAATGCTAGGAAGTGTTTGTGAGGTGACTGTAAAATGCTAGTGAAGTGTAGTGTGGTGCTGGGTCGGGGTAATGCAGAGGCATAAGAGTGGTAGTATGGAAGAGGCAGTGCAGTAGTGGGGTTGTGGGGTGGTTTTGTGAGCAAGGTGGGAGGTAACACGATACAGGATTGAAAATTCAGTGTTGCTGAATTAGTAGAAAATGTGGACAATCTGGAAATATGTTTCTGTAAAATGTTAACAGATACTTGTAGTGGACATTGATAATCATTAGCAGAAAATGAAGCTGGTCTTTAAATAAAACAACATTTCAAAATGTTGTGATGTGTTTTTAAAATGTTCATTGTATGAAGTAATAGCAGATGTATATGGCTGGAGTTTCTCTAACAACCTATAAATATGACCATCATAGTAGGTGAAGCTTGAAAACACCTTAAAAAGCAACAGTAGTGTGGATTTGTTCTCGATTATGTACACTTCTATTTCAGCAACACAAAGCTCTACCGACCATATTGTGGTGGCAATAAAGGCAGTATGGAAGAGCACCCTAAACGGCTCTTTAGATAATAAAAAGGGTGAGGCTGGCAGTGCAGTGCTGTGGCATAGCAGATTGGTGATTGGGAGTGGGTGGTAAGAGATGGTAGTCTGGTGCTATGATTTGTAGACTAGTGGTGGGGTGATAATTTAGTGTGTTGGTACTGTAATGTGGTGTGATGGAGGGTGTTAGTGCAGAGTGGTGTGGTATCAAGTTGAAAAATGTAATAAGGCACTGTTGGAGGTGGTAGTCCTGCAGTTGAGGTGATTGTAAGGAGCTGCAGGTACTGTCACAATAGTGGCTGCATGTGTTAGTGCTATTCTGTAGTGGTTGTGTTTTGGTTTGTGCTGCTAGTGTACTGCTGAGGTAATAGGTCTGATTTTGTGGTGAGTCTTGTGTTTCATAGGTGGTATTGTGATGCTGAGTGTTATGCATCTGATATCTTGATGTTTAGACAGATGGGATTCGAGTGCTGTGGTGAGCTGATAAGGTTTTCGTGTCTAGGACCGTGGTCCAAAATTGTGGTGGTTGTTACAGTGCGGTGCTGGTGAAGACTCTCTATTACTTTATTCCAGATTCCTAAATGAATCCCTGTACCCATCATTTTTGCTGCCCTCACGTTAATTATCTACATTTTTTCAAACTTTTTTCTAATAAAAATGTTCTCACTTTTTTAACTCAGTGCGGTCATTGAACCAAGTTTCTGTTAACACCAGAAAATTAAGCGTTTGATCTGTGGGGACATCATACACATGTTGTGCATTTTTTTTTACTATAGAGCTGATATTTAGTCATGCAAACTGTATAATGAAGATGGGAAAAGTTTAGGATGTCCCACAGCAAATTGGTATATACCTTCAAAACATTTCTTCAAGTAGCTTGATCGATTGTTGAGGAAAGGAGGTGATTAAAGTTTGCTTTGTAAAAGGGGTAGGGTTAGTTAAGGAAAAAGAATGTAATGAAGCATTGAAAGAAAGTGAAGAGAGAGGATCTTTCCAGAAAAAAGAAGTCTTTCCCTTGAAATTGGATAATGGAAAAGAGGTTGCTGGGCAAAACCCAGTCGCATATTGTAGTACGCTGGCTCTGTAAATACTATATCAAAATGAGGTATAGTGTGCACAGGGTCCAGTGGATCCCCAAAGGCTTTACAGAGGCCCAAGTAGAAAATACTAATGCACTCTTTTGTGGTAATGTGGGTGAACAGATAGGCTTATCAGAGGGCAGTGCTCAGCATTTCTTCTACACATACACACTAACACACACACACACAGGCAATAAATTATTACACATTCAATGTCTAAATCCGAGACCAATGGTTGCTAAAAATATTACTTTTAGTATATGTATTTTACAGACCCAAAGATACTTTGTTGCATGTAAATACGTTTTGCAATGTCAATGACTTTCAATGTAAAAAGTGCATTTTTCAGCAATACAATGTTATCCTATGGGAGGAAACACAATCAACAATATGCAAGTAAGTAAATGATTTAAGATATTGAGTTTCAGGATAAAGAATCAGTACCAGGTAAGTGACAAAACTACACATCGAGCGGCACTGGGGAGACTGTTGCAGAGGTAAAACTTGGGATCTGCTGCCAATGTAATCCAATGGAGAAAGGGGGCAATCAAAGTGGCACTCCTTACAGGTAAGTTGTAAGCCAGTCTCCGGGAGTTAAGGTAAGCACAGGGGGTGGAGATCCAGAATGCAGCACCAAACTTACACCTCCAGTGGCACGGGGCAGCCGGGTGCAGAGTGCCAACACAGCATCGAGCGCCCAATGCAAGCCAATGAGGAATCTCGAAGTTGTAAAAAGGCTGCAGGCTCAGGCCAGGAGGCCGATCGAAGGAGGCTTAAAGCTGCACAGGTAAGTTGGAATGTACGTGAGCATAGTGACACTGTAGGTTGATCATCCCAAGGTCTGAGGGCTCCAGGTGCAGGAGTGTCCTTTGGTGTCGGAAATCAGCTTACGGTGTATGTTGTGGTTGGGGGGCCATCATGCACAGGTGGCAGGCATTGACGTGTAGTCCAGCAGGGGTCAGCCCACGGTGGACTCTTGCTCAGAAATGCCGGGGAACCTTGGCTGGACCAGTGGGCCATTGGACCTCAGGCCATGGGCATTGGGTGCGGAGGTAGTTGTTTTCGCGGTTCTGCAGGCAGAGCACTTTGTCTTTAATGTTGGTTTTCTTCTTTACAGGTCTGTTGTCCACAGGAGATTTGGATTCTTTTTAGAAGACAGGAGGTCCTCCCAGGTTTCTGGAGGTCACTGGACTGTGGGAGGAGTTGATCTTCTTTAGTAGAGTCTTAGAGGGCTGTAGACAGGCCGGTAGGGCTGGGGCCAAGTCAGGTGATCTCTTCAGTCTTCGCTTCAGCACAGCTCTTCTTTGTCCTCTTCTTCATAGGTCATCAGTAATCTGAGGATTAAGGTTCAGGGGTGCCCCTAAATACTAGTTTAAGGGGAGCTACAGGGGTCAGAAGGTATTAGCCAATGGGCTACTTACCTTTAGGGTGCCTACACACTTTGTACGTCCCATCCCTCTGGAGAGCGGGAATATCCCTAACCCTCTTGGCTAGAATCCTTCAAAACAATATGGAGGATTCTCAAAGGAGGGGGACACTTCAGCTCAGGGCACCTTAGGGGTGGTACTGGCTGAGAGGGGACACACCTCTGTTGCTTACTAATTTTCCTACCAACCTTGTGTCAAAAATGGGGCTTGGTCATGGGGGCAGACATCTCCACTAGCTGGAGAGCCCTTGGTCAGCATAACAAATGATGGGAAGCCTTTGAGGCTCACTGCCTTTCTATGCTGTTCCTGCATGGAGGTAGGTGTGAAGCACCTCCACCCAGAGCAGGCTTTGTTTCTGACCCACGAGAGCAAAAGGCTCACATCTCTGGGGGTTAGAAACATATTTAGAGGTAGCAGACTGGTGGAGACCAGTCGGACACACACTAGCGAGTTGATAGGGTTACAGGGGGCACGTCTGATGTGCCCTCTGGGTGCATTTCTGAATAAATCCAACACTGGCATCAGTGTGGGTTTAATAAGCTGAGATGTTTGGTACCAAACATCTTGGAATTTGATGAGATCATCATGGAGTTGTGGAACTCGTAGTGACAAGCTCCCACACCATGTGCTCAGTATGGCTTCACTGTGCACTTATAATGTCTAAGAATTGACTTACACAATATAGGGGCATATCTACACATGCAGTTATGCCCTTACATGAGGTATATGCACCCTGCCTTAGGGCTGTAAGGCCTGCTGTAGGGCTGACTTTTGTATGCCTCTTGCAGTGCTGGTAGACCTGCCATACAGGGATTTGTGCCAGGTCAACTCTTCTCTTTTTATATGCATCAAAACACACAGGCTGCAGCTGCAGTGTACACGTGTTTGGTGAGGGATCTCCTAGGGTGCCACACTACATGCTGCAGCCCTTGGAAACCCTCTGTGGTCACAAGGCCCTTGTCACCAAGGGTACCTTTTACAAGGGATTTATATGGAAAGGAACACAGGCACTGGGAACCTGGTTAGCAAGAACCCAGTGCACACTCAGTCAAAGATGCATCAGAGTCAGGCAAAAGGTGGGGGGTAACCATGCCAAAAGGGACACATTCCTAAACATATCCAATGTAACCTGAAGAAAATATTGTCATCTCCTTATTAAGATTTGGGTTATAACAGGCAGATCCCTCAATCCCCTAAAGGAAAGTTACCCTTTTGGGTGAACAAGGAAACTGGCAGCTGTCTCTCACTACTCTTCTAGTCTTCTAGAGTTATGGTATGCTAGATAAGGAGTGTTAGGACTCAGAAAATCCTTCATATGCAGGTGATGACAGATTGGAGCCCCACCCATTATACCCAAATCAGTATACAAATGCAATGAAAAATATTTTATATGATTATTATGCGGTATTTCTCTACAAAGCAGCATGATAATTATTACAAACAAGTAGGGGTGGGCGGAATTTGCGGAGTTGCCTTACGCAAAATTCCGTGAAACGGCAAGAAATCTCCGCGATCACGCAGAATTTCGCGTGCTCGCGGAGATTTTGCTGCGCCCGTTGCCAGAATGAATCCAGCCCTGCATATTTATCCACGAAGATGCCACCGTTTTGTGCAATACCTCTACTCAACTGGAGTACTTTCTACTGGCTAATCAGTAAATGCTACACTGCAGCTGCGTAAAGGACCAGAAGAATTGTCTCCAGTGACCTCGTGTGTCTGTAACTTTGCCACTGCGCCGGAAAGGCGCCGGGGTCTTTGTGTAAGCTGTCCATCATAGTGGGGAAAGGGCGGGAAGACGTTGCATACCGCTAGTGTATGTGGGGCGGGGCCAAACGGGCGGGGCTTCTAGGCCTGTTCACATGCCTCTTGTTTATAAAGGGTGAGAGCAGGATCTCAGCGGCAGACGAGGAGAAGGAACCTCCTGGTCACAGGAACAACACTAGGATTGCGCTCGAGAAAATCAAGGATGCAAAGACCTCCATCAAGGATTACAGCTAACTTTTCACGTTGGAAATGGAGAGAAGGCACATATGCTTAACCACGCTCACGAATTCTGCACTCCTGCCCTGCATTTTTATCCGAGAAGATGCCACCGTTTTGTGCAATACCTCTACTCAACTGGAGTACTTTCTACAGGCTAATCAGTAAGTGCTACCTCGTTGGGTAAATGTATAGTGCCTTGCCTACACTACAGCTGCGTAAAGGTCCAGAAGAATTGTCTCCAGTGACCTTGTGTGTCTATAACTTTGCCACCGCGCCGGAAAGGCGCCGGGGTCTTTGTGTAAGCTGTCCATCATAGTGGGGAAAGGGCGGGAAGACGTTGCATACCGCTAGTGCATGTGGGGCGGGGCCAAACGGGCGGGGCTTCCATGCAGTTCACATGCCTCTTGTTTATAAAGGGTCAGAGCACGATCTGAGCAGCAGATGAGGAGGTTGAACCTCCTGGTCACTGGACCTACACGGGGATTGCGCTCAAGAAAATCAAGGATGCAAAGACCTCCAACAGGGATTACAGCTAATGTTTGACGGTAGATATGGGCAGAAAGCACTCTTGCTTAGCCTCGACCTTGCTCACAAATTTTTTGTGCTGATTAATGCGTTACAGAATTTGAGCTTCAACTCGGGCACCTGCTTTATTTAAATCTGTAAGTGCTTCCTGGTGAGGTTTAATTACCTCATGCACCCGAATTCCATTCCGCCGCGGATCGCAAAAGTTTCGACATTTCCACGTTCCGCGGAAATGCCGAAATTTCGCAAGTTCCGCGAGTGGAACGGAATTTGCCGCCCACCCCTACAAACAAGTAGGAAAATAATATGCATATTCATCACACACCCCTCTCTTATTAGTCTATTCTTTACCCAAAGTGTCTCAATATTGCCAGCCATCCAATTTTTATAGCTGCATTAGTTTGGTAAACTTACATTATACCAAGTCTTGTTTATTTTCCCTGATGCCATCATCAAATCTGCAGTCATAACTCAGTCATTGGGCATTTCCATCACCAACCTGCCATGTGACTAACCCCTGCATTAGTTCTTGAAATACCTTTATCATCAATGTTGCATTATAGAGTGAGGAGTGGTCACTCATGCTCAGCTCCTGTTTTGGTTTAAAAATGTTCAGACATTGCCCCTTTGCAGGTACAAAAGCTACAGAGGTGCTCTATCAGGTCATCTTCCCTGTCAGTCCTGGTTACAACACTCACACCAGAGAAATTGATAGTTTCTCTGTCCAGTTAATCTAAAAAGTATCAGAAAACATGAAGGACCATATTTATCAATAATTCACGCAACGCAACACAGCAAGCCACCTTGCAGGGCCACACAAAAGGGGAAGGGCAGGAATATGCTGTATTTACCATTATACGATGCATTCCTATTCTTTCCTAGTGCTGGTGCACTTTTTGGCTGCCTGCACCAATGCAGACACCCTTGCACAGTGGTGCAAGGGTGCCTGCATTGCAGGCAGGATTGTTTTTGTGCAGAAAGGGATAGCTGCACAAACAACAATCCTCAGAGGCATTTTCCTCTTTCTAAGTGTACTGGAGAATGCAGCACACTTAGAAAGAGGAAACAGTGAGGAGAAATAAATATATTTCTCCTCATTGCGCTTCTAGAGGGGTGGCATAAAATTTTGATACCATCCACGATCTACCAATGTTGGTAAATCTGGGAATTTGACAGAATCCATGGGTGGATGCGTGGTAATACTCATGCTCCACCCATGTAACGCCTCCCGGGGCAGAGTTGCACAAGGGAGCGATTTGCACTGCTTTGCGTTATTCTAGATATAACAAGCCACGCAGGGCCAGGCAAGGTGGCCTTTCGTGGCTTGATAAATCTCATTTAGATTTTGCGTCGCCCTTGCGTACCCTTGCATGGGGCTCAAGGGCAACACAAAACCTTGGTAAATGTGCCCCGAAGTTTCCAAACAGAAACATAACATTCAAACACTTATTTGTTAGCATCACTATGCAAATGGTTGGCCTGCTTTCAGTGCATAATTTGTGCCAGTGGTTTCCAGTGCTTGGCGCTGGAAGTCAATTGTCAACACCAGTGACAGTCTGCCACAAGGTGACGCTGTCTGGATAATTTAGAGATGACCATAAAAACTGTTATTAATTCAATATACATCAAAAATGACTATTATGTGCCACACAAGCCATTCTTATCTTTGGGGGCCTTGATTAGTCCGAATTGTCACACTGGTAGGAGTGTGATGGTTAGTAGTTGTGTTGTTACTATCATTGGCAGCATGGCAGGAGCAATGTGTGGTGCAAGCTGCAGTGGCCTCCTGACAAGAGCCCTGGCACTTCGTTTTTTTACAAATTAAGCACTGCCTGCTTTCTTAGGTCTTACGCCTATTACACACATTTTCTAATATTAAATGTAGTCATGCTAACATACAAACATGGCTGTTTTGTATAAAACTTGCTTTGTTAATATACCAAAGCCCTACCAAGCTCGACAGAAACTTCACAATGCGCAGTTCAGGGTCACAAATACATGGTAATATATTCCTCCGTAAAGTGATCCATATATGCCAGCTTGAAAAAAAGAAGCCAACACGAACTTATGCTGGTAATATAAGGAGGATTTGAAGGAGACACAGCCACATAAAGAGGATGGTAAAATGTATTTAACTAAAAACTAGCAAGGGTATACAGAAAAGGCATTTGGTTTGCTGCAGGGATGCAGGCTGAAACAGAGTGCACCTAAGATTCTCGACACCCTTCTGATATTAGTTCATAGGTTTGCATGTTAGAAGTGAAGTAAATCAGCATTCATGGGACCAACATTAGTTGTATATTGATGTTACACAGCAAATATGAGGTTCCAGGAAATACGATGATTTTTCTACTTCTACAAATGAGCTGAGTTGACTGAACTTGTTTTTTGTTTTTACTAACAGATAAAAAGTTGTGAGAAAGTATTTTACTAGCACTTGTTTGCTGGCCAATGAAGTTTAAAAATAGTTTTTGTATTTTGTAATGTAGAAATCAGTTTAGATTTTGTTTTGTGGCTGTCTGAGATGTAGGATTTGGACTGGTAATCTTTCTGCAAAGGCAACGCAAAAGCCACAAAATGTAACTGTTGTTAACTGAATATTCATACACAATGCCATGTCATTGCAATTTGTGTTAGAAGATGTTGTTCTGAAATAACAAACAAACAAAAAAAACTTCAACCACGAGCCATTCTAAATAGAGGGCTGTATCAATGCAGTGTCTTTCTAAAATTGCTCCTGCCGATTAAAACTAAAATTCCTTCCAACAATGTAATATTCTATATAAAATGTGGCTTTGATTAGTGAAGGTTTAGCCTAGTAGCCAGTTTTTCGTTTTTCCTCTGAAAGTCCTAAATACGCATGTCTATCAGTTGATGAGAAACAACGTATATAATTTGTTAGCATTTGCCTTGGATAGTTACATTGTTAGGGGCCTTGATGGTTGTTATACGTTTTGTATTTCTTTTTGCCGCACTTCTTTGATCTTCATTTAGTCAGTAATGTTGTTTGTAAATCCTTATTGACAGGTTTGCTTATAGGGAGGTTGCTTGAAGGATAAGAGAGAAGTGGAGACGGAAAGATTTCTGACAGTTTTGTGTCCTGTGTAAACTTAGGTTGCAATCCTTTGATATACTTATACGGTGTGATACTACGCGCCAGGCATATTACCAATGTAATTAAGTTTCTAGTTTAAGCAGAAAATGAGTGTGAAATTGAATATGGTTGTCTGAAATGTATCAAATCTGAGGCCAGATGTTCTAAACTTTCTGATGGTCACAAACACTCCGGTTTCACTAAATTATTGGGTTTGCGACCAATAAAAGGTTTTTATCTATGTTCTAAACTCATTTACCAAATCACCAAAATATTTGGAAATCAGTGAATGACTTTGGAAATGGTTTGCGAATCACTAAGTTGATGAGGGTTAGGGGTTTGTGGGCATCCTTTCCAAAGAGCAATGTGGAGCCATATGTGTCAATGGGTTCCTTTTAAAGAAAGCACTTTACTTAAAATCAATCATGGATGTGGTTGTCTTCTGACCCTAACAAGCCACTATCCCTGTGATTTTCTCCAATTGAACTGAGGCAGAATTTGTAACCTACCTCCTAAATATTAAGTAAGTAGGTCGGTTTACAACCCACTGGGATTATTTTTATGTAAACCTGCCTATTCCTTCGCAGGTTGGTTTAAAAAAAAAAAATATGGCTATAAAAATACTGGTTGGAATTGTGACCAGTGTTTACAACCACAAAATGTGCACATCTAGTGCCTGGTTCTCTAACAAAAATTGTAGACTGACTTTTAAAATGATTCTCATCACAGTTTCATTTCTACCTTATATTTATATTGACTGTCTTCTCATTTTATTTGTCGCGCTTTGTGTGAAAGGTGTGTGTTGGATTGCCTGCTGCCTGGTCAATGAGAGTGAAAGAAATCCTAGCTGAGTTATAACAGAGTAGCCTAGAGACAGCAGGCAGCTGGATGAACCCGATGTGACCCGTCACCTGTCTGTGTGATCCCATTCTGTGCTGGTGAGAAGTAGCGGGTCTTGACAGGTTCTCAGTGGCTAATTGTTTCCTGAACTCTAACATCTCTTCGAGGGGCCTATCGGAATAAGTATTAAAGTATCTGTAGTCTCCTTCTTACACTGAGAACAAATGCCAAAGCTTAATGCAATGGCAGAGCTTGCATGTGGCAGCCATTTTGGTACAGGAATGTCTCCTAAATGTTTGCATTAAAAGTGATCAAATAAACTGGGAACATTTTCGTTCAAGGTGTACTCCATTTGAAGGGTCAATTTCGGAGTGCGTCCATTAATGAGAAGAGCCAAAAAGAATAAAGGCTTTTGGGGTTCATGAAAACACATTCATCTAGGACACAAAATGTCCAGTTTAATTCAATTTTTTATCTTTATTCAAATTTTTGTTTTATTACAGTTCGTCACAATACACACATTTTCCTCTGTAGACATTTATGCGGAGCTAAAGTTCAGAGAAAAAATAAAGCAGTGGTGGTTTGCTTCTTAACGGCAGTGCGGCGGGGTGTTGTGGGAGGGTGAGGGGGGAGGCAGGAGGGATTGAAAAAAAAATGTAAGACTCACTTCCCTGCCTTCCAGCCGCCGCCTCCCGGTCCTCTTCATCCGCTTCCAGGACTCCAGGGACAGGAAGCAGGAACAGGAAGCACCCAGGCTTCCAGACTCCCAAGCCAATCATGATGCTGCTGATAGCAGAGGGACTGGGAGGCTGGGTGTTAGGAAAGGGGTTTCTGGTTGGCTAGGGTATACACCTAAGCTAGGCAGAACCCACCACTCTAGTCAGGGTAAGGGAGTTACACACCCAAGATAACCCCTGCTCAACCACTTGGTAGCTTGGCAGAGCAGTCAGAATTATCCCAGAGGCAATGTGTAAAGCGTTTGCACAACACACACACCACACACACACAAGTGACACACTAGGCACACTACTAAACAGACTGCACACAAGGTTATATAAAAATAGCCTTTGTATTATATATACATCAAAACACATTAGACATAAATCACTGTGTAGCACGTAAAGCACTTTTAGACCACCTAACATAAAACACTGTGCCACTAGGCACTTGTCATAAAGATGCATGTAAACCACATGGGACCATAATCACACACTAGTTGCTTGTTATGACATCACATAAACCATTTTGTCATTTTCAATGTGAGATCACATAAACCAATATGTCATGTTCAAAATAACTTTGCTTGAACCACTTAGACATTGTCAATATAAATCTTAATTGACCTGTACGCTAATAAGAGAACATCTAACCATAATCAAAAGCAATAATCATTTGAAAACCTTCCCTACACCTATGTTAAAAACAAATCTTCATTAACATATAGCATCAACAAAAGAGAGCTTGGAAATGCATTGAACAATGAGGAAAGTGATGATTTTGGGGTCCCCCGTAACCTAGGGCGAGGACCAAGCAGATGACTTGAACAGAAAGAGCACATCCTGCTGAATGATTCGGTGGTGGTCCAATCCTCCTAGGACCACCCCAAGCAAAGTTATGGGGAAAAATTCAATTAAAACCATATGCCCCGCAAAGCATTATGAGCCAACATTCCGGAGTGCAGTGAATAACATAGTATCTGCTCCCCCACTGAGTGGGAAGAGCAGATGTGGTGTTAGGCATTGTTTTTCCCTGGATTCTCTGGGGTTTATGGAGGTGTCCGTCCCACTTGGCACCTCAGCACTGGTCCGTGGTGGAGGGCAGCTCGGAAAGCCCACCCCCGGCTGTCCTCACTGCCTCCCTGCCCCAGTAGCACCCCACATGCTGCCTAGGAGCCGGCAACATGCATGGAGGTCTGCCTGCTCCTGCGGCAGACGGCAGCCCTCCGCAGTCACATCCCGCTCCCCCCAGACACGGGCACTGGGAGCAGGGAGAGCGGGCCACGAGAGGGAGGCAGCGGCCCTCCCCTGAAGCGCGACGGTGCTTCCCCGCAATACAAAGCACCCAGGGGCTGGGGATGGGGTCCTGCCCCATTTACCATAAATCCGCCCGGGGGATGGGAGTCCCTGGGTGATATAGAGGCACAGGGAGGGGGGACACATGCACGCCCCTCCCCCAACAAAACAACCAGCGCAGCTCTCCCTTGGGCCCTGGCCCACCCCGGGGGAATCCGATCAAACAGCAGCGGAGCTCCACGCACTCCGGGTGAGGAAAGGTCAAAGGTCGCCAAACTTTAAAAGGGCATAACTTGGGCCCCGTTGGGCCGATTTGGATGATCTTCAATCAATCAGGGAATTGTAAGCGCGCTACTCACCCATGAGGGTCTCAAGGTGCTGAGGGGGGGGTCCGCAAATCTGTTTAGCCGAAGAGCCAGGTCTTGAGGGTCTTCCTGAAGGTGTTCAGGGAGGGGGCGCGTCTGATGTCTGCCGGTAGCTCGTTCCAGGTCTTGGCTGCAATGTGAGAGAAGGATCTTCCGCCTGCTCTGGCTCTGTGGATGCGCGGGGTTTCGACCAGTGCGAGGTTGGAAGATCGGAGGTTTCTTTTGGGTACGTGGAAGTTGATTCTGTCGTTGAGGTATTTGGGTCCATTGTTGTGTAGGCATTTGTAGGCGTGAGTGAGGATTTTGAAAGTGACTCTTTTCTCCACGGGGAGCCAGTGGAGACTTTGTAGGTGTTGGCTGATGTGTTCGTGTCGGGGGAGGCCGAGGACGAGTCTGGCGGCGGTGTTTTGTACTGTCTGGAGTTTGCGGAGTAGGGACTTGTTGATGCCGGCGTAGAGTGCGTTTCCATAGTCCAGTCTGCTGGTGATGAGTGCGTGGGTGACTGTCTTCCTTGACTCAGGGGGATCCACTTGAAGGTCTTGCGGAGGATGCGGAGGGTGTTGAAGCAGCTGGAGGTGACGGCGTTGACCTGTCGGTTCATGGAGAGTGATGAGTCGAGTACAATGCCGAGGTTCTTGGCGTGGTCTGAGGGGGTAGGTGGGCTTCCGAGAGCAGTCGGCCACCAGGTGCTGTCCCATGCAGAAGGGGTGGTACCGAGGACGAGGACTTCTGTCTTCTTGGCGTTGAGCTTCAGGCAGCTGTTGGTCATCCAGACTGCGACGTCTTGCATTCCTTTCTGGAAGTTGAGTTTGGCAGTGGTGGGGTCTTTGGTGAGGGAGAGGATGAGCTGGGTGTCGTCGGCGTAGGATACGATGTTGAGGCCGTGTTGTCGGACGATGGCTGCGAGGGGGGCCATGTAAATGTTGAAGAGGGTGGTGCTCAATGATGAACCCTGTGGGACTCCGCAGGTGATTTTCGTGGGGTCGGAGAGGAAGGGTGGGAGTCTGATCCTTTGGCTTCTTCCGGTGAGGAATGATTGGATCCAGTCCAGGGCTGTTCCTTGTATGCCTGCGTCGTGTAGTCTGACGACTAGTGTGCAATGGGAGACGGTGTCGAAGGCGGCTGATAGGTCGAGTAGGATGAGGGCTGCGGAGTGGCCTTGGTCCAGGAGGGTGCGGATGATCTTAGGCTCGTTTTACTCCTGGTAATCAGCTCTATCCACTAGGGCATTTGTAGCAACCTTCCTCACCTCTAAACTAGTGCAGTCCTCCAAAAGCTGGTCCTCCTGACTCCCTGCGCCAGTTCTCCTTTGTGGTTTTGTTGGGGGGCACAGAAGAGTCCAAGGTTTACCCAACTGGTCCTCAGGGGGAGTAAGAGGCCAGCACACACAAGCCTTTGGGAATTCTTCACAAGCAGGATACCACAGCAGGGCAAAAAGAGTCAGTCCTTTTCCTCCACCACAGACAGAAGCAGCAAATGCAGGCCAACCCACCCCTCACTTAGAAAAGGCAGTGCTCCTCACACAGTCCTTCATTCTTTTTCTTGGCAGGACCCTCTTGTTTCTTGGAGCAATCCAATTTACTGGAGTTTTAGGTCACATACTTATACCCCAAAATGTCTTTGATGTCTTTGTAGCAAGGGTCTCTGAACCCAGTCCAAACCAGTTCTGCATTCACTGGTGCAGCATGACCACAGGGGGCGGAGACAGCATTGTGCAAAGGGAGACACAGCCTATTCAGATGTAAGTAGCACTCCTCCCATCACTCTAAAGTGCAGACCAGGTCTATTCAGCTCTGGGCTGAGTCACTGAGGCAAGGCAGGAAACACCTCAACCCCCCCTCAGGGACTGTGTAGAGTGAATGCACATCTCAGGTCCTGTCACCCACACACCAGACGCTCCATACACAAGCAGCCAGAGGCACACAGAATAGTGAAGTACGAAAATGCTCACCTTCTAAATGTGCCATTTTCAAACACAGGATATAAAAACCACCTTTACCAACAGGTGTGTTAATAAATTCTGAGTTCAGAGAGTCCAAACATGATTTTGCTATTTTGTCCCAATGGAAAGTTACACATGTAAACAGGGAACAGTGCAACCCCATTATAAGCCTAAGGGACAGATAGCCTTTCAGCAGTGAAAATGAAATACACTGTATTTCACTATCAGGACAGGTCTCACACACACAATAGTACATGTCCTACCTTCCACATACACTGCACCCTGCCCATGAGGGTACCTTGGGCCTACCTCAGGGGTTTCTTACATGTAAGGAAAGGGAAGTTTTGGGCCTGGCAAGTGGATGCACTTGCCAGGACAACATGGCAGTTCACAACTGTGCACACAGACACTACAGTGGTAGGTCTGAGATACATTTACAGGGCTACTCATGTTGGTGGCACAACCAGTGCTGCAAGCCCACTAGTAGCATTTGATTTACAAGCCCTGGTACACACCGTGCACTTTACTAGGGACTTACCAGTAAATCAAATATGCCATATGTGCAATACAGCCTGGTGGAGAACATGCAAAGTGCGCATGACTGTTTGGCCAGCCCAAGACGGTTGGCCAAACCGTCATGCGCACTTACAGAGTGCTCACCACTCCTCCCCCTGCTCCTGTCACAGTCAGCCCCGCCCCATACCAGCTGAGCAACGAAGGAAAAATAAAATGTTAATAACAATGCATTATTATCATTTCATTTTTTTCTTTTTGACCTGCTCGCAGAGCAGTGGGGCGGTGTTCCTCTGCCTTAGTGGAGAAGCCACCCCTGAAATAAAGTAGGATAAAAAATGTTTGTATAACTTCCGAAGTAAAATAATGCTTGAGCTTTTTTTCAATAGCATCGAGTGCCCTAATGGAAGCTACACTTTTTGATGAACGATCCCAGCATTCCTTGTTAAATGCGGGGTGCTCCTCTGTAAGCACTTCCTGCTGCACATAAGAGAGCCCTGAGAAAGGGATATGGCAGAAAGTATCATAACGGCAGCAAAGTCCCCCCGGTTATATTGAAGCAGAGCTTTGATGCTGTGCTATGCCTCATGCTTGCAGTGTGTGTGTGTTTTAATCTCTCTATTGCCCTGTCTCTTGTCTATTAGTGTCATTCTGCCTCTGTTTTCTTCTCTAGCTGACTCTTTATTCGTGTTGGTCTCTGTTTCTCTGTGTTTCTGAATGCACATGTCTGCCTTCCTCTGTGGAGCTGGTGTCTATGTGGTACTATGAAAACAAGAGTGTCAATGGGGACAGTTGATTCTTTCAATGTTTTATTGCTAATTCTGTCCAGGGGCTACAATATAATAATGCCAGATGATCACGATTGCTAATTTCCCTCTACAGTCATTTATTCAAATAGTGCTCAATAACTTTCATGTTGGACGTAGAGCTATTTGTTCATCATGTGTGTAGGAGAGTAGGATCTGCTTCACTTGGGTACCCCCACTTTTTGCTGATGCTTCACTGTTTTTCGACTTTAGTCTGGCTGGGGCCCTGCTAATCAGAACCCCAGCCTAGCTGCTTCCTCTCTAAAATGGTTTCCATGTGCCTTAGGCACATCTCTGATTGGAATCTGGAGTGCCCTTGTAAGTCCCTAGTATATGGTATACTATGTACCCAGGGCATAGGTACCTCAGAGGCCTGCCAGGGGCTGAAGCATGTATTGTGCCACCCCTGGAAGGCCAGCCAAAGGACACCACAGGTCTGCTACTGCAGCCTGGGTAAGGTGGTGCATGCACCCCTTACTGTGATATAGGTTACCTATATCACTACATACATACACACATATAAACCTATAAGTCACTCCTATGGCAGGCCTTGTCAATCCTGAAGGCAGAGTGCTTGGTTCCTATGTGAGAGGGTGCCCCTGCATGAGCAGAGCCCCTCTGCAGCGTTCGGAGACCCTTCTCTGATGCTGTTTGTAGTGCAGCCTGACCATATACTCTTAAGCGCATTACAACATCGCGTTAAATGCTAACTTTGGGATGGCTGCACGGAAACATGTCGGGTTTGGAGTCAATCATCTTGGAATACTACCCCCCCGCCAGTTCTGGCGGCGGGGGTAGCATTCCACCCTTCTAGAGGGAGAGACATGTACACACCGGCCTGCCCGGTAACTTCTCTCCAAGCCCTGGCATCACAAAATGGGTGCCGCTGCCACAGACACGGGTCTGGCCTCCTGCTGCTGACTGAAACTCCGGCAGGGGAGGCCTGGACAATACGTTTCCTGTCCTAGGGAGGTGTAACCACCTCCCCAGACAGGATAATGTGTATTGGGGCTGGGCGGGAGCACTCTCTGGTGCTTTGAAGTCCTGCACTGGGGGCACACTTGGTGTCCCTGTGCATACCCCAGTTCAAACTGGTTCAGGGGCTTCCAGCCCCTGCTCTGGCGCGAAACTGGACAAAGGGAATGGGTGTAACCTCCCCTCTTCCCTGACCCTCCCATAGGTGGGTCCCCAGAGTATGTCCAACCCCCTAACTTAGTATAAGTATGGAACCCCAGTCCTTAGGACTTTAGATTTACCTGGACGAAACTCTGATACAGAATCCTGGACCTTCGACGCTCTACTTTAAGATTAGAGGACTGAAGAATCTCCCTTGGGGTCAAGGAGTGACTCCCCTGCTTGGCAGGCACCAATGAAGCAATTGTCCGGTCTGCATCGCTGAAGCTCCCGCCGGACGCCGAAGTCTTTGCATCACCAGAGGTGGATTTCTAGACTTCCCCGAGGCTGCCCTGAGTCCCCAGCAAAGCTGAGGCCCCTAGCTTCGTGGGTAACGTGGAACCGTGACCCCTGGACACCGAGCGCATTTGCAAGTGCATCCTCTTCCTGGTCTTCCACGAAGTTGTGCTTTGGGCTCCGAGTAGCCCCCGCCTCCAGCACAGACTGCACCGAAGTTCACTGGCCTCCACTCCACGAGTGTCCCTTGAGCCAGCTCTAAGTGCGTCCACTCGAGGCTCCTTTGCGGTCGCTAGTCCGTTAGCTAGTAGGCCCTCCCGAAGGCCAATCTTCTTCTGCTTGGGCTTCCCTGGTTGCTCCAGGCGTGCCCTGACTTACCCTCGCTGGGTGAGTCCCTCAGACCTTGCTGGTCTGCACCACCGTCCTTCTTCTATTTCCACGAGACTTGCCATTGCCAAGGTTTTTGGGTCCAATCCGGTCGCCGACACCCCTGCAATCGACAGACGTCATGGGACAGCTCGAATCCAGCTCCTGGTCATCGTCGATGCCTCCTGGACCTCGTGGCTGAAGAGTCAAGACGACTGTCAACCTACCTGAAGCACTCGGCATCGGTGGGCATCCGCTCATCGCCTTCCTGGTCACTGGCTAGTGACCCAGACTCTGTCCCCTCTGCTTTCAGGTTTTTCAGATCTTCGATCCACCTTTGGATCCACCCGAACACTTTCGACTTGGCCGCCAGCAGCACTTTGCAGCAGATCGCCATTGAAAACGACGACGAAACCCGACCCCGAAAGACACCTATGCACCCGGCTTCCCTGGGTGAGGTAACTCGAGTACTCCGGTGCTCCTGTGGGTATAGACTCTAGAACAACCCAGTTCTAAAGGGGTTTGCTCCAAGTCCTCCTCTAAGTGTCCCTTTTCTTTAAAATTCCAACCGCGACTTTCCCCATAGAAGTCAACGGCGATTCGCGGCTGTGTTCTCACACTGCACGCGTCCCCCGTGGGTCCCCTGTGTCACTACCTTGGGTGGTTCCTTGTGGCCCAAACACTTCTACAGGCTCTAGGCCTTGTGTCTAGCTCAGTCGTGGTTCTTATACCACTTTATTGGTATATGGTTTGGTACGCCCCTAGGGCTCAAACGTGTATTTGTGCTATTACTGTTGATAACTAACTTATAACTTATGTACTTCGAACTCTAGCCTCATAAAGAGACTAGAGGGGTGTGTTTAGCAATAAATACATATACTTTGAACATATACCTGGTGTGGTCCTCTTTCATTTGGTCACTCAAGAGATTATAGACTGGTAAAACAAGCTGCTTTACATTCCTTCAAGACTTAGCCTGAAGGCTGCTCTCCATAGCTACCACTAGGATAGCTTTCAATAAAGGTTGTCTTTAACCTATCTCCAATAAGGGGTTGTTTGGACTGGTGCAAGGTGCCCACTATAATTAGTGGACAGCATATACCAGGCCAACTTCTCACAATGGCCAACTGTTGTTAGACTTATCCTGCCTTAAGGTCATAATTGTAATTCTTTCCTAAACGATTATATTTACAGAAGAGTTTGATAAATATGAATTGTATGTTCTGAGTGTTGTCATTTTATCATGTCACAAAAAATGGTTTAACTAGTATATCATGTTGCATGAAAGGGGCATATTATGCACACAAGCAAGGGTACTGACATATTGTTAGAGCATATGAGGAGTACAGTGGCAGCTGGAGTGGTGGTGCACCATTAGCTTTTACATGCAGCAGTAACTTTCATTAGAACTGGATGGGACTTCATGTGGGTGGTATAGCATTCTTTAATTTATAACTTGTCTCTCTGTGCTTAAGTAGGGCACTGTAATGTTAAATAAGATCTACTTTGAATGTATTTTTCATACCATAAAGGAAATCAACATTTAGGAGAAGAATATTAAGTCAAACCTGTGGGTATTAAGTAGATGTCCTCGCCATTCCTTTAAAAACTGATTGCTTAAACCTGCCAGAAGAAGCATTGGCGAAGGCAGAAGGTCTGGCCTAAATGTGCCAATGAATCTATTTCTAGATACTAGTGTTACCACATTAAGCCGGACCACAGTGCCTGTGCTTTCCTTCATATGGCAAAGCATTCTAACTCTTATGGCAATTCTCTCCAAAGCTGGGCAGGATAGTCAAAGCTTGTCAATTATTGCTGACCATGTGGATCTCAGTATTTTTGCCCGAATAAGAACTTCAATGTGTCTTCAAGAATCCAGAAGCACTGCGAAGGCCATTGTGTAACCTCGTATTGCATCTAGAGCCTTACTATAGGCCGTGAAAACTCCAGACTGTGGTGAATACGCTGATTTTTTTAAGATTCAAATTCAGTAGCTAAGAAGTCTGTCCAGGGCATTTCCATTGATGAAATATTTTGAGGCACGTCTAAGAATTCTGAGGGTGGTGCTAGGAGAAGTGGGCTCTGTAAAAATCTATTATGATTGTATGCATACAATTTCTCAAAAAGCTGAATCTGCTGCTGAACAATATTCAAAAACTAACTGTACTTCATATTGGAAATATTTAAATAGCGCATACTAAAGAGGCGTTCGATCAGTCCTTACCACTCAGTAGTGTTGTCAGGATGGCTAACATCTGTTTCATTTGAAGGTTAACTTGGGTAATGACAACCGAATCAAAAGATAGGCATGCATACACCAATATGAAGACTTAGGGGCCGATTCCGATCTCGGCCGGTAGGGCTCCGAATAGGATTCGGCTTTACCGGATCCGATTCGGAGCCCTGTTTCCCGACCGAACCGTACGCGGGTCCGGCCGAGCGAGTACGATGCGAAATCGCCGACCGACTCGTCCGGGCGTCCCGACCGCTCCGACCGACTCGCTCGGACTCGAACCGCTCCGACCGACTCGCTCGGACTCGACTCGCACCGCGCAATGGAGACGTTTCCCGGCCGGGTAAGTACGATGCGCGCCGCGAGCAGTCCGATCGAGCCGCGCACTCCGGCTCGAAAGAGCTGTCGGAGCCGTGCTCGGGAGTCCGTGTCGGACCCCCAGTACGCGTAGCCGCGCGAGTCGCACACAGGGGGACCCATGGGTCCCCCTACCTGTGCGTGTACGGCGCGAATCGCTTCGCCGCGTACCCGCTGTAGGGGGCGCCCTTGTCCGACTTCGCACCCATTGAGTCAATGGGAGCCCGCGTACGCGTTGTACGACCGGCTCCCATTGACTTCAATGGGAGTCCGACCGACTCGAGTCCGATAACATACGGCCGCATCGTACTCGTTCGGTCGGACTGCACGGGTCCGATTCGGTCGGAAATCTCTCCGGGTCCGGCTCGGTCGGAGAAATTTCCGGCCCGAATCGGAATCGACCCCTAAGTATAGTAAACACAGAGAGAAGGTTTGCCGAACTAATGGATATCCTCCGACAGACAAGGAAACTGGTTCACTAGCTGAAAACTTATAGAGATACTCCATCAGAAAAGTAACCGTATGCACTCGTTCAAAATAAAATGAGATACTCTGTCAGATATGGAATCGAGTGCACTAGCTGAAAACTCATGGAGATACCTGTCATAGATGGAAATGGGTGCACTATCTGAAACCTGAGGGAAATCCCCTGTGTTAGGAATGGGGGTCTCTAGTTGGCAGTGGTATGCACCCTGTCCAAGTAGGGACCCTTACTTCTAGCAGTGGTAAGGGAGTGACACACCCAAGATAACTCCTGCTCACCTCCTTGGTAGCTTGGCTCGAGCAATCAAGCCTATCTCAGAGGCAATGTGTAAAGCATTTGTACATAAAGCACACAGTAACACAGTGAAAACACTACAAACGGACCCTGTACCAGTTTAGAAAATAACCAATCTTTATCTAAACTGACAAGACCAAGATGACAAAAATCCAACATACACAACTCAAGATATTACTTTTTAAAAGTTGAAGCAATTCAGTCAATAGAACTCTATGGATTCGTTGATTTTAGCACAAACTACCTTTGATGCGTCAAAATCAAGACAAAAACTGCTGCAAAACAGGGAAGAGTCAGAAAACACAAGCAGTGCATTGATTCTTGAGTCCCAGGGAAATGGAAGCGTCAGTTCTGCTGCACGCAGGAGAAATGTTGTGTTGATTCCTTACTGTGAGGAGAAGTGATGCGTCGAATTCCGAAGGCGGCTCCTTCGTGCGGAGTGATGCACAGGAAACTTGGCGCACAGGTGCGATGCATAGAAAATCATTGCACGCTGGGTCGATGCAGCGGTGAAATAGGTGCTGAGTTGATTCTTTAGCTACAGTCAGGTGATGCGTCAATTCCTTCAGCCACACAGCAAGGCCTGCACGAAGTCGAAGCTGGAGTTTCGTCGTCGGAGACTTGGTGCTCTGGACTCAGGCTGTGGCGGTTCTTCCAGCCGCGAACAGACGCTGAGTTGATTTTACTGCCACACCATGGCTATGTGTTGGTTTTTCAAACTCACTGTAATCTTACGGTGGGAAAAATGGCACTGAAGGGTGATGCATGGATTTTCAGCTCTTAAAACAGCAAAACCACCTCTAAGGGCCCAGAACTGGAGTTGGCACTACTTGAAAGGTCAGAACTCCCAGCAGAGGAGTTCAGGGGAGCTGCAGATGAAGCCTTTGATGGCCCGGAGACTTCCAACAGGAGGTAGGCCCACACAGGCCCTTGGAGAACTCGGAAAGTAGGATTCCAGAAAGAAAAGTCCAGTTCTTTCACTGCTCACAGACAGAACCAGCAACTGCAGGCCAACCCAGCAAAGCAACACTTTCAGATGTGGAAATGGGTGCATTAGCTGAAAATCAATGGTGATAATCTGTCAGAGATGAAAATGGATATACCAGCTGAAAACATATGGAGATACTCATCAGACATGGAAATGGGTGCACTAGCTGACAACTGATGGAGAATCTCTATCAGACATAGAACCTGATGCACAAGCTGAAAACTGATGGGAGACCTTTTAGACATGGACATGGGTGCAGTAGCTGAAAACTGATGGCGATACCCCATCAGACATGGAAATGGGTGCAGTATTTGAGCAATTATGGAAATACCCATCAGACATTGAAACGGGTCTGGTAGCTGAACACTGATGGCTACACCCTGTTAGACATGGAAATTGGTGCAGTAGCTAAAAAGCATTTGCAATGCAACAGGTCGCGCATTAGTTAGAGTTAGAGTTATTGGCATTGTAATTACAATATCGTTGATATGTTTTTGTTTGTAGTGTAGTGAATGTATTTTATAGATAAAGAGCTGCAGGTATTTGTGGAGTAAGTATGTGGATTTATAACTGTAATGTTAGAGTTAGCGATGGTGGCAAGAGGGGTAGGTAGCAGTAGTGTGCAGTGTTTGAGTATTGTAATGAATAGTTGACGTGATGATAAAAGCATTTGTAGCATTACCAACGGTAGCAATAATGTGGAATAACAGTTGTGTTAGAGAAGCAGCTGTAGTACTGTGTAGAGGTGTAAGAAGTAGTATGTTTTTCACCCTCCCTCTGGTTCGACTGGTTCTAAAACCGGTCGATAGTCTAGTTCTGTGGCAGCTAGCAATTTGTAAACAACATCAGAAGAAGTTTTTATATAAGCAAAAGGTAACAAGAAAAAAAGTCTTACTCTAAGAGTTTTGGCGGTGGGAGAGGGAGATGATGGGGGCGAGTCGGACTGCGACTTCCGGTTGCGGGTGTACTCTTTGCTGCAAGAGTATAAAGACGACATGGTCATTTCAAGAACAGGGGCAACGACAGCGAGCAGGTCACGGCGCGTGGTGTCCTCAAATAGTAGTGTGTGGGTGCCCTGGTGATCTCTATGCGACAGGATCTGACTCACTATTTTAACATTCATTTTCGATCTTCGGGGGTTGGGAGGTGCAGTGACTCGGTGCGAGTATGTTCTACCATTTAATCTGCATGGACGGGTTGTGGTAGGTAGAAAGCAGCGTGTAACGAGCTGTATGATTTATGCAATGTTTAGACGTTCTCTTGACCTGCAGACCTTGGATGTGTGGAGATACAGCCATATATGTATTCATGTTGTCAAACCTCAGAGCGTTATCCTGATCTGCCAAGGTTGTATGGCGCTGCAGTGCCGTGACTTGACTTACTGTATCAAAGCGATGTGCTCGATTTCGTTCTGCAGAGGCTGGCGCCCAGGGTGCAGCAAGGAGATGATTACATGTGCTGCATGAATGTAGGTGTGAATGGATGTACACGTTGGCGGTCTGCAGATGTACGGATTGTGAACAAGGTGGCATGCAGCAGTTCCACTCAGTTTATGGTGGTTCTGGGTCAAGAGCCTTACAGCCTGGAGTGCTGTATGCAAGCACTGCATATCTGTAGGAGACACACTGCACGCGTTAGAAATATACAGAGGCTAAACATGTGCGGGCTGTGCACAAGGTAGAGTGGCAGCTTTACTCAGTTTACGGTTGTTGTGGACCAGCCGGGGTGCAGCCTGGAGGACTGTTTTTACGCAGCGCGATGCAGACTGGCGCAGTGACTAACTGTTTGAACATGCTTTCCATGCTCTTGATCTGCTTCCTGCTGAACTCCTTGAACTCAGTGTATGGGTTGAAGACCCGCAAACTCGGCTGCTGCTGCTTGCCTAACCCCTCGTCATTCCGTCGCTGCAACTTAGCGCTGAGCTCCGGTCTAGCGCTTGGCGCGGGCTTCCCGTTCTGCCGCTCCGACTCTGGTTCTCTGCCATTCCCGAGTCCCGGAGGCTCTCCGCCGCCTTCCTCCACCTTCAGCCTCCGGTTCAGCTTGGAAGCCAGCTCATCAGTAGCCATGGCTCAATGCGGAGGATCAACACTTGTTGCTGTCGATGACACCTGTAGCTCGCGCATTGAGCCGAACACGGAAACAACTGGCAGCCAGCCCGAGCTGTAAATAACAGGAAAGGACCGTGTGAGGTAAGACGCCACGGGCTGATGTCACACGCCCAGTCTGCAGTGGTCTGTCGCATTAAAAAATATATATATTTAAAGTTAAATCACGACGTCGCAGCACTTACAAAAACAAGCCCCGGCGAGGCCACTAGGATCGTACACCAAGGCGGAAGAGATGGCGTGCGCGAGCAGAAGAGACACTGTGCGCGAGCACAATATCCAGTCCGGGTGGGCGAGCCGTAAAGGAGACAGGGAGGGGACCAAAAAGCCTCACTGCAAATCAAAAGCGTGCATTTTACATAAAGTGTGACGCGCGCCAATGAAAAGCAGAGGCGGAGCTTCCACCCCACTTCCAAAAGCAACCCGACGACAATAGATCTCGCAGAGCGAACAGCGCATGCGCTGCGACACTAGGCGAGACCTAAAAATCAATGATGATAACCTGTGAGACATGAAACTAGATATACCACCTGAAAACATATGGAGATACCTGTCGGATATTGAAACAAGTGAACTGGCTGAAAAGTGATGGAGGTACCCCATCAGAAATAGAAATGGGTGCACTAGCTACAAACTCATGGAGATACCTGTCAGACCTGGAAACGAGTGCACTAGCTGAAAACTGATTGAGATATCCCGTGAGACATGCAAACGGGTGCACTAGCTGAAAACTCATGGAGATACCTGTCAGACCTGGAAACGAGTGCACTAGCTGAAAACTGATTGAGATATCCCGTGAGACATGGAAACGAGTGCACTAGCTGAAAACTGATTGAGATATCCCATGAGACATGGAAACGGGTGGACTAGCTGAAAACTCATGGAGATACCTGTCAGACTGGAAATGAGTGCACTAGCTGAAAACTGTTAGAGCTATCCCGTCAGACATGGAAATGGGTGCTCTAGCTGAAAACAGATGGAGATACCTGTCAGACCTGGAAATGGGTGTACAAGCTGAAAAATTATGAAGATACTTCATCAGATAAGGAACCTGAAGCACTAGTTGAAAAAGGAATGAGACACCTTGTCAGATATCTAATTGAGTGCAATAGCTAAAAACTGATGGACATGCCTCGTCAGACATGGAAACTGGTGCACTAGCTGAAAACTAACGGAGAATCACTGTCAGACATAGATCCTGATGCCCCAGCTAAAAACTGCTGGAGATACCTGTCAGACATGTAAACGGGTGCTCTAGCTAAAAACTGCTGGAGATACCTGTCAGACATGGAAACGGGTGCTCTAGCTAAAAACTGCTGGAGATACCTGTCAGACATGTAAACGGGTGCTCTAGCTTCAAACTGATGAAGATGCCCCATTAGACATGGAAAAGGGTGTTCTAGCTAAAAACTGATGGTGATACCCGTCAGACCTGTAAATGGGGGCAGCAGCTGAACACTGATGGAGATCCCTATTAGATATGGAAATGGGGACACTAGCTGAACATTGATTGCTATATCCAGTCGGAAAGGGGTGCACTAGTTGAATATTGATGGTGATACCCTGTCAGACATGGAAACGGATATACCAGCTGAAAACGTTCAGAGATACCCTTCAGACATGGAAATGGACAGACTAGTTATATAGAAGACGATGAGTAAAAAAACAGACAGAAGCAGTGATGGGAAAATATCCCAAAAACCGACTCAGACAGGTGCAAAACAGACAAGCAGAGTGGGCAGGCATTTATAAATGGTCAAGACAGGCAGACGCACAGAGGACGTGAGAGGGAAAGAGAAGGGAAAGACGTGAAAAGTCAGGTAGCTAGAAAGATGACTAGAGCCTAAGCAGCAGAATGACAGAGGAAAGCACGGTCCGGTGACCTGCTTCTTGACAGATTGCCAAAAACTTACAATTAGTGTTGTCATTACTAGTAGAATGATGTGAACCTCTGTATCAGGATTATCAAGAACAAGCATGTTATGTTATTTGAACATCTTGGACAATATATTGGCGTTATACGATATGTTTCTAACACCTATTGTACTTCTGCGTTAACAATCTTGAACGGCGGACCGTGTTCATTTTATATAGAGGCAAACAAAATCTCGCCAATCAAGGGTATTTGTTTTATCTTTTTTTATCTGTGTACTGTGTAGAACTGATACAAAACGTGAACACAGATTCATTATTTCATGCGAGACGTGAAGCAGTGGAGAGGTAACAGCTATAAAACCTGTATCAAATGGCTTTAGAACTTTCGAAAGCTGAAGCCGATAAAGAATCCAATTTGATGGGAAGAAGCTTTTCGAAAATATTTTGTTCTGTGTTTTTATGGCACTCTTAGTAGGGGTAGTTTCAAGCTGAGGCGGTCGATTGAGAATCTTTGTGGGAGCACTCAACATGCAGGATTGTCACACTAGTAAATTGCTCTCTTTAGTGACAGGAAGGTTCTGTGAATATGCTCACTGGGTGCAATCTGTGCCAGGAAGTTAAGAAGCAGCATGCCTTTGTAAAGCCACTACCTTCTAGTTTTTGAAGGTGAGCTGGAGGTACCAGCTTTTGGCACAGCATATGCCATTGTTAGCCAGCTTTTCCTTGCCCATCATGAGGAACAAAATGCCCCCTTCGAGACAATCTTGTGTTTACCACCGTGAGGATTTTTAAACACTCCAGATGGTGAACCTTTGTTTGGACTCCTAAACAAATGGGTAATTGGGGGTTGTGTTGTGTTCAATAGAGGCGGATTGTTTGCGAAAACATGTTGAGAGTCATTATTAACGGAGCATAAACCTGTTTCCACCGACAGGAAGTTACACCGTCTGAAGAGAGAATGTGGCTGAATTAAAAGCTTGAAGCACACAACCTAAGCATCAAGTGTTTTTCCATTCTACAGCGCATGCAAAGAGGCAGGTCTCTTTTGTCCTGGTTCATGCCCGAGCTGCTAGCCGCTTCCTTTATCTGTTATGTAGGGCAGGGAGCTGTGGATGTTAAGAGGAATGGAGATTTAAAAGAGAATCAAACATCACACTAGCAGGAGCGCTCACAAAATGGAATATGGGTCACAGCACAGGCATGTCTCGGGTATGTTCACTTAGAGGAAAAGGAAAGCATGGTTGGAAAGAAAGCTTTGAAAACATTGGAAATCGTGACTGAGACAAGTAGCACAGACAGAGACCCCCGTAAAATAATGATTGCCCCCTCAAGCCTTGAACTCTAATATGCAGTAAAATAAGACTGCCTAACTCAAGTGCAGCATATCCTTCTGCATTTAAAATACAAAAACATAGTCGGTGTTTAATTTGTAAAAGAACAGGTGTCAGGGCCCAGCATTTTACTGGCGGGAGTGAGGAATACCAAGGCTGCGTCGTGGTGTTAATTCCGCCTCATGCCTCTTTCATCCACCACCAGACAATCCCTGCACATTTATCTCACTCTTTCGGGTTCTTTCCATCCCTACTTTCCTTCCTTGTCAGAGTTTTTTCGTCTTTCTCTTTCTCCATCTTTCCTCCTTTTGCATTTGTTTCTCTTTTGTTCTGGTCTACTGTCTGATGAAGAAAAATATGTGGGGGTTCCCAAAAAACAAGTGCAAGAGGGTCCCACCTACAACCACCGGCTCAAATGAAGCACTGAACATAGAGTCTATTATAGAGGTCCACTAAAAGGAGACTAAAAGGCCTTCATGTTAATGAAGTTAGGAAGAATATAATTTAATTTCCTCAGGTACACATCAATACAGTAGCGGCCATAGTCAGAGGAGAGGGGTGGGCGGAGGGGGGACAAGCAACGGAAAAGAAGAGAAGAGAAAAAAAAGAACTTACCTGCTGCCTGCAGCTCGCCGCATTGCAGTCTTCTGCCGTCTTCTACTCCTTGTGGATCCACTGCAAGACAGAGGCTCCCAGCCTCCCCTGCAGCCAATCTTGAAGCTGCTCTCATACTAGAAAGCAGCTGCAGGATTGGCCTGAGGGCCGATGATTTGCGCTCCCAGGGAGACTGGGAGCCTGTCCTTTGCTATCTCCAACCCAGCAATGCAGCTGGGTTGGAGAAAGCATTAATGCGCATGACGGTTTGACTGGCCCTAGAATGACGGCCAAACTGTCATGGGCATTGATAACAGTGCATACCACTCTGCGCCAACCTTGGCGAAACACTGGAAAATATCGGAGCAAGCTACAAGAAACTGCATTTACCAGAATGCCAGTGGCGAACCTTGCCTGAGAGGACAGCGGTGTGCTCCCACATCCTGTTGTCCACTCCACGTGGGTGCCTGTTTTCACCCTGGCCCCGCCCCCATGGCTCCAGGAAAAAAAATAAAACGACAAAAAACCCATGTTAATTATCGTTTTATTTTTGTTTCTTTTTACCCTGCTGGCAGGGGGGCGGCGGGTGGGACTCTCCTATGGAGTTATTAGAGAAAGAAAAGGATATAGGGTGTCTTCATAATTTCCGCCACCGTACAAGAGATTGTTTCCTATGAGGAAGGCATGTTTTCACGCAGCAGGGCTACTTGTGTGAAATCCTATGTAGTTTAGTCTATTGTTATGTTTTCAATTTGAAACCACTAAAGTGAGAAAACAGTAACAAAAATGTATTGTGAAATCTTTTATTAAAATGCTGTCAATGTATACTCAAAGTAATATTCAAAAACACTATGTGTAACTGTGACTCTTTGGGATTTGCGTCAAAGAATACTACAACCCTACTGAAATGTGCTAGCATCTAACGTTTTGACACTTTCTATCAATACTAGCAAGCCAGTACAAAAAAAGGGGGGTTGCACCATGAAGCAAGGGAACAGAAACAGACAAGCTACTAAGTACTTAACAACAGGTAGGGTGGTGATGGGTGACAGGATGATGGCTGGGCTCTCCATGTTACGAATGAAATTGAAAGAAAGACGCAGAAAACACATACCAACCATCACATTCATTGCATTCATCCTGTTGATATTGTGGAGGTCAGTCTTTTAAAAATCTTAATTTGAAAACTACATATTCTCAAGAAACAAATATTCAATGCAAGAGCTCACCTAATGGACTTGCCTTTCGGACTTTTAGTGGCTTTTTTCAGGCCATAAAGTTCAGTTATGACCATTCCTGTCTAGCTATGCAGAGCCTGTACTGGCTTTCAGTGCAGTCAAGAATTGAATTTCATGTCCTGAGTATGGTCCAGAAAGAAATTCATGGAGCTATCTCAGTTTTCTTCCAAGTGAGTCATACTTTCTTCGGAGGTGCTAAATATTGCCCCAGGCCTTTCTCCTCAAGGTCACTCAAATCAGAAAGGCCACGCGTGGAGGACAATCCGTTTTATAACACAGCCAGTCTCTTTGGGAAGACCTTTCTCTGTAACTTGTCTTTGCCAGACCAGAAGAGAACCGATACATATAGTAAAGATCCATCTGTTTCCCAACCAAGTTCATGGCTCTGTGGTTGCTGTAATAGTTGGTCAGGTGAACTTTCTTTCTAACAGTGATGCTCCCATAACAACCTAACAATACCAGTTGGCATTGCTTTAGAACAACCCTTCAAGGTTGACCATCAGACACCATTTTATGATTGCTGCTTATATGATAATTCAGTATACTTTCTGTGGAAATCTCTGCGTGACGTTCACCTCACTTTTTTGAAGGATGGCCGCTTCATGCAACCAATCATGCATAGGAGGTTGGGCAAAAATTACGAGCCTCTGTTGTGGCAAAATGCTCTATCCAAAATAACAGTTGCAAGGGTTATTATTCATATGCATGTAACACAAAAGTATATGAGGAGGCCTAGTACTTCTTGAGTTCTTGAAAAGTAATTGGTTAGAAAGGGTAAATTAGAATATGAAGCCTAGTCGCTGGTGTTTCCTGCAATTTAGTGCAGAGCTGCAGCCTCCTGGGAATTGTCTCGAAATCTGGATTTCACAGTGCAGTGGTAAATGAGGCTGGTGCGTCGTACCTGCCTGACTAGGCATCAGGAGAACATCTCCTAATGCTTTAAATTATACGTGTAATCTGACAGGAGACTCACAGAATGATCTTCCTGATCCGACTGCTAATCTCTGCTAAGGGTGGGCTGCTTCTATAATTTGATTTAAAGCTGCCCCAGCATCTGCAAACATTTTACTGCAGACCGTGTCACTTCGTTAGGACTGCCCTCCCTTCCCCCTTATAAAAACGGTTCATTTCTGTAATATAAATTGCGATTCACAAACACGAGTTTCAGCATTTCGAAAATGATTTCCAGAGGTCCAATTATGTTCCTTCTTAAAGCACCGAATTTGTACCTACTCAGACAATCAATACGTGTCCTACTGAGTGTAAATTCTGATGCATCATCGAGCACCCGGCAGCGACAAATAAACATAATTAGGCAAGCAATGAGCTAAGGGCTTTATTGAACAGATATGCAGTATCTCTAGATTCTAGATGCACAATGAAAAGGCAATTGTGCTTGCTATTCTTTTTAGCTATGCACCTCTGAGTAATGAGGTACTATTTCTATGACCTTCCTGAGTAGGAACCCAAAACACTTCAGTAATTGAAAACACTCATGTATACATATACATTCTGATATAGGAACCTGTAAAATTAAAACCCCAGTGAAAGCAATAGTATCTGAAAACGACATGAATATGTGTAAAGTAGGTTGCACTGCAAAGAGGTGTCGGCCACGCCTCCAGTTGATGAGGAGGCGGTGTAGCTTACTACCGGAGACCTATATTTCCCTCTGTATTGTTTAACCCGTGGTGTGGAAAATGGATGACTCTCTCAACTCAACCCCACTGGTCACCCCACCCACACACAACACTGATTCTTCTATGGTGCATTTGTCCTCCTGGTGCATCACTCAGCAGATATGCAACTGTTCCTCATGTCCTAGAGGTCTCTGTGGGGCTACTTCACCTGCAAGCAATAATTAATCGGTCGTGTGACTGGTAAATGTATCTTTTCTTGGTTTCCTTTATTTCTATGACTTTTTAGGAGCGCTGCTCAGCATGATGCTGCGACTGGGGAACCTGCCTCACTATGGGGCTCCCATGTGGTGCAGTGGTTGAATCACACAAGGCCTCTCTGTTATCTGTGCGATCACTAGCAGCACCCAACCTGCCTTATGCGATCACTATCAGCACCCAACCTGCCTCAGTAATCTCTTCCTCCATGCCAGGCTCATCTTTTCTCCTCTTGTCTACTTGAACTTGGGGAGCAACTAAAGAGTTATTATGGAAGCATGCTTTCAGTCTTGGGAGCCCCTATTTCTCAAAGTGTCACTCAGACAGGCTATTAGGATCTTCTCAGGTCTTCTTCAGGTTTACTGGCCTCTCATTGAGGCCAGTAAACCTGGGGGTGGGGGACAGCAGGCCGTGGGCTCTCAGGAAGGGTATCTAAGAAACCGCTAAACATGATTAAGGTTTCATCAGCCTGAGAGCACCACACAACCATAGAGCACCCCTATAAAAGTGTGAGCAGGCTGCCCATTCGTGGTTTAATTGAACCAGTTGGCCAAAATTGATCAGAGTTTCTCTGATTTGGCTCCTGGTGGCATTCTTCAGTCAACAGTAGTGTTAGAAATGGGGGTCTACAGTTGGCAATTGTTTGCACCTTTGTCCAAGTAGGGACCCTTATTCCTAGTCAGGGTGAGGGGGATACACTTCTAAAATAACCCCTGCTCACCCCCCTTGATAGCTTGGCACGAGCAGACAGGCTTATCTCAGAGGCAGTGTGTAAAGCATTTGTGCACACATACAGTAATACAGTGAAAACACTACAAATGGACACCACACCAGTTTAGAGAAATACGTAATCTTTATCTAAACCAAACAAGACCAAAATGACAAAAATCCACAATACAGTTATCAAGATATGACTGTTAGAAGGTAAAAACAGTTCTGTCCATAGCAAACTATAGATGCGACATGTTCAACACAAAGTACCTTGGATGCGTCAAAATCATTAAAAAAACAGCCGCAGGGAAGGTGATGCGTCGGTTCCTTATGCCCAGGGAAGGTGATGCGTTGGTTCCTTACTCCAGAGAAGGTGATGTGTCGGTTCCTTACTGCCACACAGGGGAGGTGATGCATCGGTTTCTTGCTGCATTGGTTCTCAATGCGGAGGTGTGGCAACGGCACTGCATTGATCGCTCCAGCCCCGGTCTGACAATGCATTGGTACTTGCAGCTGCAGAGCCTGCGTCGGAATCGGTGCAGTGATCTCGGACTTCGGAGGTCGATGCACGGGATTCGGTGGGTGGCGATTTCTCTAGCCGTGGGCAGGCGCTGCGT